>CM052807.1:85972591-86042464 GCA_028533885.1 Nasua narica
AATTTTATTTATTTATTTGACAGAGAGAGAGACACATCGAGAGAGGGAACACAAGCAGGGGGAGTGGGAGAGGGAGAAGCAGGCTTCCCACTGAGCAGGGAGCCTGATGTAGGGCTCAATCTCAGAACCCTCGGATCATGACCTGAGCCAAAGGCAGTCGCTTACCAACTGAGCCACCCAGGCACCCCCTCCATTTTTTTTAATAGCAGGTTGAAATATCCTAGATTCTACATTTTTAATTTGGGTATATAACAATGCTGTTGTTTCCATGACACATAATGGCATTAGTAGCAAGTATCTTCACTGTAGTTTTATTTGGAAGTGACTTGTCCGGCTGTCGTATGCACACACTGATATTTGCCGAGCTCTTTGGGAACAGGATGTGCCCTGCATATTAAATGACCCACGAAAGAGCCTCCCCAGGCTGGTAAAATACACACTCCAATGAGGACAATTTTTAAATAATTTAATGCTGAGACAAAAAAAAGAAATTCAAAGAAGCATAAAAAATTATTAAAGCTGATGTCTTTCTTTTGGACACCAAGGGATCATTTGCCTCAAATCAATGTTCGTAGTTTGGAAAGAATCTATTCCATGAGTTACATGGGCAAAGTGAATGCTTATAGCTCAGCCTGAGAATTAATCCGAGTTTTGTTTAGTGCTAGTATTCTTAGTGTTTCCTTTTTAAAAATAGTTCTTCCTTTACTTTGTAGTTCATGCTTTTCCCAGGCTGCTGCGGAGGAGTCTTGGTAAAGTTGTAGCAAAGAAGGCCATCTGTCCAGCCCCGGCAGGGTTGGTGCTCGGAGGAGGCTGGCTTTCTGTGAGCAGCGGGTGGTGGGCTAGGAAGGAGTCTGGGTGGTTCCCCCTGTGTGCCTGAGCCCTGTACCTCTACCCTGGAGAAGAGGTCTGTTCTAGCTCTGAAGACACCCCTTTGGTTTGTTTTACATTGTGACTTTAACTCGATTGGATATTGCCTGGAAACTATTTTGAAACAAGGCAGGGAAGCACTAAGGGAATTTTTAGTATATGTGCTGCTGAAACGAGCACATTAAGGGAATTTTTAAAAACCATTTAATGTTTCTCAACATATTCAAGGTTCCTCTACAGAACCGAATATTGTAACAATTTATAAAGTTTTATTTAGTTTCTTGTTTCTTCTTCATAATAAAATTGCCCTATCCAAACTGTTGCCTTCTTCTTGAGACAGGATATTAAGACTTTCTTAACAACTGATTCCATAAAGTCTTTGGGGTTAAAGGAGTTTTATGATTACATTGTAATAGAGAGCGTGATGGCTCACGGTCAGAGTTCTAGTCCCAGTTCTGCTACTCGCTTACTATGTGACAATGAGCAAGTTATCTTCAACTCTGTTTACCTGGCAAGACAGGGCATAGAGACTGCTTACAGGAACTTTAAAAATGGTGGTCCACCTAAACAAGATCTACATCTCAATGAAGGAATTCTAAAAGGAAATTTCATCCAGATTTGCTTTTGAGAAGCCCAACTCTGTGCAAAATATCACCTTACCCATGACTTCAAAGGACCACCATTTATTCTCGACAATATGTAACAAGTTGTGAACAAAGTATCAAGACTAATACTCTACCACCCCTGCTCTTCCTTCTAGGGAAAAAAAATCTACTCCCATGGCCTATGTATCTTGCAAGTTCTGATACATTATTTTGTCTCTCATGGATACCCTCAGGACATATGGTAAACTTTTTGATGAGACCAGTATGGCAAATCAGACCCCAGAGCAAAATTTTCTTGGTGATTGTTTCCGTTCTCACAGAACTTGGTGGACAGTTGGTATTTTTTGTTTTGTTTGTTTTGTTTTTAACCTCCAACACAATCGGTTCAGTAACGTGAGAGCTCTGCGCTGCTTGTCAAGCTCTGGTTGGCTACACTGTCCTGACTGAGATGGCTGCAGTCCAAGATAAGCCAGTCACTCCCCACTCCTCCACCCCAGAATTCTCTCCCGGATTCTTATTCCTGGTCCGTTCTTTGCTTCACCATATGACCCTACTTTCTCACAGAGTTTTATGGGAAAATAGAGGCTATGGGTGTGCTCCTTTCAAAAATGAATATCCACACTGGAAACCTTGCTTTCACTAAAATAAGGTCCTGGATTTCACATAAAAAGGGAGTTTCACATAAAAAGGAAGATTTTCTGAACCATTACTCTTGTTACTAAACATAAAAATAGCACGTTCTTTTAACAGGCAGGTCTTTTGAGGGAAAATGCTCTGTGATTCTATGTAAAAAAGGTATATTTTTGTCCAATGTATTATTTTAAATTAGGGGGGGTATCTGGCAAATGAAAAAGAAAAGCTTCCGATAATTGATGAAAATTATTTAAAAACTAGTGGTTGTTAGGAATCATACTAATATTTTTTTAAACCATGAAGCTCCCAAAGTAAGCAAGCACAGTAAATTCTTAGTACATATCCAGATATTTAATGAATAAAAATAAAGTTATTACTTCAACAATCAGTTGAAATTGGTAGATAGGGATGTCTTCCTCACTGAGAGTTGAGGGTTTATTTCAAACATTTGAAAACAAATGTTTATTTCATATGGGTTTATTTCAAATGTTTTTTAAAATTGTTGGTAGAATTATCATGGCAAGATTTAGGGGATTAGACATTTCTAAAGGACCCTCTGATTCTCTTTATCTGGAAAATATAAAATGTCCTCTAGATGGAGCACCAAGCCTTTTCTTTGGTAAGATAAATAAGCCTTATTTCCATGAGAGGAACTCACAAATTCATCTTGAACAGAAAATAATTTAAAGAACTTTACTCTTAACTTTGAGATGTTTTACCCTGAACATCTACTCTTTAGTGAAGCAAATATTGTATTTCAGACAAGGTAACTTATCTTCATATGTGCTGGAGTAAAATATGTTTAATTTTCAGGTTCTCCAAGTGAGATCCACTGAGTTCTGGAGGCATGCTCTGGCATGTGCAAGAGCCAGAAAAGCTACAGATGTCTTCTGAAGACTTAAGAAGAGGGAGGGATGGTGAGGTCGGAGAACCACAAGGGTCAGGAAAGGTCCCTTCGTCTAGATGGAAACATTTCCAAAGGTAGCTGCAGTGTCTGCTCAATTAGTCATCATGAATGTGAAATGCAGCAAGTTTGAAGTCTTCTAATGCATTCTTCTCATTTTACAAAATAAGAAACTGAGACCCAGAGAAGTAACTGTCTTTCTCTTATATTTATGGAGTTTTGAGGCATGGACAAATTTGAAGCAGCAGTGTAGTGAAGCTTTGTTGTTTTAAATTTATTTATTTATTTATTTATTTATTTATTTATTTATTTATAGCTGTCTAGCATCCATTCCCTCTTTCTCATGACACTAATTTTCTTTTGGGAATTATGTTCCCTCAACTGTATGGAATCTTAGAAAACTAGTAATGGAAGTTGAGGTGTCCCATGAAATTCTTTCTCTATAGCTAAGGGTTAGGCATCTGACCCAATCAGTCACACAAGGGACTTCAGATCTTTTTTTTTTTTTTTAAGATTTTATTTATTTATTTAACAGAGAGAGAACACAAGCAGGCAGAGAGGCAGGCAGAGGCAGAGAGAGAGGAGCAGGCTCCCCGCCAAGCAAGGAGCCCGATGCGGGACTCGATCCCAGGACGCTGGGATCATGACCTGAGCTGAAGGCAGCTGCTCAACCAACTGAGCCACTCAGGCGTCCCCAGGACTTCAGATCTTAAACAGAGTTTTTGTAAGGAAATATGAAACAGTTGGAATTAATTTATTTTAGGTGATAGCCTAATATTCAAGCATGATTTCCCCTTCCAACTTTATTATTGAGATATAAGTAACTTATAAAATTGTGTAACATTAAGAGATAAAATGGAATGATTTGATATATGTACACATTATGAAATCTGAGCATGATTCTTCAGTCTTTCTATTAGTCCTGTGAGATTGCTAGTAACCTTTTGATAATTCCCCATTTGCTTAAGTTGGCCAGAGTTAGTTTCTGATACTTGCAACCACAGAACCTTAAGTGATTCCAGTAACTGCCATCCACCCAACAATCAGGCAAGGCCTTGTTATTAGAAATTTAATTTCTAATTAATGGCTGGGATGCCTGGGTGGCTCAGTTGGTTAAGCTTCTGCCTTCAGCTCAAGTCAAGATCCCAGGGTCCTGGGATCAAGTCCTGCATCTGGCTTCTTGCTCAGCAGGGAGCCTGCTTCTTCTTCTCCCTCTGATCCTCCCCCTGCTCATGCTCCTTCTCTCTCAAATAAATAAATAAAATAAAATAAAGCAATTTAAGTTAATTAAGGTCACCCAACAGAGTCACCTTAAGTCACTAGGAGTAACTTGAAACTGTTTCTTATAGGAAAAGTGAAAACACCCTTTTTTAATTACCTTGACTGGAAATATAATCAGAATGTTACATTCTAGATCTTTTGAACTATGACAAATTTTGAATTCTGGGAAGAATAATGAGGCAACACTATTATAATAAATGTTTTTGTCTAAGTAAAAACAGTTTTCCCCTACATAATGTTATACCAGAGAGGACTCTAAAATTATATCTTAATATAGCATTTATTTTTTCTGATGACAAAAAGTAATACTGATTTATTTTGCTCAAGTTTTTTTTATCTTAAAAATTATTTAGATGAATAATAAACTATTGTTTGTTTTCCTATTAGAAATGAGGAAAAAAATCCTCCACCTTGGTAAAGTAGTACAAGCAACAAGGCATAGAAATATGTGAGTCAGACTAAAATAACAGTGATATAATAAGGCCTTTAAAATTATTTTCCCTGTTCAAATTCCTTCTCAAAAGCATCTGACTTAACCCTGCTATTTAGAAAATGTGTTACAAAAACCTCATTTTTCTTTATAATGTAATTCCATTAAATGTACCCAGCAAGTAGACACTTACCCCCCTTTCTTTATCTCAGAATATAATTTTTAAAAAGGAGTTTGATGTTTATAAAAGTTTCTTTAGGTTATTATAACTAATCTTGGAATAATGCAGTATGATGTGATTTATAAGCTGACAAGTCTCATGTTTTAACAATGAAATCTCCTAGAAACAGTTAGGCCATTCTTATCTTAATGACATTTTTAAGGCAGAATTTGCAGTTTAGCTCAGCTTGGCAAAGCAGGGGAAAGGAATGCTCTAAAGCCTGAAAGGCATGCACACTGGCTTTCAAAAGCGAGCCAGCAGAGGGCTTTTCTGTCATTGCTGCGACTGTCTTGTTAATGGGAAATTCGTAGAGCAATGGAAGAAAAATTACCTTATAAGATATAAACTCAGGCTAAAGGGAAATCAATTTCCTGGATATAAGCTGGCTTAAATGAAAAGAAAATAGAAAGGCTGGTTAGTAGAATGAAAGTTATGTGATTTCATTCAACTTAGTATTTGACTTGTTCGTGCAATGTTTTTTTGAAGATCACAATGTGTGTTGATTGGGTAGAAGGGCAGGTAAAAACTCACCAGTTTTGGGGGCCACTCGAATGAGAGTTTGGCATAGACAATGTCCTACCATGGCTCTTTACCTAGGTGGTAGTGCTATAGTATTACCAGGAGAGCTGATGGTATGCCGGGGCCAGCTCCTGCTGGCTCATAAATGCCAATTACGACACTTGCAGAAACGTTATGAATCTGTTGAAATCATATTGCACCGCAGTCCCTCTCTTCTGACTTCTTGCTTGCTTTCTCCCTTCCGGTCTTTCACAGCATGTAGGAAATGCACTTGTCCGGGCATTGCCTCAGTTCTCTCTTCTAGGATGTTAGAGTTTTTTAGCTTCACACCTTAAGGAGCATTGCTCATTGTTGATGTAATCCGTGTGTGTGTGTGTGTGTGTGTGTGTGTGTGTGTGTGTAAAGGTTTTTATTTATTTTTTTGACAGAGAGAGAGAGAGAGAGAGATAGAGAGAACAAGCAGAGGGAGCAGTTGGCAGAGGGAGAGAGAGAAGCAGCCTCGCCACTGAGCGGGGAGCCAGATGTGGGACTCAGTCCCAGGACCCCAGAATCATGACCTCAGTGGAAGGCAGTCACTTAACCGACTGAGCCACTCAGGCATCCCATTAAGATTTTATTTATTTGTTTGAGAGAGAGCAAGAGCAGGGGGAGTGGGAGAAGGAGAAGCAGGCTCTCTGCTGATCAGGAAGCCTGATGGGGGCTTGATCCCGGGACACCGAGATCATGACCTGAGCCCAAGACAGAGATGCTTAAGTGACTGAGCCACCCAGGCAACCCTACTGTTTTTTTATAAATGTGGTGGGGCTTCCTGTTTACTAACATCACACTTATATGTGCAACGGACAGTTAGGGTCTTTATTTTCTTTTCCATAGCTGACCTTATGACCACCATCCACTGCTCTATTTGGATGGCCTAGGTAAGAGTCCTTCACAATGGCAGTGCCTTCCCCCACTGGCATGTAGGTGTTGGGTGTGGTATGGCTCACTTGTCCTTGTCTGTCTTTGGGAGACTGACTCTTAGGTCCGTGTAGTGTTCTCTGGAGGAATGTGGGTCTGGGTAGAGAGTAGCTGGTCTGGGCTTCTCCTGGGGCCAGCCACTCCCACTGTGCACAGGGTCTTACCCCTAGTGTCCTGCTGTTTGCAACTGCTGATGGTAACTGCTGTAACTTCTACTTTGTTCTTCTGGTTATTCTCCCTGACAATGCCAATGTTAGCTCTCAGTGGCTTTAGGGATCCCCTGAAATCTGCCTGTGAATCCCAGGCCACAAAGTCCAACTTGCGCACTTCAGCTACCGAGGTGCCTCTTTGTGAAGAGAACGGCCCTCTTGCTAACTCGGAAGTCAGACTTCCACAGCACGCCCGTGGAGGCACATGGTCACATCTGTCAAGTGGCATCTGAGTGCTGCCCAGGAGAGCTGAACTCAGGTCTGCCCTTGGTTCTCCATACTTGCTTCTACCTTCAGCATGCCCTTTGTGGGGCCGGCTTCTTTCCCACCACTGATTCTTTTCCTTCCACATTCTGTCTGGCTGTGGGCAATGAGCTTTAACTTCTTCATCCTCTTACCTCACTGGGAACACATAAAACTCCAAGATCTAGTCCCTCAGTCTTGCTTCTTAATATATAAGAGGGGGGATGAATAGTCCAGAAAATCTCCTTCCTTCTTGGAAAAGCCTGGCTTTTAAATTTATTGCCTTTCTTCAGACAAAAAAAAAAAAATCTCATTTTGTATGTTCGAAGCTGAATATCGCATTTTCCTTTTCTATTTTTCCTGGATGACATAGCTGGAACCCCCAGGGCAGATGCGTGCCTCCTTCTAACTTGGGAGAAGCTCATACACATGACATTACAAAAAAGAAAAACATATTAATTATATTGGTAACATTATCCCCTTTACCTGTACTTAATTTCTCTGGCTCTCTGGGTTATAAGCTTCTTGAGAGAAGGCTCTCCTACTGGTCAAGATCTGGTCTCTTTTGAGCAGCCTTTATGTCTGCATCTCCAGTAATTACTTCTCTGTGGTATCCTTCCTATCAGCTTTTAAATAAGGATATGGAGCTCTGTAAAAAAAGGAACAAAACAGTTCTTTGTGGACTGCACATCCATTCAAACCTGTTCTTTCCCTAGTAAGTTCTATCTCGGTAAGTGACATCACCGCCCCCTCAATTTAATAATCCAGAGGACATCATCCTTTACATCTAGTTTCTTCTCATGGGCCATGTTTGGTGAACTAGGAGATTCTGGGACTCTATTTCCAAATATTTCTTGAATTAGTTTCTTTTCTGCCTTTACCTTTGTTCCCCTTGGGTAGAGAGTAATTTTAAAACGAACAAATAGATGAATATATACAATCTGTAATATGCATGTCTATATATATAAAAGTACCTATGTGTATACATATTAATATATATTTGCATATGTGTGCATGTATATATAATATGTACATGCACATATATAAAATCCTATTTATCTTACTCCTTTGGTTCAAACTCTCCACTAGCTTCTATATTTCTTGAGGTAAAATCCAAAATTCTGACAATGGCCCAAAGTACTTGAATGACCTTTTTTTTGCCTTCACATCCCAGCCTTGTCCCTTTCCCTCCCTAGCTCACTCTGCTCCAGCTGTACTAAGCCTTTATTTTTTCAAACCTACAAAGTTCCTTCCTTCTTAAAGCATCTGAATAAGCTATTTTCTCTGTTTGGTAAAATCTTGGTTCTTTCCTGCTAATTCCAGTTCTCAGTTTCAAAGTAAGCCTCTCTTAGAAGTTACACTTCTAACTGACCTTCCTCTTTCTTGCAAGGCTCTCTCAGGGCATCTAGTACTCTCTTCAAGGACACACACCACAGTTATAATTAAATATTTAATTTAGTATTTATTTTTAATGTTGTTGACCTGTTTGGCTTATAATCTTCAAGAAAGGAGGCTATCATATACATTTCTCTATTCCCTCTGCCTAGACTTAGAGTGGCTATTAAATTAGCTTAAGAGATGATTTGTACATGTTTTATCTCTATAGTTTAATCTTCACACCATCTAATATAGTGTTTCACCCTTAGTAAGTGTCCTAAAGCTTATATGAATAACTATTTATAATTTTTACTATCTCTTATTTTTTCCCCTCTGCCTGCTTCAAGGGGTTTCTGTCTTGTCATCTATAAGAAAATGAGAGTTAAAAAAAAAAAAAGAAAATGAGAGTTTTTTTGGGTGAAGTATTTGTGCGAAGATGAAAGCAATTAAACCCAAAGAAGTAAGCCAGCTAATGGATTCTGAAATGATGAATTCAACTTCACAGAGCATACTGCTATCAACAGCTTTTTAAAAAAAATGGCCACTGGAATTTCTAACAGATCTCCATTGCCTCCAGGAGCAAGTTCATTACATTTAGCATAGACTAGAAGGCTTTCCATGATCTGGACTTAGCCCCCCTTTTTAGCCTTATTTCCCATCCCACACCATCCCACC
This sequence comes from Nasua narica, assembly GCA_028533885.1. NCBI lineage: Eukaryota > Metazoa > Chordata > Mammalia > Carnivora > Procyonidae > Nasua > Nasua narica. Next base: position 85,981,512 of record CM052807.1, read on the forward strand.
TTCCAATCCTGCCCACCAAGCTCTCTGAACACATCAGGAGTGGGAGATCATCATAAATGTCACTATTGCTGTCACCACTAATGAAATTTTTAAGCATTAGTTTATATCAAACTCTGCATGGGGGACTCTGGGAACATACAAAGATGTGTAAGTCAGGCTTACAGCTCTCAATCACCTTTTAATCTAGTAGAAATGATAGACACTCCTAAAAGATAAATAGCAATATAAATTAGTTAAATAGTAAGTGCCAAATAGTAGTTGAAAGCAGGAGTGCAATTTCCTGATACGCAAGCCTGGTTTAGTTTTATGTTTCCACAAATAAATGTGGCTCTTGGGAAACAAGGAAAGGTAGGGAGGAGATATTTAATGGTTTGCTTTTCTCCATGAAAATAAGTCCTGTGATTTATCCATTGCTCTGTATAGTCTCCCTTCTTCCTTATCTTCAAAACTGTTGTAATTGTCATCTTAAGTCAGAATTCAAAGGAATAGGTATTTGTCAATGACTGAGAGTCCTCATCCAAGTCTCCTTGAATCCTGGGCTCACTAACTTTATAAACTCAAATATGTTAGCTTGACCTGCGGAAACAATACTTGGATTTATCCACCTGGAGGAGTTACTCTTCCACTGGATGAAGCTGTGCATTAAAATAGCAAAAGTAAAGAGGCTATGAAAACTCTACTCCCACAAGGGTCTTATCACAGAGAAACACATTAATTTTATTGTATTTTTTTAGGAAATAAGGAACTTTATTTATTTTTTAACATCTTAATTTAATTTAATTTTTTTCAGTGTTCCAAGATTCACTGTTTATGCAGCCCACCCAGTGCTCCATGCAATACGTGCCCTCCTTAATGACCACCACCAGGCTCACCCATCTCCTCCCTTCCCCTCCAAAACTCTCAGTTTGTTTCTCAGAGTCCACAGTCTCTAATTTATTCAACTGATGAATATTTTTCATGATGAGGAAAAGAAGAGATTAAGATAAATCCCATGCCCTCAAAAATCCACAGCAGGTGAAACAGACCATAAAGAAATACACATATAATACATTGAGAGCAATGACAAGTAGGAGGCCAGAAGTGGAGCTCAGTCCCACAACCCTTAGATCATGACCTGAGCTGAAGGCAGACACTTAACGAACTGAGCCACCCAGGCACTTCTGCTTACTGACTTCTCTAAATGAGCCCAGTTTGATGCTACAATAATGTTTCATATAACTAACAACCCCAAATTTCGATGGCATACCACATGTTAATGTCTAGTCATGGGAGTCAGCTCTTTGAGGAGCTGTTTTAGGCTGGAGTCCACATGTTTCCTCGTTGTCCATGGACTAGCAGCTACCCAGGACATATTCTTCTTCTGATGGATAGCAGAAGTACAAGAAAACTATCCAAAACTCTGAAGCATATTTAAAGGTGTTGCTTAAGTTGTGTCTACTAGCATTACTTTGGTGAAAGAAAGTCATATGACCAATTTAAACATCAATACGGAAGGGAAATATACTTTTTCTACTTCAGAGGGAGATATTATAAAAGCACATTAAAAAAGGGAAGACATGTGTGCATGAACAAGGAATCTTGGAATACTGAAAAAATAAAATAAAATTAAAAAATTAATAAAAATAAAAAAGGGAAGACATGTAATTCTATAACAAGGAGAATATGAATAAGGAACTGGGAACTATAAGCTAACCTATCCAATGGTATTCCTACCTACTATTATCCACATACTGCCATAGAATTCTTAGATGAAAGTCTTCGTCCCTAAGACGCTCCGTGCCAAAAGGGTCTCCTAAATTTCCAAACTTGTCACAACTTCCTTGTCATTCAAGTAAACCTGACTCCCATCAATGGAGTACTGTAGTAGAAGTCTAACTTACAGGTTCTCCTGGATCTGGGTCTGGCTCTTGGACCGCGGAAGAGTGAGCAAGACTTAGTACAATGGTTGGTAGTAACGGGACTATTTCACAGTGCCTCATTTCTGTTTCTTTTGGGGTTCTTATTCACAACTTTTATATCCCTTCTTACTAATACCTTTCAAGAAGGTTTTCGTGGGAAAATTTAACCTCTATGTGTGTGTGTGTGTGTGTGTGTGTATGTATGTATCACAGTTCTCCAGATTTTCTTAGGTCTAAGTAGATTATTTGGGGACCTTGGAATAGTAAATGCCACCTGATTTATAGTATCCTTTAGGAGAAATCCACTGTCCCGAGATCTGCAGTCAGCAAGCTGGAGACCCAGGAGAACCTATAGCATGGTTCTTGTCTGAATCTGAATCTGAGTCTGAAGGCGGGAGAAAACCGATGTTCCAGCTCAAAGACAGTCAGACAGACGGGGATTGTCCTTCAGTCCTTCAGTGGATTGGTGAGACCTACCAACATTGGGAAGGGCAATTTGCCTCACTCAGTCTATCAATTCAAATGTTTACTTCATTCAGAAACACCATCACCAACACACTCAAAATAATATTTAAACAAATATCTGGGCACTTTGTGTCCCTGTCGAGCTAACACATAAAATCAACCATCACAGTCATCCTTTTCCTCAGTCCCTCTGTATCAGTCATGGATATCAGGGAATGAAACTGTAACCAAATTAACTCAATCAAAAAGAAAGTTATTGGATAGATGTGGTATATATATATATATATATATATATATATATATATATATATACACAATGGAATACTATGCAGCCATCAAGAGAAACGAAATCTTGCCATTTGCAACAATATGGATGGAACTAGAGGGTATTATGCTAAGCGAAATAGGTCAGTCAGATAAAGACGATTATCACATGATCTCTCTGATATGAAGAATTTGAGAGGCAGGGCGGGGGGTCGTGGGGGATGGGGAGAGAAATGAAACAAGATGGGATGGGGAAGGAGACAAACCATAAGAGACTCCTAAACTCGCAAAACAAACTAAGGATGGCTGGGAGGCAGGGGGGTGGGGAGGGACATGGACATTGGGGAGGGTATGTGCTATGGCAAATGCTGTGAAATGTGTAAGCCTGATGATTCACAGACATGTACCCTGGGGCAAAGAATACATTATATGTTGATAAAAAAAAAAGAAAGTTATTGGATAGATATTGTCATAGAAACCAGAATGTGGTGAAGCATCTTCTCAGTCACATATATCTTTGGTTCCCTCTAACCACCTGCTCCATTTCCCTACTGCTCTTTCGTACTTTCTCTCTCCTGCTTCTCCTACTTCTCTTCTCAAAGCTTTCTTTGCTTATTTAACAGTATTCACATGACTGAAAAAGAGCTGCCCTCTAATTCTGTGTGACCACAAAGCTCTAAGACCCACAACCTTATGACTATATGGGACTTTTATGTCTGTGATTTATATTTCAAATCTGAGAAAGAGAATTGGATCAGTTGTAGGACAGCTATACATTATTTTGCCTAATGTCAGGTGCCTATCCCTGGTGACAAGAGAATGTGAGTGCGTTAGGTTCCTATTGTTGCTTTAACAAATTACCACAAATTTAGTGGCTTAAAACAGAAATTTTTTTAATTCGGGATATCAGAAGTCTGAAATGAGTTTCACTGGGTTAAAATCAAGATGTTGGCAAGATTGATTTTTTTCTGGAGGCTCTGGGGAAAATCCATTCTATTGCATCTTTGAGCTTCTGGAAGCTCCCTGAAATCCTTGTCTGTGGCTACTTCTTCAATCTTTGTATCTCTCTTTCACTCTGATTCTTCAGACTCTCTCTTTCACTGATAAGGATTCTTGTGATTACATTGAACCTGTGAGGATTTAAGTTAAAGGAATCATTAACTTAATTATCTCTATAAGTCTCTTTTGCCATATAAAGCAAAATTTATAGATTCTGGGAATTAGGACATGGATGTCTTTGGGGAGCCATTATCCCACCTATCATGGTGAGAATCAAGATGTGTTGCCTTTGGGAGGAGTTTTTGTTTTTTGGTTTTTTTTTTGCATGAGAAGCGTAGAAAGAGTAGGCAAATTACATACCATACCTACTTTATTTTCCCAAACAAGGAACTGTTCATTAGAGGGTAGTGAGACTGGCTTCCAATCTCCACTTAATTTTTCTACTCTCAACATCTTTCCCTCCGATGGGATCTGTCAGTGCTCCCATATTTGTAATTTACTTGCATTTCTTTCTCCTACTATAATGAACTAGTTTGGTATTTAATTTCCCCAAAGCGAGATTCTCTATTACAATACAGGTGTCTAATCCACTTAGACTCATGGATCAGAAAACTTAGGGGATGCAGTGGAGGTGAATTTGGAAATCTGTGCTTCTAATACACTCCCTAGGTGATTTTTACACCCACCAAAGTTTGAGAATCATTTCTTATGCTAAGATAAAGTCAACAAACTTATCTTGTTAGAAGAGAAGCCTAATGAAAACCATCCAAGAGAAGGAGTTTGTTTTTACTGCCGCTTTTGGGAGAAAATGATAACAATTTTGCATGTAACTCAGTAAGACTCTAGTTCAGGCTGGGAGCCAGGGAAGAAGGCATGTCGTGATAAAGGACATTTCTTTTTGAGATTTTCCAACCTTTATGCAGTTCTCAAATCATAGTCAAGGTTTTTGTTTCTTCTAAGTTGTTTTCATACTGATCTGTGCTCTGCTAAAAAACACAGTGATGCTATGTCTCCAAAGGTAGTTTTTCTGTACCAACCTTGCCGATTTAGGAAAGGTTGAAGATAATAAGTTGATGTTTGACTCCCCAGTGCCTGTTGCAGTGGCTGTTGTCACAAATCAGGTTGTCAGGTGTTTAAGTTGGAATCTTGATGTAATATGAAGTCATCCAACCATGTCATCCATCCATCCACATTTAGATATGTGAGAGGTTTTCTTTTATATTTTAAATAATTTGATCCAAGTATGACATGTTTTGATATGCTTTATTTATGAATTTGTATTTGTTTCTTTGGAATAACTTGGTTACAATTAGTAGAGTTAAACTAGATAAGTATTTACCTATGAATCATAGATGGCTCCATATTACATGTTTGTAATTAACCTGGAAAAGTGAGTTGCAAATATATAAATTCGAAACTTAGAAAATAAGATCATTGGGGTGCCTGGGTGGTTCAGTGGGTTAAAACCTCTGCCTTTGGGTCAGGTCATGATCTCAGGGTCCTGGGATCAAGCCCTGCATCGGGCGCTCTGCTCAGCAGGGGGCCTGATTCCCCTTCTCTGCCTGCCTCTCTGCCTACCTGTGATCTCTCTCTCTCTTTCTGTCAAATAAATAAATAAATAAATCTTTAAAAAAAAAGAGAAAATAAGATCATCGATAGTTGGTGGTTCTGTTCTTGGTGATATGGCAGATTAAATGATTTAAATATTTGCCAGCTATGAAATACTTAAATATGCTAAGCAGAGTGAAAGAAACATCCATTTAAGTGGTTGGATGAGTTCACAAGAATGTAAGGGATATCACTAGAGGCCAAAAACAAAGCAGAAACTAAATTTTGGCCTTCCATTACTTTGGGTTTGGGATTTGAATTTATATTTTGTAGTATGAGAATCCTCAAACTGTAGGAAATACTGGTATTATATCTTAAAATGATATTAAAATGTTGACAAGAAGAAATGTTAGTTGTAGGAACATTACTTCTTTCAAGATATCAGTTAGTATTGCAAATCATTGGCACCATAGCAATTTGAAAAATGAATGTCCCTATGAGATACAACACATTGACTTCTGGGAGTGGGCTTTAGATTGAAATCATGGCCAACACAGATATCCCTTATGATGCATAAGCATGTCTTTTATTCAGAAAAGCTAAGAAAATGCCATTTGGAAATTAAATGATATGAAACATCCCAGAAATTGCCAAGCAACAGACTTCCTGAAAGCATAAATAGAATACTGCAAAACTGTCTTATAATAAGGCAGTTAAATTCAGAGTTGTTAGGATCATGTCAAAGATACGGGATTCTTTTTGTTCGCTCAATGATAACAAATTCTGGATAACATCACTGAACCTGAAATGTGCTAGGTTTAGTAAAGCAAGTGAGGAATAATTGCATTTCATGAGTAGAATGTGATATGATGGGAATCGAATGTTATCTCCTTGAGATTTGATCTCAATGAATGAAAAATGAGTGTTATATAAATCACTAAAGGCATTCATTTTGCCTAAAGATAATGAACTTCATTAAAAATGCACCCCCCTTTTTTTATTATTGATGTAGAAGGCCAACATTTTCCCATCTTTGCCAATTGTTTTTAATGTGGCATATTGAGTCCAATAGGCTGTCAGGTGTCAACTTTCTAAAGATCATATTCCATGTGGGAAAATGAGCAGTGCTCTTGTAGCAGAAAGAGAACTGTTTATTCCATGCATTATGCAGTCGCCTCAGACATCTTATGAACATAATATCTCTTCACAAGCTGATAGCTGACTCACTTTTTGCCAAAGTTCTTTTGTCATGGTAGAATGAAATATAGAAGCTGTCAACTAAATTATAACAGTAATAACTACATGTAGCAACAGTCATAAATTCCTTTGTTGTGGCTCTGGGTCTAATCTTTTATCTAAACTCTTGGTTCTATTGGAGCTATTCATGGAAGTCTATTTTGCTAATTTTCATGCAACCTACCATTTAGTGTAATGAGTTCATAATGTAGTTAGTTGAAAAAGAGCTTGGGATTTGTCATTGTTTTCTTTGCTGCTGTTCATTCTCCTTTACTAATCTCCTACTGATTGTAAGCCTGGAAGGAGAAAGAGAAAAAAAGCATACACTAAACCTCTATCTATAGAACAATGGTAACCCTGAAAATTTCTGTTATGATTTCTATTATTTTCTTCGGTAGAAAAAGCAATTTATAGTTTTTAAATGCATATAGTTCAAAACAGAAAAACAGTAATAAAAAATGCCAGATGATACAGCCTTGGAATTTCCAACTTAAACCAGTGAAAATGGTTGTGATGATTTTGAATCAAGAGTTCAAAGATACAATATGAATTTTGAGATGAGAAGTTCAGAGTTGTTACATTTGAATTAAGTACATAAAATATCAAAGTTCACATTAGGAATAAATACTTTTTAGATATCTTTATATTTATGTTTGCTAACCTTTTCTCATCAAGTTCTGGTAATGTTCAGAAAAAACTATGAGTATTATAGAAAATTTTTTTTGAATCATGAAACTTAAGTTTGGTTTCTCGAGCCAAACTGTGGATTTTCCCACATATGTGTCACTTGTGAAAAATTTTAAGTTCAAAGAAAAAAGGCAAGCAGTTAAATAAACAGGGGAAAAAAATCCTAAAGTCTGATTGATGGTTTATAGTTTCTTCATATTTTAGACTAACTTATACAGGAAATGATGAAGCCAAGAAAAGCTATTATAAATTAAAGAGGGGATTGAATATGTATATTTGTTATATTCAATTTCTACTTTTTCCAGAAAGAGTCAGTAAGCATTCTACATAAGCAAAATTGCTCTCTTAATTTAAAAATTTCTTTGGAAGAAAAAAGTAAAAATTTCTTTGGAGGAAAATTATTATTCTCTAAACAAATTTCAAGCTTAACTTTTTAATTTATTCTGTATTCATATCTTAAGTATCTAGAATATTTTATAGTTTCTATCATGGTTGAGTAGACACATATTTTTGGACCAATATTTAGATTGTAACCATAAATAACTAAGCCCATCTGTTTAGAATCATATTAATTCAATGTCTGATTAGTTTAATAGTAATGACGAATAAACTTTCAATAAATATTTATTAAACATATACTATACTTTATTTATTTAAACCTATCCATCAAAATTTTGCAAGTATTTGTATGTGTTTGTATAGATAGGTGTGTAGCTACTTACAATTTTAATGAATTATAATGTGTTTTCATGCTAAAAATGTGAATTTACAGGCAAACATCTCTTGGCTCATGGAATGAGCAATCATGTAGGCAATGGAAATGAATTAAGTTCATTTAGAACAAGAGCGAAAGGTCATTGAATTTGGGACTTAGGCAAGGAACTGTTTATATAATAGATACTAGGCATGCAATATAATAGGATATCAAGGACACTTCACAGAAGAATGAAAATTCATTACAGAAGAGGTATCTGAGTATAACAAGATGTTGAGAACTAACTGCTGTGCTCTTCTGTCTCAAAGGTAGTTCCTGTGTAGTTAGACATGCTTTACTACTATGCCCCCATCCGGTAAATGAGCGTGGTAATAGTGCAGATAATAGATGGAATCCACTGTAGGGAATGTGCTCCCCTTATTCAAGCACGGCTTTCACTCGTTTATGGGGCTCAGATAATCTCTGTAAGGTTCATTATGAAATATTAGCACTGTTCTGTGATTCCCATCTGGGTACTCAGTTGCTTCATGAGAAGACTGTGCTTCCTGCTGGAATAAGAAGTCCTCCTTTGCTGTCTAATTAGGTACACATCACAGAGGATGGAAAAGGGGATGTGAATGGGAGGGTCTTCAGGGATGCATGAGTTACTTTAACTTCTTTGTAAAGTCAGATATTAGAATATCGTCTTCTTGTGTTATTTTCTACTTATGTTGCAGAATGTTTAGCAGGAAGATCTGTGGGCCCAGGAATATGTCAACTTAAACTACATTGTAATGGGACTTGAGTTGAAAATATATGCACATAATTTTAGTTTACTTTTAATTTCTAAAGAAAAAGTTAAGAGAACATCTAGACATTCTAAAAATGATTGATAGGATTTTATTTTACCTTTTTTCAAAAGATAGGTAATTATTTTATGAATAAAACACAGATAATAGACCAACAATTAGGAATAATGGTTACCTTCTGTGACATCAGGAGATAACAACAGGCTTTTTGTATTTTGGATGCTGCTGTCTCTAGAAGTTGTAAAGGGCTAATATAACCTAAAAAGGTATGTGATGTGCAGGAGTGGGGTAGGGTGTAACTGATCCGGGCTTAGGTAAGCAGCTGCCATGCATCACTAATGAGACACTCAGCCAAAGCCTTGCCTGCAACCTCTAAAGCTTCAGATGCTGTATGTAGTTAGAAAGACTGGAATTTCTTTTTGAATTACTTTACTACAAAGCTATATTTATAAGAATTTGAGCCCTCTACACATACACATACTTCTAAGATGCCATCATAGTAAAGACCAACAATTTGGTTGCATTTCAGGGAGAAAGGCTCCACTGAAATGAACATTGTGAGGAAATTCAATTTAATGATACCTCGGAGTATATTCTTGCTTCATATACTGTTTTCATTACAAGGTAAGAACTTATATGAAATTCTAACCTTATTTTATTATATTTTAGTCTCTCTTGCAACTGATAGAAACAGCACTTTGGAGTCATTAGAAGGGATATATACTAAATGACACCTGGACCACCTTTTTGAAAACTCTTAGTAATATGTAGATGATTTGGAAATTTGTTTTTCTTTTTTTTTGAGCCTTTTCTTCAAATATTAAATTAGGCTTTTATCATGCTAGGCAACTATACTGGAAGAAACTGATTCTGATTTTTTCTTTTCTGAAAGATGATTTATGATAGTTGTCTGTATAATTTAAACATTGAATTTTATAATAAATTAAGAGAAATTGAGTACTTAAACTTTCTTCATGCATCAACCAAAAGGAGAATGGTAAAAAGTTGTAAGAAGGGCTTATCTTTTAGGGCTAAGAATTGTTTTTCAATTATTTTTATGGCAATTTTATTTATAAATTAATGTTTATAAAAAATTCTCATAGAGAAAGCATTTATTTACATTCACTTGTTAGTTTTTAATCCCTGAAAAGAGCTATATATTTTGGAGCTTGTACGGGAAGTGGGAGAAATTACTGAAATGGAAGACTAGTGAGGTCATGGACCCCATCTTCCAATCCTTGTAGTGACTGGAATTCCAAGAAGAAAATATCATAGAGCATTGAAAACTGGAGAGGACTTTCAAGATGCACTTGTCCACTAATATCATTTTTTTTTTTTTTTTGATGCGTTTGCTAGCTTGCTTAAGCTTGGCGTTTACTAAATGGTAGGACCGAGACTAAAACTTGGATCTCTGACTCCAATTTTAGTGCTCCTTCCACTGTATTATGTCTGTATGGATCTAGGTACACTGGTCTTTCTATCCAGATTAACAGTCCCTCTAAAGTCTCACAAGGAATTGGCTGCTCAAAATCCACTAGCAAATGCTAACTAACTCACAGCAAAATTCATTCTACATTTTAGAATCTAGGTTAAAATGATCTGTTTAATAACCAGAACATGGGAACAAGGTATTTGGATATTTTTTTCCCCATTCTTATCTATGTATATTTATCTCTGGCAGGATATATTTGTGGATCATCCATCTTGACAAAAGTATCAAAGTGAGTCTTTCTTGTTCTTTCTGTCCTCTGATACATAAGGTTAAAGGGAATGAGCATAGCTCAGCAGATAAACGTATTTGCTTTTGAAAAAAAATAGATATTTTACAAAGTAAGGGCATGAGATGTGTTCTTTAAAAACAGTTCCACAAATTAAAGATTATCAGCTATTCCTTTCCTTGTTTTTGAAGAAAATGTCTTTCTTTTCATTTTAATTATAAAATGAGTCCTTGTGGTGTCCAATGACTATAGATACTAAGGAGATGTTACTTTCACTTCAGTGATTTATAAAGGTGTTATGTTGAGTAATTTTCCCTTTTATATTGTTATTATTAATAAATATACATTGTTGATTATAAATGTGCTATATCAACATAGAGTAAAGCAATTTTTTAGCAATTTTTAATGATAAAAACAATGAAATTGTTCTAGCACTAAATAATGAAAATCATTTTGGGGCTAACTCTATCTGCTTAATGAAAAGCAGAATTCTATTCATCATTTGATTTTGATAGATCACAGTTTGATGTGCTTATTCACATTAACGTTAATCTGTGCTTTATGACATGGAAAAGGAGAGAAGTATTATGTTTGAAAAAAGCGAATGTGCTCTTGGCGAATACTTACTTACCTCACCAGTTTTATGAAGTCATGTGGAGAAAATATTGTGTGTCAGTGCTACAATATTACATGATTTTGTTTATTTCTCTATCTTGAAGTTCCTTCCTAAAATTCAGTTTACATCAGAGATTGGAGAGATCTGAGGACACTCTTGAATTTTGTAAAATGAGACAGCACCACTGCCCAAATCTAACCCCTCCAAGAGGGGAGGGGGACCTTCTAAATGTTAAGCCAAGAAAGACCTCTTTGATAGAGTGATGGAAATCAGTAGGAAAACATCATCTCTCTCCTGGGAAAGGCTTGTTCAGGTTGCCTAGGGGCCTTTGACTATACAAGTTCTTTTTGTTTTCTTCCAGAAACGGGTTTAATGAAAATCAACAGAAAAGAGCTCTTTTAGCAGCACAGGTAGGTTATGCCTCCGATGGAGAGAGGCAGAGAAATAATCCATTCTGCTTTGGGACTCCACTGTCATTTCAACAATGAGACCTTTGTGAAGGGGAATAAAATGCTAAAAACAAGACAAGAAGGAGAAGAGGCAGAGTACCTTCTCCATTGCTTTTCTGCAACCCCCAAATTCGTGCTCAGTTCACATTGACTTGTTCGCTCAAGTGTCTTTTTTGCTGTTCACCTCAGTTACCTACTGAGGCTCACAGCCTGTGTGGGAGACTTAATCTCATCTACTTGCCAGAAATTTTTAAATGGTATAAAAATTAAGCACGATATCAGAGCAATGACAGTCAAACAAACACAAATAAGCAGGGGCAGAGAAAGGTCTATATGGTGCAAAAGGGCATCCGAGGCGACCTGGTGTCCTGACAGACAGCTGTGATAGTGTCTGACAAATCTCAATGAGAGACACTCTTGGAGAGGTAACCTTTATTTTTGGAGAGATATGTAAACCTGAATCTGAGAAGGTCCTTTAGCCCAGGCCCCCTTCTATAAGGGATGTTGGCTAACATAATTGCAATGTTTTCAAACTGATTGGAATGTTCAAAGAGGAAGGTTAAAAAAATATTTCTCTGTAAAAGACAGCTGGGAAAATAGAGAATCCTAACTTAAAGGCATGTATGGGCAAGTAATGTGATTTGGGTATTTATACTGCAAACGGCTTATGTATTCAAGGAGGCCTTTGTCAAATCCCGAACTGCAGTCAATTCTGCTGTATTTTCTGGTAAAGGCCTGAATTTTTAAATATTTTTTGATGTTAATTAAAGAGAAATGAAGACGGAATTGACAATTTAGGGGACAGAACCAATTTATTCTTATTCAAAATAGAATTTTTTGTACTTAAATGGGCAAAAGACTGGAATGGAAACACTTTTTTTCCTCTTAAAAAAGTGTTGGGTACTTGTGTACGTAAGTATTGATGTATCATGTGAAGTGGTTAAAATGGCTTTTTTCTGAGAAACTGAACTACGTGTTTTTCAGTTGACCATGTTAACCACAAAAAGATATCAGCATGACTCAGTAGAAAATCCAATTTTGAAAAAACTGCATTTTGGTGAACCCACCTGTGTCAAAAATCTGTGAAATACACCCCAAAGTTGTCACATAAAGTGACCTCTGGATGGGGTTATACTGTTGTCCATTTAGATATTTCTAGAATTTACCCCGAAGGAGTTACCTTTGGTTGGTAAGTGAGGAACACACTTACCTTGTCCTGAGTTCCCTTTTAGAGAGAATGATGAGCAGGCCACCTAGCCCTGCTCTTCTATGTCCTGCAGCTAGAGACCAAGCATCAACATTATGTGACATCTGAACAGGTCTTAAAAGAAGAAATGCTGAAGAAGAAAGGCAGTGAGGTCATAATCACGCATTGCACTGTTTAGGATTGAAATCGCATATGTCGTACGGTCATTCTTCTCCACTGATTCATAACTCCTGCTCTAGGAAGACAGAGCATTGATGGATAGTTACCTGTGCAAGTAAGGATTCGGAAATATGTTGGCAATGAGATGAACAATGAGCCAAGAAAGGGGAGATAGGGACTCCTGTCAGTGGTGTATTTGTGTGTCACTGTGATTTCTCATCTAACGATGGTTTCTCTGTGCTTCTCACCATCCTGTGAAGATGTTATCAGCAAGGAGGAAGAATGGGCTGTCATCTTTTATCAGTTATGTGAATGTATGCAACCACTGCCTGGAATTCTTTTGCATTTGTGTTACATTTCAAAATATGTCTCCTGAAAGCAGGTGCTGAGACAGACTTAGGTGCAGCCAGTTTATTTAGGGGAAGTGCACGAGGGGTGGGGGAGAGAAAAGTGAGACCAGTAGGGAAATCTTATAGGGCTCAGTCTTGGTGGGGGCTCCCTGGGGAGCTGTGTAGAATGAGTTGTAGAATTGTTTCTCCAAGGGATGGGGTAAGTTGGGGGTATTATCTACTGATTCCTGTCTCTCATTGGTTGAGGGATGGCCTCTGGAGGCCTTCTATCCCCAGGGAGGCATTTTCTGTGGTTTCTCCTGCTTGGATTCTGCCCTAAGGCAGAGACAGAGACAAGCCAGTGCTTGAAGTTGACGGGTCTTGATGTGCACAGAAACCCGGATGCAGGTGGGCTGAGAGGATGTGGAGGGAGATTCACCAGAATCTTTTATAGTCATGGTTCTGAACAGGCTTGGCAGGCAGATCATTCCTATTTGAATAACGCCTAAATTCAGTTCAGTTGGTATTTGTGGATGACATTCACTGTGCTAAGGACATAAAATGAATAATGGTGCTTATTGTCTAGAAACTCAATGCCTTGTGAAGGTAGGCTGGTGAAAAAGTCATTTCTGTGTAACTTGTTCATCATATCTAAGATGGACTCAGAAATAAAAGTGTTCCCAGTTATAAATGTAAGATTCATTATGAGTTCAGGTTGGTTAAAAAAGTAAAAGCTATGTATGGGTCTTATGTTAGCATTGATGAAATGTGGAATGATGCACGAAACATGTCGTCATTAGGATGCTGAGGTAACTAGGATGCTTCTGTGGCCAGAAGGCTGGTGTTGAGCAGTTGTCACTTCCGTGGAGGCGTAGCCTGAGTTGGGTGAGAGCACATGGAGTCAAAAAAATTATATTTCTAGCCTTGGTCTATTCTTGTCTGATGTATTCAGTTTTTGCTTAATAATTAAATTAGGTAATGTATTTACAACCCTTTGTGTGCCCAGCTCTACTATTGGGGCTTTATTCTCCCCATTTCATTGAATACAATTCTACTCTTATTCCATTTTATAGATTGGGAAACTGAGGCTGCACAGGTTAAATAACTTGCTCAAGGTTATAAACCTGTATGAGGCAGAGTTGAAGCCACTGTACACTTTTAGTGAGCATCACAGATAATTCACTGGAGCTGAAGTCAGATTTTGGTGCCCAGGAATATTGATGGCTGTGCTGGAGGTACGCAGTTGGAAACAAGATGGCTGCAGGCAGGATAAGATTTGCTGTCTTGGGGAATCAAAGTCAGAGACTGTTGTGAGTTTAACTTAATTTGAAGACAGAGGCAAAAGCAGAAAGGAGAGATTGAGCAGTGAGGATGAAACCTGGGAGAAATAAGAACAGGAAACAGTGAACTTAGAGGCATAGTATTAAGCAAGGAGTTTAGAAAGGAGTCTTGAAGTTGAGAGAAGGTGTGGGAGTCCTCTTCTCTGACATGGGGCAGGTTTGGCTATTGAAAGAAAAAGTACTTCGCTGGAGAATACTAAAATAAAACTCTGTGTGTGGGAAGGAGACCAGGATCCATTGATGTGGGATTTTGGACCTGAAGTCACATTCCCTATCACCCCTTTCTTCTTGTCCTTCGCACTTTCCAGTTTTTCTGACAATATCTGGTACTCAATTTGACAATTATGTAGCAGGTTTTGGGAATATGTGTTCTTCTGGTGAACATAGAAATCCTATGTGAAAGGACATTGCTTTAGACCATACACTAAATTGTCACTGAGTTTGAATAAAAATCCTTGCTTAATTAGTTTCAGTAATCCACAATTATTCGCTAGTAAGCTGTATTGACCTCCAAAAATCTTAAGGTTTATCAGGGTTGCTTAGATTAATACAAATCTCTTTATTGCTAATTCTCTCCATGTGAGGCACTACACTGGAATTTTTACATACATCATTTTAACTTATTGTCATAACCGCACAATTAAGTAGGTACTCATTGTTCCTATTTTACAGACAATAGAAGAAGGCACTAAGAGGTTAGGAAACTTTTTTGTTTGTTTGTTTAAGAGGTTAGAGAACTTGCCTAAGAGTACGGACTGAAAGACTAAGGACTCTCATCCAGGTCTGTCCAATTCCATAATTTATACTCTTAACCATTACCGTAAAGTGGTGGGCAGTCTATAAAAAGATATATTTGAATGTTCTATGGACTCTAAAGTGTCAGTTCTTTGGAGACTGAGGGGGACACACTCACGGCAGCAGCAGAAACTTCTGTGAATGGTGTCCTCACAGATGGTTCTGCAGGCAGTGCAGACGTCCCCGGCTGTTGGCTCGTCAGCCCCATGCGTTTTCTCCAGACCCATCTGTGCTTGGAAATACCAGAGAAGAGCTTCTTCTGTAGGCAAAGCCGTCAGTCAATACAAGGATCACACTCCACCCAGGGTCTTTTTCAAGGAGGACAGGGAGGCAGGAGAAGAATGAGCTCAGAGAGGATAGAGACTCGTCAAAGTCAGGTAAGAGGCAAAACCAAACCCTGAGGTCAGGTCTTCTAACCACAAAGGGCTCCTCTGGGAGCCTCCTTGGTTGCCTCCAGAAGCCAACAAAATAGAGTCAACACTTTATAATTTCTGTATCTGTAACTATTTCCCAGACTTCCTGATTTGCATGTTGAGCTTAAATTAAATAATTTAACTGTCTTGAATTCTTCTTTCTGTCTTTCGAAGTTGGAAGCAACGTCTCCAAGATATTTCTTCCATGAAGCTATTAATTGGGGTGAGAGCAAAATAAAAGGTCAGTGTCATATCTTTGTTTTTGTATTTGCTTTCTCGAAAGTCCCCTGTGAGGGATATATTGAATTAACTGTTGCCATTTAATGCAAGGAGGAAACTGAGCCAGGGTAGTAATAATAGTGATAGTGAAGGTCACTTCATGTAGAAATTTGAATTACATTTGGAAATAAGCAGGGTTAAACAATTAGAGTAGGCTGATAACTACATGATCAGGGAGAATTATCTGCGTATCAGACAATTTTTTTCTGAATCATTTACTATTTTTGATAAAATAAGGATGCCAAGGAATCAAAGAGCCATTTCCCATTTTCATTAAGCAGAATGCTGATGAGAAGCTGAACTTTAATTCAGTTTTTTCATTTTACTCAAAATACAGCAATTCCTTTCTATTTTTGGTTTGATACTTGTTTTCAGTAGAATAAACAGGGCTTGTAGATAAATTTTTGAAGGAGATAAGTGTGTGTAGGTGTTTAAATATTGATTTATTTATTGTAAAAATGTAAGATTGTGGTCTAAGATAAAATTTAAAGGGGAATGAACTTGATTTAAATTTGTGAAAAACATAAATTTTTACTTGTATTGATGATCAAAACTGAAACAGCTCATTTTTCCTCAGTTAAGATGTACTTAGAGAGTTGTAAGTGTTTTAATGTGAAGAGATATTTTAGCTCAGTGGGTCTTAAAGGTAGGACAATAGGGATTTCTAATTCTTGACTTGGGCAGAATTGTGGTTAAATCATTGCAGTTAGTTAACTGTCTTCCATGACCTAACATATTCCAGAGAGAAACTACTTTGTGGTGACTCAGAGATGTGTTCTCATTCTCTTGATGTGTTACTTAAATTCTTCCTGTTTGAAATTTGCCTCTCTCCTTATTAGAGGAAGAATTTTCACTGTGATTCATTTGCATTTTCAAAACTCACTCAGGAGCTCATAGTTTTTTGCTTCCTCTTTTGAACAGAATCCTTTGGGGCAATGTTTCTTTCCACGAAAAAAGAATATTTTTGGTGATGGGCGGCCATGACGTTGGCTTGGACCCCATCAAAATTAAGTATGGGTCAGAAAGAATGTATTATTTGTGACTGAGCCTGAAGATTAACACATACATTTTGAATGAAATGTTTAATTCTTCTCCTCAGAAATGAAAGTTTCCTTTTTTTTTTTTATGTATATATATACTTTGTCTGATTCCTTGAGCTAATGATGGACATTTCTTTAATACAACACTTGTTCCTGGAGATGGAATCCTTTGGACGTGCAGCCAGGCCAAACTCCGTCAACGGAATCTTCTGCAGCTTGTGCATTTCTGGTTCTCATCATCTGGGACAGGGATTCCTTACATGGGAACTTGACCTTTCAATTGCTTGAAGGAAGCTAACCTTTGCTCTCAGGGTAGTTTGAGATGTGAAAGCTTGTCTTTCTTGTTTCACAGCACACATAATGAAATGAACTAGATAGAGATTTGACTGGTTTAATTCTTTAGCTCATCAAGGCAAGAATCCGAGGGTTCTGTTTGAATTAATAATGGTTACAGTTAGTCCAAGCTAAATCTTGACATATTATGTTTACAAGAACTGATGCACGCCAGAAGATAACTTTTTTTTTTTGTCCTTCAGGTTCTTGTCCTCATGAATGCCTTAACGGAGCTTTCTGTTCTAAGACTGGTACATGTGACTGTCAAATATTTCAGGCACTTGGGACACGGTGCCAGATTGGTAAGTTTCAGGGATACTTGAGAGAATTATAAGTCAAGGAGAACTTTAAGGTGTAATAGGCTACATCAGCTTCATGCACTGAGAGTTGGGGCAATTGTATTATGTATTAACTTGAGTGTCCATAAATCATTCCCATAATTTAGAAACAATGTAAAAGAAAATGCATATGTCCACTTTCCCTTCTCACTGATCTCTACTACTTCCTCAAGTTATTTTTTCTGCTTCATGGGTGGATGATATCAGTCCATTAAATCGGGTTCTTATTCATTTCTGTTTTTGCTTTATAAATTAGATTTGTTATTTGGAGCCACTCATTCTTTTTGACTTTGAATTAATTGGTCATTCTGTACATAAAATAGAAACAATTCTGAGAGTTCTTCAAAGGCAGAGGGTTCTCTAAAACCTTTTTATCTACATTATCTGGGATAGGCTCCTACCTCAATAAGGATAAATATTAATTTGTTTAATAAGTATTTATGGAATAGCTACTAAATCCCAGGCCTGGCACTGGGGATACAATGGTGAATAATATAGACATGTTTCTTCCTTCTGGGAGGTTACAGTCTAGAAGAAGGGACCAATGAACAAGGGATACACATTAATTATACTTATATCACATGCTATAAAGGAAAGTACAAGATTCTGTGAAAATCTGCAACAGAGGTAAGGCGTACTGTCAGAGAAGACTGAACAATGAATTGCTCAATTTTTTCCCTGAAAAGACCAATGTTTGTCAAGGCTAAAAAATTTAGGTAAAATTACAAATAAAAGACAATGAATGTGCCTTATTTTTGTGCTTCCTGTAGCGTGCGTTAAAATGTTTTACACTGAGTGCTCAGTAAAGGTCATTGATTTCCATATTATTCTAAAGGGAAGGGTCTAGAAAATCAAAATAGAATAGAGGATTATCCACAAAGGGAAGAAAGGAGGTAGTTACGAAGGCAATGTGAAATGAAGTTGTACGATTTAAAATGAATATTGCTTGAAATTTGGCCAGTTTAAGGCTTTGAATTCCTAAATTCCAACATCCTTTGGATGACTAATGCTCCCCATCCTGAGGTCTCAGACATATAAACATGATCTTTCTTTTGTCAGTGGTTATTTTTCTCTGTGGATTCTATTAAGATATTTCTGAAAGAATTGCAGAGTCTGGAACACTCTAGTCATGTTTATGCAAATTTTAGGGCACTCAGTGGTGACATTTCTTTCTTTTCTAAGCCATTGTATTTGTTTTATCACTATTACCTTCTTTCACTGTATCATTTTCCTTACTATTCTCTTCTTCCAGGCTTTCACTGGAAGCAAAATTTAAGGAAGTTTCTAACACAAAACGTTTCCTCAAAACAACTTGGAGACCATAGTTTCCTTTAGGGGAGTTTAATAGTTTTGAGAACAACTCATATTTTTATGTTGGATGTTTCTTTCTGTGATATCGACCACCAAAGAAGAAAATATTTATTTTCATGAAAATTAGAATCACCTACCATAACTGAACCTTGCCAGAAACAGGATATAATTTCTTTTATTCTATTAAATATTATCTTATTTCTTTTCAGTGCCAAACATGGGCAATGGCAGAGATGGGATTTGCAAAACCTGGGGACAGTACCACTTTGAAACTTTTGATGGCATTTACTATTATTTCCCAGGAAACTGTTCTTACATTTTTGCAAAGGACTGTGATAATTTGGAGCCTCAGTACACTGTATGGGTAGGTGATCCTAAAGCATAATTAACTTAAAGGTTTTTTTTTTCTTGGCAAAGTCTATATTTTTAAAGGAGTGCACAAATGATGGAAATATATAATAATCATAGCACGAATACTTGGGGCTCTGACTGGGGAAGGAGAAGGATTCTTCTTTAATGGGATGGACCCAATTTGTAGCTAAATTGAGTCTATCCTATTGAGATGGAACTTTGGACTGGGAGAAGAAGGGTTTGGATTCATGTGGGAAAGAGTTATAGGTAATGCAAAATGTCTATATCACAATGTCATAATATCACTTCCAGTGGATATCCCCATTATTCAGATTTTATTCGAACATTTTGAAGAGGGAATGGGTTTGGATGCTAACCAAATTGCTCATACACATTTCTTTCCTGACACTACCACTGTGATGTGGATTAATTTTTTTTTGAAGGCACCCCTTAGTGTGATCAGAGGTGTTATTCAGGAAATGGAGCACAAAAGCAAGGCCCGAGGACATAGAGACAGGCAGCTACTTACTCGGTTGGTTCATACTACATAATTAAGCGCAGAGAAATAGCATGTAGCTGAGTTCTTGATTTGGAAACATTCCTAAGAGACTGCTCAGAATGCAAGCTGCAGCATGGCTCTAGTTGAAGTAAAAAAGCCAGGGACTCTTCCCGTCTCGCTCTCTTCCCCTGACTTTCCAGCTCTCTCCAAGCAGAGTCACGAGATGGCTGTGCTCTCCTATCCAAAAGCTAGAACTCTCCACAGGCATCCTTTGTCCAAACCTCTGTTTTCTTTTTCCCTTCTAACTTAAATTGGAGTTGCCTAAATTCTCCCCTCCTAGGTAGTGCAAATCTTAAAAAGTAGGCTTTGAAGTTTTTTAAGAGCAACAAAAGCCTCGTGACCCAGAAAGGAAATGAGGTCTATTGAAAGCTAACTTATGGGGCATAAGGATAAAAAAAATCCTCTGGCTCTTTAGATAGGGAAGTCAGTGGCATGCATCTTCAGTCTTTACAGGGCTCCTGTTTTGAGCCACTTATTGTCTGCTTCTCCTCCACTCTCTCACTGGGTTTATCACTCAAACACCTTCTGACTCCCTCATTGAAATGTTCTTGTCCAGGGTCTCACCCTTCTGGGGAATAAAGTGTCACCTAGATAATCTATCCTTTGATAATAGCATACAATGCTGAGCTGTGGTCCCAGAGCTAATTTTGTTTCTACTTGACTCTGTTTTGGCTGGTGGAATTTTCTTTCTAGGCAACAATCCATTCGTTTTAAATGTCATCTTTCTCCTGATTATAGAAGTAGTTCACTTTTCTTTCTTCTTCTTCTTCCTTTTTTTTTTAAAGATTTTTATTTATTTATTTGAGAGAGAGAGAACACAAGCTGGGGAGGGGGCAGAGAGAAAGGGAAAAGTAGACTCCCCACGAAGCAGGGTGCCCATGGGGGGCTTGATCCCAGGACCCTGAGATCATGGCCTGAGCCTAAGGCAGATACTTAACCGACTGAGCCACCCAGGTGTCCCTGTTCTCTCCTTTGATAAACTTAAACCTCTTAACAAGCTGCAAGCTATAAGATTACAAGTAAGTGGTTTTACTAAAAAATTAGTCAGTCTTTTACAACAAAGTTCCCATGTGTCATTTATGCTTCTTGAAGTAGTTCACTTTTCTTGTAGAAAATTTGAAAAATTTCGGAGGAGTCTATAAAAATAGTGTTTGAACTACTGCTATGTAGACTGTGGTTGATGGACATTTGGGCTCTCTCCATCCTTTGGCTATTGTAGATAATACTGCTATAAACATCAGGGTGCATGTATCCCTTTGAATCTATTTTTGTATCCTTTGGATAGAAACCTAGTAGTGCAATTACTAGGTCAAAAGGTAGTTCTATTTTTAATTTTTTGAGGACCCTTCATATTGTTTTCCAGAATATTACTCAGCCATCAGAAAGAATGAAATCTTGCCATTTGCAATGACGTGGGTGGAGATAGTATTATGCTAAGCAAAGTAAGTCAGTCAGAGAAAGTCAAATACCACATGATTTCACTCATGTGAAATTTGAGAAACAAACAGATGAACATAGGGGACGGGGAAAAAAGAGAGAGGGAAAAAAAAAAAAAAGAGAGAGGGAAGCAAACCATAATAGACTCTTAAGATTAGAGAACAAACTGAGGGTTGTTGGAGGAGGGCAGGGGTTGGGCTAGAGGGCTACAAAGGTGGGCTTTTGTCATGATGAGCACTGGGTGTTGTATGTAAGTGAAGAATCACTAAATTCTACTCCCAGAACCAATTAGTACCATGTATGTTAACTAACTAGAATTTAAATAAGAATTGGAAAAAAAGAGTTACCACTCCTAATGACTTCACATATTTTCTTCTACTCTTTTTTCTCTGAATTTTAAACAGACTTATAATCTTGAAATCATACTATGTATAATTTTCTATCCGAGATTTTCACCTGGTAATTGCGTTAAGAACTTTCTTCCATGTCAAATATTCTTGAAAAAACAAAATTTTGTTAGCTGTCTTTGTTCCAATTTATGGAATATCCAAATTCTTATGCCTTGTTTTAGAAATTTAGATTTTTAAAAATATTTTCAGTCTTTTAACTGATGCATTAATCAATGTCTTTATGCATATATCTTTTTTATATTCCTGATCATTTTCTTTTTCTATTTCAATTTAATTTTACTTTTATAAAAATAATACATGTACATAGTTTTAAAAATTCATCTAAAGCATGTGAAGCAAAAATGTAGCCCCTGATTGCCTTCACTCCCAATCCTAGATAAAATCTGGCTCCCAAAGGCAATTACTTCAACTCCTTAAGCTGTTTCTTCTGGCTTTTATATTATATGCCCAAATATGCTATTATTTATCTTTCAAAGTTAAGCCTTAATCATTTCCTACTACAGAAGATGGAATCATCTTTGTTATATCACCCTTCCTGCCCCTAATACACACACACACACACACACACACACACACACACACTTTCCTTCCCTCCTCTTTACAGAGTTGCATCATCCTCTTAGGTAAAACGGTATGTGGTTTATTATTGTGATTTACATATTATATATATGTATGTATATATTAATTCATATGAGTATGAATTCAAATAAGTATTGTTTAGATCTGAGCCCAGTAGTTTATTATGATTTTTTTTCTTCTCTTTGTGCATTTGTATAGAGTTAGCAATTATCCAATTTTTTGTGACATTTTCTATACTCTAATCACTAATTTTTTTCTTCAAACTCTCTAGCTCTATAAATTTCTCCTCAATATGGTCAGATATTTATACTTTACTCTTTGAACCTTTGAAATTAACTTTGGAATAGAGTAAGATAATCTTACATTCTTCTCCTTCCTTCTCTTCTTGTTTTCTTTATTCTCCTCTTTCTCTTTTTCTCTTTCTCTCTTCCTTTTTTCCTTCCCCTTCCCTTCCCTTCCTTCCCTTCCCTTCCCTCTCTTTCTTTCTTTCCTTCCAGTAAACTAATTTTCCCACCAAATTTTGAGAAGTAAACTTTGTCTTCCCTAAAATATTATTTTATTTTTAGAGCAATTTTATTTTTAGGGAAGTTGTTAGTCACTTTTGCAACCTCTAGGTATTGCATTGTGTAGAGCTTCATTTCATGAGTCTCTAACATGACATGGACATGAAAACCACAAATGTGTTTCTTTGTGGTGCTCTACTGTCTTCCCGTCAGAACTAATTTTTTTCTAGTACATACCAGGTATCTTTAAAATAATAAGTCAGTCAAGAAAAAGACATATACCATATGATTCCACTCATATGTGGAATTTAAGAAACAAAACAGATACATAGGGGAAGGGAAAGAAAAATAAGATAAAAACAGAGAAGGAGGCAAACCATAAAAGACTCTTAACTATAGGGAACCAACTGAGGGTTGCTGGAGGGAAGGGGGTCAGGGGATGGGGTAAATGGGTGATGGACATTAAGGAGGGCCCTTGAAGTAATGAGCACTGGGTATTGTATACAACTGGTGAATTCTACCTCTGAAACTAATACTATACTGTATGTGAACTAACTTGAATTTAAATAAAACCTTGAAAGAAAGAAAAAAAAGAATGTTGACACTCAGCATGTAAAGATTCAGCTCATTTTGAAAATATGCTGAATTATCTTATACTTTATAAAGTTAATTTTGTTGTCCAATATCTTTGGTAAATCTTTTTTTTTCTTGTGAAAATCCTAAATGGGGTTGTAATTTTGTTAAGTGGCATAGGTCTAACAGTGCTGTAGAACTGTAAGCAGGCATTGTGACTTTGGTATTTCAATTGAAGGCCTATATATCTGTTGTTGGTTTCTATGCTTTCTATTTTTTTTCCCCCTTCAAGGTTCATAATAGCCCTAAGTGCCATGGTTCAGTGTATTCCTGTTATCGGTCAATCAGCTTGTTCTTTTCAGACCAAGAAGAAATTCGAATTTATGGGCATGAAATAAAAAAGGATGGAATCAGGTAAGATATGATCAATGATATAATGAAAATAACACCATGGATTGATAGAATTTCCAAACATCTCATGCTTGGGATGGAATTATAGGGAGTAGGAAGAGAGGATTTCTTTCAAACAATAACCTTAGAGTTATATCATACAGACATTAAAACTTCAGGAAGCTCTGGGGTCAGTCAGGTGACCAGAATCTAACCAGTTTAACCTCCCTAATGTTTGCGTAGGGTACACTTAGGTTTGCACAGGTACAGATGAGATTATCATATCTTTTTCCTAAGAGAGATTCAGGAGAAATCTTCATAGTTCAACTCTTCAATTATACTTGTTCTCTTTCTTAAATCTTTTCTTTTTTCTTTCTTTCTCTTTCTCTCTTTCTTTCTCTTTCTCTCTTTCTTTCAGCTTCCCTCCCTCCCCCTTCCTTCCTTCCTTCCTTCCTTCCTTCCCTCCCAGTAACTTAAAATAAAACTAAACCTTTGGAAGTCTTTTCTAGATGTGTATGAATGAAGCTTGGGCATCACTTGATACTTTCTGTTAGTATTCTGACAAAGATTCAGAGCCAATAAATAACTGGCCTTCCTGAATAGATCAGAGAGAGGCCCAGTATTGCCTTCTTAGCTACCAAGAGTAAAACCTGAGAGTTTGGAGGAAGGGGATGTTTATAAGTTTGAAGAAAGGTTTTACATAGGTAAAGTAGGAATACAGTGGAATAATCTACCTTCTAATCTAAATAATGATAGAATTGCTCAATTTTAAATATTTCTTGGCTGAGCTATGCTAGAAAAAGTAAAATGTGGGGTGGAACAATTCTATCATTTATAATTCATTTGAACCCTGGGGATTCTTTCCAGCTTGGCCAACCTATGTACTTTTTTTCTCAGTGTAGATTCCTCATGAGGCAGCAAGCAATAGCATAAAGGGATTTGGATGAAGCACCAGCAGCCAGGCACTGATCTGGGCTTTGTCACGGTCAGGGGACCCCAAGCAGTCCCTCACCTCTCTCAGGCTTATTTTTTTGATCATTTGGGTTCTCTACTTTCTTAGTTCATTTTCTTAGAAAACAAACCTGACTGACCCTTTTGAATGGGATAATAATGTAGTTGCATATGTATTTTTTGGAGCTGAATTTAAATAGTAGTTTAGAATTCCTTATATGGGATTTGGGGTAACATCATGGGCTCTCTAAAAAAAATACTATGTTTTATAAAACAAAAACACCATTCAAGTAGATTTTCAGGAATATTAACTCTTTGTTGAATCTCAGAGAAAATATTTCTTTGAGGATTTCCATTTGTATGATAGATTCCATTTATATGATTTGTATGATGGAAAGAGGATGGTTTTCTTATTATTCAGCTAAGTTGCTTATAATAATGCTGCACCTAGCCTAGGGCCTAACTGAAAGCAGGTGTTAGAGAAATCTTTGCCAAAATCAAATCAAATCGAAAGTGCAAGGTTCTGCAAATTGCATCTTACCTCTCTGGATTTTGGTTCTTTCACCTGTGAAATGAAGGGTTTTGGTACATATGAATCCATGAATAATTTTCAGCATTAATTTGTACTTCATTTTAGTTTGCATTGTGAACGTTTCCTGACTAGGTTACATGGAGTTTTTCTTAAATTTACAGAGATAATGTAATTTTTACTATTACCTCCCACCTCTACTAGCTTTTTTAATGTTAAACACAGCTGGATAATCAGTTAGGCAGCTTCTATTTTGAAAAATAGTGTATTTCATCAAATTGGCTGTGAAAGAATCAAATGACAAATGACCAAACCAAGAAATATCCACAGGAGAACAACTGTATCTGCATACACTTAACATTGTGTAGCAAAGAAATATCTTTATAAAACGTTGATACACTTTGCAAATTTAAATGATATTACTCATACAGACTTTTATTGTGAATTTAATAGGAATTTCTCATGCTTATAATTTTTAATAAGAATAGGTTATGGTAGGAGTTAACTAGAGTCATATTTGTTCTCCAGTGTAAAGCTTAGTTATTTTTTTATTCTTATAACTAATTCTGCATAAAAATGATTTGCAACCAGCTCTCTACAAGTGGTTGCAAATATTTTGAATTGTTTCTTTGGGAACTATCACTCTGTTAATGAGTATGTTTGATTTTGTAATTTTTATTCTGTGGAGCATGCTCTTTCTGGAAAGGAACTCACTGATTTGAAGTGTTTGAGTGAAATGTATGAATATACCAACTAACCTCCTTCCTCACTCATAGTTTTTAAGTTTCACTTAGCATGGCTATTTTAATCAAAATGTTTTTTTCCTTCCATTTTCTTAGTTATTAGTGCCTGCCCTTTTCTGCAATTTTTGTGGATGAAAGGAGACCCGTAACTTTTCAAAAGTATTTTAGGTGGTTTACTGTACTTTTAAAATGTCCAACTGCTTAGTTTTCCTCAAGTCTCGCATTTTTCCCATTTCCTTTCTATGTGTCCGTATTTGTGAAAAGTGGAAAGACTGGACATTGGAACAGGAGTTTAAATATTCAGTGTGACTCTTGTTTAAATAGGCTTAATTATATCCAATTTTAAAAGTATGAATATATCCCCTATGTAATACTGTATAACAAAGTATTTTATCTTCTAATAATGTACTTTGAAGCATTAAAAATGCAAATTCTAATTACTCATGCCCAGACATTTTTGTTTTGGAAGACAATGACTTCTGCCAAGGTGACATTTTGGGGATAGAAGCTCCTATTTCCTTAGAGCCAAGTTTAAAACAAAATTAAACAAAATCTGAACTCAGTGTTTTACCTATTTGCACCATTGTTTCTCCTTACTTCAAAATTGTTGACAAGCATTTTTAGGTTATCTTGTACTCTCTAGATAAAAATAAATATTTTTAAGCTCTCATTATTCTAGACAAGATAATTTTCCAGATTTATAAAATCATTGATATTTAGCAGAAATGTATTTTTTGTTGGTTGAAAAAAGCATCCAATTATATGTAGAAAATCTTTACCAGTGGGAAAAAGAGGTACCATTTTTAGTTGTCTTTTTATTTCAATATTGAATTTTTCCAAAATGTTGAGATTTCCTCTAAGATGGTTGCTTGGGAAATCTAGCTGCATAGTTTATTCAGTACTTTTGAATAATAATGATATTTTATTTAATTCTCAGTCACTTGAAGGAAGAAATGTATTATCTGTAATGAATTCATCATCATAATTCTTAAATTGCCTTTGTTCTATTTTTCAAGTTTAACTTTGCCTCAGACTATTGGGCAGGTTTTCATTGAGAAACTAGCTGACTATATTCTGGTGAAAACAACCTTTGGTTTTTCATTGGCTTGGGATGGAATATCTGGAATATACCTCAAACTGTCACAGGAGTATAAAGGGAAATCATGTGGCTTATGTGGAAACTACAATGACATTCAATCTGATGATTTTATCATTCAACAAGGTAAGTGCAGTGGAAGAAATGTGTAGTACTTCTGAGGTCCTCTTCCTTCACTGATCATGCTCTTTGTATCCATAAGGGTGCAACTTAGGTTGGGTAAAATTGGAAGCTATCACTTGCTTGCTACAGTGATTTTAAGTGAAGATTGACTAGAAACATGTTTGTGTCATTCTTAAAAACCATAAGCTAGTTTACATTTACTAAATTAAGATACAAGTCTTACTCATGTAAACAAATATTAAATGAGCATTGACTTTGTGTCCAACCCTGTTGTAGGAGCTTGGGATACATCAGTGAACAAAACAGACTCCTTCCTTGTCTGGATTTATCTTTTAGTGATTCAAACCCATTTGAGACAAACTTATCTACTTTTAGACAAAAGATATTTTACATCTAGTCTTCATAGGAATAAGTTCATTGACTACTAAATAACGGTTTTGTAAAGATAATAATGTGAACAGAACTTACAAAAGTTGAATAAGAACTTGGAAAGTTTTTTTAAATCATGTTATAATGACATACATACCATCATTTATCTACTTATACTAAGTCATGAAACTAATGTCAGTGTGCCATTAAAAATGGGCTCTGTTTCAATTTAGATACTAGTATGCAGTGGAAACAGAATAAGAGAATCACAGGACACAGTTATGATTTAGGTCCACATTTCATTCATAATACTATTCTCATGGAATAGTATTCTATTCCATAAGAATAGAATACTATTCTTAACATCAGCACTCCAGACTGTGAATCTTGCTCCAATGCTTACATGTTGTATAACTTGAGGCAACTCATTAATCTCTCTGATGTTCAGTTATTTTCAGCTGTAAAATAGAGATATAATCATTCTGAATTCATAGTGTTGTCAGTAATAAAAACAATATCCTTGGTACTATTTATAGTAACAGTTAATTTGAGCATGTAGCTATATTACCCCAAACACTTACACCATCCTGTAAGGTGGCTGGCATTTTCTCAGTTGTACAATAAGGACTCAAAGGGATGTGCCCAACACAATACAGCTTGTAAAGGGTTTTGTCATGGTTGGGTTATAGACCTTACTGGCTTCCAATCCCTTGCTTAGATAAATGTGTGAGAAAATGACTTTTAACCTGTAAAAATGCTATTTCATAGTTATGTTTTATAGTATACAATTCACAGAGAAGTGTCACCCCATGTTGTGTTTTAAGAGACAGTGAAAGTCCTACTTAGAATGTGGGTTCTGGAGTCAGATTGTGGGGTTCAAATCCTTCTTTGCCACATATTAAACTTTCTAAGTTTAATGACATAATAATAGCATGGAGTGGCAAGGATTAAATGAGATAATCCATGTAAAATATATAATCCAGTGTCTGGCATATAGTTAATACTGAATACGTTTTAACTAATTTATAATCATCTCCAGGTGTTCTCAGGAAGCCTAGAATTGAGCTAATAGGAAAACATTTGATTAAAGACATTGTTTTTTTTAAAGATTTTATTTATTTATTTGACAGAGAGAGAGATCACAAGTTGGCAGAGAGGCAGGCAGAGGGAGAGGGGGAAGCAGGCTCTCCACTGAGCAGAGAGCCCAATATGGGGCTCTCAATCCCAGGACCCTGAGATCATGACCTGAGTCGAAGGCAGAGTCTTTAACCCACTGAGCCACTCAGGTGCCCCTAAAGACATTGTTTTAAGAGGCCCTGTTAAAATGCAAACATTTTACCCAAGATGGATAATATGTTGTCAGGATTAGTTTACTAGCATGGAGAATAAAGAACAGGGTTCCAACCTGTCCATTTTCCTCCTATGTAAAAAGAAGATAATAGTAATGACCCTGGGAGCTTCCTAACCTTTGAGGATCAAATAAGAAAATATAAGTGAAAATGTTCAAAAGTCTGTAAATACCACACAGATGTACAGTATTGAGATCATCATGAACTAATGTTTTCAGTTGGATATTTAGAATGAGAGAATTCACAAACTTGGAATCTTGAGACTCTATTAGGAAATAGACTTTTGGACTCAGGCAGACCAATCAGATGGTCATTACTGATTTCTTTTTCCTTGGTGTCAAAGCTTCATGAAGAAAATAAGACTCAATTCAGTTCTCAGTGTTAGAGTTAGAAAAGACAGTTGTGGGCAACTTCCCCTGGGGTGTCTGGGGAATATGGTACGGAGGTGAGGATAGAACACAGCATCTGCTCTTGCTAGAGGCATAGAGACTCAGGTAAGGATTTGAGCTAAGGGCCGGACAGACTTTGATAACCTGGAACATAAAATGGTGAGATAACCAGGCAGCATGCTGAAGAGTGTTAGCAGATTCTTGGTGGGAGAAGACTCGCGGGCGGCAAGTGGACTGAATTATGATTGAATTGGCAGAAGCCAAGATGAACCCTGGAAAGTAGATAAGAAGAGCCTAAAGAGAGATTTCAGAGTTTTCATAATTTAATTTGGTACACAGTATAAAGCAGAGTAATAAAAAAACAAACAAACACAATAACTTATAAGGATATGACTAGAACCTGCCCTCTGATTTTCTCCCATTGCATTGTAATAATGCAAATGTCTACAGATGAGCTGTATTACCTTTAGCTTTAACATGCCTACTATTTTTTTTGAAACTTAGCCTGTCCTTTGGTGATTTGATAAAACTTTAGAGGCACTGAGGTCGTTTGATTGAAAGCCATTGAATGCATAGTTTCTTAACGGAGATTAAAATTGTATTTCTCCCTGCATTTCTACTATTCTTCAGGGATGACTTCACAAAGAAATGAGGCTTTGCAGAATTTCTGTGGATATAGAAATATTTTAATTCATTGTCTTGTTGAGCTTCTGGTTCGATAATTCATGTTTATAGCTAGCTACACATCAAAATAGATGCCCTGGCTTACTCTTGTTTTTCCCAACATAGTAATTAATAATGCCTCATTTTCACTCTTAGGAAGTGTTCCAGTATGTGCAAGAAATTACTTTACTTGTAGCATATATTATGTGAAACATTTTAAATTTAGTTTTGCAGTATTCCAGACAACCAATTGATATAAAGTCTCATAATAACCAACGTTGGGGACTCTTTTATTATTATAATGTCATAAAAATAGTTAAATATGTAGCTATAAGCTGGAATTAAAGTGAACTCTAAGGGATTGTCTAGATTGTTTAGTTACATTAAGATTTGTGCATAGATATTGAAATCAGTGGCCCTTTGAGTAATATTTTCGGTCCTATAGACTCTTCAAAAAAAATGTTTTGAAATGAAATGTGACTATAAATTTACTTAAAAGTAACATTGGGGGTGCCTAGGTGGCTCAGTTCGTTGAGCATCCAACTCTCGATTTCAGCTCAGGTCGTGATCACAGGGATCTAGCACAGCTTGGGGCTCTGTAATCAGTGGGGAGTCAGGTAGAGATTCTCTCTCCCTCTCCCCCACTCCCCACAGGAGCTCTCTTTCTCTCTCTTTCTCAAATAAATGCATATTTTTTTTAAAAAAAGTATATTGGACCAGGCTGATGCTTGGTTCAGTGTGTAACATTTCCAACAATATCAGAGGCGATGAGGTGGACCAGACAAAGTGGAAAATTTAGGATTCTAATAATCTATTTAAATTTTGCAACCCCCTCTTTTATTCATTCACTTATTTAGCAAATGTATTTTGAACACCTACCACATGCCAGATACTAAACTAGAGATAAGCATTAGGGGCAGCTTTGACAAACTACTGCCCTATATGTAGAAGAAGACAAAGGAAATAGAGACAAATTAACATATAATTTTTGTGAGCAATAGCAGCTATAGAAAAAAGAATTTGGGAAAGGAGATTAACAATGATAGAAGAGTATCAGGTGGTAGTCCAGACCACGTGACTGAGAAGACATCTCTGAGGAGGTCATGACTGGAGTAGACTGAGCAGGGATAAGAGCAGGAGGGGTGCATGGGGGTGGGGGATGAAGGAGGTGGGGAGTCAGGGGAATGCAGGGACCAGATCAAAAAAGTCTTCCGGGCCACAGTGAAGTTTGGGATCTTACACTAAGAGAGCGAACCATTCTTGTAGATGACCTCCTCCCCAACAATTGATATTAACCAGCAGGCATGTTCCTATCCTGAAGATGCTGACAGTGGTCAAACATTTGGCTTGAGATTTCTTACCCTACTGGTGCAGAAGCTTGTCATCAGTGGTAGACTGCTTAAACCTAAGTGGTGAGAAACCTAAAGCTCACCTCTCACTGTTGCCTTAGATGAAACTTCAAGATGTTGCCTTGTTGGTTCTGCTACGTCTTTGAGATTTTAGATTCAACCTTTGTCTGAATGTGGGGCAGGATTAATTTTCACATGAGGCCCTTAACTTGTTCTCAGGCCAGTGCTAAAATGATTGAAACTTGATCTGAAGCAGAGAACTCCGAATGCTCACCACCAACCTTCTGTCTGCAGCTGCCTGCATATTAGCTCCTGAATCTTGCCTCTGCATGATGCTGGGATGGTATCGTGCTTCTTGAACAATCTGTCTCAAGCACGTTTAGAAACACTGTTGATGGGGTGCCTGGGTGGCTCAATTGGTTAAGCGGCTGCCTTCAGCTCAGGTCATGATCCCGGGGTCCTGGGATTGAGCCCCGCATCAGGCTCCCCGCTCAGCGGATAGCCTGCTTCTCCCTCTCCCTCTGTCTGCCGCTCTGCCTACTTGTGCTCTCTCTCTCTCTCTGTCAAATAAATAAATAAAATCTTTAAAAAAAAAGAAACACTGTTGATCATATTCAGATGAAATGGATTCACCTCTTGGCCTTTTCTGGGTGTCTTTTAGAGTCTTTCATTGTTTGTCTGTCTTCTGAAATTTCCACAAAAGATTTTTTTTATTATAGTGTACCTCAAAAATGGAAACACGATTTTAGCAAGGTTCTAACTAATGTTAAATATAATGACAGGGCTGTCAGAAAAATTTCATACCAAACTTTTACTTGTGGTTCTTGGTTTTAGGTGTGTTTCCTCCTCTCTACAACACACTTGGGCTAATGAGTGCTTTACTGGTGTGTGTGTTGTACCATTCACTTTCAATCCTTCTTTATGTTCCTTCAGTGATGTTTGCTTTTTCCCTTCAACTTTTATTTGGTACTTACACTTTGTTCAATGTATTGTTTTTATACTAAAGTAATGGTATAGTCTAATAGCACTGACAATCATTGGTAATTATGAAGGTATTGAATTTAACTTTTTGACTAAGAAGTTTATGTCGATGAACTGTATTTGTGATTTGTGTAAAGTGATGCTAATACACATATTTGTGTGTGTGTGTGTGTGTGTGTGTGTAAAAGAGGACTATACAGAAGACATTGCTATGTTTGCAAATAGTTGGTCGGTGCAAATTCCAGATGAAACCAAATGTGTACCCACACCTGCAGATTTCCCAAATCCGTGCTCCAGCGGAATGCCAGCATTTGAGGTAAATTTGATGTGGAAAGTCTGGGCATGTGGGATATAATACATATATATTGTATTTTCATATTGACTATTAAGCAGTTTTAGCACAAACGGGACATAATTAAATTCTATAAAATTCAGATAATGTAACTGCAACAGAAATAACTTGAAGATATTTCAGAAATTGTGAATGTAATGAGTTACATGAGTGTAGCACTCATTGTGCAAATATGTAGTTAGAAAAATGGTGATTAAAACTTCTAAGCATAAATTACCTTCCCTTTCCTGGTAAGAACGGAGGGTTCTGCCAATAGATCAGTAGAAAAAATGAGAGTACACATGTATCATTAACTATGTTCTGCTGACTGCCATCCTCTTCCACACAGGCCATCTTCTTCAAGTGTCAGATTTTGTTGCAGTTCCCGTTTCTGAGCTGCCATGAGTATATTGATCCGTATTTGTATATTGCCAGTTGTGTTAATGATCTTTGCAAGTAAGTAAAATAATTAGTATTTGTAATTGAATTCTCTTTGTCCAAAAAGAAGAGCAAACACCATTTCTGTAATGTAGCCCTCTCAGCAGTTCACAAAGTATAATGGAAATGTAAAACATAAACTGTACTAACAGCTATTAAAAGCTTGCTGGATAACATGTATAGACTAAATGGTTTATAGAAGCAGAATGAACAGAACACAGCAATTCTTAAATATGGTTTGTACCATTGATGCCTTATGGTTTAGAGATGTCAGTAATTCTTTCAAAATAGTGTTTTGAAATCCACAAAATCAAACACACAAAGAAACTATATTGAAATAGAGTTATCAAAATAGTAAAGGAAATGAATTTATGATACATGTGTTTTTATATGTTTTAACATATGTGTTTTACGTACCTTTCAAGTCTAACTATAACTACTCTTGTTTGACATAATGATGAGTGTAAACGATATTTGAGATGTTTCTAACAATTATATAATAATTATATATTATATAATTATATATAATATTATATATTATATTATTATTTTATATTAATTATTATATTTATA
This sequence comes from Nasua narica, assembly GCA_028533885.1. Classification (NCBI taxonomy): domain Eukaryota; kingdom Metazoa; phylum Chordata; class Mammalia; order Carnivora; family Procyonidae; genus Nasua; species Nasua narica. Next base: position 86,015,125 of record CM052807.1, read on the forward strand.
TTAATTATATTATATAATTAATATATAATATTAATTATATATTATATAATTATATAATAATAATATATAATAATAATTATATAATAGTAAATGAAAACATCAAAAAATGAGATATGAGATATATTGTTGACAAGGTCATGGATATTGCTAAGAACATTGTGATGTGTTTCCTATATGAGAATTGAAGAAAATGCTAAATGTCAGTTGGGGATTAGTGAAAATATACATGTAATCTTTATCCCATCCCAGGCCACCCAACCCTTACATTTTCTCCCAAGTTATGAACACCTAGAATAGATGTTTGTCTAGGGAACAAATTTAGGGATACCATCAGAATATACTCCTTAATTGGAACTTACTATAGAGTATCTATGATTGAAGCCTTTTGTACTATTTTTTTCCCAAAAATTTACCGAGTATTTGATTAACCACCTTGAACATTCAAGAATATCTCAAGAAATTTTAATAAATCTGCATGTTTTAAAGAAACTCAAGAAGTGTAAAGATACATGGGAACTTTGTTGTAAAAGACTAGACTAATTTTTGATTGAGTAAAACCACTTACATATCATCTTCTAGCTTGTAGCTTCTTAAGAGGTTTAAGTTTATCAAAGGTGAGAATAGGGACACCTGGGTGACTCAGTCAGTTAAGCGACTGCCTTCAGTTTAGGTCATGATCCCAGGGTTCTGGGATAAGGTTCTGCATCTGGTTCCCTGCTCATCAGGGAGCTTGCCTTTTCCTCTCCTTGCCTCTCTCTCTGTCTGCCTCTTCCCCTGCTTGTGCTCTCTATCTGATAAATAAATAAAATCTTTTAAGAGAAAAGGTGAGAACAAAGAGGGAATGTTAAGATAGTATGAAATTATCTTATTTATAACTATTCTACTTTAATTAATGGAGATTATTATAAAATTAAAATTTCATTATAAAATTCATTATAAAAATGAATATCATTATAATGAATATAATGATATTTTTCTGGTCTTAAAATAAACTTATTTGGTATACTTGTTAATTTTGACTTTTACTCAGTCGCTTTTTTGAGGATCCCTACAGGTGGTCCATGGTTTTAATTTAGCCATGTATATGGAATTAAGAATTATTCTTATTCCACTACAACTCATTCTTTGGCCATTCTCCAGTAGTCTTTTCACTTGCCTTTGGCATTATCATCTTTAGCACCTCCTTGTCAGGTTGATTGATAGGAAATATTGTTTGGCAGATCCTGGAAAGTCATTTTCCATTTATTAATTAGGGTATTGTTTGGCTGCTTCGGTTGCCAGAGTATCAGTGGCTTAAATTCAATTGAAGCTTATATTTCTTTCATATAAATTCCAAGCTTGTAAGTGGTCTTAGAATCATGTGTCCCCTCTCTGAGCCTTCCAGTGACACAGTGGTGCTATTATTCTGTCATCCCCCCATCCCCTATGGCTACACCTTGATGCAAGGACAGATGGGAAGTATTGTCTTTGACTGGGCAGCCATATGCTCAGCAAGAACTTGAGCACTCTAATATGGATGAGAAGCAGGCTCTGGAGACAAAAGAGAGCCTCTCTTATACACGCTTCATCTGAAATTTCATCATTTAGGAATTAACATTTTTGTCTTTTGAAATTATGATATCTGTAGACTTTAGATTTTGCAATCCAGTTGCTTTTTCCAGGGCAAAGAAAAATAGCAGGATAGAGAAAAACCTTTTACTGGTTGAAATCAACTGGTACCTTTATGTTTATTTTTTTATTAACGTAGAATATATTATTTGTTTCAGGGGTATAAGCCTGTGATTCATCAGTCTTACACAATTCACAGCACTCCCCCTAGCATATACCTTCCCCAATGTCCATCACCCAGCCATCCCTCCCTCCCATCTCCCTATATTCCAGAAACCTTCAGTTTGTTTCCTGAGATTAAGAGTCTCTTATGGTTTGTCTCCCTCTCTGGTTTCTTCCTGTTTCATTTTTTCCTCTCTTCTCCCATGATTGTTTGCCTTGTTTCTCAAATTCCACATATCAATGAGATCATATGACAATTGTCTTTCTTTGATTGACTTATTTCACTTAGCATAATACCCTCTAGGTCCATCCACGTCATTGCAAATGTCAAGATTTCATTTTTTGATGGCTGCATAATATTCCATTGTATGTGTGTATATATATATATATATATATATATATATATATACACATACACACACACACACACACACACACACACACACACACACACATACCACATCTTCTTTATCCATCTGTTGATGGACTTTGGCTCTTTCCATAGTTTGACTATTGTGGACATTGCTGCTATAAACATTGAGGTGTTTGTGCCCCTTCGGATCACTACATTTGTATCTTTGGGGTAAATACCCAGTAGTGCAATTGCAGGGTCATAGGGTAGCTCTATTTTCAACTTTTTGAGGAACCTCCTTACTGTTTTCCAGAGTGTCTGCACCAGCTTGCATTCCTACCAACAGTGAGGAGGGTTCCCCTTTCTCCACATCTTTGCCAACATCTGTCATTTCTTGACTTCTTAATTTTAGCCATTCTGACTGGTGTGAGGTGGTAGCTCATTGTGGTTTTGATTTGTATTTCTCTGATGCTGGGTGATGTTGAGCATTTTTTCATGTGTCTATTGACCATTTGGTTGTTTCCTTTGCAGAAATGTCTGCTTATGTCTTCTGCTCATGTCTTGATTGGATTATTTGTTCTTTGGGTGTTGAGTACGATAAGTTCCTTATAGATTTTGGATCCAGCCCTTTATCTGATATGTCATTTGCAAATATCTTCTCCCATTCTGTCGGCTGTCTTTTGGTTTTGTTGACTGTTTTCTTTGCTGTGCAAAAGCTTTTGATCTTGATGAAGTCCCAATAGTTCATTTTTGCCCTTGCTTTCCTTGCCTTTGGTGATGTTTCTAGGAAGAAGTTGCTGAGGCTGAGGTTGAAGAGGTTGCTACCTGTGTTCTCCTCCAGGATTTTGATGCATTCCTGTCTCACATTGAGGTCTTTCATCCATTTGGAGTCTATTTTTGTGTGTGGTGTAAGGAAATGGTCCAGTTTCATTCTGCATGTGGCTGTCCAATTTACCCAACATCATCTGTTGAAAAGACTGTCTTTTTTCCACTGGACATTCTTCCTTGCTTTGTCGAAGATTAGTTGACCATAGAGTTGAGGGTCCATTTCTGGGCTCTCTATTCTGTTCTATGGATCTATGTGTCTGTTTTTGTGCCAGGTTCATACTGTCTTGATAATTACAGCTCTGTAATAGAGCTTGAAGTCCACCATTGTGATGCCACCAGCTTTGCTTTTCTCTTTCCACATTCCTCTGGCTCTTTGGGGCCTTTTCTGGTTCCATACAAATTATAGGTTTATTTGTTCTATTTCTGTGAAAAAAGTTGATAATATTTTGATAGGGATTGCAGTAAATGTGTTGTTTGCTCTAGGTAGCATAAACATTTTCACAATATTTGTTCTTCTAATCCATGAGCATGGAATGTTTTTCCATTTCTTTGTGTCCTCCTCAATTTCTTTCATGAGTAATCTATAGTTTTTTGAGTACAGATTCTTTACCTCTTTGGTTATATTTATTCCTTGGTATCTTATGGTTTTGGATGTAATTGTAAATGGATCAACTCCTTATCATAAAAGCCATCTATGAAAAACCCACAGAGAATATCATTCTCAATGGGGAGAAACTGAGAGCTTTTCCCCTACGATCAGGGATGTGGCAGGGATGCCCACTATCTCCACTGCTATTTAACATAGTACTAGAAATCCTAGCCTCAGCAATCAGACAACAAAAAGAAATAAAAAGCATCTGAATTGGCAATGAAGAAGTCAAACTCTCACTCTTTGCAGATGATATGATACTTTATGTGGAAAACCCAAAAGATTCCACCCCCAAACTGCTAAAACTCATGCAAAAATTCAGTAAAGTGGCAGGATATAAAATCAATGCACAGACATCTGTTGCATTTCTATAAACCAACAAGACAGAAGAAAGAGAAATCAACTGATATCCTAAGTGATGTGTTTGAGATCAAGAGGCTGGGTTTGGGGGCAGAGCAGGCATGCAATACCAAAAGAAGGGTGTGGTGTTCTAAGTCAAATGAATGGCCTTGCTTAGATGGAAGTGAGAGCTACCAGAGTTAGCCTTTTTTTTTATGTGTCTCAGTATTTCACCCAAGACTGGCTTCCCTACATCCCTTCTTCCCTAAAGGAGATTCTCTTCATTTCTTATATTACAGGATGGCATCATTATGATCCTGTATCAGGAGAATAGAGTTATGAATCTGCTGAACACAAATTAATTTCCTGCCTACATTATGATAGTATTTTGAATTCAATTCAACACACATTTGCTTAGCAGCTATTCTGAGCTGAACATTGTGCCACACCTTGGAGAAACAGAAATAGTTTAGACATGGACCCTGTCCTAGGAACTCACATTGTAATAGGGGAGAAACAGGTCACACACTCTAAATGTGATGTACTGTGGCTGTGGAAGAGAGGATTTCTAGCTTTATCAGGAAACTCCTACCACAGCTCCACAAAAGAGATGACATTTGAGTTGGAATTGAGAGGATGATATAATACCAATCTTTTAACTTATGCCCTCCTATTTCTGCTTTTAAGAATGATAAACCTATCCTCAGTTTGTTCTCTATACTTATAGCCTCTTTTGGTTTGTCTCCCTTTCTTTTCCTTTTTTTTTCCTCCTTCCTTCTGGAGGGGAGATGGGTGGCAGATGGGCTAAGTGGGTGATGGGCATTAAGAAGGGCACTTATTGGAAAAAGCACTGAGTATCATATGTAAGTATCGATGTCCTTAATTCCACTCCTGAAACCAATTTTGCTTGATATGTTAACCAACTAGAATTTAAATAAAAATTTGAAACAAATATTGATAAACCTGGCAACAAGGAAATGCTTTTAACTTTGCCATTCCAAAGTCAATTGATTTAAAAACAATTATTATTTAATGCTCATTTTCATTATTAAAATGAATATCCAAAATGGAGCAAATAAGCTCATTTTCTACTCAGTAAATTGGAATAATAATTTCTTTCTTGCCCAATTGTTGTGAATTTTCATGTGATGCCATATGTCATGGGCCTGGCATAGATCCTAGAGTTAACATAGATACTTAAGAAATGGCAGCTATTTTAATAATAGTTGCATGGGGTTGGGAAACCAATATTCAGGTACTTTGTTAACTTTCTTTTTCTTTTTTTTTTCATTTTCTCCAAAACAATTTTATTGGATAAATATCTATATTATATTCTTATTTCTTTTTCTTTAAGTGTAATATTTTATTTATATATTTTTGTTATGTTAGCATACAGTACATCATTAATGGGTTTTTTTTTAAGGCTTTATTTTTTTGATAGAGAGAGCCATCGTGAGAGAGGTAACACAAGCTGGGAGAGTGGGAAGGGAGAACAGGCTTCCCGCAGAGCACGGAGTCGTACGTGGGGCTTGATCTCAGGACCCTGGGATCATGACCTGAACCGAAAGCAGACACTTAATGACTAGACACCCAGGCATCCCTACATCATTAGTTTTTGATTAGTAGTGTTCCCTCTGTTAACTTTCAAAGCCTCTATTAATTGTAGGAAACAAGGCACATCTTTTAATGTAAATCAGAGACTTATTATCTTTCTAGGAATTCAATAATTTTAGCCTACCCTGTTTGTCAGAGAATTTTCTTGTTTGGAGGTTTAGAATACTTGCCGAGCTTCTGAAGTTTATATGCTCAGCCCTTTCTTCCCATCTAAAGCTCAGTTAATTGGACTGAATAAGCTGCATGACTCCAATTACAGCAGCACAGGAGAAGTGCAATTTGAGATGCACGGCTTTTACAACTGAGATACTGAAAATGCTAGGGTTCACAAAATACAACATTCTTAAGGTCATTATCCTGTAAGATGTTTAACTATTCAATTTTGAGTTTGAATTGGGTTGAAAAACAAGTCCATTCCCTTATTATCAGCGCTACTTATTTTATAAATGCTTTGTTAATCTGCTATGAGAGTTGATAGACCACTTATATTTGTTTGGGGGAGGCTCTAGGGTGATTAGAAGAAAACAATGAGGGATTATTTTCTTGGCAATATTATAAAAGTAACTAGCTTTAGCAACTTAAACTTGAAAGAATTAAAAATAAAAAACAAAAAAAGAATAAAAATCTTTTAAATCTTATAGGTAAATGCTATTTATTCCATCTTCAAAACTGCTCTTTTATTAATACTAGTTTTATTTCAGCGTATAGACTATTTAGAGAATAGTATCTTGGAAATAATTTTCATATTTGATGCTTTTATTGTGATAGATGTGATTTATAGATATAAATTTATAAATAAAAATTTATTTATATTTATTAATAGAATTTTCTTTTTTCTTTTCTTTTTTCGTTTTTCTTTTTTCCCCAAATATGTTTATTTTATTTTTTCAGTGTTACAAGATTAATTGTTCATGCACCACACCCAGTGCTCCATGCAATATGTACCCTCCTCAATACCCACCACCAGGCTAGCCCAACCCCCCACCCCTCGCCTCCAAAACCCTCAGTTTGTTGCTCAGAGTCCACAGTCTCATCTCCCCCTCTGATTTCCCCCCATTAACCCTTCCCTTCCTTCTCACAATGCCCTCCATGTTTTTTCTTATGCTCCACACGTAAGTGAGACTGTAAGATAATTGACTCTCTCTGCTTGACTTATTTCACTCCGCATAATCTCTTCCAGTCCCATCTATTTTGATACGAAAGTTGGATATTCATCCTTTCTGATGGAGGCATAATATTCCATTGTATATATGTACCATTTCTTCTTTATCCATTCATCTGTTGAAGGACATTTTGTGTTTTTCCACAGTTTGGCGATTGTGGCCATTGCTACTATGAACATTGGGGTACATGTGGCCCTTCTTTGTACTGCATCTGCTTCCTTAGGGTAAATACCCAGTAGTGCAATTGCAGGGTCATAGGGTAGTTCTATTTTTAATTTCTTGAGGAATCTCTCCACACTGTTTTCCAAAGTGGCTGCACCAACTTGCATTCCCACCAACAGTGGAAGAGGGTTTCCCTTTCTCCACATGCTTCCCAACATTTGTTGTTTACTGTCTTGTTGATTTTGGCCATTCTAATTGGTGTAAGGTGGTATCTCAGTGTGGTTTTGATATGAATCTCCCTGATGGCTAAAGATGGTGAACATTTTTTCATGTATCTGTTAGCCCTTTGTATGTCTTCTTTGGAGAAATGTCTGTTCATGTCTTCTGCCCATTTTTTGACCTGATTATCTGTTTTGTGAGTGTTGAGTTTGAGGAGTTCTTTATAGATCTTAGATATCAGACCTTTGTCTATAGTGTCATTTGCAAATATCTCCTCCCATTTTCTAAAAGGTCTAGGGTACTTGGTGTGGGAGCAAAGGGATACATACAAAGATTCCTGGCAGAATGTCATAATTAAGATAGAAAATTTTTTCAGTACAGGTACTCTTTTGAATCAAAAGAAAAGTGGCCAAATTATTGAAGTAGTTTGAAGACAATTTACCCATGCCCTTTTAAGCTGGGATCTCATGCTTATGTGTTTTCTGCATCATGTACGTGATATATGCATGCTGACATCAGTTTATACTAGAATATTGGCCATGCACTCAGCATTTCTAGAGATCAGGAGCTCAAAGACTTGGTTTCTGCTACTATTTCCCCTGTGACTGTGGTTCTCTTTTTTCACTTTCCAGAACTGATGATGATGAAACCTATTGCCGAGCAGCCACCGAGTATGCTAGAGCCTGTTCCCATGCTGGCTACCCTATCCAAGACTGGAGAGATGACTTTCCAGCATGTAGTATGTTTTCTTATTTCCTAAACCCTGTGTATTTTTGTGAATTTCAGGTTTTATCCTATACTTAAAACTAATGATTTGTGAGGATTTGTCATTGACACAATAACTTTGGTAAACTTGAATACTTTTTGGAACACTGTAATTTTTTTTGAAAGAGAGGTGAGTAGATTTGACTCACAGCTCCCTTGTTTGCCCATTTTAGCTGATAAATGTGATGATAGCTTCGTCCACCGGGATTGTATCAGTTGTTGCCCACCAACCTGCACATTTGAGAAACAGTGTCTGGGGAGCAATCTCCATTGTCTTGATGGATGTTACTGCGCAGATGGTAAGCACTTCATGAAAGAAATGATGTCTGTACTCAGGGAAACCAGTATCCAGCAATCTAAGAATCATATCACAATGTGTAGTCTCAGGACATTAGGACTTTTGCAATTTTCTACTCTTGTGGGATTTGGCCCTAGGAAGGATGGCTGCTTTTCTACTTTGTGCATTTCCTGGGAAATTTAGAATCTAAAGTCCTGAAGTTAACCATGACAAATCTTTTGTTCTCTTGGGTATTTAAGGGCATTTAATAATTTGTATATTTTCATATTTTGAAAATAAAAGCAAGCTCAAAGAAAACCTCACATTTTGGCAGTATAAGGTTTTAGTCCAATTTTAATATTTGAAATTAGAAGTAACATAGCAAGTGATACAGGTGAGATTTAAAATTAGGAACAACTGCTATACTGATAGACCGTAACAAAGAACACTGAGGATTTACTCAAACCCTTTAATTTTTACAGATTAAAAAAAAAAGAATACCAGAGATGTTAAGTGCTTTTCCTCACTTAATATGAACAAGGACTACTTGGCATCAGATCTATTGACCTTAGTCCTTTGGTCTGTCAGTTCTACTCAAAGCATAATCTTTAGACGAACACCAGGCCTGAACTGTTTGTTACCAACAATACAATAAGGAGTTTGAACCAGAATAAAAATCCATGTGCCAAAATATAAGTCAGTGCTTCTTTCACTTAGGAATTCTTAGTCTGTAAAAAGGTCAGCTGAACAAAACATGTGATTGGTAACATGGTTGGCTTACATTCTGGCTTAACCGTCTTTCTTCATGAGAGAGGTAGCAAAGGCTGGTTGTCTGTCCTGGTCCTTTGAGTAGCATTCCCTGGTTCTTTATTATCTGTGTGACAATAGTGGGTATCTCTCATTCTGAGATGAACAGAAGTGAAACCAAGAATATGTGTTCACTCTCCTTCCCTTCAATTCCCCTCAAAAGCAAGTAAGTACTGCCTAGTTGCCTTTATTCTGTGTAGTGAAACTTGAGTTTTTGATGGCAAGTCATGGGATAAAAAAGTTGAAAATCACCAAAATAGACCTACTGATTGAGTTAGAACCAGGTTGTCAGTCACCTCTTTAAAAGTAAAAAAAAAAAATTATATTTTCAGCACCTGGTGTAAACAGGTGTTCAATAAAAGTTGATTGAATTATTATGTTCAAAGAGCACATTTTTTGTTTTTTCCTTTGAGAATTTGATACATATTTTTCTTAAATAGGCCTCATAATGGACAATGGGACTTGCATCTCCTTGGAAAACTGCCCGTGTAGTTTTCATGGATTAGCTTATTCAGTTGGTTCAAAAATTGAACAAGAATGTACTGAATGGTATGTGATTAATGTGCAGCCAATAATTTCTGTGCACCTGGCTAGTTGATATCTTTACCATGATATATGTTTAAAGAAGCATACTTGTTACTGATTTTCTTTCAAAAATTCCAAGACATGGTTTGCATCTTGAAGTCTATATATGGGAGTGGGTAGGGGCCATACATATTTTCATATTTTAAAGATGAAAGCAGGTTCAAAAAAATTTAGAAAAAATATAGGAAATATATCATTTCTTTTGTAATTTAATTCTTCTCACTTCCTTTGGTAATAATTCCATCAAATCATATACCCATGTAATGTGTCTGCCTGTTGCATTTTCTTCTGATTTATAACCCTTACTTTGCATGTATTTTTATTATTAGAACCTGATGTTGCTCCTGGCCTTCTCTCTTGGGTACTTGGAAGAATGACTCTCCATATTGCTAACTCTTGGCCATGATTACAGACATTTAGAATTTCATATTACATTAGATAATTAAGACTATTCTAGGAAAGCATTGAATCCCTCCAGGGAAGTCTTACAAAGAAACAGGTATCAATGTCACCAGGCCCTTTTCCCTTTGCTGTCAGTATAATGTAAGTGACATGCGGGTAGATGACCAACCATGTTCTTAAATACTCGTTTAAGTTCCTGCCTCTCAGAGACTCTTCTTCCATCCTTGTCTCCTCAAACTCTTTTTGCTGATAGAAGGCAGAATTTGTCTTAGAAGAGGACATCTTTTCTCTCTTTAATGTCTGATGATCCTCAAAAGAATCTTTCTTAATTTGTAACAGATGACTTAATGTATTAACTGTTTATGAATGTTTCTCTAATAATATAGGTAAATGCTTTTCATGTGTGACTTTTTTTAGTTTAAGCAATGAGAGAAGGACATAAAACAGAAGTTCTCTGTTTTCATAGGACTTTTGCTCCTGACCATTCTGTATTGCCTTTGGATCATCTTTACTGGTTTAAGTATGACACACAATAAATAATAATTTAGGTACTGGCCAGTCCAAATTTATCAATTAATTGAACTTCTGTCAATGTATTTTTCAAGTCAGACCATTCTGAACCTATGAACATGGTATGTTTTGGTACATCAATCAGTACATTGGTGCAAACATTAATACAGTTTCTCTATATCAGTAATTAATATTCTTATAATTTCATTTAGTGTATGTGTTGGTGGAGTTTGGAACTGCACTGAACATGACTGTCCAGGTAAATCTTTTAAAATGTTTTTAAAGAAAAAGTCTCATTTTCTTTAAATTGAAGGAAGATAGCAACGATTTTTATGAGGTCATCTCATATATAACAAGAGATGTAATGACCAATAAATCTGGATATTCAGAGCATAAATGGAAAATTGAATAAAGGATAGCTTTGAGCAGGAAACTGGTAAAGATTTATTGAAGTAGTATAAATATTACAAAACCTAAAAATTATGTGGAAGAGCTGTAATTTAATAAATTTTAAGTTAAATTAAATAACATAATCTAGTAAGTTCATCAAACTAGTGCATTTTGGGCACCTTAGCTATCCTTTTAAATGCATGATTATTTACCCTAAGTCAGCTTTCTGCTTTTTAACAACAGATATAATTTCTTTCTCCACCTTCTCCTTCTATCTTTCTTCTTTTTGGCTTTTCTTATTTTTGTTTTTTGGTGGTTTTTTTTTTTTTTTTTTGGTAGTTCAATGCTCCGTTGTGGGTGATTCTCATTTTACAACGTTTGATGGTCGACATTATTCTTTTATTGGAATGTGCCAGTACATCCTTGTGAAAGGAACTGGAAACGATAAATTCACAATTACTTTACAGAAAGCTCACTGTGAACAGGTAGGAACATCTCAAAATGGCCAGAAGAATATCCTTTGTTTTTTTTTTTTTTTTGACTTAAGCTTCATTCTAGGTTAAGAGTGATGATATGAATGGGTACAGTTATTTTCTTCAAAAATGATTGTTAAGATGCATCATTATTCTCAATTTGACAAAGAAAGAAAAAATGTTGATAATCTATTTTACTATTGATTATATGATATATCCTAATTTGATATTAAAATATGAAAATGTATGTATTTTAGATTGAATATTATATAATTGTATTTTATTTCTTAAAAATGATATTTGTATGTACAGTTTTTGGCACATTTCATGCATGATTGTCCAGTGGACCTAAGTTTATGGTTATTTCAAAAACTACTATTTAAAAGAGGTGATTCTGGACAGGAGTGAATAGGCTTCATATGTTCTAAATAGGTATGATACATTTTTTAGCATGCTAAAATATTTATTTTACAGCTTTTCTTCAAATAAACACATCATTATTTGTAAAGACACAGAGGTTTTTCTCTCTTAAGTCAGATAGTGAAAACTTTGCAGAAATCTTTAATTTTCTACTTTTATTCCAGTGTGAAATGGTTATTTCCAATAAAAATTCTGAGTTACTTTATTTGCTTTTTTTACAGTTTGATTTTTTTCCTTTGTAATACATCAGAGTCTGAAAAGGTTTTTTATATAGAATCTTAATTCTCTTTGGTTCTTTTCCTTATTGAATTTTTTATGTCTAATATGCCACTTAAAGGAGTTTGGAGAGGTACTTTAACAATGTGCTATGGAGAACGTAATTATTGGCATTTTATTGAGAACATTTTTATTTAATGTTCTACGTAAAATATAAGTATGTATATGGTATACTTAATGGGCTATATAAATACATATTTCATTAGGGATGGGGTTATATAAGATGGATTGTGTGGTAGTTACTTTATTATATTACTTATACTCAAGCCTTCTACATGCCAGAAATTGTTACATCACTCCCTTTCTCCTTTCTTCTCCCTGTCTCTCCCTTGCTTTTTCTCATTCTCCTCTCCTAGTATCACTCTTCCTATGTCTCTAGTTCCCTCTCATTGCTTTAACTGATGATTTGATTTTTATGCAGAACCTAGGCTTGGTCTGCCTTCAGTCTATAACTCTGATTCTGGAGGACGATTTTAACAAACAAGTGACCCTTAGTAGGGGAGGACAAATCCTTACCAGTCCTAACCAAGGCTTCAATCTGAATGGTAAGAAGCAATGATGTATTTTCCCTGTGTTAACAACAACAATAAAACAAGCTAAATGAAGTTTTCTCCCATTGACTGACTAACCTAACATTTGAGTGCCTATGTGTTGCCAGGTCCTCAGCTAGATACCTCAGAGCTGACCATGTTTGTGGGAACTAGTGTTCACCTCAGGTGGCCTGGAGTTTACAAGAGGAGAGATGCAAGCAAACAGCCACTTACATAAAATATGGATAAACTCAAAGATATGCACAGGGACTTTGGGGGTCTAAGTGAGTGCACCTCACTCAGCCTTGGGCAGGAGTGTACAGGTATAGTCAGGCAAGTTTTCTGAAGTAAGTGATGATTTGTTCAGGATTCAAAGCTGAAGATTGTCAGGATGAAGAAGGTGGGAGAAGGGTTCCATGCAAAGCAAGGAGGTATAGAACTGTGTGGTATGTTTAGGGGAAACCATAACTAGTTTGAGACCCCTAACACCTGAAGAGAGTCACGGAGATTGTTTAGCCATGAGAAGAGAGACATAGGTGGGAATGAAGACTGGGGAAAGCCTTATATGCAGGGCATCGTTATGGTTTTCTTGTTCCTGTCTGTGTTCCAACATAGTTATTGTTAATACTCTCACTCCCAGAGATGTCCCAATTTGTATTACAAATTACATGGTCATGCTATTTATTGTCATGCTAAGGAAGTTGAACTTGATATGAAATTGAATATGAAATTATCATTATTTGACCATTTTTATGTACAAAGATAACAATCTCATATGGTTCAACCAAATTAATAAGTGTTAGTGAGAAGACTGATACATCTTTTCCTTTTCTTTTCTTCTTTTTTTTTTTGGTAGACTACTATGGCAACCATGTGGAAATGGCTTTAAGAGATGCTAGCAGGCAACCTGGAGAGTAGTTAGGATGATACTGAAGTAGGGCAGGAAAGGAGGAGGAACTGATGTAAGACAGTGACAGTAGAGATAGAAAGAAGACAGACGGCAAAATTACTTAGGGAAAAAAGTGGTCTGAACCTGGTGACCGGTTGGGGAAGGGCAACATGGGAGACAAAGTGATCAAGGAATGATTCTCTGATTTCTGGGTGTGGTGACCAGACTGATGGCATAAATTGTGGTAGGGATACAGGAGCGATTCTTGTGTTGGCAAAAGTCATCAGTTCAGACCTGAACACCAGTTTCTTGTCTCTAAAGGTGTCTTATAAAATGGTACATCTCAAGTTCTGTGCTCCCCTTTTCGCTGACAGTCTCAAGGGAATGGGAAATTCTCGAGGAAAGTGCCACTTCCTTATTGAATCATAACCAGTTTGTGGAAAAGTTCACACACACACACACACACACACACACACACACACACACGTAAATTAAAAAAAAAAAAAGAGGACAGACTTCAAATGCTAAGGAGTCCACACCTGCCCAGAGATGCTTGCCAACTAAAATTATCTGTGAACATGATAACCTATTAAAAAGATCTGCTGAAGATCCAGAAAAGAGAGATAGAAGAGAAACGGGAAAAAAAAGAAAGCACAAGGTGGCAAAAATTGGCCCTGGAACACAGGAGCAGGAACTGGGAGCCTGCCTGCTCCATGCCCGTCTCTCTCTCTTTTTAAAAAATGTTTCAAGTTTTTATTTAAATTCTAGATCCCGGTCTCTTGAAAGAAGAGTTCTCATGTTGTACGCTAGCATTTCACAACACTACCTATGAACCTCAAAGCTGATTTGTGTATGTTCTTTCCCCACAGGAATTGTTGAAATTCAAACTCTGTCATCCTTATTTATTCTTCTAAAAACCACATTTGGTTTAAAGATTCTGTTTGCTATAGATGGAGAAAGAATTTATATTCAGCTCACTAGCGCATGGAAAAGGAGAACACTAGGTCTGTGTGGCACTTTTAATGGGAACATAAGAGATGATTTCCTGTAAGTATCATTTCTGGACATGATTTAATGACTAGTAATTTAGAAGCTACAAATTCTTTCACTGAAAACGTTTACTTAACTAATAATAGCTTAGTCATCACTGTTCCAAGAGCTTTACATGATCATCTGTTTAAACTTTATAGCAATCCCCTGATTAGTAGCTCTGTTTTATAGATCAAGAAACTCACAGAGGCCCCGAAGTGGCAAGTAAATGGCTCAAAGTCATTCAGCCCAAATATAGTGGAGCTGGCTTTGACTTTGGGTGGTGTGACTCAGAGTCCGTGGGCCAACCCACAGAAGAACCACCCTTGATTGTCTCCCCTGCCCCCATCAAGCTTAACAGTATTGTATATTTGAACATGCACTGCTTTAAAAAAAATCTCAGTATCATTGACTATTAATGATAGTAAGTTATACCTTAAAACCATGAATAGCCTTTGGTATGAATGATACCTCTACAGCAACCTTTTGGCATCTAAGTGAACTGGCTTTTATGATAGGTGGGGTTTCATCAGAAGAAAATCAGTATCATACAATTGTACCCCTTGTACTGGCAAAGCAGTTTCACCCACCTGTGAGAAGACGCAGTGTATACTTTAGTGAAAATGCTTTGGGTACCTGTTCTTCTGCTAAGCGCGGTGGGGCAACTGAAGCGGCATCACATGGTTCCCATCTTCGGGCAGCTTGTATTGCAGGTCAGGAGGGGATAAGAGCCTTCAAGAGATAATTAGGCCGATCCAAGGTATTAATCAGCTGTATATAAAAACACCGAGGTAACTTCAAGACATTAATTGTTGAGCTGTGTGGTGGTGGCTAGAAACACAGCAGGGATTTGGAGTAGGTCAGTGTGGGCTGTGTAGCCAGGGAACATCTCATGGACAAGTCATTCCTCAAATATGATATTTAAATTTTTTTTAAATACCCTATTTTTTTGTGAAATTTGCAAATTATAATTTTTTCCCCAAATACTTTTATTTTATTTTTTCAATGTTCCAAGATTAATTGATCAAACACCACACCCAGTGCTCCATGCAATACGTGCCCTCCTCACTCCTCTCCACCCCCTCAACCCCCCACTCACTCCT
The DNA here is from genome assembly GCA_028533885.1 of Nasua narica. Taxonomy (NCBI): domain Eukaryota; kingdom Metazoa; phylum Chordata; class Mammalia; order Carnivora; family Procyonidae; genus Nasua; species Nasua narica. Next base: position 86,030,677 of record CM052807.1, read on the forward strand.
CTCCAAAACCCTCAGTTTGTTGCTCAGAGTCCACATCTCTCATGGTTCATCTTCCCCTCCAATTTCCCCCCATTCACCCTTCCTTTCCTTCTCACAATGTCTCCATGTTTTTCCTTATGCTCCACATGTGAGACCATAAGATAATTGACTCTCTCCACTTGATTTATTTCACTCAGCATAATCTCTTCCAGTCCCATCCATGTTGATACAAAAGTTGGGTATTCATCCTTCCTGATGGAGGCATAATATTCCATTGTATATATGGACCACATCTTCTTTATCCATTCATCTGTTGAAACTTGAAATGGATAAAAGACCTCAATGTGAAGCAGGAATCTATCAAAACCCTAGAGGAGAACATAGGCTGTAACCTCTTCGACATCAACCGCAACAACTTCTTTCAGGACATGTCTCCAAAGGCAAAGGAAACAAAAGTGAAAATGAACTTTTGGGACTTCCTCAAGATAAAAAGCGCCTGCACAGCGAAGGAAACAGTCAACAAAACAAACAGACAACCCATGGAATGGGAGAAGATATTTGCAAATGACACTATAGACAAAGGTCTGGTATCTAAGATCTACAAAGAACTCCTCAAACTCAACACTCACAAAACATCTCACATAATCATGTCAAAAAATGGGCAGAAGACATGAACAGACACTTCTCCAAAGAAGACATACAAAGGGTTAACAGACACATGAAATAATGTTCACCATCTTTAGCCATCAGGGAGATTCAAATCAAAACCACACTGAGATACCACCTTACACCAATTAGAATGGCCAAAATCAACAAGACAGTAAACAAATGTTGGAGAGCAAGTGGAGAAAGGGGAACCCTCTTCCATTGTTGGTGGGGAATGCAAGTTAGTGCAGCCACTTTGGAAAACAGTGTGGAGATTCCTCAATAAATTAAAAATAGAGCTACCCTATGACCCTGCAATTGCACTACTGGGTATTTACCTCAAATACCCTATTTTTTAAAACAATTCTGCATATTTTTCCTATTTGGGATTTCTTCTGCCTCCAAATCTTTCTTGTGAATTCCTATATATTGTTCAACCCAATTCAGAATTTATTTGCTTCAAAACATGAGCTCGTATCCCACCAGACAAAGTTAACTTTGACTGTTATCTATGAAAATCTGTCCCTTATTGGTTTGGTTTCCACTTAAAACTGTGAGGGCTTTGAGAATAAGGATTAAGTCTTCGATCCTTCTGTTCTTAAGAACTAACATAGAGCCTTATATGCAATATATAGTTGAACTACATGGAGGTAGGTTTTTTTAATACTTTTTAAAATTTAAATTCAATTAATTAGCATATAATGTATTATTAGTTTCAGAGATACAGGCTTATGATTCATCAGTCTTATATTATACCCAGTCCTCATTATATCATGTGCCCTCCTTAATGTCCATCACCAGTTACCCCATCCCACCACTCCCTCCCCTCCAGCAATCCTCGGTTTGTTTCCTGACATTAAGAGTCTCATATGGTTTGTCTTTCTCTCTGGTTTTGTCTTGTTTTTTTGTTTTGTTCTGTTTTGTTTTTTGTTTTTGTTTTTTCCTTTTTTGTTTTTGTTTTTGTTTTGAGCTAGGACTTTTAATAGGGCACCAAGAAGAGAATTTGGATGGACATGGAGAACTGGCATTCAAAATTTTAAATTTCAGAAGAGAATTTATTTTATCTTTTCTTCTGTGTAACCAATTTGTTTTCAGCTTATTCCATTTTTTATGTTTCATTTATTTGTAGCTCAGAATATCAATATCTTCATCACATTCATGAAACAGACTCCACTAAGTGTCTGGGCTAAAATGTGCAGAAAAGAAGTTGAAACCTTGTTTCTCTTCTTTGTTTATCAGAATGGGTTAGCAGTCAATGTTTAACAGGTGGCAGATCTGTCTGCCTTTTTCTAAGGCACCAGTCTCCTCTGTGTATAAACATTCAGGCATGATAACAGCGCAGGGTAATATTTCAGAGACAGAGATAACTTTTGAACAATGTTTAGCTTTCCAACAAAACAGTTAAAATGCTTTACTTCATAAAGGTTAATGTGAATCTGCAAACATAGTGGAATGGAAAATATTAATTACTTGAAAATCTTGTTACAGGAAGTTAAATATGGTGAGCCATAAGGTATTTTATAAAATGCAATAAGTAAATGGGTCTACATTGTGATTCCTCCTCTTTTTTTGGTATTTATTGTTTTAAGTCTGTTCAGTGAAATAAGAGAGCCATGCTCTGAGTCAGTTGCTCCTGGGAATCCTGACTACACCCATCACCTTGATTCATTGTCCTTTGTAGGGGTGAAGAGGAAAGGAAAGGGAAAGAAAGCAAAGAGCTAGTGCTCTTCAATTTCTTTGAGTCTCAGTGTTCTTGTTTGAACAAAAGGAGATTTATGGTTAGGTGTTTGCTATAATTCTTTACAGTTCAGAGTGGTTTAAGGGGTAGGAAAGGGGTAAGGGTGGGGACAAGGGATGAATGTTGTGGAATGGCTTGTGAAACTCCTTTTTATTCTCCTCTCTCAACCACTATGCTAAGAAGCTCTATATAGTTCCTAGTGACTGAGGTCAACGGTAACCAAAGCAGTTCATTTAGGACAATAAAGAAAGCTGAGAAAAAGCCTACTCTACTATTAGGCCATGTTGTGGGGTTTTCATTAGTCAAGTTTTGCTTGGTCAGAGCTTCCTACGGGAGACCTAGTCCATCCTGATTCTCTAGGTGGTTTTGACAATGTGCCTTACAATGCCCAATAGGGATTGTCATTAAATATTGGTTGGTGAGTTAGTAAATCTTGATAACTTCTGTAGGGGGCATCTTAGTGTTTGGCTCTTGAATGTTATTGTGCTTTATAAGCCTGACTTCAGAAGGGTAGATGTTCTCTTCCATTTTGTTTTGCTAAGGAAACTGAAGAAGTGAGCAACCTCAAATGAAGTGTACCTTTTATACCATTTTCCCTCAATTTTCTTTTGGTTTGTTTGATAACTTCGAGCTGGCACCTTGGTATTTTAGTGCGCATAATGCAAATGAAATATTGAATCAGAAATATAGGCTATTTATATTTGGGACATTTGTCTTTACCCTAAAAAGTATCATGTGCGCTATCTACCTCTACCTGTGCCCATGCACCCTAGACCACACACACATTAGTGATTTCATTGAGTGAATGATGTTTCATTAAAATGGTCAGAACTGGATTTGAATCTTGGCTCTGACACTTATCAGCTGAATGATTGTTGATATTTCTCTGAGCTTTGGCCTTACTTTCTCTTTAAAATGGAAATTAAATTTTTTATAAGGCTGAGGTGATTATAGAATAAAACCATGGATGTCCACAATGGGTCACATTATGAAGTCTTAATAACAGGAAGCTAATGCATGTGTATTTTTTAAAAATGGAACATTTTAAACTCTAAGTTTTCTTTGTAAATTAAAAAAATAGTATTCTTCTTAATAGTGGAAGATTATAAAAAAATGAAATGAATGGGAGAGACTAAGATGCATATTATCTTTGCTCTCTAGTTCTCCATCAGGCATGATAGAAGGTACCCCACAACTTCATGCCAATGCCTGGAGAGTTTCCTCCACTTGTTTTGCACCTGTTCATGTTCCTATGGTGGACCCCTGCAACATTAATCAACAAAACAGTAAGTCCTTCTTCCTGCATGAGGAAAATTTCATGTATTATTGTAATCTGATGAAATTAGAGACTTAGATATGCATCTTTACCCAATCTAGGTTATTTTTTAAAAGAACTCCAGAAAATGATTATTTTATTTACTAGTTCACATTCACAGGTGTACTTACTGTAGATGTTTGCGAATCTCTACACTCTTCACAAATATGGTCTAGCATTTTGGGAATTTCTGATTCTTTAAACTAAAGAAGAATCTCTGGAAATACTGTAATAATGCTGTTACAGTCTTGCAATGTTTGACTTCAGTTCCATAGTGTGACAGCTCATGCAGATGCTTCTATTACCATCACAAGATGGGCTCCTACTCATACGGCAGGTTATGGCTTCATAAGCAGGAGCCACTGATCCAAGGAAGCCTGTGCTATCAAGTGTGCGACAATTTGAGATGGCCATGCTCCAGAGTTCCAATTTGCAATGACAGTGCAACAAACCTGCCAAGAATTTTTGGCTGTGTTTTTTACTAAAGCTACAGCAAACTATGTGAAAGGCTATTTCACTGATCAATAAAAGAAGACATATGGTGTGTGTGTGTGTGTGTGTGTGTGTGTGTGTGTGTGTGTGTGTGTGTATACCCATAAGAACCCAATACAATCTCTGGATTTTGTAGTGGTTGTTTAGGATTTTGTTGATTATCATGTGGTACTTATTATTAACTTACAGTTTTGATGTCCTGGAAAGAATACAAGATAATGCTTTCAGTGCTGCTGGTGTTCCATCTAAGCTAGCTTCTAAGCTTGTAGAAGATTGTTAACTCCTATGGTCATTTTTCCTATCTAGAGTAAGAGGATTAGACTAAAGTCTTGTGGTCTCCATAATTTAATACTTTTAATCTCATTCCCATTTAATGATACTTTCTCCCCTATTCTGTCCTCAAATTTCTACTAATAGATTTCCTTCTCCTTCCATCAGTCTTGCTCAGTTTGTTTCTAACTTTCTAGATTCCCTCTTTGATATTGCAGCAACTTTATTTTTTGTTTTTTAATAATGTGTAAAAGTTGGAATAGAGTCTAAAGGATAAATTTTAATTCCCCCCAGTCTTTTATGACCTCCCTTACTACATGCCATTTTATTATATATATATACAATATATATATATGATATGATATATATGATATGATATTATGATATCATATATCATGATATATATATTTTATCCCATCTCTTGTCTTCTATGACATATAGTCTAGATATTATCCTTCTTTACCTTTGCCATGACCCAGTTTTTTTATTTCAAATAGGTAAACATACAAAGATCCCCAATAAAGGAAAATAGACAAAAGTCAATGATTTTGAAGTAGGTTATGAAGGATATTTTTCACAAGGATCTTCTTGAGGCACCCTTATACTTAATGTTAGTAAGAATATTTTTTGATCTACAAATCTTTAGGGCACACAGTAAAACCCCCACTGATGTATTCCTTTGCTTCGATGTTCTTAGGGATTAGAAGAATGCCTGCCAACAGAATGCTATTATAGTCATTATAGTCTAAGTCACTTGTTTTCATATACATATGCATAGCGATGCAAAATATAATACTCAGATAATTAACATGTATTTCCTTACCAATGATAAATATATTTAAAATACTCAACAAAATAAGTGCAGGTTTTTTTTCTTTAAATTCCAGTTAGTTAATATACAGTGTAATCTTAGTTTTAGGTGTAGAGTGATTCATCACTTACATATAACACCTGGTGCTCCTCACAAGTGCCTTCCTTCATACCCATCACCCGTTTAACCCATCCTCCACTCCCCTCCCCTCCAGCAATACTCAGTTTATTCTCTATAGTTAAGTGTCTGTTTCTTGGTTTGCTTTACCCCTATGTTCATTTGTTTTGTTTCCTAAATTCCACATATGAGTGAAATCGTATGGTATTTGTCTTTTTCTGACTGACTTATTTTGCTTAGCATAATACCCTCTAGCTCTATCCACTTCATTGCAAATGGCAAGATTGCATTCTTTTTTATAGCTGAGTTCAGATGTTTTTTTTTTTTTAGAAGGATGGGATCTAGATTGCTTTGTCAAACTTGGTTACTTCCATAATTTCTATCTCATCAGTCATTCTCAAGGGAAAAGCCAATAATTTTCAAGAAATGATTATACAGGCCTCCCCAAGTGGCTTGGTAGTTATATTTCATGGCCTTTAACATGTGGTCAATCCCTAATTTCTACTCATGATTCATTTATTCATGCATTCATAGGTTCATTTATCAGACATTATTCAGCTCCTAATATTTGCCAGACATTGTGCCTTGTGTAGACATTGCATTCGATGACTATATAGTAACTGCCACATTACATTTACCCTAGAGACTTCATTAGAATGAGATGTTTCCCAATCCTTCTTGGATAATTGTGTATTCCAGGGAGTTGCTACAGCATCTGCAATCTGGCACCACTCTTAGTGTGTGTGGCTGTCTGGAGATAAGCCTTCCAATACTCACCAATTCTTTACAGAAGAATTGGGGCAATTTTCTATGAAGATCCATAGACAATGGGGTGATTGGGGCCATTTCTATTGACCCTTCTGTTACTCCTATTATTCAGCTGTAACACAATACTCTTTTTGGCTAAAAGATTATTAAATATGGAATAAGGGCTGTCACCAATATTACTAAAGGTAAAAACAAAGCAACAAAACAGAATAAATGGAAAATACTGATTCTTGTTGAAGATAATATTACAATTCAGTGTATTTCTAGGAAAGCAAGATGCTTGGATAGTTCTGGAATTTGGTACTTAGGGGTATGATCCAGATTAGTAAATGAGGTACTAATGGATTTTTTGGGGGGGGTGTCTGTTAGTTGGATATGCAGCACACTGTGATGTTATCCACCGAGATCTCTTCGCTGCCTGCCACATCTACATTAGCCCTGGGTTGTACTATCAGCTGTGCCGCCATGATGCTTGCAAGTGTGGAAGCTCCTGTCTCTGCAATGCTCTCGCCCACTATGCCCACCTCTGTGGCCAGCGTGGTATTATCATTGATTTCAGAGCTCAGATTTCATTCTGTGGTGAGTATGATGACAGCATAGATAAAGATGATCAGATGACACTTTAGAGATTTTTGTGTAATTAACTGCCTTTTTTTTTAAAGAAAGGTCAATATTGCCTAAGTTTTCTGGAGTATGATTATAATGTGCAAACTTGAAAACCAAATGAAATACTTCACTTCTTAAAATTGGAACTATATGGGATAAGACCAATCTTTTTTTTTTTTTACTATTTTTATTATAAGCAAAATTAGAGTTGTAACTACATGGTTTGAGATATGCAACAGAAATAATGTAAAAATTTTGAAAAAAATTGTCATAGAAATATCATATCGAAGTATTGGAAAGTATGGAAAACCATTATGTCGTATGGTGGCCCAAGTGATTTATAGGTAAATAGGTAATTTACACAACAGGTAATTATTGCAAGTTCAACCTCATGGCTTATGGTGTCTACTGTCTCATTCATGGTAGATTGTGTCCTTTCTTTACGTGATCCATGATTTTTTATGAGTTAATCTGTATCAGGGCTACCCCTTGCCCTGCTGCTGTTAGAATTTTTTATGGCCTAGGTTTTAGGAGTGTCACTCTCTCCACATCTCTGCCCCACTCCCTGCTATAGATTTCATTAAGCTTTTTCCTATCACTTCAGGGGTATCACTGGCCAGTTTTGATAGTAATTTCTCAGCTTGGGCTTTCTAAAACAAAAATAATGTAAATATAAGAGTAATGTAAATTCATATACCAAACTGTACAGGATGTAAATATGGGATTTAATTTCTCAGAGGATACTTTATTTCATCACAGACCCTACAGAATCAGAGAAGCTTTCCTGGCCTCCTCCTGTACTATGATCAGATTTCTTCTCGTCCAGGAGTTCGCGAATGACACCCTTGGTCTTCCTATATTTTTGTAAATAAAGCTTATTGCCCATATGCATCCATATTGTTTATGGCTGCTTTTGAGCTACAAGGACAGAGTTAAATAATTGTGGTAGGGACTGTGTATATGGTCTGCAAGCTGAGGCCATTTACTATTTTGCCCTTCACAAAAAGTTTGCTGACTTCTGCTATAATACATCTTTCAACTGAGGAAGGAGCTTTTCTGAGAGTCAAGTTAAAGTTCTCCCAGTTCTTTGCCTTGTGAAGGATCAACTCTCGTTTTCCTTTCCTGCATGAGTTAAATGTAAGGTTTGAGGTTACTGGGACTCTTTCTCCCTTTCTCTTCTCTAAGGTCTGGATTTTATTTCTCTTTTCACATCTGGTTATCTGGGAGATTACCCCTCCCCCATTTTTTTCCTCACAAGATCAATTATACATTTAACGTAATTTCCATATTTCCATTATGTTTTATCTAGCATTTTCTAGTTTTTTTTTAAAATATTTTATTTACTTATTTATTGGAGAAAGAGAGAGAGATAGCTTGCACAAGCTGGGGGAGGGGCAGAGGGAGAGGGAGAGAATCTCAAGTAGATTCGAACTCAACTGACTGAACCAACCAGATGCCCCTCTCGATTTTTTTTTTACAGGTGTGTTTTAAGATTATTTTAGCTTTCCTACTATAATCAGTTTGGGTTGGTCTAAAGAGAAGTTGGGAAGGTTTAGAAAAAAGTATGAACATGATTCAGAAAGTGAAAAGTAAGAGCTATGAGTATGGATCAATTAAGCCAAGTTTTGCCTTATTTCTAGAAGACTTAAAATTTACTTAGCTTTAAAGAATGTCACAAACAAGATGATGTCAGTGTAGCAGTAATAGATTTAAAATGTGAGGACGGGAAGTTTATTTGAACATACAAAATGCCTTAAATATTAAAAAAAATATGATACAAACTATTCAAGACTGTTATGGAATGTCACACTTCAGAACATTTCAAAATAGAAACTTTGTACATCTGTTACACTTCTGAGGCAAATGCCCTTGAACCCTGAACAATGTGGGAGTTGGGGGCACTGATTGCCCCCCACCCACATAGTCCAAATCCATGTATAGCTTTTGACTCCCCCGAAAACTTAAGTACTCATAGCTTAGCATTACCCAGAGCCTTACCAATAGTATAAGTGGTCAATAAACACATATTTTGCTTATGTATTATGTAGCGTATTCTTATAATGAAGCAAGCTAGATGAAAGATAATGTTATTAAGAGAATTACAGAGAAGAGAAAATACATATACTTCTGTTCATTTATTGAAAATATCCGTATAGGTAGACCAACCCATGCAGTTCAAACCCATGTTGTTCAAGGGCCAACTGTAAGATTTTATTTATTTATTTATTTGCTTATTTGCTTATTATTTCTTTTTTATTTTTTTAAGACTTTTTATTTATTTATTTGAGAGAGAGCATGAGAGCAAGCAGGAGGGAGGGGCAGAAAGAGAGGGACAAACAGGCTCCCCTCTGACAGGCAGAAAGCCGGATGAGGTGGGACTCGATTCCAGGACCCTGGGATCATGACCTGAGCAGAAGGCAGATGCTGAGTGGCTGAGCCACCCAGGCACCCTTGTTTATTAGTTCTGTTATAGGATTCTGGAATGTTCTAAGGTTTATTGATATATGATATATCTTGGGTTTTCATGCTTCTATCAGAGACCTATAACCCAGCATAAATGTCCCTGCACCCTGTGGCAGTCCTTCTCACCCGATGCTCCTTCACCGTAGGGGTTGTGTGCCAGCAGGGCATGCTGTACCATCACTGCTCCTCCTTTTGTCGCCGCTCCTGCACGGCCCTCGCCACCCCCGAGCAGTGTAATGACGACTGCGCTGAAGGCTGCAACTGTCCGGAAGGCAAATACTACGAAGACACTCTTAGCTTTTGTGTGCCCATGTAAGTCACAGGAACGGGCTGCCAGGATCCAGGGTCTCTCTCTTTGTCCTTCCAGGTTAAATGGGCTTGCATGCTTATTGTGTTTCTTTGTCTTTTTTTCAAATTTAACTGACTCAGCACCATTTCCTGGAAAGTAAATTTTCTCCATTATTGAGCAGCTACTTTTCCCCTGCAACAAGTGTTGTATGTATGTATAGGCATATGTTATATTTGCATTTGTATGTATTTGCATATATTGTATTTGCATATGTATATGCAAAGATCTGCTTGTGAGCTGTGTCATTAATGTTTCTTGATGTCTTTATCTTTATTGACTTATTTTTAACCCTGCACGTATTCACCAACAGCTGTAGAAACGGCTAAGGAATGTGATGGTTAATCCCAAAGTGTATCCCCGCTTGTTTTTACCACATGAAAATTAATAACAAGGTTTATGTTTCACTGTCGTGTGACAGATTTCAGTGGCAGAATTGTCTGTCCGCGCTCAGAAGGTCCTCAAATCTCACATGAGATAAGGCTTTTGTCTCACACACAGGGCGGGATGGTATATCGATTATATTTCTCTGAAGTGTGTTCGGGCACCTTTTTGTGGCTAACAATACAGCCTGTACTGTGACTAACACCATGAAGCATCTGTATGTAGAAAACATAATCTGAACCAAATGATACTCCCCGGGGAAACAGTTCCTGCCATTCATATCGTAGAGCTGCGTGCAGGTGAAGAATAGTGTCATCTTAGTGTGCGCCTTAAAATGACCAATACGGAGCAGAGGGGCTGCTTGAATTTTCGTGTTTTTTAAAAAAAATGTATATACTATTTTTAACTTAACTCCCCTTCCCCCCACCTTTTTTTATAGATTTCACTGCCGGTGTCATTATAGGGGCAGCGTTTATCAACCTGGGGAGCTCATCCCAACACCATCAGGCTTATGGTAGGTTTATGTCAATGATGGGGCTTGTGCTTGACAAGATGAACTGATAGAATTTTGTAACCCAAACTGCAAATTTAAATATGACTTCTGTCATTTAAAATATAGAGATAACCATTATGTGGCCTTTTCACCTCATATGTATATTACATTTCAGCCTGGAATGCCCAAGTCTTGTACTCATAACTGCAAAAAACAGTTATGAATTGAAGTGTCGTGCAGCCAAATGGAAGCCCTTTGAGGGATTTGGTACTCAGAAATACTGCAAGTTGGGGTGACTGAGTGGCTCAGTTGGTTAAGCAGCTGCCTTCAGTTTGGGTCATGACCCCAGGACCCTGGGATGGAATCCTGCATTGGGTTCCTTACTCATCAGGGAGCCTACTTCTCTCTCTGCTTGCCTCTCCCCCTGCTTGTGCTCTCTTTCTCTAAAAAAAAAAAAAAAAAAAAAAGAAAGAAAGGAAAAAGAAAGAAAGGAAAAAGAAAGAAAAAGAAACATTGCAAGTTGCTGAGGGATTTTAATTGGACTGAACGGTGGTATCACATGCTGTCAGTGAACCTCCTCCCGAGTGACATAGATCCTAGCAAGATAGCACTTATTCATAGGATAACACCCTTTCCTGTCCTAACCTGTTTGTTAAAAATGCAGACATGTCCATGCATCAGTCCCATTCATCTTCATCCAACTCCTAATCTCCCTCTTTCAGTTGCACCACAGGAACCCGCAGATAATAATAGACAGCAGATAATAGTAACAATAATGGTAATAATGGTATCTAAGCCTCACTGTGCACGTTCTGCAGTCCCGGTACCCTTCTAAGGCTTTGGTGTCTATTATTCAAACACTCTCCACTGTAACCTTAAGAGATAGGCCCTGTGGCTCCAGCCCCTGCTTACAAGTGAGAAAAATGAGGCTCAGGCAGTTAAGTAACTTGCTAATGAAGCTGATTTTCCATTCCAGGAAACCTGGCTCTGCAGTGCTTGCTTTCTTGCTTACCTTACTCTGTACCTTATTTTGTATTTATGGCAGAATTCTGTTTAAGGTCAATTTCCCTTTATTGTCATCTCTATCGGGCCCCCTTCTACCCCTCCATCAAGACACCAAGGCAACTGGCTCTTGAATCTTTCGTTAGGAGGTTGGACTACTAGTTGGTTTCCCAAGCCAGAAATTTAGGGGTCATTTTAGACTCTTTCCTCCTGCTCACCACTCCCAACCAGGAAAACTCCAACCACAGTGGACTTTGCTTTCTAGATATAGGAGAAATTCATTCTTTCATTCCCATCACTACTCCCTAGCCATGTCTCTCACTGTCTCTCTCTCTCTCTTTTTTAAAATATTATTTATT
>CM052807.1:86042964-86128446 GCA_028533885.1 Nasua narica
GGTATCACTTATCTCTCTAACTCTTCCCTCGTGGTCCCATAGTTGTTTGTCTTTCTTTTTCTCAGCTTCTTTATTCTTTGTCATTTGGTCTTCTATGTTGCTAATTCTTTCTTCTGTCTAATTTATTCTAGCATTAAAAGCCTCCATTTTTGTTTGAATCTCATTAATAGCTTTTTTGATTTCATCTTGGTTAGATTTTATTTCTTTTATTTCTCCCGAAAGGGATTTTATTTCTCCCGAAAGGGATTCTTTAATCTCTTCCATGCTTTTTTCGAACTCAGCTAGAACCTTGATAACTGTCATTTTGAACTCTATTTCTGACATATTACTGATGTCTGTATTAACTAGGTCTCTAGCCGTCGGTACTGTCTCTTGTTCTTTTTTTTGTGGTGAGTTTTTCCACCTTGTCATTTTATCAAGCTAAGAATAGATGAGTGAGAGAGAAAAGTACTCTGGAGTGCCACAGTTCTCACTGATTGATGAACTTGGGCTTGGCTGGATATTCTCACTGATCTTCTGGGGAGGGGCCTTTTCAACTTGGTTCTCAGATGTCTTTGCCTGAGGTGGAATTGCCCCACCCTTGCCCAGGGAGGGGCCAGGCAATTCACTCAGGTTCACTCAAGGGAGTCTTTGTTCCCTTAGTGCTTTCCGTACCTCCCTGGAGGCCGGGAATGCAAATGGTGGCTCCCAGTCTCCAGCCGGAGGAGCCAAGCACTCGGGCCCACTCCTCAGTGCGCCCTCAGAGGAAAGCAGTCAATCACTCCCATCTCCCGGGTCCCCGCCCAGGCTCTGAGCTCAGCCACTGGTGGCGGCACTTTTCTAACTCTGGCGCGCGGCCCCGTCTGGAGTCTCCAAACCCAGCAGGTTCCTGCTGTGTGCTCCGGCACTGCTCCTCCCCAAGGAGGAAGGAGGGGGTCTCTCCGGGATGCCTTATGTGGTCCCTGCTCGAAGGGCCATGGCCACGGTCTAGGGTAAGCCCCAGTTGAAAACGCACTGCGCGGCTCTTTCTCTGCCACCGGCTTCTCCACCCCGATATCTGAGAGCTCTGCCACACTCAGACACCCCCGTCTCTTTGCGATCTCGTGGGTCCTGAAACCACTCTGTTCCCGCGAGGGCTAAACCTCTGGCTTAGCCTCTGGGGGATGTCTCTCAGCGGAGCAGACTCTAAAAGTTCCAATTTTGTGCCCCGTGGCTCTGTGGCTAAAGGGAGCCGGCCCCTCCCCCGCGGTCTCTCTTCCCCTTGCTTTGGAATCACTTTTCCAAACGTCCTACCTTTCGGAAAGTGGTCGATTTTCTGCTCCTAGAATTGCTCTTCCTCCTCTCTTCTCTCTCCTGTTGAGTATGCTGGCTTTTAGAATGATTTTATAACTATCTACATGAACTTCTGGGATCCTACTCTATCTCAACCTCCTACTTCTCTGCCATCTTGCTCCTCCCCTCGAGGAGAGAGAATCTTTTTTTTTTTTTTTTTTTTGAGGAGAGAGAATCTTAAGCAGACTCTATGGCCAGCACAGAGCCATATTCAGGGCTCGATTTCACAACCCTGAGATCATGACCTGAGCCAAAATCAAAAGTCAGATGCTTAACTGACTGAACACCCAAGTGCCTCTGTCAGTGTCTTTTCAAAAAATTGGTATTTAATTAATGTTTAATTAATTTTCTACTTTATCCATGTAAATATTATATCCTTAAATATTGTATTGGAGGGGTTCCCTGGGTGGGTTAAGTGGGTTAGAACCTCTGCCTTCAGCTCAGGTCATGATCTCAGGGTCCTGGGATCGAGCCCCGCATCAGGCTCTCTGCTCAGCAGGGAGCCTGCTTCCCCCTCTCTCTGCCTGCCTCTCTGCCTACTTGTGATCTCTCTCTCTGTCAAATAAATAAATAAAATCTTTAAAATATATATTGTATTGGAAATTTCAGGCAAGATGATTGTGATATTTTACTCATAAGATTGATCTCCATTATTAATCTTAGATATTAAGGTTCAATATTTACTTTGTATTGTAATAGTTTACCTACTTAGATAATACACCTTCTATATTAAACCTTCTAAAACATTCGGTAGCACAATGATAGCATAGGTTTTCCAGTAACTATCTAACTTTCTTTCTTTCTTTCTTTCTTTCTTTCTTTCTTTCTTTCTTTCTTTCTTTCTTCTTTCATATTTAGATTTACACTCTATGCTAGGAGCAGTTAAGGGTACAATTATTAAGACATTAGCTTTACCCTCAATTGTTTTGTTTGGGGGAATCTTTAATAAACAAGAAACTAGCAGGCTGGGATAAAAGAAAGCTCTCTTGAGGGAATGTAACTAATTTTGACTAGAGAAAGAGCAAATAGCAGTTTCATGGAAGGGGTAGGAATTGGTACTAGAGTATTTCACTCCATTATAACCCACTTCTTTTTCAGTGTATTTTCAGGTAGAGTTCCTTGATAATGAAACTCCTCAGGGTGGTTTTCTTCTCATGGCATCCTGGTTGAGCACTTGGTATTTCAGGGAACCAACAGCAGAGAGTCCTGTGGTAATCTGCATACAAAACCCCAAGGGAAATACAATCCCAAGGAAATTTTTGAACAAGACTATACACCTCACAAAGGTGACAACTGAAAGATGGTTTTGTCTCCCAAGCAGCAGGAGTTCATGGATGCTCTGTTGTCATTCATGCCACAGGGACAATGTCTGTGTGACTGCTCTAGTCTCTTCTTTCTCAGACTTGCTTATGTAACTCTCTTTTCTGAATCTTTTATCTTTGCATCAGTTTAATCATTGTTTCTGCTTCCTTATATTTCAAGTTTGCTCTCTTCTGTTCAGCAGCCCTCTACCTTTTATCATCTTTCTATTTACCCTCAAATCTTACTATTAAAAAACTTAAAAAAAAACACATCATTTTCCCATTCAAGCATGAAAGATAATCTAACAGGCTAGAGTTGTCTCTTTTCATGCTTGCATTGAACTCTGTTGGCCCGAGTTGGCGCCATGACGGTATCAGGCCTAGATCAGTGGCTTGGTGGTGCCCCAGCCACCTTGGGGAGGGTGGCAAGATCATCTCTTCTGTGTCACTGTGTGAGGAAAATGAGTTCTCAAGGAGAAAAATCTGAACCATCAAACAATCTCTTAAGAAGCCACAGTTACCAGAAGGTCATTTAGATGTACCAGAAGATTCTAATTTAGAGAAAGTACCACTGACAAAATTTCCAGATTATGTTAATCCTGTTACCAAAGAAAAAGATAGACCCAGAGACCCAGAACCTACCCAATATGCAGATTGGAAATGAAAAGGACACTGTATTGATTTTAAAGCCACATGTTATTAACTTCATAACTTGTTTCATGACAGCTATCAAATATAGAGATAAAATTTGGTGGCATGAAAACATTTATGATCTTTATATCCACCAAACATTAATGAAAAAACCTGAAGACTACCAAAAACTGGTGTAGCAGCAATGGAAATGCATCATTCAGATCTCCTTGTATGGGAAGCCCATACAAGAATCCCATACTGAGAATCCCAGCTGTTGCCCCATGGGATCCCCCACTGGGTTCCTGCTGAAGCCACACTTCCTCCAGCTGTTCTTAGCCAATGAATGAGTATGGTGGGGCTGCAGTAAATGAGTATGCTGGCCCACGCTCCTGATGGTGACATTGGGTCAAGGACTCCCCAGTAGTCTCCCCAGAATTTTCTTGGTAAAGGGCTACTATTAGAGACTTCCTACCCAGTCCTCTTTTTTTCTGTTTCCCACTCACAGGTGTCAGACTCTGCCTACTTTGCCCCTTTATAATTCAGAACATATCCCCAATAAATCTCTTTCACATTAAAAAAAAAAAAAACCAGAACATAACTCTTTTGGCCCATCAGTGAATGTACTGCTTTGGGACCTAAAAAATGGCTTCCTGAGGCTACTGTATTAGCAGGAATTTTATATGGGATACTTACCCTTAAAGGGGGTAGGGGTTGACTGGTGCTTAGATTGACATTTGAGTAAAGTATTCTACCTTGAGAGGTGCTGACATTTTGTTTTGGAATCACTTGGGAGAATATTTTCTCTACATGCTTGCAGTACCTCAGAATAAAGGGTTTGAGGAATCCATGCGGTATACTGATATTCACCTTTTCCCTCTAGCTTTATAATCATTACTTATTATGTTGCTTAGCAACTCTGTAGCATTATCTCAAACCTAGTATTAACTTGAAATAAATTAGAAATGAAAATTATAGAAATATGACTCTTAGGAATTGATACTGTTTCAAGTTACTGTCAGCAATAACATGATATTACAAGGCAGACTATACAATATGGAATATTTTGTGACATTTCTGAGTTTAATATAAAGACTAATCTAACACTGAGGAATTTTAATTAATAATAATAGAAATGTAATGACAATAGAAAGCCTTTCAGCTGGCTTTTCACATCCCTTAATCTAAATAACCTTTCTCAAGAGGAAGAACAAAACAAAACCCTGAATTATATATTTTTTTCTTCTTTGAAAATTGTTCATAAAGGCAGAATATGTGGCACGATTTTTTTGAGTAGTACAATGCCATAATCATCTTAATGACCTTTATTATTCTCCTTTTCAAAATTTGGGCAATGCTTTGCAAAATGATTATTTAAGAAGAAGCAAAAGCTTTCAATTCCTATGAAGGAAGGAAGGAAAAATGGGTCACAGAAGGGCACATTAGTTACTTTGTCAACACCATTCATTGAAAACCTATCCTCTTGGCACTATGCTATAGTAATTACTTATAAGACTGAAAGAATTTGGCCAAAACAAAAGAAATATTGAGCTAGTGTTCATATTGTTGATGATATGAAAAACTAAGTGTAGAGAATTTATAAGGCATGTATGATTTGCAGATATTTAAAGACTTTTTCACTTTGAAAATAACCACTGACCCATATCTCTGAAAATAAAAAGAATTCAGGAAATGTGTATGGGCCTTTGAAAATTGGATGTAGAGTTCAAAGAGAAAGGCCACATTTTTTCTGGTGAAATCCCCACCTTTCACAAGTTAGTGAGAGCCCTCTTACAGCAGTGTGTCTTTGAATTTTTGGAGGGATAAGGACCACTTTAAAATCTGATGAAAACCATGGACTTTCTTAGAAAAACACAGATCATCAAAAAACACTTTGCAGTGAATTTCCAGGGTTTGTAGAGCCATAGAAGCCCATCTGGAGAAACTGATACTAAAAAAAGAAACCCTGATTCTAAAGAATGTGTTCTTAGTGGATGCAGTGGGGAGTGGCTGCAGGAAGGTGGAGGGGAGGTGGGGGTTGAGGGGGTTCTGTGGAGAGTGTACAGCGCTAAATAAAATTCTCTAAAATGAAGAACTCCCTATAACTTACATTTGACTTTTCTCCTCAATCATTGCTAGACCCTTCCTAATTTCTCTACAGATAGCATAGCAACAACAATTTAGGATTTTGAACTTTGTCTCTGCTCTTATTTAACCAAGTGACCTTGGATAATCAGTTAATCCTACTTCACTTCACTTCCTGATCTATCCAGTGGAGATAATATTTAATTTAAAAATTATCTTAAGAATTAAATATCATATGCAATTTTCAAAGGAAACCTCAAATGATATGAATTATTGTATTTACTAACACTGCCAAAATTTTGTATCTATATCAATTTGAACCTGTAGGCAGAAAATTATTTAGCCAGAAAACTTTTAAAAATATAACAAAAGATGTTGCCTAAAATGAAAACACTTCTTTTAAAATTCCCCTAACTGACATGCCTTGGGTATTTGTTGAAAAGAAACTGGTCAATAAATTGGAGCTGTAATAATAAAATAGAAAAAGTTTTATTAGAGCAAAATTTTAATAGAAGTTATTGAAGATAAGTGTTTAAATATTGAACTATTTTGGTATATTTTTATAAATTTATTTTACATTATTAAATCAAAATAATTTGTATTTTAGAGATAAGCTATATTTTTATTTAATTTTTGAGATAATCTGTATTTTAATTTCCATACAAACCATTGCTAATCTTCTTTGAAGTTTGTTAATAAAAAAATAACCAAAAATTACACATAATATACACTTGTATTAATGCATTATTTTTGACATTTCAGAGTGCAGATGATTCAGATATATCTGTCATTGCCCAGAACAAGAAATGCTTTGACAATGATATTGTCTGTTCCAAAAGTGTTTTGATTTCAGTTGGGGACACTGAAATTTATCTGAATGATACTCCTTACAAGCAGGTGAGTAAACTATTTTATTTTAACTTGTCCTGAGAATACTGAAAACAAAATAGAAACAATTTAGAGTACTTTTCTCTGCAAGTGGTTACTAGATTCAGATTTTCTTTGTTGTTTTATTTTATTTTTAAAATTTTATTTATTAATTTTTAAGATTTTATTTGTTTATTTGACAGAGAGAAAGAGATCACAAGTAGGCAGAGAGGCAGGCAGAGAGAGAGAGAGGGAAGCAGCCCCTGCCGAGCAGAGAACCTGATGTGGGGTTTGATCCCAGGACCCTGAGATCATGACCTAAACCAAAGGCAGAGGCTTAACCCACTGAGCCACCCAGGCGCCCCTTCTTTGTTGTTTTATGTGGCTTAGGTAAATCATATGTGACTTCTCTTTTGTTTATTTTTTTTAAAAGATTTAATTTATTTGAGAGAGAGTGAGAGAAAGAGCACCAGTGGAGAAGGGGGAGCAGCAGAGGGAGAAGGAGAAGCTGACTCCCCACTGAGCAGGGAGCCGGATGCAGGGCTTGATCCCAGGACCCTGGGACCATGACCTGAGCTGAAGTCAGATGCTTAACTAACTGAGCTACCCGGGGGAGCCCGGTCCCTTTTGTTTATATTTCACTTCTCCATATTCCAATTTTTTCCTCTTTTCTTCAAACCCATGGTCACCACACTGGCCCCGGCAGCCCTCCCCAGTTATCTGGAGGACATCAGCATCTTCCACACTAGATGCCTGGCTTCCTAAGTTAGTTTCTCTCCTCTTACCCTGCCATACTGCAGCGAGGGCAACTTTTTTCCTAAAATAGGGATCTGATCTTCCATCAGTCTAGTGCTTCAAAACTTTCAGATGACTTCCCAGTTCTCTGATAAGGCCTTACCATTCTGACCATTTTGTCACCTCTCCTGCCTCGCATTTCCTCACTTTCTGTTTTGAGCCCATGTCACAGAAGTCAGAGTTTTCATTAGTTCTTCAGATGATCTATTCTTTCTCTCACCTCTGTTTCTTTGTGAATGTCACTGCTCCTGCCTGGATCTGCCTTTTCTTTAGCTTATTCTTCTGTGATAGGTCTCATCTTAACTCCTTCAGGAGCTCCTCTTCATACCTTCAAGCACCCTGTTAGGACATGTAGCACACACTACTTGTGTGGTTCTCTGTCTTCTCTCCGTTTGTCTAGGAATTTTGTGAGAAGTGGGACCACTGTCTCCCTTATTTATTCCTGTGTTCTTGGAGCCTGCCCAATTTGAAGAAATGAAAACATTTCATTCATTCATTTATTCATTCATTCTTTCATTCATTTGTCTACTATCTACCAAATTCTATATTAATTATTGGGACTAAAACAGTGAAAAGACACTATGCTTATCTTTCAGGAATTATACTCAGGGAAGGGAGACATTTAAATAAATAAGAATGCACCATGGAATGTGCTATGGCAGGAGTGTGTATAGGACAGTATGGGAATCCCTGAGAAGAAGCCAACCTTGGATGTTTAGGGTGGTTGTTAAGGGTGTAGACTTTGGAGTCATTCAGTGCTCACCTAGAACCACTTTTCAATCACTTGCTGGTTGTGTCACTTTGGGCAAGTTTCCTTCACCTCTTCAAGCTGCAGAATTCTCAATTGTAAATTTGAGCTGATTATAGAATCTACTTCTTAGGTTCATATGATGTTTAAATGAGATAATGGATTTCAAGAAATGATTTTCTTCCTCTCCTTCACCCTCCTTATATTTTGAAGGCTAAGAAGATAGGCTTTGGATTCAATGATTTGAACTGAGTCTTAAAGGATGAGCAGGTATTAGCCAGGTGAAGAGAGAGAGTAGAAAGGCAATCAATACAGAAGAATAGTCATGTTGAAAGGCACTGAGTTGCAAGTGGTTGAGTTTGGTCTAAGTATGTGGGGATAGTGGAGGGAAGGTGGGGCAAAGAGATTCAGGGAGGTGTATCTAGACCAGCTTGAAAGCAGGGAGCGTGGGAACAAGGGCAGTAGATAGGAGGCTGGTTCCAGACCATAGAGGCTCTTCAATGGTGTAAGATATTTGAACTTATTTTATAAGCAAGAAAGTCTGACATTGAGAAGGGACATGATCTGACATATGGCTTTTAAAAAGTGGCCTCTCTTTGAGGTTTTAGAATAGTATTTCTCACAGTTTGGTCTGTAAATGTGCATTAAAACCATCTGAAATATCTACGCTAAGAGCTGATTCCTGGGCTTCCCCTCAGTAAATACAATGGCTGAGGTTGAGAATGAAGATGAGTATTTTTTTAAAGATATTATTTATTTATTCATTTGAGAGTGAGGTGGGAGAAAGAGCGAGAGCTGGGGGAGGGGCAGAGGTAGAAACAGACTCCCCACTGAGCAGGGACCCTGACTTGGGCTCCATCCCAGGACCCTGAGATCATGACTGCAGTGACACTTAACTAACTGAGCCACCCAGGCACCCCTGAAGATCAGTGTTTTTTTTTTTTAATATTTTATTTGTTTGAGAGAAAGAGCATGAACAGAGGGAGAAGCAGGCTGAGCACTGAGCAAGGATCCCCATGTGAGGCTAGATCCCAGGACCCTGAGAGCATGACCTGAACTGAAGGCATCTGCTTAACAGACAGAGTCACCCAGGCATCCTAAAGATCAGTATTTTTAATGGTACCCCCAATTCTTCTGCACACTAAAGCTTGAGAATCAGGCCCATAGAGCATAGCTTCTATTTCAATCAGAAATATTGAGACCAACCAGGTAGCAATCACAGTTTCAGCAAAACAGAGTTTCTATGTCACGTTGACATCTTTTGAAAGTAATTACTGCAGTTTGGGATAGCCAGCAGCTGATATCCACTTATAGGTGAAGGTTCTAAGAACGAGAATATAAATTTTTTAAGAAAAAAAACTGAAGAGAAAATAGTAAATGCTCTTATAGAAACAATTTGACACATTTTTGAAGTGGTAATTACAATTCAGTGTAACTTTCAACTTTCAGTGTTCACCTGTATGCAGGTGTGGATGAATCTTTGCATCAGTTGTGAGTATGAAGTAAGATAAAGTCATAAAAACAGTTTGACCCTAACACATCCCCTGCTAATATTTTCTCTTGAACATCAGAAGTAAAAATAAGTACCCCTATTTTTTGGCAGATGGATTGCTCATAGAGAGGAAGAAAAAAATGTTATTCTTTCAATAAACACACAATTTTGTTTTGTCAAACATGTTAAGAAATAAATGTCCTATAAATTTATTTAAGTGGTACTTTAAATGTTTTCATTCTCCACATTTATAACTTATCTTCCTAACATCATTGGAGTTTGTTGAAAGTGCTACATTTCTCATCTAAAAGGGAAGTCTCGATTTTGGGCAATTCACAACACCTTCTCTTTTCTAATGGAAAGCATCTCTACTTCCTAATCAGAAAAGAATGGAGCACACTATCTCTTTTTGACCAAAGAGAACTGATTTTCTTGTGATAAGCTGCCCTGTTTAGTAAAGATGAAGATTTTTTACCTCTAGGGACAAATAGAAAAGGTATCTTTTACATCAGGATAACGGATGCAACAACAACCTGGGAGAAGTCTAATGACAAGCTGCCTGCCTTATCCAAAAATTATTTTTGGGTTCTAAAGATGTCAGCCAGTCCAAGGGAACTTTAATAGGAAAATACACGGAAAAGCATTTTATGGATTGAAAGAAGCTATAAGCCACAAATATTCCGCTTAGTTGCTTTAATTCTTGCTGATCAGGCTGGAAGGTAAGACCTGTGAATAGGCTGTTGCAGGAAGGTTTTAAAAATATATAAATCACACCTTGATCCAGAAGCTGAGGATACTGCTATAAAGTTGATAAAGCACATCTTTCAATGAGCTAACATTCAGGTGGGGAGAAGACAGATAATAAAGCCAAAGACAAATCATATAATAGAAAGGTACTGAAAAGTATAATCAAAACAATAAAAATAGATCCTATGGCAGAGAGTGACTCGGGGGCAGGGTAGGCTGCACATTGTGTGGGCCTAGTAAAGAATGAAAATGTGATGCCCCTTGTTCAAACAGGAATTTTTTTTCTCCCTTTGTTCTGCTGTCTCTTTTGACCTGTCATGGTTCTTTTTTCTTTATTATTTAAGGCCTTGCTCACTCAGGAGCTAGGATACTCCCAGGTTGAGTGCAGACTCTCATAGGCACCAGGGCCTTGCCGCATATCTCCAACCTCGGTCTTGGGAGTAGAAGGAAAAGAGGTTAAGCAAATCCATTAACCATATATACATTCATATAACATACACTGTTACATATAATATACTGAACCTTTGTAAGTTTGAGCTTGGTTTAGAAAGCTCTTTATGGATATGACCAAGTTTATTTACCTTGCCCTAAGGAATGTTTCTAAAATAATATTTCCAAATTATGATTTTGTTATTATATAATCAAAGGATTGTATATTCCCCTCACAATTTTTATTTTGTATCTGGCTCAATTCGCTTTACTTACTTTGATTTAACCACATATTTTTTAAGTTATTATATGAATTAATTACAATGTCATATTTAATATAATCTTTTATGGGGATAGCCCCTGCTCATAAGGAACACTGAGTATTTGTTCTTTAGATGAAATGTACTCTTAATTTTCCCAGTGAGTTCTATCTCTAGTTTCTCCCTAAGGTTATTATTAATAGCACACAAATTATTTTCCTTTAATATAAACATGGTCTGTCACTTTCCTATTCAGAAGCTCTTATTGAATGCATTTTTCATATATAATAGCAGCCCTTGACAGTATGGATAACTTGGCTGCAAAAGGGTCTTTAACTATGCTTCTCACGGAATCCATGCTCTAGCTCTTTGATTCTCTCCTTGGTCTTGAACAAATTTTGTATTTTCTTGCCCCTGAGTCTCTATTCAAGTTATTACTTTTGCTCGGAATGATTTCTTCTGCATTCTCATTTCCAGCTCTGTATACTTTTCTATGTATGGTCTCTTATAGATCCATTCATATCCCACTCCTTGCAAGAAGCCTTTCCAAGTCCCTTTAATGGAAATTCATTTCCCCTTTCTCTCTCTCTCTATTTATATAGATATAGATACAGATATAGATAGATAAAGATAGATGAATCTATCTGTAGATATATATATACCTTTATCTATAGATATATCTATTTATCTACCTATAGATCTATTAAATCAATTTGTTTATCATATATTTTAATACTTAAACATATTATTCATCATCAGCATAGAATTTCTCTATAATGTATTCTATGCCTGCGCTTTTGTTTATGCTTTTTTCTATAGCAGAAATACTTTTGCTTATTTTTCCATAATGAGCCCATCTTTCAGATTGTGTCCCATTACCAATTTATGTATTTCCTATTTTATGCATATTTTATGCATTTGTTTTGTCTTTTACTACAGAATTTGGAAAAGACAGAACCAAGCAAAAATACTAGTACATATTGGTAGATACCAATTAATGTTTACACATTGGTTAATGAACAAGGAATTCATTTTTCTCTTTCTTTCTTTCTTCTTTTTTTTTTTTTTTAAAGAAACGATCAGGTTTTTTTCTGGAAAATAAACCTACGTACCAGCTTTGGAAGGCAGGGTACTACATAGCAGTATATTTTCCAGAGAACGATATCACTATTCTTTGGGATAAAAAGACAACCATTCATATCAAAGTTGGACCCCAGTGGAAGGTAGGTCAACCTATTTGCTAGGTCAATCCAAATGAGATGTAAGAAATGAAGTTACATTTACCTTTAGATGTTTTATGGAAATAAAATAATCGATATTTTCTTTAAGAAACAAGTTATATTATCAGAATTACTAACTCATAACCTAGGGAAGAAAACTCTTACCAGTTAGAGTATAGTGTTATGTACAGTTCTTTTCAACTTCAAATTTAGAGTAACCATTTTCTAACCATTACTTAGATCAGCTTCCTTTTTCCCATCCCTTTCAGCATGGTTTTGTGATATGTTTGTCATACAGTTAGATTCATTTATTACATTTTGCATTCCATCTTTTCCTCCACATTCTGGATTTTTTTAAGTTTGCACACAGTACATTTGTAAAAAAAAGTTATGGTTTAGAGTTCTATGGATTTTAACAAATGCGTGGCATTTTTTTTTTATCTACCACTTGAGTTTCTATATAGAACTGACCTCTCAACTCCCTGATTTCTCCCATGTTGCCCCATTATTGTCAACTCCTACTGATTTATTTTTCATCTCACTCGTTTTGCGTTTATGCAGCCTGTTGGGTCTGGCTTCTTTGACTTCGCAAAATACATTTAAGATTCATCCATACTGTTGAGTGAATTAATAGTTTTTTCCTTTATACTGTTGAGTAGTGTACCATTGTATGGATGTACTAATTGGTTTTATTTTTTCATGTTTGAAGATTCAATCTGGGTTAGTAGAATTTTTGGCAATTTCTATTTCAAATTGTTTTAATATTGTTTTCTATTAAATATTGTATAAATATTATCAAGTATGTTTATTATTTTAAATATAAATATCATTAAATATTTTAAGTTTATATATGAAGTTGTTTTTGAAACATTAATACGTTTTTTTAAAATCCAGTTGATCTGAAATTGAAGTTCAGACTCATGGATATAATGTGTGGCAAGTTAGGGAAAAATTGGGGTAGTAACAACATATTCTTATAAGACTGTGGAAAAGATACATATTTTTTAAAATTTTAATATGTTGTAAATTTAAGATGTGATTGTATATTAAAGTCATTTTCTTTCAATCTCAAGTGAGATAAAGCCCATAAATCTATTACTAGGAGTTTGCTGGCTTCTTGTATTTCTTTGATGCAAGTGAAATAATTTTAGTTATTGCCATACTTCTTCAACCACGTTTCTCTGCCATTCTTTATTATGTGTCCTCTCTTCCCTACTTTTTGGAAATGAATTAACCAATTATTCATCTACATCTCCCCCTTTACTGCTGCCTTAAATTGTTGCGTGATCATGGTGGAAGTGGCCATTGTCTTTAGATAGTCATTGTGGCTTCTGAAAATGAGGCACTATGATAAACAGTGGTCATGACAGTTCAATTCCAGGATTATTTTCAACTTTGGAGACTTGGGCAGCCTACTTCATCAGCTAAGGGCTACTCTCCATTCCTCAGTACATGAAGAAATCTTTCAGTTTGTTTAATTTCATTGTTTTAAGGTAGATGTCCATTGTTTTAAGAAGATCATTCTTCTTTGTACTTTTGGTTTATCTTCCTCCCCTAAAAGTAAAGCATTTCACATTATTTGAGAAAATGCAATGGGTAATGTTGATATGATTAATTCATATGGCACTTTCAGTAACCATTTCATAACCTATAACAACTTTTATAAATGTGAAATAAAATGTGGTTTTTATTTATTGTGTCTCATGGTGGCATGATACATGAATATTAAAGTTAACTTTTTCTTTTGGAAGTTATGTTTTGAATGTTTGGTTTTTCAAAATATGACCTAGAGAAAAATTTATTATTTTTATTGTTTCAACATTTATAGTGTTACAAAACCTTAAGCATATTGGGAAGTGGGTTTTTCATCATTAAAATATATATGTATATGAGTATATACAAATATACATGTATATATACACACACACATATTGTAGTGTTTGTATTATACTTCTCCAAGTTACTTATATTATTACTTGTATCAATGCTAAAACAATGGTAAGTGTGGATAGATAAAATTTGGGAGATGGCGAAACATTATTAAGAATTTTAAATAACTGTTAAATATAATTAAATAGATACGAAATTATCTTGAAACATATTTACATGGTTGTGGAAATTCTTAAAATGTCTGCTTTAAATCTTTAAAAATTTTGGGGCGCCTGGGTGGCTCAGTTGGATGAGCAACTGCCTTCGGCTCAGGTCATGATCCTTGAGTTCCGGGATCGAATCCCACATTGGGCTCCCAGCTCTGCGGGGAGTCTGCTTCTTCCTCTAACCTTCTCTCCTCTCGTGTTCTCTCTCACTTTCTCTGTCTCTCAAATAAATAAATAAAATCTTTAAATCTTTAAAAATTTTTAGTGAATGACACCTTAAATGTTGATGTGAAAGTAGACTATTTCATATTTCATGATTTTTTTTTCACTTTAGAACAAACTATCAGGATTATGTGGAAACTTTGACAAATGTACTTCAAATGATATGACCACTTCCAATAACTTAGAAGTGAGAAATGCCCAAGTATTTGGAGATAGTTGGGCATTAGGGCAGGTAAGTAGAATATATGTATTATAGAACTTAACAAATATTTTTTGGTATATTTATTCACTCAATAATTTTTTTCTTATAGGAAAACTTATTTATATAATACTATTTTATGTCATATTTTTATAATAATTCATAACTGACAAATTACTTTCATATTTACCTTCTCCTATAAAGCTTGTGACAAATTTATAATGTAAAGTTTGTTAACTCTATATGATAGATGAAGAAATTGAGGCTCAGGAAAGTTAAATGATTTGCTTAATAGTATATGTCTAGAAAGAAGCAGAGGTGACATTCAAATTCATGTCTTTTAATCTCATGCTTTTCCTTCCATAGCAAGGAATGGAATGCTTGCTTCCATTCCTTGCTTTATCAGTGTATTTATATCTCTAATAATATAACTTTTGCCAACTCAAAGCAATGAAAAAATGAAGGTAATATTTCTTACCGTTTGTTCTCCAGACATGGTTGTGTGGGGGGTGGGGATGGGTAAGGCATGGATCTGTGGTCAGCTACCTCTGGGAGAAATTTGAATAAATTAAGTTAGACATTTTTCTTTTTTGAAGGCTTTCTTGAGGAATTATAAGCTTCCAAGGGAGGAATAAATCTGAAGGGTTTACCAGCTTATTGACACAGAACCTATTTTTATGTATTAGTTGTCAAGGAAATAGTGTCCTGAGGGCCACACTTTGAGAAGTACTGAACTAACTCAGAAAACAAGTCAAATTGGAAATTAGTGTTACTTTTTTCTTCTCCTTTTTCCTTTTAGCCTACTTTTCTTTCTAGCTGAAGGTAGGCTCCATAACTACAGCATTCCGATTGGTTACTATTTGGTTAATTGCTTTCCACTTTACTTAGTTTACCTAATATATCTAAATTTCTTTAAAAACATAAAAGGGATCCGAGATAAAATACTCACATAATTCAGTAAAATTCAAGCAGCATATTTCAATGTGACCTAAGCTGAAAAGTACAAACATTTTATTTAATATATGAACTATCTACTTTATGGAGAGATACAAAATCTTTTTTATTATGGCTCTCATATATCTTGTTGCACTTAGAAGTCTTCGAAGAAATTATCTTACATTTGTCCTTTTAAAATGAATTAAGGAATAACCAATTTATAATAATACTTAAATATTTGGAGTAATCAAAGAATTATATACTCCTATAATGTGTATTCTTATTCATACCTAATGGCCAAAACTAAAAATTAAAAAAATTTTTTTTCATTTAGTAAGTTCAATTTAGCACTTAGATGTTTTCCAGGTTATATGAACCTATAATATGATTAAAACACAGCCTCTGTAATTAGGAATTTAGAGTCTAGATTAGCAGTTTAGGTAGAAAAATTAAGAATGGAAATTTGAGATAGGTGCTTTGCTAGAGGTGAACAAAGTGTTGGCTTCATTACAGTCAAAAGAAGGTTCCCAAAGAAGGTGCCATTGGGCTGAATCCTACAAGACACAGGAGATAGAAAAGTGAAGATGTTGGGAAAGTGTAGCAGCAAAGGAGGGAATGGCCCATTAGAAGGTGTCAGAAAAACATGTGCCTAATGGGAATTTCAAAAAATTCAATATGGTGGCTCTGGGGGATTTGAAGTTGTCAGTGGCTGGAATGCAAAGTATAGAGCTGCAAGGTACAAGTGCTAGGATCTAAGGCCCTAAAGTAGTTAGGAGACTCTTATAATCCAGCTGGTAATGTTAGGTTAGTGAAGATTTAGAAAACTATACAAATTTCAGAGTCATTAAAGTCATCAGCATCTGTTGAAAGGTTGATTTAGGAAGGATGATTCTGGAGAATTCAAGAAAGTCTCGTGCCTTTCTGGATTATCGGGTAGTTGCTGATATTCTTCCCTGAGGGAGGGCAAAAAGGAGAGGAGATAGTGGAGAAAAGTGGGCCAGGACAATTGTATAGAGAGATAAGTACAGGCTAGGATGCATTGAGAGAGAAGCTACAGTGAAATTTATGTGGAGATGTCCAGTTTTGAGATTCAGGAAAGATATTTGGGCTGGAAATATGGATCTGGCAGTTATTAGTATATACAGGTTGTTGAAGCCATAAGAAGTGTACAGAATGATAAAAACAGAGGTTTGAGGATCAAGCTTTGCACAGAAGGAAGGGGGCAGAAGAAAGGGGAAATAGCAGCCATTGAATTAGGAAGAAACCCAGAAGAAAATGGTATCACAAGAAATAAATGAGGGGAGACATTTAAGAAGGGCAAAGTAGTAAATAGAGTTAAAGGTAGTGAAAGGTCAAGTGAGATGAAGACCAAAACATTGCCTTTATATTTAGGCAACTCTAATGAAGAGATCATTGATGACATTTCCAGGGCAGTTTCGGGAAGGTGGATTAGAAGAGGCAGAGACCAAACTGCTGAGTATGTGGGAGGTGAGCCTGGAAACACGTGTGCATGTACAACCCCTCAGAGGATGGCTGTGACAGAAATGAAAGAGCTAAAAATGAAAGGAACGAGAATCAATTGCTCACATAATTTTTTAATGACTGCATTTGAGACAAATTTAAAAACTGTTTAACTCTACTCTCTAATATCAACAGAATTTTAATAGTATGCTTACTTGTTTTCAAAAATAATACATACTGTTGAGTTGGCTGTGCACAGATGCTTTAGGTAAAACCTGTCTCAGAGGATGAGAATATGTGAGATGTGATTGTAATGGATGGAGTCGGAATAGTTTACTCTGGTTTCAGCCTCAGAAGTCACCCCCTTGAAAACTTTCTCTTGTCCCTTATTTCTCTTCAACAGTGTGAAACCCCAAGTGAATTACTTAAACCCTGTGAGGCACAACAAAACAAATTTCCTTATGCCAAGAAGGAGTGCTCCATTTTGTACAGCGATGTTTTCGCTCCTTGTCGCAATGTGGTAAATGAATACTTTACAAAACTTTCATATTTACATGGGTACTGCTGTATCTGGAATACTGAGATGAACGGAACGAAGAATTTAACTAACTGTTGGCTTTTCAGGGGGACTATCTAACCATTGTCGGGAAGACAAATTTGATAGTTTGTTTGTTGGTAGAAGTGATACATTTAGTTGATTTACTTTCTCCCGCAATTCATCTTATCTAACAGCATACATTTGTATATATTACTTGTAATATTCTGTTCTAGTTTATGAAGCATTTTAATACATCCTCAAAGCCAGAAGTGATTGGTCAAAGCCATAAATATTTGTTTTTCTTCAGAGAACATTGCTACATGGGCATTCTTCTCCTCAACCCAATATATAGTTTAAAAGTATTAGTAGTGGCACATTTAAAATGGTCTTGAAAGCATACAACAAGATGGAGTAATTTAAATTTCTAAATGCCTTCCCAACATAATAATTTTTAAGCTTCAATAGAAGTTTAAAAAAATGGTTTAAGGTATTCATAAAAATTACTGAAAGTATAATTGGTGATAGAAAATACTTTTAATTCCATGTGAATATGCTAATAATGAAACAAGGAGCTTGTACAACATATCAAAATATTATTATATTGCAGGTATTGCAATTATATTTTTTGTTAGACCCATTACCTGTTTTGCTGATTCTTTGATTTTACATTTGCCTAATAAATTCCTTTCTCCTTTG
Source organism: Nasua narica (assembly GCA_028533885.1). NCBI lineage: Eukaryota > Metazoa > Chordata > Mammalia > Carnivora > Procyonidae > Nasua > Nasua narica. Next base: position 86,060,998 of record CM052807.1, read on the forward strand.
GTCCATATAGAAGTTTGAGATGTTGGGAACTCTAGGTGGCAGTGTTAAATTGATAATACCAAATTTTGAAAACCTACCAGTTAGTTTTCTTTTAAAAGTTTGAATTTAAATAAATAATAAATAAACAAACAAACAAATAAATAAACAGAAGTTTGAATTTTAATCAATTATGGTTAGCACTTATTGAAATGAACTCATTTTTCATTTCACTTTCAGATTGATGTTACTTCTTTTGCCAAAAATTGCCACGAAGACACATGTAACTGTAATCTTGGTGGGGACTGTGAATGTTTATGCACAAGCGTAGCAGCATATGCATACAAATGTTGTCAGGAAGGGGTATCTGTTCACTGGAGGTCGTCCACTATTTGTTGTGAGTACCCTAGTGAGAACATCATCATCAGGTGGGAACCTTATAAGGAGATTAATTTGTCCTATCACAGAACAAATACCATGGAATTCATGCAAATAGAATTTCTTTAAGATAACTATATTTTCTGTTCTTATGACAATGCAGGTAAACTGTAGTATAGCTGAAGGATTTATAAAAATAAAAATCGAGGTGAAATTTTCTATTCTGTTTGACTGTTGTCACTTTAAACATTTGAACTATAAATCGTATACCAGTCTCAAATCGCTTATGGCTTCATTCCCCTTACAGCTGTGAAATTTCACTGTTCTGATTATAAGAAACAGATTTGAGTCTTTAAACTTTTTGTTTACTTATGTAGATGGAAAGTCATCTAACGATTTTAACACTTTCAGTTCGCATTTCTAATTAGGCAGCTGTATTTGCCTACCTATAACATAATCTTACAAAACTTAATTTTTCAACACATCACTCTTAAAGAATTCTCTTTGCTCAGAGAAAGTTCCCAAATGATGTCATTCTATATTCTTTCACTTGGTCGTTGATAAACAGATAGCCATATTTTGCATACTTTCAGATAAAGGGTCAGATTCTTATGGAGTTTAATATTTATTCTTTTATTTTTTAGCACTTGACTGTGAATATTACAATGAAGGTATGTGATATTTAAATAAAGACTATTACTATAGCATTCTGTGGAATATATTTTCAGATTAAGAGTTTTTCAACAATGTGTCTGGGAATAATAGTTCATAATTCAGTATATAATTCAATGAAAGCCTTTACTTTCTCAAATTTACCTAAATTTCTAAATATTTGAGTCAAAATTTACTCCCTGTAAAATAAAAAGAGTGTTTAACTAAGTTCTCAGCATTTAAGAGGCCCTCAATAAATGATTTTTGTATGACATGAATGAATTAATTTTGTGAAGATAGCTATTTTTTTAGGTAAAAAGGATGAAAGACATATACCAAATGCTTATCTTTTACCATTTTGTATCAATATAAACATTATTCAAACATTATATCATTGATATCAAACAATTAGTATGATGATAAGAATGTAAGGAATTTATTTTGCCATCACTGTAGACAAAAATAATTACATATTATCAGAATGAGAATTTATTGACTTAATAGTAATAATGGATCTCTCATCCATCAGTCCCATCAAGCAACCAAATTTGCAGTGAGAAGTCTAAAAGGGGATGCTACCTAAAACTGAGGCATAGACATAAGAGACAGAGTGTTACATCCTCAGTGAAAATGCCAGATAATGGCAGAATTAGAGCCTGCTTTTTTGTCAAACCTGCTTATTGAGGAAGGCATAGCCGCTTAGACCTAATTCAATCAAATAAGATGATCCAGGATGGTGTTTGTTCGTTTGGTCAGTGACTGGACAAATTCTGGACTCGTGATGGGATAAATTAAAGTCCTGGCTAAAGGGAAATGGGGCCATTACAAAGTCCCAAGCAACTAATCAAAGGCGTTTTTGGTGCCTTACTGAGCTAGGGAGAAATCTGTCAGCTATAAATACCCAAAGAAAGCCAGATAATTTTAGAGAAATAGAGATGATGGATTCGAAAGAAAATTGACATTTTCGTTTTTGGTTGTTTCTATTACATTTATGGAAATTTGATGGAAAAAATTCAGTAGTAGTTAAAGAAAATACAAACCAAAAATATCTCCTGTTGAGAAGTTCATGCACACACACACGTGAATGCACGTGTATGTGTGTGCACGTGCGTGCACACACACACACAGACACACACACACACATTCCACATCAGTCCTTTGGTTGTCATGCTTAAGTGGAGACTGATTCTCTAATAATAATAATAGCTTTTATTGTTAACTACTTACGTATAGCGTATAATTTAAGCTTCGAAATATGCCTGTAAGGTACTACTATTAACACTTTATAGAGGAGGAAACTGAGGACCTGAGGGGTTAAAGTAACTTGGTCAAAGTCACTTAGTCAAAAATGTAGTAAACTGAGATTTGTAAGCAATCCGAGTTCAGAACCAAAGAGCTTGACCTCCATGCTACGCTCCCCTGGTAGATGGTTAACAAATCCCAAACTCAGATCACCACACGCTGTTATCATACGCTCTACACAACGTACACAGACATCAGTTTGAAAAAAAATGCTCCATTAACTTCCTCACTTAAGAATTCCTGCCTCACACAGTTCTGCTGTAAAAATCTCCATCTGTGCCTTTGTACTTTCTGGCATTCCTTCTGTAGTCCTTTGGATCCTGAAGCAGAATTTTCTATGAATATTGAATTTCTACCTTTTGCTTCTTGGTACCTTTTGCTTTCTGTCAACAAGTCCGCTGCACTTCTAGTGATGGCTCTTTTTTCTAATGTGTTCTAGGATTCTTCAAACCACTACCTCTGGTGTCATCTGTAATATTCAGAGGGCAAACATGGGGCATTTAGCCTCCATGAGACACTGATTGACTTAGTGGAGTGACAGGGGAATCTGAATCTGTTTCCTATGATCAAAATACTAGGCAGAAGCATTAACCTGCCAAGGAGAGTACGAGTTTGTAAAAATATTGCAGTGAAGATAGATGATTGAAGGGGAATATAGAACTGAAATTATTGGTATTAGTTTATGAATAGAAAATTGTTTAAATGACTTTTTTTAACTTATTTTAAATGACTTTTTAAATTGGTTTCATCCCAACTAATTTCATAGATATTTTAAACCTACCTAGTCTTCTTTGGATATTCAACACTGATATATTTCTTCCTTTATTTATTACATATCAGGCACTGTGTTATCAAGGTACTTATTAATATTTCAAGCTAATATAGAAGTAAATAATTGTGATTCTATAAGAGGAAAATAAAAAAATAGAAGAATTCAGAGGTTACCGTTGATATTATTTCAATAATCTTTAATGGAAAAGACTGTATATAATATCTTCATATCATTTTATGGCATTTACTAAAAATACAAAGATTTTATGATTGTGATTACTGTCAGTGAGCAAGGACTTCAATATCCTACCAAAAATTGTTGTGCAAGTTTTAAGCTCAGAGTGATTTTATTAGTCAGGATATGCTTAATATTGTATTTAAATAATCACTGAAGGAAATAATTGCTTTCAGTAGGTGGTGAAATTATACTTCTCCCTAAAGAAAATTAATGATAAAGTCAATGCTTTTGTCTCAGTCGCTAGTGAAAATGCATGACTATCCAGATACAAGATATCAATCAACTGGGAGGCAATTCAGAAGCTTTCAATTTTTATACAAATGGATCTGTCAGGTGACAATTGTCTCTGCATGTTGCTGTTAGTAAAGGACTGATGCTGTGGAGGAGAGATTTTGTTTGGTTGTCTAATTCATTTCCCCTATTCTTATATCGAATGTCCATGAGGGTGTTTCAGTCCCTCAAGTTGTAGTTTTATATGTCTTCTTCATTTTGAATTATATCTCATTATGATTTACATACTTATCTACTGATTTATACATTATTTACATATTTGTACAAACCAACATATTTATAAATTGAAATACATTTGCATCTCGGAAGCTTATGTTGCTCTTTTCTCTCTTAGAAAATGAGCCTGCAAATAGTGGAGACCAATGGTATAGCTTTCTTTGGTTCTTGTAGATTTGGGTTCATAAAGAAACACTGGGCTTTGTATGTATTTGTTAGAGCAGTGGGGAGTCTATGCTGTGGGCTCATGGAGAGATTCTCCACTGTATCTGCTCAGTTCCATCTTGGTGGGGGCAATTGTCTTCAAGTCTCCATCTCTACTCAAGTTATTCAAATTCCGGATAAAACTCTTTTTCTCATGACTTGTAAGGGTCCCCAGCTGCTCAATGGTGAGGTGTCTCCAGTTTGTGGAGGGGTCAACACTTGGAGATAACTTATCCTAAGTCCCTGCCTCTTCTCTAGATCTTCATGATGGAAATTTTGGTTCTTGGTCCCCTTTTTGCTTCAAAGACTTTTGATCCCAGTCTAATGACTTCTCCCTTCCCTCAAACCTGATCTTCAGTCCCGAAAGAGGAAAAAAAAAGCCTAACCCTCTGATTTCTTTAGATTTTTTTCCTCCTCCATTTTAAGAGTAGGCTTGGTGAGGAAAATTGTTCTTGAGATGAAAATTAGAGGAAAGAAGGAATGAGAAATTCACTGACAGCAACTGGATTGATCTTTTATAATAGCACTTGCTGCATATATATTAACATTTTATATAACCTATAACATAGAAAATATACACATACCTATGCTAAGCATACAGATGATAATTATGTAAGCTAATTTGGATGATTCAGAAGAAACTTCGAAGTTTTATTGTCTCTCAGTTATATTAAGAACCTTAAATGGCATGGAGATTAGGCTGAAGATAAGCTGAATTTATTATCACAAAACCTAACTCATCGTTTTTTTGAATATCAGTGAACTTACTTATAATTCATAAGACAGGGATTGCAGAAATGTTATTCTGATTGAGTTTCAAGTTTGTCTCTATACTAGTAAGTTTTTTACTGTAGTAACTATTTTCCATTTTATGTGGAGCTAGTTAAGTGCATGAGAAACAATAGCATAAGTCAAAAGACTTTGGACTTCTTTGTTGACTTTCATCCTATTTTCCTCACTGGTAAAACCAGTAATTCCCCAAACAGAAAAATGTTGTATATCATGTCTGTAAATTCTGTTTTCATGCAATGCAACCTATTTTTAGACAACTTTCAAAATCCCTGGCCATGGATAGAGATAAATTTATGTTTATTGAGAATAGATTCAAATCACGTGATATTAGAGTGGAAAGTTACCTGGACAACCTTCTTCATATAGGTGAGAAAAACTGAGATCCAGAAAGCTTAAATCAATCTTCTAAGGAACACTGTTTTACATATACAGATACATGTAAACATATATACATATATGAAACATATATGTTTTAAAAAACATAATCTAAATATGATATATATATTCCAATTCATTATAGTATATTATTTTTGAAAGTAGTTAACTTATTTTATCAATGATAAATACTTAAGTGCACAATAATTTTTGTGGTATTTCTTTGTTTAATCATTAACATCTATCCCATTGAAATGACAACTTGAAATATAAAACTCCTATGCCAATTTATACTTATAAAACTCCTATGCCAATTTATAATTCTCTTATCTGCATTTAACTAGGTCTTGGAGAAGGGCCATACATGCTGGCAAGTTATGGACAAAGTGGCCTTGTTCTGGGGGCCAATATGACCAGTAAAAACATTTTTTCTTTGCCAAGGAGTAGTATTCATGGAAATTTATTTTTTAATTTTATGATCACTCCAGGCCTTTTTAAAGAGAAGGCATCATGTAAGTATAATTTCCAATTGAAAATAGGAATTTCAAAAAAAAAAAAAAAAGAAAATAGGAATTTCATTTTCCATTTACATTGCTTTTCATTTATTCATGTAGTAGCTGTTAGTTGGGGATCTAATATGTTTATGGCATTTTTCAGTTGTCCTAAAGGATATAAAATAAGAGACTGGTACATGAACCAACTATCTCTTTTGTATATAAAATATTTTCTTTGTTTATCTCTTGGCATATATATATTAGAATTGAAATTATTTTTTTTTAAGATTTTATCCATTTATTAGAGAGAGAGAGACTGAGAATGAGAGGGGAGAAGGTCAGAGGGAGAAGCAGACTTCCCGCAGAGCCGGGAGTCCGATATGGGACTCGATCCCGAGACTCCGGGATCATGACCCGAGCCGAAGGCAGTCGCTTAACCAACTGAGCCACCCAGGCGCCCATAGAATTGAAATTATTGATTAAATTTTTGGTTCTCAATAAAGCACAACTTAAATTTTCATATTAACCATAATAGACTTGATTTGAAACTTTTGAAATTTTGATTTTATATCAAAGAAATTAAATATTAAGAAAATAAGTCAGAGTCTAGAAAGTCTGTTGTCTTTACATGGCTTTGTCTCTCCTGGTACCTGGTCCCACATTTACTGATTTGCATCTGCAGATCTATACTGGTCCTATCCACTTGGCACCTGTTCTAACTTGTGTTAGTGTCCCCTTCTGATCTGGCTATAATCAAGCTACATTGATGCTATACTAGCCCTCTTTAGAATCATGTATGAGGTGTTTATGAGCTTAGAAAATATTTATTAAATGAATCAGACTTAATTTTTATATCTATTTTGAGAAATCTCCTGATTTTCTAGTTAGAATGAATTGCTTCCTTCTTGTAAAAAGAACTTCAGTTCTTTTTAATCCGTGAAAACACCTATCACAGTCTGAAGTTCCAATGTATATTTGTTATATACTTTTCCTGTAAAAAAGGTTTCTTTTATTCTTTTTTGCATCTTCCAGGGCTCAGCAGAGGAACTTGCAAGTTTTAAGATATAATCAATGCCTTTGGAATTATGTATTGGATTTGAGCGAACTCTTCATTTTATGATTTATAATAATTAATGTTTTAATAGAAAAATCCTAGTGGATTTAAACTGAAACAATTAAAACCTAAAAAATTAAGGGCTAAGAAATTAAACCTAAAATCTCAATTAAAAAACTTTTATATCATGGGTTTTACAAATATGAGGAAAACTTTTTAAAGCACCTAACAAAAAAGGATGATATTTCTCAAATGCTTTACAGTTGTTCATTAGCTATTTGACCATCTTTTGGGAGATAGATAATAATGTTGAGCAAATAGATTTTTTCTTAATGCATCAAAATCACTTGCAAGACTATTTACCCATTAAGAACCCAGTGATATTGAAATGCAGTGACATGCCTAAATTGATCTGTTTCCTATTCTTTTAGATCATCCAATTTAGCTATTTGGAGATTCTGTGCATTTGAAAATGTTAAAGCTTGCAAATATAAATATGTGTTCAATCAGACATTCAATTCCTTGTATGAAATTGTGTGTACTGGGGTCCTAAGGTGATATTTCTTTTTTCCCCCTGAGGGATATGAGAAATTATTTTAAAAATAGAACTCAGCATAGACTGATCTTTTTGAGATTTTGAGCTAACAACTCATCATATTAAAATATTGATTTTCTGTTTAAAGATCTTAGAATTCATCTCTGAAATCTTAGAGATGGGTATTCATTATATATGGCAGTTGTGCAGTTCTGTATTTGCAAATACATTTTATAATGCTGGTGTTGATGATCCCCCTCCAAAACCCAGGAGGGTGTCAAACAAACTGCTCTATGTTTTACAGCATTGGCGCTTGTTTCCTTGGAATCTGCCGAAAGGCCCAACTACTTTCTCTATGTCCACGATGATGACACTCTTAGCTTGGAACTGTGGCAGGCGAATTCAGCCTTCCATCGGAAAGCCACGTTTTTCCACCATCAGAGTCTCTGGATTCCTGGTTACAGTGCATTTGAGTTATACAGCAAGAAAGGCTTTTTCATCGTCTTCACAGATTCTAGTGTCAAAGCATCCAAATATGATGATTCCGAAGAATTCAAACATTCAAGTAGCTTCGGCATAGAAGGTATGGTTTCTGAGATCTTCAAATGAAGAATCAATAGATAATTTACATTATGGCAAAATATCAAATTTTAATTTTTAAGTCATTCGTAAACGAGTTCCAGTAGACCAGATTGTATGACCTCGAGTGAGTCAGTTTCTTAACCTCTTTTTCCTTCAGTTTATGTAAAATTAGAATGGGGGAAATAGTAGTAATACCTACTTTATAGAGTTACTATGTCACTTAAATTAATTGGCAAATAGCTTAGGATGGCCTTAAATAATGTTACTTTTAATTATGGCCCCAATTATTACTCTTAGGGCTATCGGGCCTTTGGAAACCAAGCCTCCTCACATCTCTTGGGTCTCCTGTTAGTACTTTTTCTTTCCTAGAAGGCAGCTTCTCAATAACCTGATTCTTAATGATAAAGACAGCATGTTTATCTCTGTCTTTTGAATAGTAGGGTATCTGGTTCTATTGCCTTCTGGATTTCCCTGGTTCAGTATAAGCCTGATTTTATTTCTAGAAATCCTTACAGTTTTATAGGTATTGAATTTTCTGAATTTCAGAGAAGAATTTTCATTACTTCATCTTGTGTTTTTTTCAAAATCTAGGAGTTTAACATATGCCTTGGATCTCCCAGACAAATTATTTCATTTTAACCTATCATTTGTTTCATTCATTCATTCATTTGCCTTTTCTATTGTGGATAAATTTCTGCAAATTTCAATAGTCTTTAGATTTTAGAAATTCAGATGAGCTTCAAATTTTTGCCTATTAAAAAGGGTTTCTGCACTCATGAGAAAAAGTCACTGATATGCCGATACTATATTCTGTAGAGTAGATATGATATTTTTACTTGAGTTTACTTAAAAGTTGAACATTATGAGACTCTATTTCCTCTTCAATCTAGAAATTTGCTCCATTAGACTCAGACCCAGTGGCCCCACCTGAGTTTTGGACAACTGTTGCCAATGGCATCATCAGAATTTTAGAAACTGATCTTTGTGGACTTCTTAAAACTGGAAACTCTAGGGATCTACTCTAGTCTTAGAACCAATCCTCTGTCAGGACTCACAATTCCAGTGACCCAGACCTAATGGCCACTCTAGTCTTTAGATGCACAGATGCCTTCCAAAAAGTTTTATTTTTCTACCCATACTTTAGAATTGCATTCTGTATCCAGAATCTGAGAAACATAACCTCCACCATGAATTTTTTCCTTTATGGAGCTCTCTTCTCTGTAGATAATTTTGGACTGCTACAGAAAGACTATTCTATGCTGTGGGAAGAGAGAGTACTAGCAGAATTTGTAAGAGAAAACTCTTCATTCAAGGGAGGTTTTACAATTGTAAGCATGTATTATTAAAACCCATTCATTTGTTTTTGTCATCAGATAATTCTTACCATGTACAAGGTTAATGCTCTAAGTTCTGTGAGAAGAACAAAGATGGAATGCTCTCCCTAGGTTTAATGTCAGGAAACATGTCTTTGGCCTTGCCATTTTCTTAAGTGTTCGAACTTGGCAAGTCATTTGGTTCCTCTGAGCCTCATTTGTTTTCATTTATAAAATGAAAATAATACTCAACAGGCTTGCTAGGATAAAACAGAATAATGAATAAAAAATTTCTTTGCAAAAAGTAAAATTCCAAACAAGTGTTCAGTATTATGACATGTAGATCATGAGAACCCAGTGAACACAAAGGGAAAAGAGTTTGAATTTTTCTTGACTTTCTCCAACTGCTGGCTTTTAAAAATCTTTGGAAGGTAGACTAACATTTAAATATTCAACCTAACCATGAAATACTTTGATCATCAAGCAATTGCCATGCCTTTTTCCCTACTCTGTCTTTTCTACAGCATTATGGTCAAGGAGGGGTCAAACCCTAGAAGGGTTACTATCATAAATCATTATATTTCAAGCTGTACATTAAAAATATGTACAATCTAGACTTCTTTTTTTCCCCAGAAATCCAGGCAGCAGTGCCCTACCGGAGGATGTGTGAATGGAGATATGAACCTTGTGCCACTCCCTGCTTTAAAACATGCAGTGACCCTCAGGCGCAAGCGTGTAAATTTCTCCCACCGTAAGTTGTGTTTAACCATTCAATGCGCAACTTCCAGCACTAGCAGATTCTTCTCTTGATGGACTTTTTTTTTTTTTTTTTAGAATTTTAAAATTAAAAGACAATTCTCAAGAGTCATTTGTATGTGTTCTATACTTAACTAAAGAATTCATTTCCTTTTATTCAAGCAGTAGTTATTGAGGGGTTGTGATGTGGCAGGAATTCTAGCTGATATGGATGTAGTACTGAACGAAACAAAGTACCTCCCCTCCTTCTGTTTACACTTTGTTGGGTTAAAGCAGAGAATAAGCCAATGAAAACATTAATATGTAATACAATATATTGTTAGATGGAGATAGGTGTTGTGGAGAAAAAGAAAGGAAAGTAAGGGAAACAAAGAGCATAAGGCATATGTGTGTCTTTGCTAATTAACGTAGGGTGGTCAGGGAAAAACATATGAACAAGTAGTGTGTGGTCAGAGATATAAAGGAAGGAAGGGAACTGGCCACGTGAATATCTGGGGAAAGAGTCTTTCAATCTGAGAACAGTGCAAAGGTCCTGGGGTGGGACTGTGTTTGGTGTGTATGAAGATAAACAAGGAATCAATTAGTTGGAACAAAGTGAACAAAACTAAGAGAAGTAGGAGATGAAACTAGAGAGTCACAGTGATGTGCTAATCATATAGGGCCTTGTGGTCCATGGTAGGGACTATGTTTTTTTCTCTGAGCAATGCCCTGGTATATTTTGGACAGAGAAGTGACATGGTTTGATTTATGTTTAAAAAGTTTCCGTTGGCTGTTATACTGACTGTTGGGGAAGCGAAGGACAAGGGTAGAACTGGACAGTAATTCAGATAAGACATGAAAGGGATTTGACTAGGTTGGTAGCCCTGAAAGTTGTGAAAAATGTGAAGATTTTGAATATATTTTGAACTTAGGGCCATGGGTTTTACAGATTTAATATCAATCATGAGAGAAAAAGGAGTTAGATTCAAGGTTATGCCTCAGCAATTTGTAGGTAGAATGATATGAAATTACCATTTTTATAGTAAAAATTGCTCAAATATTAGATGTTTCCACTTATTGGGCTGACTTAGTTGCTGTCTATTGAGGTAAGGAGGATGGCAGGAGGAGCAATCTGCAGGAAAAGTCAGAAATTTAGTTTTGAGGATATTCAATTTGAGACCCCAAATTGTTCATTAGATTTGGCAAAATGGAGAATAGAAAGAAGCAAAACGGAGACAGAGTATAAACAGCTTCTTTTTTCTTTTAAGGAGTTTTTCTGTAAAGGAGAAAAAAGAAATGGAACAATTAGAAGGGATTTTTTTTTTAAAGATTTATTTATTTATTTGACAGAGAGAAATCACAAGCAGGCAGAGAGGCAGACAGAGAGAGGCGGGGAAGCAGGCTTCCTGCTGAGCAGAGAGCCCAATGGCTCCATCCCAGGACCCTGAGATCATGACCTGAGCTGAAGGCAGAGGCTTTTTTTTTTTTTTTTTGTAGTTAAAAAAACGGATGAGTATTTTATTAGACCTTTCAGGTAATCATGGATACTCTTCTTTGATATTACATAAATTCAACAAGGAGTAATTTCTTAGAATTTTTTTTTCTTTTTTTTCCCCCCAAATACGTTTATTTTATTTTTTCAGTGTTATAAGATTAATTGTTCATGCACCACACCCAGTGCTCCATGCATTACATGTCTTCCTCAATACCCACCACCGAAGGCAGAGGCTTTAACCCACTGAGCCAGCCAGGCTCCCCAGGAGGGAATATTTTTTAAAGGATCATTTTGCATGAGGCATCTGTGAGCTTCATTTCCGTGACAGACACTGGGTCTACAAAAGGTCCTGGGCACATGAATGAATGAGACACAACACCTCTTTCCAGCCTTTAGGAAGAAGACAGAAACAAAAACCGATAATGGTAATACAGTGGAAAGAGGGCTAAAGCAATAATAACAACTAGCACGCTGTAGTCTTCGTAGAGTGACTCACACGGTGCCGAGTGCTGTGAATTGGGTCATCTCTTTATCCCCATTGTCGGGGAGGAAACCTTACAGAGGCATAGGGAGGTGACACAATTTGTTCTCTGTGACACAGTTTGTGGGCAGTCGTGGGGCCAGGAATGGAACCTCTACTGGGTATGAAGTGCAATGGGAGCAGAGAGAAGGAAGTATTTCTATTTCTTTTCTTTTTCTTTCCTTTTTTTTTATAAAGATTTTATTTATTCATTTGAGAAAAAGAGCGTGCACGAGTGGGGGAGGGGCAAAGGGAGAGAAAAGAGCAGATTCCCCGCTGAGCAGGGAGCCTAAAGTAGGGCTGGATCCCAGGCCCTGGAGATCATGACCTGAGCTGAAGGCAGAAGACGCTTAACCATGTGAGTCACCCAGATGCCCCTCTGTTTTCTTAAAAATAAGAACAGCTAATTCTTTATGAAAAGGTGACATCTCCAGCATTCACTTGGACCTTTCGTGTTCACACACCTATTTCCTGCCTCTTCAAGTAGCCCTTAGGAGGAGGGGACACTATGGGGCCCTATCGTGAGAAGGCCACAGGGCAAGGAAGGGAGGAAGGAACACAGAGGGCAGAGAGCATGGCTGGGCCCTGCACCGGGGAGGAAATGAGCTATAGTTTGAAGTGGTGTTTTATTTCTTGTGGTAAAACAGATATCCCAGGCGGCTGAACCCACATCCTCAGTGCTCCCATAGTTTGGTCTGTAGCTATCCCAAAGCTTTTCTTTTGATTAGGATTCAGAGAAGAGATTCAGGGTGAAACTTCGCCTCTCCCAAGCTGTTTCTCATCTCTATCTTCTTTCAACTTCTCCCTCTGCCTGCACCTAGGTTCCTAATTATTGCTTCTCCTTGTATTTGCAGCCCTGAAAGGAGACTCAAGTACAGAGCTGGGGCTTTTTTTTTTTTTTTAAAGATTTTATTTATTTATTTGAGAGAGAGAGTGAGAGAGATCATGAGAGGGCAGAGGCGCAGAGGGAGAAGCAGACTCCCTGTGCAGGAAGCCTGATGCGGGACTTGATCCTGGGACTCCAGGATCATGAGCTGAGCCAAAGGCAATTGCTTAACCAGCTGAGCCACCAAGGCGCCCCAGAGTTGGCGCTTTAATATACCTCTGCACCCCTCCTCCAAGTCCCCAAAAGAACCACCATCCTTATTCTAGATGATTGCAGTTTCTGGCACATAGTAAGTGTTAAAAACAAAAATATCTAGTGGAAACGAGAACTTCTATGAGAAAAGATGCCAACTAGCATACCATACTGCCCATATGTAAATACAGTTTTTCCCCTTATATAATATACCTATTGTAAGAAATGGTCTACATCTGAGGCATTTATTTATCAGTCAGAAGTTGAATAGATAATCACCCATATGAAAAAATAAAAAAGAATCTGCTGTGTGCAACCATGAAGGCATTTTAAAGGAATAAGTTACTGATTTTTGCAAAATATTTTAAGAAAGTGGCTGTGGTTTTGACTTGCATAAAGCAATCACGAAGTAATTGAGTTGCACAAAAAATTGATGTTTATTTAATTTAATGATAACCAACTGGCCCTAGTCTTTTCACCCATATAGTAACTTTAATTTCTTTTTTGTTTGACAAAGCTTAGAGTAGAAATAGGAATATCATATACCAGTTAAAGTTTCATTATTCAAGTTCATTTTATAAAATAAACAATTGGTCACATAAACTATTTATGTAAAAAAAAATCATCTGTGAGGGAGGTATCCAAGAGATGACTAAATGTGTCTCATGTTAAGAGAGAAATTAGCTTTTCTTGTTTTTTTAAAATTTGTTGCCTGGATTTCTTTCCATGAACTAGTGCCCTCTGGTGGCAGTACTTACTCCTAATGTCTGGTTCATTTTCATCTTGAATTGGAAAGAGGCCTTGAGTATTTTTAATTTGAATTCTTTACAGATATTGGAAATGTCTAAAATTGGAAATGTCAAAAATATTAAAAATGTTATTACTAACTTCTAGTGTATTTGAGAGGCAGATAAGCAAGGTTTTTGTAAAAATCTTTGCATTTATTCTCTCTAGCATGTGAATCTAATTGGTTAAACACAAAAGACTGCATTTATTTTCTTTGAATCAGAATAAATTGGACTCTGAGCCTCAGTTTTACCAGGAAGAAAATGTAACCTCACTTCTTATATTGACTTCATTCCCTTAGATTAAAACATTCCAGATGGCCCCTACTGCCTTTGGCCCATGATGTCCAAGCCATAGCTCCTTCAGATTTGGGACCCCTGCTTTGCTCCTGTGTCATGCATGAGAAGTGGAGATCCTTAAGAAAACCAAACATCCTGGAACTTGAGATCCAGTCCCCATAGGCTTATATACAACTATACCCTCCCTGGGCACTGCCAAACATTTGCGGTCTTGAGAGCCGCAGCTTCTGCTCCTCCCTCTGTTCTCAAAAAACAGCAACCATGTTCTACCTCTGTCCCTTCCACCTGAAGATTCTTAATATCTTTTCAATGATTTAGTGCTTAATAGTACTCAGGGAGAGCCACTGAATGTCTCTTTTGTTCTACCAATGTCCTTAAGGCAGCGATATTTAAAAAGCATCTCATCTGCTGAGATTTGGGGAAGTATAAGTGGAAAGTACAACAAATGTAGATTAAAATCACAATAAATGATTCTTCTGCATTTCCAGTGATTTATAGAGCATGGCTTTAATGTGCTCCAAACACAAGTGTATGCTTTGAAAATTCTGTGTTCAAATTCTTCATTAATCATGAATGATATCCGTTTATCATCCCTTAGGGGATGGGATTTCATAAAATGAAGTATGATGGAATGGCAGCAAGTGGAGCATTACTTACTGCTTGACAAATAGAGTAGAAGACTTTCAGGAAGAATATGTCTTAGTTGCATATATTAAATACAGTATTTTTTAATATTTTAAACTTTTTCACTTTTTTTTTTCACTTTAAGGGTTGAAGGATGCTTGCCCTACTGCCCTAAAAATATGATCCTTGATGAGGTCACCCTCAAATGTGTTTATCCAGGAGACTGTAAGTGGGAACTTTACCTAATTTATTCTGAAAAACGAAACACATAAATATTTTTTGCTCTACCGATGGCAAGTGGTTATAAACAGAAGTTTTAGACAACAGACTTTTATAAGATTCTTCTTTAATATCCTTTCCACATTTTTTTTTGTTTCTACTTACTTTCTAAAACATATAAATCTTCCCTCTAACATCCCTCCTGTGCTTTCTCTCCCAAAACATTTTTCCTGAAGCTAAAGATTTCTGTTAAAGTATATATGGGCTTCATTTTAAGCACAACAGATTAAGGAAGCATATCTTTGTGGTTTGGTTTTGTTTTGTTTTTTTAGGCATACCTCTGATTCCCACAGAACCTGCATTAATGCCACCAGGTAAGCCACCTCTATGGGTGTTTATAGCTATTGGTACCATTTGAGATCCTGAGATTAGGATTATGTAATTTAAGTCTTGGCACACTTCACAATGGCTAACTGACCTCAGTGTTATCCCATTGACTAGAAAACCCAGCCGTCACTTTGTTGCATTCCGTGGCTGTTGACTGGCCCAGCGTGCCTGGTGTTCTGAACAGCTTCTTCATTTGGTTCACCTCTTCCTCTAAATCCGTAGTATAGGTAACAAGGACTTCCCTCACATTTTAAACCTAGAATTTGGGTGTCACTAAATCGTGCTTAAATTTTCGCAGTGGTTAAGTTGACTCCGAAGAGATGCTAATGCAAGTGAAGTCATCCTTTGGCACTTCCATTCCCATTCCTGTGTTCTGTCCCAGCCTCTGGAGTGGACCTTCTGGCTCATACCTCACTTGTCTCCCTCCCTAGGAAATTTGGCAGAGGAAAGGGTCTGATAAATCTGTTCACAGTAAGACTTGACGAATGTAATGTATTATTTTTCCTGAGACTATACTTTTTTTTTTAAAGATTTTATTTATTTATTTGATAGAGAGATCACAAGTAGGTAGAGAGGAGGCAGAGAGAGGGGAAAGCAGGCTCCCTGCTGAGCCTCGATCCCAGGACCCTGAGATCATGACCTGAGCTGAAGGCAGAGGCTTTAACCCACTGAAGCACCCAGGTGCCCCCTAAGACTATACTTTAGAAAAGTTCTTACTCTTTTTTTTTTTTTTGGTTATATTATCATAGCTTAACTGTATTTCTAATTAAATTATCTGCTAAAAAAGGCAGATAGGTGTGACTTTATGTAGGAGTTACAGCTTTCATAGTCCATGCCAAGAGATTTTTTAAATAAAAATGTTCTGAACCAACTATCTAAATAAACAAAGTTTTAAAAATTGAAGTAGAGGGGTGCCTGGGTGGCTCAGTGGGTTAAAGCCTCTGCCTTCAGCTCAGGTCATGATCTCAGGGTCCTGGGATCGAGCCCCACGTTGGGCTCTCTGCTCAGCAGGGAGCCTGCTTCTCCCTCTCTCTCTGCCTGCCTCTCTGCCTACTTGTGATCTCTCTCCTCTCTGTCAAATAAATAAATAAAATCTTAAAAAAAAAAATTGAAGTAGAGTTGACACACATAAACCTCCCAGTAACTATCGCTATTACCACTATTCTTACTGGCTCCCGTTTATCAAGTACTTAGCACCTGCCAGACATTGGACTAACCACTTGGCATACATTTAATCCTTGAAAGTCATGAGAGTTTTCCATGACTCAGTGCTTCTTTTGGACTAGAACTTTGTTTCCTCTTCTATAGCTTAAACGCTTATGATGATAAGAATAAAAATGTTTAAGTCTATGTTGTTTCATATTTTCTAGAAGATGCAATCTTCTAGAACATAAACATTGTTCCTAGGACCAAGGAATGGGAATTTTGTTCTTTATTCTGTAAATTAGAAACTATAAAATAAGCACAAAATTAGGGTTACTTAGAGAATTTATTTCACTAAAAAGGACATTTTCTCTTATATCATGTGATAGACTGGGTAATGGTCCTCCAAAGATGTCCACCTCTTAATCCCAAGAATTTGTGAATATGACCTTACATGCAAAGGGACTTTGCAAATGTGAATAAGCTAAAGATCTTGAGATGAGGAAATTACCCTGTATTATCCATGTTTCCAGTATAATAACAAGGGACCTGATAAGAGAGTGGCAGGAATGTCAGAGTCAGAGAAGGTGACAGGATGACAGAATCAGAGAAGAGGGAGTAAAGGAGAGAAATTTGAAGATATTATGTGATGACTTTGAAGATGGGGAAAGGAACCATAAGCCAAAATATTCAGGCAATTCAAAGAGTTGGAAAAGGGAAGGAAACAGATTGTTCCTTGGAGCCTCTAGAAGGAATGCAGCCCTGCTGATACCTTGATTTTTAGGACTTTGACTCTCAGGACCACAAGATAATAAAATAGGTGATGTTTTAAGCCATGGAATTTGTAGTAATTTGTTACAGCAGCAACAAGAAGTGAATATAGTCATTTTTAGGCAATATCAACAATGGATACCAATTATAGCTAGATAAAATTTCAACCACTCATTTTGGCTCTTCTGTGGTTCTTCAGACTTTAACTATTTTAGAGATGACTTTAGTCCTAATAAAAAGCTTTTGAAGATGCCTTACCAATGTGTTTACCAGTCACTTCTTCCCTTTCCATGGATCATTTCTTCACTGCACCCACGAACTGGTTGGTGGTCCACATGTGGGACTCCCACATGTGGGACTCACAGCACCATCCACTCTGCCTGCAAGGAACACTTTCTAGAAATTCACCAAGGGAAATGAATCAGCTTCACTATTTATTTCTAAAAGGCAACAAAATTTGTCACTTCCAGGCACTCTTTAGTGATACTGATATTTTTACCTGTTCAAACAATTGTGTTGACACCATCAAGACAGTGAAGATGTTTATAGAATGGTGGTCAAGTATCTGAGCTCTGGAATAAGAATTCCCAAGTTTGAATTCTGGCCCTTACACTTCCTAGCTTACCTATCTGTACTTTCATTTCCTTATCTGTAAAATGATAAGAGTGTTGTTATCTACTTTACAGAGTTCTTGCAAGGAATAAACGAAATTATCTGTATAAAATTCCTTAGCACACTTTCTACTGCTTGGAAATTCCTTACATGATGGATACCATTCCAGTAATGGAAAGGTTATCTTCCTTTCTAACAGGTCCAGAAATTATTACTCCATCAGACTTCACTGTATTGGACATGCTAACTCCAACAACAACAGGTTTGGAATGTGAGGTATGGCTGGGTGATCTATTCCAGTTATTGGGATTTCCTTATAGCATCTATTCAAGTTTCTGTATCACTATCCAAATGCTATTAAACTTCTATTGCTATGCTCTCTAGTCTCTCTTTGCCAAGAGATAATAAGAAATATGCATTACATTTTAGCAATTTTTTTGTGCCCTCTCAGAAGCACACACACAATTGTATTTTCTTACCTTGTTTAGACATGTCCTACTGATTAGATTCTGGTTACACTAAGAAAAACAAAATTCAGATGTAGTCTCTTTTTTTCCCCTTAAGATTTTCCTTATTTATTTGAGAGAGAGATGAGCATGAGCAGGGAGGAGTAGCAGAAAGAGAGGGTGAAGGAGAAGCAGACTTCCCCCTGAGCAGGGAGCCCAGTGCAGGGCTTGATCTCAGGACCCTGAGATCATGACCTGAGCCGAAAGCAGGAGCTTAAGTGACTGAGCCACCCAGGCACCCCTCAAATGAGGTCTTAAGTGTGATCCTTTAATAAAGAGTTAACTAATGTGGATTTCTCTGTAATATGGGAATTCAAAAATATTTACTAAGCAGTTATTATATGCCAGGCAATATGCCAGATAACAAAGATACATTGGCAAGCAAAAAAAGTTAAGCTCATTGGACCCCTGAGCTTGTAGTTGTCTTGGCTGAGACTTGAATACTTGGTTATCTTCTTACTTCAAATGCGCCACTTGTTTGATAAGCCAATGGGGTCATTCCACCAATATTTGTTTAACGCCATTTTTGGCCAGGCACTATCCAAGTACCATAAATAAAACAATATGAAAGCAAGCAAAAATTCATGACTTTATGGAGTTTATATTCTATTGGAGGGTCTAGATAGCCAGTAAGCAAAATACATTACTAAATTATAAAATGTTAGAAGGTGCTGCTCACGAAAAAATAAACCTATTTTCAATGACATGCTCAGAAAATCCTCCCGAATAAAGTAACTTTAGAGTAAAGGATCTGAAGTTGAAAAATGGAGCCATGAAAAGAACTAAGGCAGTGGGAATAGCTGTGGAAACTAGGAAACAGGGCTCCAGGCAGAGGGACCAGCAAGTGCAAGGGCCCAGAGGTAAAAATGTACCTGACATTTTAAAAGAATAATAAAGAGGCCATTAAGCAAGTAAGCAATAAGATAAGAAATAGATTATTTAAAGCCTTGTATATGATTATAAAGACTGTGGCTTTTATTTTAAAAGACACAGGAAGACATTGGCTATTTTTAAGCAGATAGATTACACGGTCTGATTTGTTATAGGATCATTTTAGCTGCTATGTTGAGAATAGGGTGTAAACAGACAACAGAACAAGTTAGGAGGCTATTGCAAGAATTTAGGCAGAGATAATGGTGGCATGGACCAGGGAATAGCACTGAAGATAGTGAGAAATGCCTGGGCTCAGGGTGTATTTTGAATATAGAGGGCACAGAATTTGATGAAAGATTAGATGTGCGGTGTGAGTGAAACAGAAGCATCAAGGATTTTGAGATCTTTTCCTTGAGCAATTAAAGGATAAAGTTGAGTTTTGCCATGTAAAGACTGAGATTGCTCTTAGAATCAGAAAGGTGCAGATGTACAGTTCTGGTAGACATATATAGAGCTTAGAGTGGAGGTCAAGCTGAATTAAATTTTGGAAGTTTTCAGTGATGGGATGAAATCACAAAGGGAGTGAGAGCAGATAGAGAAGAGAGGAAGGAGGAAGATATGACAGCAAACAAGCAAAGTATGGTGAAATAGGAGAAAATGGAGGAGATTGTAGGTGGTCTAGAAGCCAGGGAAAGAAAACATTAAGGAAGATGGAGTACTACGCTATCTTAAATATGTTTGTAAGTCAAGTAAGATGAGGTCTGAAAACTGATCATTGGATTTGGCAATGTAGGGTTCATTGGTGACCTTGTTAAAACAGTTTCAGTGGAGTGGAAGGTAGAGATTCTTTTAGGTGTTTAGATGTTGCAGGGGCTTTAGTTTTTGTCTAACTGCCTTTATTTTCCCGGTTAAACAGAAAGTAGAGGGTCAATACTGGTAGTTGATAAAACTGCGCACAGAAAATTTTGGAAAATCAGACATGACCATTTGC
This sequence comes from Nasua narica, assembly GCA_028533885.1. NCBI lineage: Eukaryota > Metazoa > Chordata > Mammalia > Carnivora > Procyonidae > Nasua > Nasua narica. Next base: position 86,081,209 of record CM052807.1, read on the forward strand.
CTCCCTTTGGCTCTTAAATATGGAAGTGCTTACCTAATAGTATCACTATTTGGAGAAGTATTTAACCTCTCTTATCTTTATTTTTGTTCATGTATAATATTGGAATGATAGAAACTCGACTCACAAAGTTTAGGGAGAAGCAAGTGAAATAAGCTACTGTTAGTGCACGGCATATAATAGATGCTAAATAGATGTTAGATTTTCCTCCCCATCCTCTGAGATGCAGCATAGAGTAGTGGTCAAGGTCACAGATTCCAGAGAAACAATCCCAGAACTTACCATCTACTAGTATGGGAACTTGGGCAAGTCACTTGGACCTTCATCCTCCTGATTTCTTCATCTATAAAAGAGAAAAAAATAATAGTACCTACCCCAGAGGGCTATTGTCGGGGGAGTGAAATGTGTTAATTAGAATAATATCTTGAACATAATATGTGACATAAATGTTTGATCATTGCTGTAATTATTACTATAATTTAAATATAATAAAATTTATAAATTTTGAAAAATCTACCACTGATTTTTTATTTGTTTATCTAGATGTCAGTGAGCTATATATAAAAATTAACTTATAATGATTTTATCCAGGGGCTGTTAAACTGATCTCACATATGAATGTTTAATGAAATATTTATAGCATTAAATAGTGGTTTTTTTAAACTGACATTAACAGAAATTATAACGATACACTAGCTTTACAAGACATATGAAAGCTTGACCTGTACTATATAGGTCTGTTCACAAACACTAATGAAGACAATTTAGAACAGGATTTCAATTTGCTCAGATGTCTGAGTATATGGGCAATTCTGATAGCAAATCAGTATTAAGGTAAAGCTTAAATTAAGTTCAAACCGAGTATTTTAGAGAGAATCCATCAATAAAAATTGTAGTGAAATTTAAATTATTTCTCAAAAGCTTTTGTATTTAGGAAATATATACTGTGGGCAATTAAAAAATTAATTGAAAACATGTTGAAAAGAGAAAAAAGAAAACTAATTTTCTTTTTTATTAACAGCCTCAACAATTTGATCCTGTTTATAATTGTAGCCAATATATATGCCTTAATATGGAATGGCAGCTGTACAATTGGTCTCTTAATTGCCCGAAGGACTTGGAAATGCCTGACTGTGGTTTCCGGGGAAGGCCTGTGCAAGTGAACACTGATATTTGCTGCCCTGAGTGGGAATGTCCTTGTAAGTTCGCATTTCTTACACAGCAGACAGTTATCAGACACTGATTGGAAAATCAGTAGGAGACTCTTATTTTTTTTGTTTTTTGAGCTGATCACCTCACTCATCACACCACAGTTATTGCTGAACTTTCTCCATCTACTTTATGATTTTATTTCCCAATATACAACTTTTAGATTGCTTCTTGTCAAATGTAATAACACTAATTTAAAGTGTTTTTTGGTTTGTTTGCTTTGTTCTTTAAGGAGCTATCATTACTATAAATACAAGTAGTTAACAGACCCAACCCATTCTCTACCATTTTTTTAGGTCGGTGTTCCATGTTGTCAGAACTGAGCATTATTACATTTGATGGAAACAATGCAGCATTGTATAGTATGGCTTCTTATATCTTAGTAAGAATTCCTGGGGAAATTATAGTTGCTCATATTGAAAAATGTTCCACGAATCAGGTAGGTCATAATCCATTCTCGTGTTATTTCTTCATAAATCTGTAGCTGATGTACGCTGCAACATTAGATATTCTCAGAGCAAGAAGGGGCTCAGGAACTCACTGAGATTTATCTTCTAGTACTTAAAAAATGTTTCATGTGAATATATTTAGAGGTATGTAATATTAATTTGAATAATGTTTTTTAAGAAGTCAAGTAATATATTTTTAAAAGTTTTTTATACATTTTTTTTCAGAATGGAAATTCACTTAAAAAGCTAGTGAGTATTGCAAAGTGTTTCATAAGTTCCTTCTCTTCATTGCTAAAGTTTTGTTTAATTCCATAAAATTTTAATGTTTTTTTTCAAATTAAGGCATCTTCTGGAAGAATGTATGGACTTTGTTTTAAGAAGTTAAATTTGACAACGTCTATACATAAAATACTTGTTAATCGGGCAGCAAGAAAGGTAAGAGCACAAAGTTAAAAGAGAGCCTCACATGGGAGAAAATTAAGAAATTGTATTAAACATAATTATTTCCAAAAACAGGGAAAATTAAACATATCAGTGGCATTTCATTGTTATTGTGTTTCATCATTAATTTCATGGACAGTAAAAAATTGTGTTTCTTAGTATTATATTTCTCCTTCCATAATGTATCAAGTGTTGCAAATATTTCTCCCCTTGTGAGGTTAGATGTAACCACCATATCAAAGACATGAAATCCCTCTTGGATAATGTGAGTGCCCAAGTTCCAGAGTGAACATTAGTGTTTTAAATTAGACAAAGTGGAAATGATGTAAAAAATGAGGGATCACAAGGTTGAAAAACCTAGTAGTTAAGAATACCAGAATGCAGACCAGTGGGAAAAAAATAGTTTCAAAGTGCTGATCATGTTAATTTTTCAATGAATATGTGATAGCTAAAATAAGAAAAAGTGAAGAAATATTTAATGACTGAAATAAACTGAAGAAGGGGGATGTTTTATAAAGAGATTGAAAAAAAACATTTGATTTTATGGGAAAAAACCTTTATCCCAAGGAATATATATTTACTAGAGAAGGGCGAGTTATAAACTGGGTACTTCACTTACATGGTTCTCTCAAAAATGTAAGAAAATAATACGTAAAGATTTTGCTAAAATGAGATATTAAACACTTTCTAGAAATAATCCTGTCTTTTTTTAGCACAGGCCAAACATTCTAGACTAGAAACAATATTAAAATGAGTCTAAAATATAGTAACGTGTTAGAAAGGTTTATTTTAAGTAAAGCAAAATATATGAATGGGGAAATTGTTTAGATGATAGCATTTGTATATACCTTTGATTTGATCAGTTGATACATTAACAGAAAATGGGTGGGAAATAAATTTAAACTCACATCTGGTCAGTGCTATTAGTGAGCATTTGGGCCAAAGGGGTTAGTTTTGGCTTCAGGTGAATTCATCTCTGGTCATGTATTCAGTTAAAAGCTAATTCTTTAAGAATCATTTATTGAGAATTTGCATGATAAAACAACAAGGTCCTGGTCTCAAGTAACTTGTGGCTGTATGTGAGGTGCTTAAATGCAATTATCTGCCAATTAGAAAGCAATAGGAGGTATAGTGATAAGAGTTTGACTAATATATCATGGAAACAGGTCACTTAATGCAGTTTATAAGAAGGTCAAATAGGTATTTTTGGAGAAAGTGACACCTAAGAGAAATCTTAAAGAAAGCGGAAATTAACCAGGCATGAGTATGGCTATTTCACCCTGCAGATGGCAATATGAGGAAGATATGACGATGAGCAATTGAATGGTTGGTGAGACATGACGGACAAAATTACTGCTGATTCCGTGTCTTCATCATTGTTTAAAACAGTGTTTTTCTAAATATAATCCTCAGATTGCCTACATTTGTATTACCAAGAGTTCGTGCTAAAAATACAGAGCCTAGAATCACATCCAAACCTAGGAAATAGAATTGCAGGGAAACCGAATCTTTACCAAGCTTAACATAATTGTGAGGAACAGTATAGTTGAACTCTGATTTAAATGATCAAAGAAAGGGCCCAGATTAAAGAAAATATCCTAAAAATAACTCTGTTATCTTAAGTTCATATTAGTAGATAATGGTGTAATCAACATGTATTAAGGGAAACAGACAGAAAAGCATATGTAACACAGAGGAAAGTTAAGTCTTGAGGAAAATAAGGGGCAACAAGGTTAGAACAAATACCGGATATAACAAGAAACAATGAAGGAATAATAAAGGAACTAGAAGTTGTGAGAAGCTGTAGCAGCAGCAGAGAAATAAATTTTTAAAAACTTTGGAAATAGTTTATATTCAACAAGAAGAAGTGGAATCATCTGAATTCTACTTCTAGCGAATGTATATTGAAACATAAATATTTTTCTAACAGTTGTAAATTCATTGTGTTATTTTAGGTAGAGGTGGATTCTGTTGTTGTGCCTCTGCCCTTTTCAAATCAAGAACTATCCATAGAAGATTCTGGTACCATGTATGTGATTACGACTCCAGCTGGACTAATCATAAAGTGGGCTCACCTTACAGGGATCATAGACATTCATTTTGGCTTTCAATTTAACTTGTCCTCTTACACAGAAGGACTCTGTGGTATGCATTGCTCTTCAAATCTTAATTTCATTTCTTAATTTCAAAATCTTTTCATTTTTTTTTCCTGTTCACATTACACCAATGGCCCCTGATGCCCTACTTTTCATATTTGAGGTGTGATGTTAACTCTCAGTTCCCCATGTGAATACTATTTCATTTCAATAAATGGGCTAAGAAGTAAGAAATAATAGTTCAATTTCCATATTATATGGAAATACATGTTTGCTACTATATTGCAATATTGTTTATATTCCTACTATATTCTATATATATATATATCCTACTATATTCATCTTTATTAATCATTAATAAAGTACCAACTGTTATTTTATATACTTGAACTTATTCAATGCTAACAATAACCCTCATAAGTTGGTATTAATTTATAAGTGATAAATATGAGTCACAGAAAGATTAAAGACTTAAATAAGTTTGTTTCCCCTTTATTATGTTAAAATTTGAAATAGGGAAAAAGTTAGTTGCTTAAGGCACTTTGAAAGTTATATATAGGGACCACAAGATTCTCAATATTTGTCCCAGTTTTATTGTAAAGTATAATGCAGAGATCTATCTTTGCACTTAGGTTAGTATCACATCATTTTACATAGACACATAAAGAGTTATATTTTTTTGACACATAGTTATACGCCAAAGGAAACAAATTAAAATACCCCAGGTACACAACAAAATAAAAAAGTATAATACTGGCTTTGATGTCTGATGGAGGCTATTCTCTTTGTAGCTCTGTGCTCTGAAGTGAACATCAGTTTCCTCATCTTTAAAATGGGAATAGCAACATTCTACCTTCAAGATTGTTGTTAGGATTGAATGTGAAAGTTAATGTCAAACACTTAACACATTGGTTAATACACAAGATCAATAAATGCTAGCCTAGTAAAATATAACTACTTTAATCTCACCAAATACTAATTGAGTAAAAGTTTACATATAACCTTCTGAGCATTTAAACTCAGTGCTTGGTGGTGGCAACACAAAAACAAGTAAGACTCAGTCCTTTCCCTCAACGAATTACATAAAACACCCAGATATCTTCCTTAAAGCACTTAGTGCAAAGTTTGGATTTTTTTAAAGGTTTACCTTGCCTATTTATAGTATGCTAAACATGGCACAAAGTTCTATGGGCACTGAAAATTATCACTGTAGAAGTAGTTATTTCTGAGTATGTATAGTATTGGTTATACATAATAAATCAATAGTTTATATTGAGTAATACTCAGAGACTTTAGGAATGCATTTTTCTCTGATGATTTATCCTTTCTGCCTGCTACAATTTCTGTTTGATCTTGTGGATTTTTTTCCCTTCACTTATTTTCAGCTCATACTTTTCTAGACACACTCTGCTAATGGAATTTTTAAGTAATCACTGTAGAAAAGCGGGTAAGATCAACTTTTTGCTAACTGAGGCTCACACCCTAAGGTTGATGACCTCCATAGTGGGTGAAGAAGGTTTTTGTTAGAGGGAAATCTGGGTACTGTCAGGTCTGAAAAAGTTGCAGTGAACAAGAGTATGACCTAAATTGAGCATGGACACTAGAATGGTATTCTATATGAATACCTTGTTCTATCTAGCACTGTGAAGTTTACGGGGCTGTTTGCTGGTGTTGCAATAAAGACAATTTTTTATTAGCAATTACCTTTTTCCAGGAAAGTTTAGACTTAAAAAAAAAACATAGTAGCTGCTTGACAGTATAGTTCACTTCACTTGAGTTTTGTTTTTTGTTAGTTTCTGCATTGCCTTCAGTCATTTGTATATTTGCAAAGACAAAGCAATTATGGAAGCAGCTACGTTTATGATCTTAATATGCCTACTTGAGAATTAAGATTTGATACTTAAAAAATGTTCAAATTATATCTTTTATAGCTGGAGCCTTGGGGATTAAGAAAAAATATATCTTAAGGTGGGGTGGGATTCAGATCAAGTATGATCAGGGTTCTGGGCTACTACTCTGCAGTTCCTTTGGCTCTGCACTCCATTGCACGAAGAGTAAGCTCTTCCCTAGTCTAGCCTTCCTCAGAAAGCTAGAGGCTATAGCAGGTCAAAGCACGATAACCATCAATAGGCCACGTCATCCCAAGGAAGGGAGGTTGTCTATGTCTTAGAATTCTCAGGTCAAATCCTGTTTGGCAGTGGTTGGTTAAATGTTGAATGTGGCCATGTGTCTAGGTGACTTCCTGACCTGACTGGTGTATTTTCTGTAACAGTTGTTAATGCACAGGAGTAAGGGCTGTCTTTATGCTGATCATGGCCTTCTCCTGTAGTGGTGATGGGGTAGGGATATTCCTGAAGGCAGAATTTAATGTTTTCAGGCAGGGTTTTCCTGGGGGCATGGATGCCTGGGAGACCAGCACCAAATCCCATCACTTTAAGGAATATATTGGAAAGCTTAAGAACTAGTTCTTCAATTAGGAGACAGTGGTAATAGTGAAGGAGTGTGGAAGCAGAGACAAGCTCCCCTTTCTTCATTTTTCTATGATCTTTTCACATTTCTTGACTTCTAGGATTGTGGTTTTTTTCTTATCTGGTTAAGAAAACTGTACTGGGGTGCCTGCATGGCTCAGTCATGAAGCATCTGCCTTTGGCTCAGGCCCTGATCCCAGGGTCCTGGGATCGAGCCCCACAGCAGGCCACCTGCTTGGTGGGAAGCCTGCTTCTCCTGCTCCTCCTCCCCCTGCTCCTCCCTGTGTTTCTTTCTGTCAAATAAGTAAATAAACAAAAGCTTTAAAATAAAAAAAAAGAAAACTCTGTACTATTTTATCAAAGAATCAGATACATAATTTAAAAATCCATCAACATTAAAGCAAAAGGATACATTTGGCCCCTTGTTCAGTAAATAATTTATTCATTTAAAATCAATTATTAAGATGATTTATTTCTGCTGCCTACATTTGGTTTAAGTGAAAAAAGTTTTTCCTTCTAAATATCACATAATAATATCTTTCTAGGAATTTGCAATGAAGATCCAGATGATGATCTAAGGATGCAAAATGGTACAATTATTACAAATATGGAAGACATAGAATTATTTATTGAGAGCTGGGAAATTGAGAAATCATTTGAAGTAACAACAAGAAGACCTGTTAGGAATTGTACTGAGCATGATTGCAGTCCCTGCATTGAGTTATTAAATAGAAGAGTTTTCATTCCATGCCATAATAAAGTAAGTTAAGGGCAACCATAAATAAGAACTGTCATGTTGGACATGTTGAGAGTAAAGCCAATAAATTCCTGTTCTTGCCGTGGCGTTCTTCTACTGAGAATAGTTTAGCCCCAAACCTTCTGTCAGTATGCTTTGGAATTCAGAATCATTTACTTTTATAGACTTAGAGAGATAGGAATGATAATTATCTTTTTTTCTCCTATGTTTTTTGAGAACTGTATCTATAGCTTTCAAGAAAAATGAAATTCTGTCCTATGAATAAATGCCTCTAGGAGAAAAAAACCAATGTCACTTGATAACCCAGTAGAGAAACCAAAACAGTGAGGATATTATCAATTCTCTATGATCCTGGCATCTTAGGTGTACACTTGTAATAGAGCCTGTCATATATTCAATTTAAACATTCTTTACCTGTCTCCAATTTTTTGACTTTATGTGACTAGTGGATATTTTAAGTAATCTCTATCATTAAAAAAAGGTGCATTGTTAGGGACATAGGAAAGACAAATATGACATTTCATGAATCACTTACTGAAAAGTTTGTGAGCATCATTTACAACACTTACAAGGCATCATTTAAACTCCTATGATCCAAAGATGAATAGGACTCTCCCACCTCCTATGCTAGATTATGGAGTGTAGATTCCATAATTCTCAGCCTGCCCTGTGAGTTCAAAATGGCATATCTTTTGGGAGCTTCAGTTTTACTTGGAGATTTGGATGCAGGTGGGTTTTAAACATTTACATTTTTTAAAAGAGCAAGTGTATAAAAATGGAAAAAAAGAATGAATACTTTAAAACTCAGTTTAGTATCATTTTAATGTTTTTTTAAAGCATATGATTTTGGGGGTGCCTGGGTGGCTCAGTCAGTTAAGGGTCCACTTTCAGTTCAGGTCATGATCCCAGGGTCCTGGGATCTAGTCCCGCATAGGGCTTCTTGCTCCACAGGGAGCTTGCTTCTACCTCTGCCTGCTGCTCCCCCTGCTTTGTGCACTCTGACAAATAAAGAAATAAAATTAAATCTCTAGAAGAAAAAGCATAATGATTTTCTTTTTTTAATGATGTGGGGGTTTTTTTTAAGATTTTATTTATTTATTTTAAGTTTCTTTCTCTTACACTCAAAGTAACTGCCAAACAACCACCTTATCAAGGCTTATGAGGTCCTCTACACTGGTCCACCCACTTCTCTAGCTTCCTCTTTGCTGTACTCTTCTTGCTTACTAAGCTCCAGCCTCCTTTCAACTCTTTGTATATTTTAAGGTTTTTCCTGCCGGTAGGCTTTTAAACTTCTAGTTTTTCCAGCCAGAATACTTCTGTTCTCTGATTCATTTTAGTGTGTTGACTCCCTGGATTCTATTCAAAGACATTTTCTAGCTGTGAGATCCACAGGCAGAGAGTAGATCTGTGTTGTTGACCTTTATGCTCCTTATGCATAGGACAGTGCCTGATAAGTAGTTAGGTGTTCAATAAATTATGAAAGCCTGCTTAAGTGAATATATGAATGGGGGGATACAGGAGAGTCAGCTTTTGTGGGTTAAGTGGAAAGGTATATAACTTTTTACTTTGGATAAATTAAGTCATATGAGATTTCAAAGCAAAATACCCAGAAAAAGCTTAGAAACATGGTTCTGGAGCTCAGAGGAGTTAAGTTGAGGCCAGGGATCAGGTTTGGGGAATTATTTGTATATAGATTTTTAAAAATAACAATAAGTAATGTGCAGTGTGTCAGTCTGTTCTGTACATTTACTGTATATTAGCTCACAGCTATCTTAAGTAGTACTAAATTTTTTTTAACAAATGATTTTTTTTTCTTTTTTTTAAGATTTTATTTATTTATTTGACAGAGAGAGAGAGAGATCACAAGCAGGCAGAGAGGCAGGCAGAGAGAGAGGGGGAAGTAGGCTCCCTGCTAAGCAGAGAGCCCGATGCGGGGCTCGATCCCAGGACCCTGAGATCATGACCTGAGTTGAAGGCAGAGGCTTTAACCCACTGAGCCACCCAGGTACCCCAAGTAGTACTAAGTTTATGATTAACTCTTTAACTTATGAAGAAACCGAGGAAATGGAGCTCAGTGGGTTAAGCCTCTGCCTTTGGCTCAGGTCATGATCTCAGGGTCCTGGGATCGAGCCCCGCATTGGGCTCTCTGCTCAGTGAGGAGCCTGCTTCCTCCTCTCTCTCTGTCTGCCTCTCCGCCTACTTGTGATCTCTCTGTGTCAAATAAATAAATAAAATCTAGGAAGGAAGGAAGGAAGGAAGGAAGGAAGGAAGGAAGGAAGGAAGGAAGGAAGAGATTTAAATGCCCAAAATGGCGCATGAGTCTGGGAAGAACATCTGTAGCTAGTAGACATGACCACTGAAGATGAGGTCTAGAGAAACACTCAGAATCAGAGGCAGCAGAGGAACTGACACTGGACAGGAGAATAGGCAAGAGAATGAAGGACACTCACAGTTCAAGGGGAGAGTTTTAGGAAGGAAGCTTTCAGTGTTTCCTAGATTCCATTAGGAGGATGCTCTTGACCTCAGCAAGTATTCCATGTGAAGTACTGGAAACCAAGGGAACACTATAAAGAAGACTAAAAGAATATAGAATCTTGGTCCTTATAGATACAGCCCTTGAAGTAGAAATGATGGGATATAAAAACTGCTAAGTGTTTTTATCTGGAACCTTGAACTCTGTCACAATTTGGCATCTGCTTGGAGATATTTAGTATGTTTGCTGAATGAAATGAGTAGAGAGAAAAGTTGGAATAGACGTTGCTACAACTTAAATTATTTAAATATCAGGTATTTTTAAATCAAAATGAAACAATCTGTAGGAAGAAATGTCTTTAAATTGAAGCATGTCAAATTATACAAATTATTCAATGTTCAATATTAATACATAGTTTTCGAGAAGCATTTATAACCTCATTTAATAAGTAATGCCATGTATCATTACGGAATGCTTCAAAACTTCCAGTGTTATTCATCATTAAGTCCCATTCGGTATATGGAAAAGATGATTGTAACCCATGTTATAATATCAGAAATAGATTTTGCTAGGTCCACATAATTTGTTTCTTTCTCATCTTTATAAGATAGACTTATGTAGATTAGTGCAGACAGTATTTACCTTATCTAAAATGTGTTTTAAAATATTGTCGCATAGGGGACACCTGGGTGGCTCAGTTGTTAAGTGTCGGCGTTTGGCTCAGGTCATGATCCCAGAGTCCTGGGATGGAGCCCCACATCGGCTCCCTGCTCAGCAGGAAGCCTGCTTCTCCCTCTCCCACTCCCCCTGCTTGTGTTGCCTCTCTCACCGTGTCTTGCTCAACAAATAAATAAATAAACTTTAATAATAAATAAATAAAATCTTTAAAATATATGCCAAATAAATAAAATCTTTAAAAAATATGAGGCGACATCTATGATTATGAAGTTTGGAATCTAAGGTCAAGGAAGATCTGTAATAAGTATTAACTTGCTACCCTTTGATTCTTTGAATAGTTTTCAACTAACATAGGGCCTTTAGAGAAATAAAACAACATAACTTATCCCAAGGCCAACGGTGTCTCTAGGTTTCACCGCGGAACTTTTGTGAAAAGATGTGGATCAATTACACCTATTTTTGGAACTATGAATGTGACGCACTTTCTGCCTACGTGGCTCTGTGTAACAGGTTTGACATCTGTCTTCAGTGGAGAACACCTGACTACTGCTGTAAGTAGTACATTTTCAGAATATTTTCTAACAACCCAACAACATTCCATGTTTTGCATTCACTTCTTTTTCTTTTCATTTTTCATCACAAAATAATTTCCTAAGGATAAAACGCAGAGAAATGTAACCCGGAAGTTAGAGGTCAGCTCTCCTACACGGTCTAGTTCTAGTTTCATTCTGATCTAAATCTAAGGTTGGCCTCAACCCTCCCAAAAGAAAACCTAGTCCACAAAATATTAGTTAGCAAAACCAATGGAAATATTGAAGAAATCACAGGGGGATTGAACAGGCATTTTAATTCTGTATCCCAGAGCATATTCTGTTGGTTTCATTTCAACCTGCCTGGTTTGTCCCTGCTTGTCCCCTTGTGAAGCTTGTGAAGAGGATGCATATTTTCCTGCTTCCTTTTTCTCCTTTCCTGCCACAGTATCCACTTCCCGGAAACTAATCTTTCTGGCTTTCTTTGATTGCTATCTAGGCTCAGTCTTTTTCCAAAGACATGTTTATGGATCCTTTTTCTTTTGTATGTATTCTTTGACAGTTTTTATTTATGGGGCTCATATTTTCTCATCAAGTTATAATTCTTTTCGTAAAAATTTTATTAAACCTATATCCAGGCCTGGGTACATTTCACAGAAAATACTGTTAATTTAATTTAAGAAATAGCAGTTAAATGGATTAAGTGGTAAAAGATGGTCAAAATAAGTGTTAGCAAAATGTTCCAAAATAAAATAAAAGTTTTCATTTTCCTTAGAAGAAAAAGCAAAATATATATAGAAAGGATAATATATCACAAACACCGGTTACAAGACTTCATTTCAGAAATAAAGCAGATCCTGGTGTGCCCTACCATCCCTTCCCTCTCTTTGCTCCCGGAGGTAATCACTATTCAAGAGTGGGGTTTCTTGATTCATAGGAAATGCATGACATCTCTAATTTTAATAGATACCATCAAATTGTTCCCCACTGAGATTTTACCAATTTATACCCCTACCAGCTGTGTGTTCATTTTTTAACAGTATGATTTTTTAAGATGACTGAGAATCAAAAGAATTTTCTAAAACATCATTTAGAAACTGTTCAGCAGTGGTAGTTTCTTTTGACAGTGAAGGATTAAACCTAAACACACAGCATTTTTCTTTTTTTATGGCTTGGTTGAGTTACATACATAAAGCATATTTCTGTGCTCATTCTGAGTAGACTGTTGTATCTCCTCACTACCAGAGAAGTCACTTCATACTAGCTTACTCAGTATTTATGCCAACCAGATTTGGGTTGCCTCTTGATCATGTTTACTTGCTACAAATCAGATGAGCTTTTTCTGCTATAACATATAATACTAGCTGGACCCCTGGAAGATTCTCAAAAATACCTATTGCTTATGTTGTTTCTAGTTTTTGGTTACACAATACATGAAAAACTAAATTTGAAGAGATGGAAATGGGCCAAATTCATTTTCAGAAAGAAATCCGAAATTTCTTCCTTTTACTATTCTCCAAACAGGTGACTTTTCTCATTAGCAAATTCTGTCCTCTATTATTCATAGCTCTGAGTTGCCCAGAGGGGAAGGAATATCAACCCTGTGTGAGGACCTGTGAAGCAAGAACATGTCTGAACAGATGGTTCTATGGACACTCCTCATGTCTGAATTTAAGAGAAGATTGTGTGTGCAAAAATGGAACCATCCTCCACAGGCCAGACTCAATTCAGTGCATTCCAGAGCAAGAATGCGGTAAGCAGCAGAGGGCAAAAATGACTGCTTAGGGACTTGGCAAATAAATACAGCTTTTTTCGATCTTGGGGAGAGGTGCTGAGAAAGATTGATCAACAGGTCCCCTAAGTGTTAGAAAGAAAACATTTGTTTGTAGTTTGATTCTAATATGATTTCAATTGAAGTTACCCAAATTAGGTGTTTTGTTGGTGATGTGGTTTTGTTGTTGTTGTTGTTCCAAGTTTTTATTTAAATTCCAGTTAGTGAACATACTGTACTAACATACTGTAGAATAGGTGTAGAATTTAGTGATTCAACACTTACATACAGTACCTGGGTGCTCATCACGACAAGCTCCCTCTTTAATCCCCATCACCCATTTAACACCCCACCCCCCACAGTGATGCAGTGATGATGTGTTTTAGTATCTATGCCTGTAATAACTAGGCGAGGGTATGATCAATTAAGAATTAAGAGCATAGGATGTGAACTGAATTGAAATTCCAATTATTTCATGTAATAGTCATTCATCTTTATCTCTTTGAGCCTGGGTTAGCGTCTGTAAAATGGGGAAAATAATAGCACTTATCCCATTAAGTTATTGTGGAGATACATAAATAATACAAAGCATTTTGCCACAGTGCCTAGAGAAAAATAACCACTTAAGAAATGTCAGATAGTATTATTATATGGGAGGAAATATTTAATTTTTCTACTTTCATATTCAAACCATTTCATTCTGACTCATCGTCTCAGTGGTGGTTGCAGATGAAAGTAGTGCAAGATTGAGAAAATTGCAGTACAGAGCTTATTGTTAAAGGAAAAGAGATTAAGCTAATAATGAAAGAGAACAGGCAGGTAGAAGTGAAATGCATGTATAGTTCCAGAAACAAGTTTGTGTTTGCCGTTGAGAAAAGTATTTATAGAAGACTTTGAGAATAAACAGGCTTTTGTGTGTGTGTGTGTGTGCGTTTTTTTTTTTTTTTTGAGGTATTGTAAGGTTGGTTTGATAATAAAGAGAATAATATAAAAGAAGTTCATTTGAGTCTGGGGATATGAAGGTCACTATATTCATCTCTATCATTTTTAAAAGAATTACCAGTGGACTGTATTTATCACTAAGTAAAATTCTAATAATTAAACTACATAATCACTAAATAATAAGTCACTAAATAATTAGCTACTTCCCACAGTTAGAGTTTAAAGCTGACATGTTTTGAATTTTCATGTGGCAAAAATGATAACTATATGGTAGGGACTTTTTCCCACTGAGTTTGAATGGTTAATAGTTTAAAATTAACTTAAATTCATATTACTGAGTTTGTTCAAGCTAAATAAATTCTATTAAAAAGACAAAATGAATAAGAAATAATGAACAGGTGATCTTATGTATAGAAGGGGACATGCAAATTTACAGATAATTGTAGAAGGGAAAAATATTTTTGTAGACTACATAACAAATTTCACTGAAGAAAAATGTAAGCTACTAGCTGATGAAAAGAGGAATCTAAGAATGGATAAATCTGTAACATGATATCTATGTCGTTAAGCCAAATCATGGTCTGAAATCCAAACCCCACAGCCTGATTTATTTTAATGCCTGGGTTATGAGTGATGTAACATTGTCCATCTTTTTAAGCATGCACGGATAGCGAAGACCGACCTCGCACTGCCGGGGAGGTTTGGAATGGGGGCATTGACGAATGTGCCCTCTACAAATGTTTGGAGAATGGAAGTATTATTCCTATAGAACCTGATTGTGATGAAGAGCCCTCACCGATTTGTGAACGAGAAGCTGAAGTTATCCTGGGCATCATTGATAAGTGGACCTGCTGTTCAAAGAAAGTTTGTGGTATGTGTGCAGGCTGAAGCCTTCCCACCCGTCAATGCCACAAAATATGTTGATATTATTTGTGAAAAAAGCAGGGCATGCGTAATGTTTGGTAAACAAAAGGGTTGAATTAAAAAACAGAAATATGGCCATAAATATCTTTTATATCTTCTCAAAGCAAGTTTTTCTCATTGTGGTTTTGCTGATTTTGCAAATAACACATGCAAAACTCTGGCTATAAGCAATTAATAGTATTCAATAATTTGTGACAAGGTAAAGGTTCTGGGAATCTTTGACTTATGACAATTGAGGGTGAAGGACCATTATAAATAAACCTTAAATCTGCTACCGTTTCACATACCATTCACACCCACTTGTAAATTGAATGTGTATGTGTTTTGTTTTGTTTTTTTAAGATTTTATTTATTTACTTGTTAGAGAGAGAGAGGGCACAAGCAGGTGAGCGGCAGGCAGAGGTAGAGGAAGAAGCAGGCTCCCTGCCAAGTCCGATGTGAGACTCAGTTCTAGGACCCTGGGATCATGACCTGAGACAAAGCGAGCCGCTTAACCGACTGAGCCACTCAGACATCCCAAGTGTAAAATCATGCATAATGAGAATCACTTCCCGGATTTGAGTTAGAAGTACAGATTTTAGTTATATTGACTAATATTTTAGTGCTTCTGTTTTTTATTTCCAGGATGTGACATGACCTTATGTGAAACTGCTATTCCAACATGTACAAATAGTCAAAAATTGGTTGTTGGCCATAGTCCTCTTTCTTGTTGTCCACAGTATCAGTGTGGTGAGTAATTAACTAGGAAAAATAAGAGGTTCATTGTTTGTTCGGAATAGTGGATTAGATTCTCATTCTTTGGGTCGATAAGAAAATGATTTGTTATAAAATATTGTGGAGTTGTCTTGCTAAAGACAGTTCTTTCTTTTTTTAGGATTTTATTTATTTATTTACTTATGATTTTATTTATTTGACACAGAGAGAGAGAGAGAGAGAGAGAGAAGCCGGCAGAGGCAGAGGAGAAGCAGTCTCCCTGCTGAGAGCCCCACTTGGGGCTTGATCCCAGGACCCTGGGATTATGACCAGAGCCAAAGGCAGATACTTGACCAACTGTGCCACCTGGGTGCCCCAAAATAGTTCTTTCTTAACCTGCAATTTCTTTATATATATAATCTATATTTATATATAATATAGATTATATAAATCTCATATATATAAAAATTTTAAGTTTATATATTAACACATGGATTTAGATAATTAACTCATTTTAAAGATCTTAATATTAGCAGAAATATATTAGAAATAGCAGGTGTGATATTGTAATTTATAATAAGAAAAACATATCTGGTCTTCCACCCCATTCTCAGTATAGCACTCCTAATCCTGAGTTTCCTAAATGAGGAGACCTGTAAAGGTGTCTTTTGTTACGTTGATGAGCTGCTTTTGGAAAACCTTTGGATAATCTGATAATGGGGCCGGTTTCCAGGCGAACCAATCCTGTGACTGGAAGGTTAGAATTTTCAGTCTCACCCCCTGACCTCCAGGGAGGAGAGAGGGGCCAGAGGTTTGATCTCATGTTTGATAGCCAATAATTTAATCAGTCATGCCTGTGTAATAAAGCTCTATAATAAACCCAAAAAAGAATGAGGTTTAGAGAACTTTCAGGTTGGTGAACACAAGGAAATTCAGGGACTGGTGTACTCTGAGAGGATATAAAAGCCCCCTACCCTTTCCCTATGCCATGCCCTATGCATCTCTTCTATCTGACTATTCCTGAGTTATATTCTTTTATAAAAAAAAAAAAAAAATAGGTGATCTGGTAAGCAAAATGCTTCTCTGAGTTCTGCTGGCTGCTCTAGCAAATTAATCAAACCCAAGGAAGAGGTTGTAGAAACCTCTGATTTATAGCCAGTCAGCCAGAAAGGAGCATAGGTAACAAGCGAGGCTTGTAACTGGTGTCTGTAGATAGTGTCAGAATTGAGTTGAATTGCACAACACCCAGCTGGTATCTAGAGGATTACTCTGCTGTGTGGGAACCCTCCCCAACAAAGCACATTGAGGTAGCAGAATATATATAAATTCAAAGAGAACCAAACCACACTACTTTATTTATTTTATCATTTCACTCTCTACAAGTTTTCAAATATCTTGGTCTTTCTGCAGAATGTGACCCACTGAAATGCCCCAGTATTTCAATACCAGAATGCAGAGAAGACCAATTCATGATTCAAGTTCAACAAGAAGAGCCTTGCTGTTTTTCTCCTCTCTGTGGTGAGTCTTCTGTGAGATAACTTTTTGGAACAAAGGGAGAATATATAGAAAATCTCTTATTTGATATGAATTTCATGGGACTGATGGTAACCAATACTCTGCTGATACACTGATAGGGATTCAACTGAATAATAACAGTTGAAAAGAAAGTAGGGCATTTTAAAAGACTCCACAATTATTACAGTTAGCCCTACTTTCCCTTATTATATATATGGACTATATATATCAGTCAAAACATACTCAAGACAATATAATTAAGTTGTCTTCTTTAATAAGGCTAGTACCAGTTGTTTTTAGAGAAAATTTTAACCTTGGTTTTCCTTGAAGCACCAACTAAAATAATGGACTCAATAAATAAATAAATAAACAAATAAATAATAAAATAATGGACTCTGCTAAGCCATTGGAGAACTTCTTTAAAACTTCATTTATCATGTATGATATACGTGTGAGCATGGTGATGATGGAAGAGAATGGTAGAAATGAAAGGTGTCGGGGGAAAGAATACATGGAGCCATATATTCTGTCTGATGAAATGGACATTGAAAAATAAAAAGTTCTCTATTTTCCATTTCAAGTGAATTTTCCTATCAAAGACTGGTGATTAATGTAGGCTTCAGATGTATCTATGGAGATCAAAACATATCTCTTTTTACCAGTTAAGGTTCTTTGAGTGCAAGTGGCAAAATGGATTGATTACAGCTAGCTTCCACACCACCAATTACTGGAAGGCTTGGGGATCAGGATGAAGCAGAACTAAGCCCTGGGAAGGAGAGAAACTCCTGGTGGCTGTCACTAATGAATGAGTCAGCAACATCCCTTTCCTGCCCTGGTGGGCCTCTCTTTTGATTCGAATGCCATAGAAAGAGATTCCGATTTGTCTAATGTGGGTTGTTCCTAGATAGGGGCCTGCTGACAGTCAGGCACCTTTATTAAGAGTCATTCCAAGACAATGTGGGTGGGACATTTCGTCAAGGTCTTTCAGAGAATTGTAATTGAAGTGGGAAAGGGATACTGAACAGCCCAAAGGAACAGGTGCCTACTCTATTATTCTTCCATAAATTGGAGTAATCAAAGGTAGCAAATTCAGAAAATGGAAGTAAATAAATCAATGATATTTTGATCCTAGGAAAAAGAATATTGCTCTAGAAATCTTAATGCTCTATGTTTCTGGTAAGATGGTGTTTTTCTCTGTCACTGTGTTCGGAAAGCATATAGTAATATCCTTAGTAGTTCTGTTTTCATGACCAAGTGAGATCTGTCTGTTAAAGCCTTATTTTCCCTGTTTCCTATTTTATTAAACATTATTTCATGTTGATTTTTATGTGTGTAGTAATCTGAATTAACAAGCAGTTTGTTTTTAGCTCAGTTGTGACTTCTGGCTTTTTGTTTTACCTTCAGTTTGTGAATCTTGCACCGAAGTTATTCCACTATGTACTGATGGGGAATTTCTCACTGTGGATCTTAATACCACACATTTCTGTTGTCCGCAGTATTGTTGTGGTAAGTATATCTTAACTAATTTATAATATTTAGCTATATCCAGTATTTAAGAAGCCCCGTGAATCTTCATTGCACTGTTATTTCAGACCTTCGTTGAATTCTAGCATATAAAATATATATTAAGTTTACATAATATTTTTCTACATCTAAGAGCTCTTCTTGGATAATACTACCTCCCCAAAATAAATTACGATGACTATTCTCATCATCCTAGAATTTCTAGCTTCCCAGGTGATTCTGTACACTCTCTATGTCCTTTCTCTTCTTGCACACCTGGCACTGCTCAGGGCCCTTCACCTGTTGTCCTCGTTCTACTACTGTTGTACCTGCTTGGGAGTCATATATTCTATCTCCACTGATACATGGCAAGTGAGTGGTGGGAGAGATAAGAGTCCATGCACTACATCGGCAACGGCTGTGAACTAAATGGTAGGTAGTGAGGACACGCTTTTACAAGAAACTAATCTTTATCCATGGAATTTTTTTCTATTTAGTTTGTGATCCAAATCTTTGTCCTGCACCATTACTCAACTGTGCAGAGGATATGAAGCTTGTGAAAGAAAATGTGTCTGGTCAATGTTGTCCAACATGGCATTGTGGTAACTAATTTTCATACTTCAAAGTTTTATTACAGTACAGTGATATATTCTGACCAATATAAATATATTGATTTTTGCCTTCTAGAATGTAGCTGTGAAAACCTGGTTACGCCAACCTGTAAAGTGGTAAGGATACATATTTTGATTGAATTGTTATATTATTTAAATTAGTTTATTCTTCCTTTATCCCTCTTATTTCTGAGTTCTCAGAGTAGATTAAAGTAACGTGCTCTGATAACAGGGAGCAGTAAACCCTTTTTATTTACTTGTGATAAGAAAGTGCCATTCATTATTTTTTTTACTGGTGACTGAATCTACTAGTCTTATATCTACTTCACTTCACTGGTCTTAAAATGAAGCAAAACATTGAAAGAAAGATTATCTCAATATTAAGAGGTATCTCCAGTGATTCTTCAAGAAATTGTGCCAGTGATGCATCTGTTGTGGAGAAGGAGGGTATATAAACATGTAACTGTTGGTATTTTCTTAAGAGTTATCTATGAACATTTTATAAATAAGGAAGTTGAGGTCTAGAGAAAGAAAATGATTGACCGAGTTCTTTAGGACTCAAACCAAAGGTTGTTTTATGTCTTTGTGTGCTTTTGTGTATTCCTTTATTCTTTCTACTCTGCCGTAACTATTTCATTTCCTTTATAAACTATAACCCAGACATATATCAAAACAAGAACAAAAGCAATTTGAAACTGTCTTGTTTTTTTTTTTTTTTTGGTTATTTTTTTTGTTTTTTGTTTTTTGTTTTTTTTCCTGGCCTCGACTCTTCTTACCTGTGCTTCACTTTCCTCATCTGCAATATAAAAAGAATGACAATATCTATATCATATGAATAAAATAAGTTAATATAAGTTAGTCATATAGTACCTGACACATAGAAAAAGCTCAGTAAGTATTACCTATAATTATTATATAAAATAAATACTAAGAATGTTAACCACAAGGTACAAATCATCAGGAAGAGCTTTCTAGGGAAGTTAAAACCCATCAAGAAAAGTTTGGAATAAGAGATAGGTTAGAACAACAGATAAGAGGAGTTGAACTATTCTAGGTAGACGGTAGGTTGAACTTGAATAAATGCGCCAAAGTATGAGACAAATACATATGCTGAAAGATAGAGACTTCTCTCATACCTTGAGAAAAAACATCCAACTCTTGGTTGCAGCTCAGCTCATGATCTCAGGGTTGTGAGATTAAGCTCCACGTTGGACTCTGTACTCAGCACAGAGACTGCTTGACATTTTTTCTCCTCTTCCTCTCCCTTCCCCACCCATCTCCTCACTTGTACTTGTGCTCTTTCTCTATATATATTTAATTAATTAATTAATACATTTTATGAAACATAATCAAATTTATTTTATTACTGATATCATATGAAAAATGCACTCAGGAAAAATTAATACTTAAAAATGCAATTCTTGGAACTTTAAACTTGGTACTACACCAAGAGGGACTTATACCATTTCTGACAGGGCAATGTCTAAGCTTTGGTTTGACAGCAATTTATTGACATCTAAAGGTTACACCACACTTTCTATGTGTCCACCCTATTGTAAGTTCTTTCCCTGAATTGACCCATTTATTTCTCTAAATAAACCTAAGAGGTAGGCAATGTTATTATCCCCATTTTACAGGTGAGGGAAGTGAGGAGAAGCCTGGCTCAGTAACCTTCCCTAGATCACACAGATAGTAGCAGCAAAGCCAGGATGGGCACAGAGCAGCCTTGTTCCTGAGTCTGTGCTATTAATCACTCGACTATACTCTTCTGCTCCTGCTTTATATTCTGTAGCAGTCTTGCTACATGCAAACATCAGAACCTTGGACCACCTCTGTAGAAAAGATCAAGGACATTTGCAGCAACAAAAATTTCCAGGACTAGCATATATTCTCTTATCTCAAATTATCCACTAAAGAGAGGCCCAGAATCCACCAGTATTTTAAATTGTTGGATTGAACATAAAGATCATCTTCTCTACTTTAACTCATTTAATAGTTAAAGAAATTACAGTTTAGAGAGATTAAGTGATCCATAATCATATTGTTTATTGGGAATTTTTTCTGTGGGCTGCTAATTAAATGACCACTGGGTTAATGAAAACTGTTCACTATCGAATATTTATTAAGCACCTGATATGTGTCTGGCTGTGTAGTAGGCAACTTACTAAATGTTATACTGTGTATATGTTTTTATAGTTGTCATATAATAAGCTGTATAAGTCATATTTAATAATAATATCTTTCTAATAGGGAGAATTTACTGCAATAGACCATAACTTTCAGAGTGACTGTGGATGTATACAGTATCAATGTGGTAACTATGTTTTATCTAGCTTTTAAATGATATGGATATTATTGATACCTGTTGCTCCCTATTCATAAATTAAAAATTATTTTCTTTGAGTTGTATTATACATTTTAAGCCATTTTGCCCCTTTTTGAGTATAAAAATGCACTGTTTTTCAGTTGCCTCTTTTGTAATACCTGTAAATGTTCTGACAAATATGTTAACGGGACGGAAAAATGAATGTTTTTCAGAGGCTTTGCAGAATTTAAAGTTGAAACTATGTTTTTTTAAATATATATGTTTAATATTTTAAAACTAGACATCGAAAAGGGAGAATTTTTGCTCTCTGTGCTATCATTATGGATGTTAACATTGCAAAGCAAAGAATTGATTTTTCTATAAAATAACAAATCTTCATATTATGTATTAGTGGGTTAGTAAAAAACCTTTTATTCAACAGATTGAAACTTTCGCATTTTTATATGCAAGAAAGTTTAAATTCAGTTGTTGGCAAGGCACAAAGAGCTTCTGAGCTGAATCTTCATCACTAGCCTAGCCTAACTTAATATGCTTCCACTTTGTATCGGCTACCTTCATCATCGAGTATGATGTACAAGACCATATTTTGCAGCACCACAAAATTGAAAATTTTCTCTCAAAAGAACCATTAAAAACCATAAAATGTTAGTGCTACCATTAAGAGCCCTCCTACTGTTGATTTATATTTTGCTTCCATCTATATCCACTCCCCCAAATTGTCATGTTATGTTTCCAGAAGAAAGAATAACAAGTAGCTTGATGATAAGTCTAAAATTCTGGAATCTGTGTTGAAGTGTAGGTTTTGAAGGCCATTTAAACAGTAAAGAGGAGTTGCATTTACAGACCACTTTCTTATTGTATGTTAAGGAATAAATGTGCAACATTCACTATTAAGTAAATTCCTTGAGTTATTAATATATAGAGGTAAAGATCTTTATTGGTTTTGAAAAAATTGCAAATAATGAAAACAAATAAAAGTTCCATTTATTGATTAATAAAAAACTTAAAATAGTACTTTTCTTTGACTTTCTTTTCTTAGAAAAAGATGATGTGTGTGTATTTCAAGAAGTATCAGTATTGAATCCTGGCCAATCTATGACAAAGTATTTGGAAGGGGACTTTTGTTATACAGTGGAGTGTCTGGAAGAAAAAGATAACCATACAGGCTTTCACACTTTGAATTTCACAATAGTGAATTGCTCAAAAGAATGTGACATTGTAAGTATTCTTTGTAAGTCATTCCAGTGGAGACTTAAATTAATCATAAAATGGCAGCTATAGAATTTTAACTAGTGAATACAGCATAAGTTAAAAGTATACACTTGAATAGTTCAATAATCTATTAATGTGTAGTACATGTCTATAATGCATATTTTCCTTTTCCTGTGTATTATTTTTTTTTTTTAAAGATTTTATTTTTATTTATTTGACAGAGAGGAGAGAGATCACAAGTAGGCAGAGAGGCAGGGGGAAACAGGCTCCCTGCTGAGCAGAGAGCCTGATATGGGGCTTGATCCCAGGGATCATGACCTGAACTGAAGGCAGAGGCTTTAACCCATTGAGCCACCCAGGCACCCCTCCTGTGTATGATCTTGAGCCTTATTATCTATTTATCTATATAGCTTGCTTGACCTGCTTGATGAATCTTCGCTACTAGATGTAAAGTTTAATATTTATTTCACTTTCTAATACAGCCATGTAAAGTCAATTACTATTTGAAGTGCCTCAAATTCAACCTTTAAAATGCTTACAGGGGTTCTGAGAGAGCATAGAGTTATATTGGGAAGCACTTCCAGAATGGATTCATTAAAAAAATTGGTATTGTTGTGTGGCTAATTAAATGTACTATCCTTATACCCAGCACCAGGTGTATACTCCATCTCCAAGTGATTATGATTGCTGTGGTACCTGCAAAAATGTATCCTGCAAATTTCAAATGGAAAATAGCACATCAGTTATATATGAGGTATGAATTCCTTAGTTCCTAACATAAGTTCTTTGGAGGGTAGCTCTCTGTGCTATTTTTTTGAAGAAGATGTTCTTAAGTCAAATAAGTTTGAAAAATATCACAGGTGCATGCACACACAGAGTTCTACATATAATAAACATGCTCGTATACAACACATAAGACACAGTTACATTTGTTACATTTTAAAGTTTCTGATAATTCCTGCTGTAAAGGAATATGTTGAGCTCATTTCTTAAACTCATTTTTTTTCCAGATATGAGGAAAATGGGCTTTGAGAATTGCTTATTTCTAATCATTAGAACAAAAGGGGAAACATTATTTTATTCACGCATTTAAAATGAAACATTTTAAAGTAAAATATTAAAAAAAGCAAAAGCAGGAACACCTGGGTGGTTCAATCAGTTGGGTGTCTGCTTTTGGCTCAGATCATGATCCCAGAATCTGGGGATAGAGCCCTGCATTGGGCTCCCTGCTCAATGGGGAGTCTGATTCTCCCACTACCCCTCCCCCTTCTTGTGCTTTCACTCTTGCTCTCAAATGAATAAAAAAATCTTTAAAATAAATTTTAAAAATGGAACATTTTAACAGAAATCTTAAACTCACAATGTTAACATTTTATTATTTCAGGTATTGAAGATTTCAGTGGGTCAATAAGAGAAAAGATTTAGAATATTTGCCAATTTTTTTAACAAAGAAAACCTCAAGAATCAGTAATGCTATATCACATTTCTCCACCAAAAATAATTGTTCAGAATTCTATAGTCTCACAATAACTCCATATAGGTTTATAGACTGACCTACTCCTTCCCTAGAAGAGAAAAACAGAACTTTCTGTTATTAGTGCAGTGTTTAGTGATGTCACCAGATGTAGGAGTGTCACCAATTCTTTATAACTTACATTACCTGAAAGTTGTTGCAATTTATCATTGCCATACGTTTTTCCATTCATAGCTTAATTATCTAGAGGTCTTACTTCTGGTGTTCTTAATCACATAAGATTACTCACATAACCCCCAGATTTCTCCAATCCTGTGCATTTTATTAAATAAGAAAGATGAACAATTGTCTTCTTGTGCCATAACCTTTCACAGTTATGTGCAAACTAGTGTTACTGATTTAAATAGTGTTGTTGATATTGTTTTATCCTAGCAATATTTCTGTTTTATAATATATTATTTTAAGAAGGGGTTTTGAAAACAGAAGTTTCAAAAATGATGAGGACGGCATGGATGTCAGTGAGAGAAAAGGAACCAGAGTTTATTTGAAAAACACAGAAATTTGGGGCTTTTAGTAAAAGAGCAACATAAACTCCATAATCAATAATCCAGGAACCATCTATGTATATGACTGGTATTCACAGTGACAGCCTCAAATGTAAATAAAAGATCAAATTATGTTCAGAATATTTTTTGAGAACTCAACAGGTAAAGCAATCAAGTTAAATATATATCAAGATCGTTAACTCCTGCTCTTTCAAAGATAAGCTTTAGTTACCCACAAATCTAATTGCTATGGAAGAACTTATTTTTGATTTCAGATAAACAAGATAGTACTCTTTGAACTGAACATTGGAATTACTATTTGAATTTGAATATTTTATTTTCTCTTATACCTGGATTTGTAGATCTTATCTAATTGAGGTTCATAGAAGATCTAAAGATATTTGTAAGTTAAAATAGAATCTGGAGAAAAATAATTTCATCAAAATTCCTTACTGCACAAGGAATCTTCAAGTCAGAGTTTGGTTAGCATTTTAAAATGTGGGTTATAAAATAAAAATACAGATTGATAACTATAGCCCAATAATTATATTATAATATGTCCAGTTGATTTTATTTCTAAAGAAGAATTTTGAAATCCAGAATGAAATATACAGTTACTATGTTTAAAAATTTGCTAAAGGAATAGCGATATGTTTTAAAACAATGATAGGGAATAAAGAACTAGAAGCAAAAGTCAATAATCACTGTCATCCAAAAATTTTTTAATTGTTTTACTGATAAGGGAGTAGAAGGAAGGATAAACAAATCTCAAGGAAGGAGGCATACTAACTAATGTGATTTGTTGTTTTATAATTAGTGAGGGAATGTTAGGACAAGACCTTTGACACTTGGCCAAATTGGATAATTAATCTTCTGGTAGAAACAGACATCTATTTGTTTCTTTCCTCTATCACTTTATTTCACATTTACATCTCAGTCCTAGTACGAAACCAAACACACATACATGCACACACCCCATCTATGTATTTTTACTCCTTTTAGATAAATTTGGGGGTATTTCCAGATGGACATTTTATGAGACACGAAGTTCTCTGCGTCTTGACTTGGAGAGGAAATATTCTACTTAAGAAATAAATATATCAGATTTTAATAAGCGAAACAATAACTTTTCTTATTTTTAGGAGGGGAGTACCTGGCACTATAATTGTACCACATATGAATGTGTTAAGACTGACGAAGGGACAATGATTCTGAACTACAGAATGGTCTGTCCCCCTTTTAATGAGACTGAATGCAAAATGGTTTGTACTTTATCATATCTAAGAAAATGTAGTATTACATAGAATTTAGAAAATATGTTTTTGAAGGTCATACATGCATATGTTGTGGCTTATTTAATTTGGTGTATGTTTTATTTTCATGTATACATAAAAGCTCTATTATATTTCTTCAGTTTGCCTATAAATGGTGTCCCAAATAACTTTGATTCTCCCTTAATGGATATTAGGGAGAATTTGAAAGAATTATTGAAAGATCATTTGATCAGCAGACCTAGCCTCTCTTTCAAGTATGAATTAATAATCATTAGAGGCTAGCCGATTTTATTTTATTTTTTTTAAGATTTTATTTATTTATTTGACAGAGAGAGAGATCACAAGTAGAGAGGCAGGCAGAGAGAGAGAGGGAAGCAGGCTCCCTGCCGAGCAGAGAGCCAGATGCGGGGCTTGATCCCAGGACCCCGAGATCATGACCCGAGCTGAAGGCAGAGGCTTTAACCCACTGAGCCACCCAGGCGCCCCTAGCCAATTTTATTTCTGAAATGCACAGCCAGATTTATGATGCCATTCCCTTTTTAATACATGCTGGCCTAGGCGAGATTTGTCTTAACTCCTCCGAGCATGGCCACGGTGGAAACTGGCATATATCACAGCATTGCTTAGAGCTAATCACAGCATTTAGCTTAGATACCTCAATTCCCTATTCTCTCAGAGAAGAGTCCATTGGGAAAGTAGATTTTTGGAGGTGATAACATTTTTCTTATAAGATCCTTTGTAGCTTTAACTATTTAGGAGATAATAATCCCCAATGAAAAGTGAACTTTGTTCTATTGTGTAGGCAATATTTTTCTTAAGTGTGCAGAAATAACATAGTCTCATTGATTTTTTTTTCCCCCAAGATGTGCCCTTTTAGTGATGGTGGCTAGCTAGCTGGGTAGGTAGACATAATATATAGCAAAGTAATAGAATTTCAGCTCTGGAAAGAATCTTAGGCTTCATTTTATTTCAGATTCATTTTTATAGCACAAATTCTTTTACTTATATTGTAATTGGCAAATTACTAAAAGCAATTAGTGGCTTACTGTAAGAATCCAAAAAGATAATCAATAAAAATTTTCTTAATTTAGTCCTAGGCAAGAGTCATCCTGAAGTGGGGGATTTTTTTGAATAAAATATTAAAGAAAAAGATACATCAGTTTAACATTCAGTTATATTCAGGAACATAGTCTTGTCTCATAGAGTACTTTAGGTGATTCCAAGGAGTTGAAAAAAACATAATGACCTCTATTTAGAGTATCTATTAGTACTTGACTTTGGTAAGAATTTTTTTGTGTTATTTAAAATGTTTTTAATAAATAAATAAATAAAGTGTTCTTTTAAGTAAGTTAATCTCTTCATGCTTTACTAGTGAAGAAATAAAAATTTAGGGCGCCTGGGTGGCTCAGTTGGTTAAGCGACTGCCTTCGGCTCGGGTCATGATCCCGGAGTCCTGGGATCGAGTCCCATATCGGACTCCCGGCTTTGCGGGAAGTCTGCTTCTCCCTCTCACCTTCTCTCCTCTCATTCTCAGTCTCTCTCTCTCTAGTAAATAAAAAAAAAAATTAAACAAAATATCAGCTCTTAATTTTAAAACAAATTCTCATTCAAAATAATTGAATTTCTGTAATTTTCCAATAAAGACTTTGTGATATTTAATAAAAACACCAAGAAAGTTAGTTTTCTATTTCTAGTCCAAGAGGAAATGAACAAACACTGTGAGTTTTGACTTTATTCCTTCTCTCTTCCTAGAATGAAGGGATTGTAAAGCTTTATAATGAAGGCTGTTGCAAGATCTGTAAGTGAGGACATATTATATGCATTAATTTGATAGATTAGTTTTAATTGCTCATGGTGATTGTGATTTTTCTCCTAAAATTCAGATCTTATGATGGAAGGAGGGAAGCACATTTTATAATGTTGTTATTTAAATGTTTGTCATGTGGTTAATTATTTTGTAATTTAGTCTTCTGGAGTTTGAATGAAGTATTTTTAATTTAGACAAATTTTAACCTAAATATCAGAAATTTCCTTATTGTTGTATTTCCCAAAAGGTATTTCATAGGATTTTAATAGATTTTAAGTTTAAAAGCTCTCTATGGTCAAATTTGCTTGGAACATACTGGGCTATACCAAATTAAGTAGTTAAGTAGGTTATAATAAGAATGGGATTGTGACTTCAGTAAAGACCTTGGATTCTATAACTCCATGTTGATTATTCAACAAGTAAGTCCGTTTTGTTATCCGAGGGCAGGCAGGGGAAGGTCTATGCAACTGACCATAATCCTACTATTTATTGCCTGTCACACATTGGCGCTATTAAGCCCTCTGAAGACAGTATTGCAACCAATCTTCACAACAGTTCTGGGAGGTAGAGGAGGACGTAGGTTTCCCTTACAGATAAGGAAATGAAGGTTCAGAAAAGTTGATTGCACTAATAATCAGTAATGGACTCAGGCCTGTCCAGTACCCAGGTCCAGGATCTTTCAATTCCGCCAAGATCTCTGAAGTTGCAGAATAATACCAACCTACCTCAGTTTCTCCCATCTGACATGTAAGGACTTGTGAAATAGTTTCTGCTTTGGTATCACAGACTCCTTATCTACAGACTTTGCTTCTGAGTGACTAGACTATCTAGGAGAGACTGGATGTTGGATACTATTGCAGATGTTGTACTAAACAAAATATGTCCCAGTAGTCTTTAAGGACTGAATAGGAAATGCCTCTTGGTACTAATAAGTTCAGCCAGCTAACAATAAATTTATGCTGTCCCAGTTTTATTCATTGTACAAATTAGCTAATCAAACTGATTTCTATGAGGTGCCTGCCATGTATCAGGCACTCTTTTAGGCACTGGGACTATGATAGTGAATAAAACTACCTGCATGCCTAGTGCATATTATGAAGGATGGGGAGAAACAATGAACACATAAATATATACTATTGTGTCAGGTAGAGATGAGTGACATAAAGAAAATTAGTACAGAATAAAAGGGATGGAGAGTGGGGAGTTGGGTTGCTAATTTAAGTGAGTGGGTGGAGAACACCTCTGTGATGAGGTGTCATCTTGGTAGAAACTGAATATCTTTGGGAATCCAGCCAGGTAGAATAACAAGTATTGAAAGCAAAGGAAATTGCAAAGTTTGGCTAAGCACAGGGATGAAGGTGGCAGGAAGAGGGTGGGTACCTTATAGGTCACATTAAAGATGATTTCTTCTTTAACTATTCTTTCTTCTTACATGAGAATAGAAAGGCTACTAAAGTAACTAACCACTGAGTGAAAGGAAGATAAGGTACACACCAGCCTGCCCTCCTTCACTAACTCTGAACCACCAACTGGGCTATAAGTTGGGAGGCAAGGAAAAGGAGAAGGAACAAGCATAGGATTCTGAAGAGGAGCCACAACTCAGATGGAGAAAAAACAAAAAGCCAAGTGTGGAAAGTATATCAAGGAGGAGAGAGTGATAGACTGAGCCAAATGCTGCTGAGAAGCTAAATAGGATGAGAGCTAAGCTCTGACCTCTGAAGTTAGAGGTCAGACTTTGGAGGTCAAGAATGACCTTGAGAAGGACAACTTAATTTCAGGCAATCTTTGCTATTCATCTCTGCTTCAACCCAAGCAGTTTAACTTTTAGATACTTTACATGTTGGAATTTCATATAAGCATTTAAAGATTTTGTGGCCAAACTAGTTTGAAAACTGGAGATCTAATTTCAATCTTCTGCAAACAAAGAAACTCAGCAGAATGATTTCAATGACTTTCCTAAAGTAACAATATAGTCTCAGAGTGAAGTTAAGAACCTTCGTCTTTTTGCATCCTGATTTAGGGATTATTTACATCCATTATCATACAGCTTTAAATATATATTCTTAGGTGTATTATCAAGTGGTCATCCATCACACCGCAAAGGCATATTAATATATCATTAATTAATATGAAGTATTTTAATGTGAAGTCATAAGAGATCATTTCAGAGTCATAATTATTAACTATAATATGACTCATCCATACATTTCAAAATGGTTGATAAATAATTCAGTTACATTAATGTATGATTTTATATTAAGATCTATTAAGATAAAGTAGTTTTAAATCTGTTTTTAATTTCAAAAAATATTTATGTGTACATGTATAGATGCCTAATTATGTCACGTATATATACTTCTCCATATAATGTTTCATTCTAAAAATAATTTCACATTTTTAAGATTTTAAATATATATTTTATTTCTCTATATGGTACACACAGGTTGATGTTAACATTATTGTATGTGTAGAATGTTTTGATTATATTCTAGGGCAATAAGGTAAAGAGATGAGTATAATGCTAAAAAATATGAGAAGTCTATTGAGAAAGTGAAAATAAATATTGAGCATAAAATATTTGAGGGAAATTTTAAGTACACCTTAATATAGGAATATATTTTATATAAATATATACATTATTTTATTTTAAATATAGGCATATGTTTAATTGAATTAAGAAACAATCTGACATGGGCCTTCTGATGAATAAATACATTCTATATTTTATCAGGCAAACGAGAAGAAAGAATATGCCAGAAAGTGATCATTAAATCAATCATAAGGAAACAGGACTGTATAAGTCAAACCCCTGTAAGTGGAAACATATAATTTGTTACATAAAGGGCATGTGTCTTTCCAAAAGTATACAGCACTAATACGTTTATAAGTCAACAAAATGCCGACTGTCACAATATTTAACTTTGAGATTATTCATACATTTTAATATTAAAATATTCTGTTTGTGAAGATGTAGGAACTATTCTTGACATAAATAATCAATAGTTATGAATCATAATTACAATCTAGAGAGATGGAAATTAAACCAAATACATTTGACTACATATTTTCTTAACTATGCAATTTTACTCAGCAAAAATAGTCTTAGTTCTAACTTTACCCCATTTAATGTGACCTACCTAATACTAGTCTCCATGAGACATGATATAAAACAGGTTACAATGGAATCATTAGATTGTGATGAACATTTTACATGTACTTGCGCATTTATTTCAGAGTTTATGTCAGCCTTGCTGTCTTAGGCATCATCATGGAACATCTCCTGGACTTATTCAAGCTACTAAGTTTTAACCGGGTATTTTTTTGTAGTCCTCTAATGTACAGAATCTTGAGAATTATTATGGTGATAATAAAGTTTTGCTTTCATTTGATATCTTAGAAGAATTGAATGGCCAGTTTGTAAACATTTTAAGAATTCTTTTCTCATTGTCTCTCCTGACAGGTAAATGTTGCCTCTTGTGATGGAAAATGCCCATCTGCTACCATATATAACATCAATATTGAGAGCCATCTAAGATTCTGCAAATGCTGTCGTGAAAACGGAGTGAGAAACTTGTCTGTGCCTCTGTATTGCTCAGGAAATGGCACTGAGGTCATGCACACCCTCCAGGAACCTATAGACTGCACATGTCAGTGGAATTAAACTTTTGGATTTCTAGGAACTCTATGCAATAATCACAATGTCAAATAGCGTTACCTTCTAACGCTATTATTTAGGTACTGGAAGATTTATACTATTAAACAATGATGTATTTTTCAGACTATTGGGATATGGCAATTTAACGGTTGGTACAAATATATGCAATTTCCTAGAAAAAATAGATTTATTGATTTACCCTATTATAGAGAACCAAATAATTTTAAGTTGTTCAGCTGAGATGTAGTTATGTATATAATTATAACATGCCACAGCCCTGGGGTATTCTCATCCATTAGAAGGTTATTTTGCAGAATTTTTCAGTTGTGCCCAATATTGATTTTTTGCTTTACGAAGTCTTCCATAGCTTCCTAAATTAAGATAACAGTACTCTTTTATCGCTACTGTTTGGTCTGATAAATGTAATTAGTTAAAATTGACATCTGGACAGTCATAAAGAATAGGATACATAGAGACAGATCATTGAACTACAGGATTTTGGATTATTTAAGCCTGAATGAATATTAGGGTTGTTATTGCAAACTCCTCTCATTTTGCAGGTGTATCAGGTCACCGGAGAAGCTGTGTGACTTATACCAAATGACTTTATGAATTCCAGTCCTATGCTCTTTTCTTTTGAATGGTATAGTAAGGTGTCTGTCACAGAATCTTTGATTCTTAAAGAGTTTGCTTTGCATAGAACTAAGAATTTTAAATTCAGTTCCTTTTAAAGAAATGAAAAAAATGCCACACCTACATATGTACATACATATGCATAATAGTAATCCCAATAATAGGAAATGGAGAAATGTAGCATTACTTGCTAAATAGTGAAGGGATATCTTAGACTTTTATTTTTTATACCATTACAACTGTTATGAAATATGTTGTTACTATTTAACATTTAATTATTTGCTATGTCACGGACTTATGGTTTTTGATATGTATTTGCATTCGATCAAAGTTGCGTGCTATTTTGCTTTTCATGCTGCTGCTTTGCCAATGAAGAATGAAATAAAATTATTTGAATGTATTAATAATTCTGCAATGGAATGCTGCGCTTTTTAAATATAATAGATTGTTGATTTTGCAAGGAACATATCTTGAGATCTTTGCAAATCCCCAAATTTTCTGCCACTTACAGTATAGAATTATTTGAGTTTCCTCATCTGTAAAAAAGAGAGAATGCCCTACTTGGTATAATTGTCGTAGGGATCAAATGAAATCAAATAGCAACAAGAAAACAGTAAAGGTGCATTAAAAAGCAGATGCGGGGGCCCTGATGGACTAGGTTTAGATTTCAACTAGGTGAGTTGCTTAGGTTTCAAAATCATGCTTCTCAGAAAAAAAATGCAACTTATTAGATATTTTGGACCTCCAGGGTTACTAAGAAATGAGTGAAAGAATGAAATGAACATTGCATCTGCAATGTCCCAGTGTCTACTGTTTATAAAAATTGACTGTATCTTATTTGTGCTTAATAAAAGTGTTTCATCTAGACATTAATGTTTCAGTATTTGTTAACTCCTGTTAACATATAGATTGAATCAAGTGTCTTTGGTTAAAATAAATTAACATTGAGAGAAACTATTATGTACCTCTGCTGAGGTAGGTATTGTTGCCTATTGTCTGCCACACATTTCTTTATTTTCATGCTCTGTAAAATACTTGTTATTAAATTAAAAATACTAAATCATGTTTAGACCTACTTGTGGGGGAAAACGGGAAACATTGTCCTAGGACATCATAAGCATTCTGCAATACAACAGGTAGGTATTGAGCGTCTGCTATGTGCCAGGTGCTATTCTGAGCTCTGAGGACATAGGTGAAATAAAGCAGACACAGTGCAGACCCTCCTGTAATTTAAAGTCTAGTGAGAAAGTAGGCATTAGTTAAATAAACATACCTATGAGAAAGTTCAGAAGGAGAGCCCCAAACTTTGGAATGTAGCATATGATCCAGGCAGCCCTTCAATCATCAGAGATGATGATTTGGGACACCTGGATAATAATCTGGACAATAACTTGGTGTTGGGACAACTGGGTAATAACTTGGATTGGGATTCATGGTCCTCTGCACATGTGTTGTGCTGTTCCCTGCCAAGCTGTTTTGAGAAATTTGGATTCCTACATCCATTGACATGAGGATAAATTCTACATGAATCAGAGATTTAAATGTTCAAAAAGGGAGGGAGAGGGTAGAACTTCTAAAGAAAATATGGGAGAAATTCACTAATACCTTAGAGTGAGGGAGAGTCATTCTAATTCTGACTCAATATCCAGGAGCCCAGAGGAAAAGATTGATAAATTCAACAAGAAGACTGAAAATAAATTTTGCAAGACAAAAAAAGTCAAAATCAAAAGAAAAATGTAAAACCAAAACATAATATTTACAATGTATCACGGACAAAGATTAGTCTTCAACAGAAAGAGCTCCTTAAAAAAATCACAAAAGGAAAATATGAACAACCTAATAGAAAAATGGGCCAATAACTTCTACTGATATTATAGAGAAAAAGAAATAATACTTGAGGACACTGGAAAGATAATTGAGCACACATTTTTTAGAGATTTGTTTATTTACTTGAGAGAGAAAGAGGGATAGGGAGAGAGAATGAGAGAATGATGGGGAGGGCAGAGGGAGAGAGAAAGAGAATCCCAAGCAGAATCTAAGCTCATCACAGAGCCTGACATGGGGTTCGTCTCCATGACCCTGAGATCACGATTGAGCTGAATCCTAGAGTTGGACACTCAACTGACGGCACCACCGGGACACCCCAATGGAACATACTTTTTTTTTTTTTTTAAAGATTTTATTTATTCATTTAACAGAGAGAGAACACAAGCAGGCAGAGAGGCAGGCAGAGGCAGAGAGAGGAGCAGGCTCCCTGCGGAGCAAGGAGCCCGATGTGGGACTCGATCCCAAGACGCTGGGATCATGACCTGAGCCAAAGGCAATTGCTTAACCAACTGAGCCACCCAGGCATCCCTGGAACATACTTTTAATAAAAGCATTTCATGGTCAATTTACACAGAAAAGCCATTTCTCACCTACTGGATGGTAGCAAATTACAAGTTTAGTGGTACTTTAATTTGTTAGGCTAGGCAGCTTATAAACCACATTTATTTCTTATAGTTGTTGAGGTTGGGAAGTCCAAGATCAAGGTGCTAGCAGTCTTCTTGATGTTTCCTCACCTGGCAGGAGGGTGAGGGAGCTGCCTGGGCTCTCTTTGGCGAGGGCACTAATCCCATTCACGAAGGCTTCACCCTCATGTCCTACTCACCTCCCAAAAGGCCCACTTTCTAATACCATCCCATAGGATGTTAGGATTTCAACATAGGAATTTAAGGCAGGGAAGGGAGTAGGAGACACAAAAATTCAGACCATAGCAAGTAAGTTGAAAGGTGATTAGTGGTGGTCAACTGAACTCAAAATATACATCTCTCCTGCTGTACTCATGCCCAGATTCACTCAGACACACGCTCGTGTTTCTGCAGCTGGTGGTCCTAGACCTGCTCCCGCGTTCATGGTGTTCTCTCTGCAGGCAGCCTGAAACAGCTAGGCGGGAACGGCACAGTGCATGTGCACAGCACCCGCCAAAGCCATTGGCCGCCTTGCCTTCCCCTGACCAGTGTTTTCTTTCTGCCTGCCATAGGCACTCTGGCTTCTCCCACCACTTCCGAGCCTGGAAGAAGCACCATACCCCCATGACTACCCTGATAAATTGGGTAACGCAGCCTGGAAGAAAGAGGGAATAAGTACCCTGGGAGGTGATCTCTATAGCAATGACGACAGGCCCAGGAGCCAACAGGTAAATTGCTCATCGTCACTCCTCATCCTCACGGACAATTCCCAGATGCAGTGGTTCCTTTGGCCTTTTCAGATACATCTGTGTTCTATGTGAGCGGTGGCCTACACTCTAATAACTTGACTTGTATTTGCTTTTGTTCCTCTCCTGCCCCACTTCCCTTAAATCAGTTCCTTGCAGAGTCTTCCTCACGTCAGTAAATAACAAATTTAATGTCTGTGTGTGCTGTGTCGGCATGGACTTGAATCACATACATATTTCCGGACAGGCTGAGAAGTTCACATTAAAACTACAAAATGCTAACATTAGCTTATTAAATCAATAAAGATTTAGCTGTTTACCATGTCCTGTTGGAAGGGAGAAGACTGAAAAACAAACTCATGCAGTTTCTAGGAGAAAAAGAATATAAAACATCCACCTAAACAATTTCTATTGTCATTTTATTTATTTTCACTTTTCTCCCTGCCTCTCTTGATCTGAGATTAAATTGAATATACATTTTGTAATTTTAAATTTCTCTAAGAATTTTTATATTCTAAAAGCTCTTTTGCAGAAGAAATTTTATATGCTGTATAGTATTTTCATAAGTGAATATCATGATTCATTTAACCAGTCTATTAATGGTTATTAGATTTGTTTCTCATTTTCCCTATTATAAACCCTAAGTGAAATTGAAGGACCAAATGGCATCAACATGCTGAAGAATTTCCATGCATTTTGATTATTTGTCTTTACAACTGCTGATCAACTTTTTCCTTCCCCAAGAAGTTTATGAGTTTGTTTTTTTAATCCATTATCATCATCAACACAGGTAGTACCAGACAAAATTCCTTATTAATATAATAAGAAAAAAGGTCAGCTCATAGTAGAATAGATACCTGATTGTGCCACTGAATTCAAACCTTTTTATATATTCATTTTATCTCTTGTCTATTTTTTTCTTTGTCCACTTTCTTAGTGGTAGTTTTATAGAGCTCTCTTTCAGGACAAATGATTTTGCAAGCTTTAATTCACCTGTCTCCACATTTTTTTTAAAGATTTTATTTATTTATTTGACAGAGATCACAAGTAGACAGAGAGTCAGGCAGAGAGACAGAAGGGAAGCAGGCTCCCCACTGAGCAGAGAGCCCGACGCGGGGCTCGATCCCAGGACCCTGAGATAATTGACCTGAGCCAAAGGCAGAGGCTTTAACCCACTGAGCCACCCAAGCGCCCCTCCACTTTTAAGTATTATAATTAATATACCCTGGGACTTTGGGTTGTTTTTAAAATTAAATTATTAGTAATAAAACAAAACCTCTTATTCATGTTAGTTTAAGAGATGAATATGAATAAATTATTGATATATCCCATTCAATTTAAGCTGAAAAGGAGAGAAGACAGACAGTACCATGAGGCTGTAATGTCCAAAAGAAAATAGATGCTCTTAATGGAAATTAAAAGGTTCCTGAGCTTTTTCTAGGCAATTAACTATCATGCAATGTTTCAAGGGTTAATGTTCACAGTACATAGAAAATGACACTATCAAAAATCAAGATATCTCAACAATTTCTTAAAATTAATCTTTCAAGAACATTTGTGGTTACAACACGTAGATTCAGAAGATTTCAAGATACACAAAAATTATGACTCTGGCCAAACATCTTACATACAGCCCAAGTGAATTAGGATTTACATTTGTGCTCATATTTGCAGACAAGGTCACTGTGAATGGTCCAGTAGTCTGCTTTCTGTGTAAAAGCGCTCATCTGAGGGGCGAGGGAGGACTGAAATCTGGCTCATGTTTCTCAAGCCAGGTCATATTCTGTGACAAGAAGCTGTTTCTAAGCAGAGGAAGGAATGCCTTTTTCTTTGCAGGAAGACACTGGTCTCTGGCCAAGCCAAACATCCATTTGGGAGTGCATCTTCCCAGAGGGAGGAGCTCTTTCTAATAACCCCTGAGGTATTTTCTAATTTAGCCACCAGACATTGTGCCATTTCCTAATGTATCTACCATGAGCAGGCATCTTTTGCTAATTTGCACAAAGGTTAGCAACCATCTTGTTCTTAGCCTTCCCATCCGTTTTTTTTCCCTAATAATGTCGTATAAATGCCTATGGTACTTGAAATCTTGTCTCTAAACTGCATCTTTGGTGGGGGGAGGGAACATTTGACTTTTCAGAGTTATTTCACTAACAACTGCCAACTAGAAAGACTGACGTTCTGGTTAAAGTGAAAATTCTATCATATTATCAAAAATGTTACCTATTATCAGAAAATAGATTACAGAAACCTTGAGATGGACAAAAAATTTTAAAAATTGTATTGTTTACTAAAGATATGGAATTTAAGTTTTCTGCCTTCTCAGTCATATTTATTGTGCCAAAATTAAACTTTGTCTATTTTTTTATTAAAAGCTATATATGCATGCCCATAAACACACACACAAAAATAAATTCAGTTTTGCAACCTAATTTATTAGTTCTGTATATGAATTAACCAGAGTCTTTACTTCCAGTCCTACTATCTCCATTATTGAATTATGTTTGTTTTATTTCTTGGTTGCTTGATTATGTCTTCAAGTAATTTTTCCCCAGAAAGGTATATGGATTATATATCTTCTAAGGCTTTACTCACATTGTAGTATGATAGCTAAGGTCTCAGGCCCTCGGATGAAATAGGTATTAGTTAAAATCCTATTATCATTTTTTTCCGTGTGACTCTAAACACACTTAATAATTTTGCACTTCATAGTTTTCAAATCTCTCAAAGGATTTGTGTGAGGCTAATGGAGTTAATACATGTAAAGTACTTACTAGAGTGTTTAACCCATAGGGAGGACTTGATGTATATAAGCTGAGTATAAAAATTTGAGGTCATAGTTTACTTTCAAAACTCTAGACATTGCTTCATTGTGTTCGGACATTTAGTGCCGCAAAAGAAAAGTCTGGTTTCCATTTTATTATTTGGTCCCATTATAGGTATATTCCTTTTCTTTTTTCTTTGATTGCTTATTATAATTTTCCTTCAAGTTTTGAATTCAATACTATTGTGAAAGTGTGTATAGATATGGTTCTCTATTTATTTATTTGTTTGTTTGTTTTTTAAGATTTTATTTATTTATTTGACAGAGAGAGAGAGATCACAAGTAGGCAGAGAGGGGGAAACAGGCTCCCTGCTGAGCAGAGAGCCCGATGCGGGGCTCGATCCCAGGACCCTGAGATCATGACCTGAGCTGAAGGCAGAGGCCTTAACCCACTGAGCCACCCAGGCACCCTGTTCTCTATTTATTGATATTCTTTTGGATCTCACACAATCTTTTTCTATATATAAAAGGTGTTTCTTCTATTTTTTGTTTCCCTTTTAATCTGCTTTAATATTCAGAAATATTAATTATGTATACATTGTTTTTCTTTCATGCCTATGACATTTTCTGTCTTTGTCTTCATCTATTTGTCTTTTTGCTCTGTATAATTGTATATTAAGTTTTTCTTTCATACTTGCTCTACTTCCATCAGTGTAGATTGTAAATCTGCAAATGCATTTTTAGTTTCCTCGTATTTATTTCCTATTAGATTCCTTTTTTAACTCATCTAATTTTTTTTAACTTCAGGCTATTTTCTATTTATACAAAACTATTCTTCCTCTCAATATTTTTCCAAAGTTTTATGGAAATCATGTATTTTGCGTACTTCAGACAAAAACAAAAATTTTCCTGATTTCTTCCCCTGAATTCTGCATCAGAGTGCTTATAGTAGCTGATCTCTTCTTCTCCTCAATTTTTAAGATGATATTCTCTTTGCTTTGTAGTACTTTTTCATAGGTCTCATGGCTTATTTTCATGTCATTTTGGCTGTTCATATTAGATTATATGGATTGCCTGTGGTTGTCCTCTATTACTACTGGAGGAATGGTAAGAATTTTACTCTCAGATTTCGAGCTACAGGGCGGGATGATAAAGTTGATTCCTATTTTACTTCCCATATTCTGGGGCATGTCCTAATAGTTCTCAGCTGCAAAGGTGACAGATTCCTCTATGTCCTTTCATGCTTCTCTGATATTCTGAACTGTCAAAATTCATGAAAAACTTTTTCTTTGTTCACAGCTACCATTTTTATCCTTGACACTTTCTTCATCTATAATGATTTTTCTTGATACTTTCTTCATCTATAATGATTATCTTGTAATGACCACTCATAAAATACAGTGGAATACTGCTAAAATCCCATTTTTTCCTGGGACCTACTATCTCTCAAGAGATCCAGAGAGACCAAAAAGAGAGTCAGAATTAGAAAAAGTGTAGCTACTTTTGAAAGACACTGTTTCATCACTGACCAGCTTCTGATACACAGAACCCTGAGTTAAGGAATGGGAAATCAGAGAGATATAAGCTATCTCTTTTGTCTTTCCTGGTAAATTTTACCTGCTATAAATAACAGCTTTTCTTCTAAAATCAGTTTTGTTCTATTGCACGATTTTAGTTTGTGAACTTTGTTTTGTTTTGTTTTTATATTTTAGAACAGTACAAACTGAGACTCAACTATCAACATTATACAAAAGGTCTACAAAATTTTGCAAAGGAGTCTCAAGAAGATAAAATACACTCTTAGGATAACAAATGCTTAACCAAACATACAAGAATTATTTAATGTTGAGAACAGTAGATTAAAATCAACATTTAGAAAATTATTTCTTAACTTTAGAAAGTCTTTAAGATATAAATATATTAGACCTGCTAAACGTAGTACCTGAATACCTATGCTTTTTGTCATGTTAGTTGCCTGGATCTAACTGCAGCTGCTCTAAATTATATAAAATAAGATGAGATTAATTATGCAATCAATGGGTGAGGATATTCTTCCATGATTCATGGTTAGGAAAACAGCCTCTGGAACTAGAATGCCTGGGATCAAATCCCAATGATGTTACTTATTAATCCTAGGGAGGATGGGTGCCACTGCAAAGAATATCTTTCACAGAATTTAAGAATTTGAGATAACCAACTTTGAGACAGGCCAGAGTGAAGTGCCAGGACTTGAATGTATTTATCTCTGCTTCCCTTGCTCTGCCAACTCCGTTTTCTCCCACTGCATTCCTGTTGCCCCACATGGCAACCTTGTATATGGCTATGGCAGCTTTAATGAAACAACCTTCAATATGTTTTCCAACAAAGAGGACAGGACATCTAGCTCCAACCTCTCGTTAGGAACTCCTGTACGATGACTGCCCAAGTTTGCAATCACACTGACTGTGGGTATGGCTTTTCTATTGCTGTGAAATGAAATACCACAAATTTAATGTCTTGAATCAAAATATTTGTTATCTGACAGTTTCTGTGAACCAGGAGTCTGGGCTCTCTGCTCAGGGTCTCACCAGGCTGAAATCAAATTGTTGCTTAGTACTGTGATCTCATCTGAGGCTATGGGTTCTCTATTTCCAGGCTCATTCACCTTGTTAGCAGAATTAAGTTCCTTGAGACTGTAGGACTGAGATCACGGTGTTCTGGCTGGCTGTAGGCTGGGACATACCTTCAGCCCCTGGAGGCAAGGCTCATGTTCTAACCTGCTGGCCCTTTCACATCATGGCAACTTACTTGAAAGTCAGAAGGAGAATGCCTCTTTTGTTCTGCTACAGTGAAGTCTTCTATAAAGTAAATAATCATGGTAGTGACGATCCCATCATTTTCACAGGTCCACCAAGCCTCAGGGGGAGGCTGAGTGTGAATGACAGGGCGTGGAAATTTTAGATGTCATCCTAGAACTGTGCCAACAGTAAAGGTTAGAGTATCATGCTTGGACTGCCAGGGTCATTGGCCATCCCCCTATGAGCTCACAGAGCTCCCTTATCCTCTAGTGTCCCATAGAGAGAGACAAAAACTGTACCACTAATTCCTCCAGGCTAGAAGTTTTAAGGAAGGATGTTTTACATTGGTCTTTACCTTTTTTCTTTCATTTTGCAGGGCATAAAGATAGTGATCTTCCTGTCTAGATAGAAAGCTCTTGTAGTAAGAAAGTCACAGTTTTCTTGCCTCACCTTTCCTATGCCTCCCGCTAGGATATTTTCTTCATCAAAGTTTCTCAGTAAAAATTTACTGAATTCATTAAACATGTTAAATGTACTGATAATCTCATTTAGAAATAAATTCCCACCCATCCTGGCATACTTATTAACAAATCTATCAGGAAAGCTATAAATGTGATGGACCAGACCTCAAATTATTTCACAACCACCTTGTTCCAGAGTTTGCAGATCCTTTTTGTTTAGTCTCAATTCTCAATATGACATTTTCATTTTAGGCCACACCAATAAATACAGATAAATCTGAGTTTTAATCTTGGATTCTGAAATGCAGCCAATAACACATTATTAAACTTACCATTTTCACTCAAAGTAAATTCATTTGGGTTAATTTGGATGATTAAATCATTTCACAAAAGATCTGCTGCAATAATTACTTTTCATATTGTATAAATAAATATGCTAAAAAGATAATACCACAAATTGTTAGGAAATTTTACCTTGTAGAAAAGGCCAATCCTAGTTACAGAACTAAAACACCACGGTTTTTGGCATCACATTTAAGAAACAAGTACAGATGAAAAACATGCTGCTAATCCATCTTTTATTTTCTTTCTCTTGTAACTCATGCCAGCAAAATAAGGCTTAGAAATTCTATAGCAACAATGGCCTTCCTTTAAATAATAATAGAAATCTGACTCACTTTGATTTCAGCTTATAAAAGTGTTATTTTTGTGAGAAAATTTAGGGTAAAATATCTCATTGAAAGAGGACATTTAAAAGACCCATTAAGAACAGGATGCAGGAAACAAGGAAAGACCAAAAACACTACATTTAATTTATCTAGAAGATTTAAGAAAGAATATTTTTGTGTTGGTCTTTAACTTTTAAGCACTGTTCCATTTGAACCTTAAAACAATATACTTTCCCATGATCTGCAATGTGACAGATCTTGCTACTCTAAAGAGGAAATCATTAGGAAAGAAAGAATCATAGGCACATCACAAATGGTTCAGAAAAAGACTCTTCAGATTTAAAGCAGATCCAGATTAGAGGAATCCTATGTCATACATGAGTTTTTTAGAGTGACATGACTCATCTTAAAACTTGTGTTTGTGCTTCAAAAATATTTAAAAATATTTACAATGAAGCGAGTCCCCAGTGTCACCTAGAAAAAGGAGATGGCAGAGTTTTAGAATATTCCTCCTACAAGTATTTATTCAAAAAATATTTGTTGAGTGCTCACTATGTTAGGTATCACAATTGGCTCATAATACGAAAATCAATAGGAAATAAAACTTACCTTCAGGGAGATTACAGTCTGATAGAGATACTAAGATATTCACAGATAATTATATAAAACATAGAATTCAATGAGAATTCAATGTACTAGGGGCACAGAAGCACAGAGGAGGGGATAGAGCTCTTATTAGGAATACAAGGAAAAGTTTCATGAAGAAGGTGAAATAAAAGGAAAGTATTGCAGAGAGAAACAGTAAACTGAACATGTATGAAGTAAACTGAAATATTTCTGGAGGACTTCAATGGGCACAGTAAGGAATTAGGGAGGCTGAGGAGCCATTGAAGACACTGTGAGTAGGAAAGTAACATTATCAGAACTGAACTCTTGGAAGAGTAATCTGCAGACAGTTGAAAATAGATTAAAATAGAGGAAAAACTAGAGATAAGGAGACTTGTTTTGTTTTGTCTTTTTGGGGGCAGAGTGGAGGTGGGCAGGCAGAGGCAGAGGGAAAGGGAAAGAGAGAAT
Source organism: Nasua narica (assembly GCA_028533885.1). Taxonomy (NCBI): domain Eukaryota; kingdom Metazoa; phylum Chordata; class Mammalia; order Carnivora; family Procyonidae; genus Nasua; species Nasua narica. The sequence goes on from CM052807.1 coordinate 86,124,132, forward strand.
CTAAAGTAGGCTCCACATCCAGCACAGAGCACAAGGCCGGGCTTGATCTCAAGATGCTGAGATCATGACCTGAGCCCAAATCAAGACTTAGACACTTAACTGACTGAGCCACCCAGGTGCCCCTAGAGATAAGGAGACCTGTTTTAGATCAATCTAATAAGAAGGAATGAAGGCATGCCAGTTATCTAGTGTGATATTGTGATTTATAATAAAATATATATTTGGTCCTCGTCGCCGTTTCCCTTGGAATTTCCTAAGCGATGGGAGCTATAAAGGTGTCTTCTGTTATTTTAAGGAGGTGGCTTTGGACAGATTCTATGAATGGAGGCCAGTTGCCAGTGAAGCCAATCATATGATTGGGGGTTGGAACTTTCAGTCCCATCACCACCTCCTGGAAGGGGACAGGGCTTGTAGGTTGACTCAATCACCAATGGCCACAGCTTATTTAATCAACTGTGCCTGTGTAATGAAGCCTCCATAAAAAACCCCAAAAAACATGGGGTTTGGGGAGCTTCTGGATTAACACCTGGACATTCAGGGAAAGTAGTGTATCCCCAGAGGGCGTGGAGGTCTCTTCCAACATACCTTGCTCTTGCACCTCTTCCATGTGGCTATTCCCGAGTTCCATCCTTTTATAATAAACCAGTCATCTAGTGAGTAAGCTGATTTCCTGAGTTCTGGGAGCCACTCTAGCAGATTAATTGAACCCAGGGAGTTCAGTTGAACCTACAGTCAGTAGGTCAGAAGAATGGAGAGCAACCTGGGCTTGTGACAGACATATGAAATGGGCTGGGGGGAGTCTTGTAGGACTGAATGCTTAGCCTGTGGAATCTGATTCTTATCTCTGAGTAGACAGTGTCAGAATTGAGTTGAATTATGGGACACCAAGCTGGTATCCCAAGAATTTTTTTGGTGGTGGTGATGTAAGACCCCCCCCATCCCAATCACACACATTGGAATTGGATCCAGGAGCCCAAAGATTAGATGAGAGGGAAAGAGGACCTGGATTTAGATAGTAAGAACAGGAACAAGAGGAATACGGCTGTGCACAGAATCATAGGATATAATACTCAGCATCTCCCTCAGTAGAATTTAAGCTCCATGACAGGGAGAATGAATAACATTTGTTGCTGTAGCCTCAGTGCTTAGCACTGGGCTTGACCCATAACATTCACTCAAAACTTTTGATTGAATGCCTGGAGTTTGAAGGTGAGGAAGGGATGGGTATTATTTGTATAAATGTTACAATTCTATCAGAGATGTGGTTATACATGTATGTCAATCCAACCTCTGGTGAAGACATGGGTTTCTTTTCATAATAGATGTTTAAATAAGATGCCAAACAACATAATCCCTAATAGGGAATTTAAGTTTTAAGACATTAATGATCTTCATTATTGCCTATATGGCTTTCAGCTGTGTTTCACCATCAGAAAAGTTAAGTTCTTTACATTAAAAATAAATGCCCTGAAATAGTACTAAATTTACACTTTCCCTTTTCTAGAAAGAAAAGACCCTTAATTTAAAAAATATTTCTCTTAATTTCTCTGTAACTAAGTTCGTAGACCAAATAAAGGAACAAAACCTTAACTAGGATAGAATTTCATAGGGTATTATGTCAGGAAACAGAGCTTTTGAGGGAAACCCTATTGATTAACTTGCAACCAAGTACTGACTTAGTGGAAAGATTGATGTAAACTATGGGAGGTGGTAGTTGTCGTCTTCTTCTTCTTCTTCTCCTTCTTTTTTTTTTTTTTTTTAGATTTTATTTATTTATTTGAGAGAGTGAGAAAGCTCCAGTGGGATGAGGGGCAGAGGGAGAAGCATACTCTCTGCTGAGCAGGGACCTCTGACTCTGGATTCCCCGATCATGACCTGAGCCAAAGGTAGAGTCTTCTTTTTTTTTTTTTTTAATTTTTATTATTTTTTAATTAACATATAATGTATTATTTGCTCCAGGGGTACATGTCTATGAATCATCAGGCTTACACATTTCATAGCACTTACTATAGCACATACCCTCCCCAATGCCCATAACCCAGACACCCTATCTCTACTCTTCTACCCCCCAGCAACCCTCAGTTTGTTTCCTGAGTTTAAGAATCTCTTTTGGTTTGTCTCCCTTCTGATCCCATCTTGTCTCATTTTCCCCCCCATGACCTCCCACCCTGCCTCTCAAATTCTTCATATCAGAGAGATCATGTGATAATTGTCTTTCTCTGACTTATTTTGCTTAGCATAATACCCTCTAGTTCCATCCATGTCATTGCAAATGGCAAGATTTTGTTTCTCTTGATGGCTGCATAGTATTCCATTGTATACATATATACCACATCTTCTTTATCCATTCATCTGTTGATGGACATCTAGGTTCTTTCCATAGTTTGGCTATTGTCGACATTGCTGCTATAAACATTAGGGTGCAGGTGCCCCTTCGGATCACTCCATTTGTATCTTTAGGGTAAATTCTTAACCGATTGAGCCACCCAGGTGCCCCTGAAAGGTGGTAGTCTTAACAATGGCTGTGTATTTAAAATGCCATTGTTTGCAAAGCAAATATATGGCCAAAAAAACCCACATACTGAAATATATATATATATATACTTTATTCAATTCACTTGATGGATTTTTAGCTAATATATTTGTTTATTTTATGATCAGTTTCCTGATTTTTCTGTTTTTTTCCAGTTTTCTTGGGATACAATTCATATATGACATTGTTTAAGTTTCAGGTGTAAAATATAATGATTTGATATGTATATATGCTGCAAAGTGATTACCAAATACATTTGGTTAACGCTATTGGTGGATTTTTAATTTGATCATATTTCTCAAAGCCTGAAACTAATTCATTGGCAATAAAATCAGTTTGTGATATGCTGCCTTGATACTTTCTACTTTTAAGAAGTAAAGATACGTACTACATTCAAGAATTAAAACAACAAAAATATAGTTCACATATTTAACTGTGCTTAAATTAAGACACCATCCATGCCATCAAGGAATTCCTAATCTAAGGACATAAATACATAAAAAGTAAATTTTTGTGTAGGAATATAAACAAAGTCATATAGGAAAACAGAGATGCAAATGATTATGGCCTGTTACTTCAGGAGGGTACAAGTTAGGGTGCCAAAGAAGAAAGAGGTGAAGTTGGAAAGTGGATTTGGCCTGAGGTACTATGTAAGCAAGAGTCAGAATAGGTTTTTAAGTAAGCACCTTAGGGACAATCGTGTATGTATTTCAGAAAGCCCACACTGGCTAACAGTGTGTAAGGGAGATTGGGGATACCTGACCTAGTCCAAGTATGAATTTATTGGAAGTAATTTCGACAAACCAATACTAGCTATCAGTGTATTAAGTATTTACACTTGAGGAAGCCCTCTACAAGCTTACCATTGACTACACTCAACTTTTTAGAGATGCTGAGCTAGTAAACTGAGCCAAACGATCTAAATGAACTGAGATTTCAACTCTTAAACATGGCATATACTTTCCAGAGAGAAAGAGAGATAGCCAAGGCTATCACCTAAGTCTATGGCTGTGGGACTAGAGAGGAAGTAATTGCCCTAAGAGATGTGTTAGATGTAAAATCAAAAAAGATTTTTGAGGACAAAATTGACTTTGGATAGTGAGGGAAAGAATCTGAGGAGCAGAGTTGATAATTTTTTTTTTGTTTGGTTGGCTGATGCTTTACTCAGGAAGGGCTGGGAGAAGGATGATCACGAATTTCATTTTGGAAAGATGGTTTTGAATTTTGAAAGATGGTTTTGAAATTGTCTTTTGGGGACATCGGGTGAAGAGGGCCAGTGCAGAGATGTAAATACTGCTCTGAAGCTCCAGAAAGGAGGGGCAAAACGGAGTGACTGGCAGGCTTGAATAGGGCTGAAATTGTTATGCCCAGATTTTGAGAGCCCCAAATACCACCAGGGAGCCGAGTCCGATGCAAAAGCAAAAGAGCCCTTTCTTCAAGCTAGCTTGAGCTCTCTCTCACACTCACCGACACAGCGGCATGGTGTAGAGAGAGCTTCAAAAAGCGCAACAGTTTTAGAGGGGTCAGTGGCCAATGAGTTTGTAACACACTGACCGTTGCTTAGTAACTGTTTGAACTAGCCTATCACCCTGGCCAGAATTGGCGCACAAGTTTGGTGGGCAAAAGGCGGGGTTTATATTCTTTCCCGGGCAGGGGTTCCGCGTTCCTATTGACTAACCCAAACCCAACCCATAGGCCGTCTGGACTAATTAGCTCAAGGGAGGGCTGAGCCACACTCAGACCCTCCCAGAGGCAGGTCCTGCGGGAGGTGGGGCGGGGGGT
>CM052807.1:86128546-86166429 GCA_028533885.1 Nasua narica
GAAAGGTGGAGATCTCAGAAAGGAGGAAGAGTTCAATCAACACTTTCAAATGCTGCCGAAAATCAACAGCAATTAAACCATGAGTCCTGATAACAGGGGAAGAATGTGGCTCCATATACAGCCACACGAATGAACTTAACTCAGTACTGTGTCCACTCAGGGCCGTTCACAACCAGGTGGTGGGCTTGTGTTTCTTTTCCATGAGAGGCCAAACTTCCCATTTGGGTTCCCCTTCACTGCCCTACCCTTCCCTCCCTCCTTCCATGCCGAGTGCCTCCGGCTCCTCCACACACTAGCGGTGGGACTCGCCTCCCACTCCCCTTCCCACCCGCCGCCGCTCGGCATTTCCATGGAGACGTTCTCTTAAAGAACCAAGGGACCGGGCCTCGAGGCCAGAACGAGGCCTGGCGGAGCAGCTAGCAGCCACGTAGAGAGCGGGAGCTTCCGGGAGGAGGCTGCAAGGAGCGCCGCAGCCAGGTGGGCCGCGGTCGCCCGCTCGCGCACCGCCCACTGCGCGGTGGGGCCCCGCACCTGCGCGCGAACCTTGCAAAGCGCGGGCGCCTGCGCGGCGGCGCCGGCTGCGGCGGGTCAGGGCGGGCGGCGTGGACCCCCGCACGCACTCGCTGCAGCGCAGTGCGCCCCGCGCCCTGACTTTTGGGCGGTGCTCGCTCCTCCGTTACGCCCCCACCCCCACCCCGACCACAGTGTAGCCCTTCTTAAAACCCAAGTCCTTTTCTCTAAACCCTATTCTGCTCCCCGTCGGCCCAAATTTGGCTCCAGCGGCCTCCTTCTAAAGCAGTGCGCCCCAGGGCAGCTGCTCTCTCTCTCTCCGTCGCGGGCGCGGACCCTGTGACTCACAGAATTGAATTTGAGCGGGGATTTGGACTTGACGAACAGGCAGCCGGGAGCGAGCTTTCCACTTTGCCATTCTTACGAGGGTACACAGCTTTCGAAATGCTAGTTTCCACTAGAGCGTTGGCGCGGGGGATTGATACCATAGTCCCGTGGATAGTACAGTTCCATCAGGTTGTTGGGAGAAATGAACAATGTTAAAACTTGCACTTTTGTGGATGTGTCTGGATTGGATTATTACGTATTTTTTAATTAGGTTGAATTTTATCTGAAGTAAACACCTTGATGAGAACTAAAGAGGATTTTGTAGGAAGGAACTTGCTTTACAGTGGGCTCTCTAGAGGGTTTTAAAATTGATCATGGGGACTTGTTTAAATAGTTTCAGCTTTAGAAATATGTATAATACCAAGTGTGTTATTTTTTCCTTTATATCTTTCGTTGAATGTAAAGGTCTCAATTACCCAGGGAGTCCAGATTCCTAGGAAAAGGGACACAAACTTTTTTAGATAAATGCGCTTTAGAAATAAATTGAGTTGAAAAGACTTAAATGTTTTTCCCATTTCGTCAATAGTTTTGAAATATTTTTCATAACGATGGTGTAATTTTAGAATGTGAGAAATTACTTCCATTGAAGTAGCACTGTGTAGGTGTTCTAGATTTCCATCAATTAAGGTTAAATAGTTTCACACAATGTGATGCATTTTCCTATAATTGCCTGACAATTCATTTTATTTCTAACACCTCCTTTATATTTATTATGGCAGCTTCTAGAAGGAAATTATTTTGTTATTTGTTGGAAAGTACTGGCAATTCCAGTTTTAGTAGGTGTAGGGTATTAGGCAGCACCTACTTATTAATGCCTTAACATTCAGTTGGATGAACAGCCTAACGTGAAAAGATATGACATTGAAGTGATATACACACACATCTAAAGAATGTCCAATGGTTTAGTTTTGAGGCTAAAAAAATACATGTTTAATTGAGCTGAATATACTTTATTTTTCAGATGGAGAAATCAGTTATTCTATTGCTCTGGTTACAATATGTTAAGGTAAGACATTTGTGAGCATTTTTAAAAAAGAATTAGTTAAGGGGCAGGATTCCATTAGTCTGCCTGTTTTAGAAAATGAAGGGTATGTTGAAGAGAAATAACACTAAACCTTAGTTTTGGTACCTAAGACAATTTTCTTTGCTAGATGTTGCACAGATTTGTGTATATAAATGGCATCTGTTTTCACTGCTTACACATTGTGTTGGGAAGATCAGTGTGGAGAGAGATCAGAATTTTGTAAGATTCGTGGTATAGTGAGGCATTTTAAGGTTATTTTGGTAGGAATTTTGATTAAGTATATCATTCTCTTGAGGTCTGTAGTCTTTCTTTATTGTCTAGGGAATACATCTCTGATCTTGTGGTCTAGCTGTTTTGTCTCAGTTGCTAACAGTTTCTTTCTGTATCAATGAACTGAACCTCTAAAATAACTCAGAATCAAACATTTGGTACTCTAACTTACTTGTATTACAAGTGTTATCAAGAATGTCTGCGAAATAATTTAATTCTGTAGCCATTATCACAAAGTACATAGTAGACACACCAGGAGGGTTTGCTGTGCTTTTCCTATGATTTTGAGTCTCTTTCTCCCTGACCCCAGGAACGTGGTGTTTCTAACTTTGAGAAACATGGAGATCTTGAATTTCCTTGCTATCATTTTTACTTATCTTTCTTAAGTCATTTTGAAAATATGTTTACAAATAAAGTGTCCAATGGGATGTTACCTAATTCATGTGTAGAAATTGAGATTGCTGAAATACTTTTCAATTATAATTTGACATATTTCAGGCTTAATTTTGTAAGTTTTCTGATAAAATAATAATAATAACCAAGAGTGCATTTATTATATTTTTACAGTTACTTTTCTTACCCATTTCAGATCTCAAAAAGTTTCTGTCGTATGCCAATGAATAATCGAACAACAGCAGTTTTTATTGAATGGGATGAATTTCCTAAGGGAGGAAGTCCTGAATTCTATTTTTTAAAATACCAACTTGTTAATAATTTTGCTGAAAAAGTAAGACATCTTTTTCTTTGACTCTGATAAAAAGTAAGCATAGTATAAATTTATTTGACTAAATGTCACATCATAGTAGGAATTTGATAGTTATTGGGATTACTTTTTCCCCAATTTTATTGAGATAATAATTGACATATAACATTGTATAAGTTTAGGGTCGCCTGGGTGGCTCAGTCAGTTAGGTGTCTGCCTTCGGCTCAGATCATGATCCCAGGGTCCTGGGAACCCACCCTGCCTAGGGTTCCCACATAGGGAAGCCTCTTTCTCCCTCTGCCTCTGCCTGCTGCTCCCCCTGCTTGTGCTGTCTATCTCACACAAATAAATATAAAATATATATTATATTTAAAATATTTATAATATATATTATAAAATATATTTTATAATATATGATATTATAAAATATCTAAAAATATATATATTATAAATATAATATATATAATTAAATATATATAAATATAATTTAAACAATATTAATATAATATATATTAAATAAATTTATATAAATTTATTTATATAAATATAAAATCAAATAAATTTAATAAATAAATTTAATAATAAATTAATACAATTTATCATATTTAATTTATATTTAAATATAAAATATATTTTATATTTAAAGTATATATTTTATAATATATCATATATTATAAAATATATTTTATATTTTTAAAATATATTTTATATATTTTCATAAATATATAAAATATATTTTATATTTATTTGTGTGAGATAGAGAGAGAGCACAAGCAGGGGGAGCAGCAGGCAGAAGAAGAAGCAGGCTCCCCATTTTGCAGGCATCCCGATATGGGACTCCATCCCGGGACCCTGGGATCATGACCTGAGCCAGAGGCAGATACTTAACCAACTGAGCCACCCAGGTGTCCCATTAAATAAATCTTTTAAAATGAACAAAACATTGTATAAGTCTAAGGTATATATAATTTAATATATATGTGTATAAGGTACAATGATTTGTATATTGCAAAATGATGACCACAGTAAGTTTAATTAGTATCCATTAGCTCACATAATTACAAGTAGTTTTTTTTTCTTATGATGAAAACTTTTATGATCTTCCTTGGAGCAAACTTCAAGTACATAACAGTATTGTTACTTATTCTCATCATGTTCTACATTATATCCCCAGAAACTATCTTATAATTGGAAATTTGTATCTTTTGATTATCTTCACCCAGTATTCCCTCACCAGTCTTATCCGTTTGTATGATTTTAATTTTTTTAATTCTACATATAAGTGAGATCGGTATTTGTCTTACTCTGACTTATTTTTCTTAGCATAATACCCTCAGGGTCCATGTTGTCACAACAGCAGGATTTCCTACTTTTTTATAGCTGAATAGTATTCCTCTGTGTGTTTGTGTGTGTGTGTGTTCTTGTATGTACCAGATTTTCTTTATCCATTCATCTACCAATGAACACTTTGGTTGTTTTCTATATCTTGGCTATTGTAGCTAATACTGTAGTGAACATGGGGATGCTGATATCTCTTTGGGATGGTAATTTTGTTTCCTGTCTATATATATGCAGAAATGGAATTGATGGTAGTTTTATTTTTAATTTTTTTGAGAACCTTCCATACTATTTGCCATAGTAGCTGCACAAATTTATATTCTCAGCAGTAGTCCACTGACGGTTCCCTTTTCTCCATATCCCTACATAGCATTTATTATCTCTTCTTTTTGATGATAGCCATTCTGATTGGTGCCATTTTGACACTGTAGTTTCAATTTGCATTTCTCTAATGACTAATGATATACTGACTACATCTTCATATGCTTGTTGGACATTTGGATATCTTCTTTGGAAAAATATTTCTTCAATTCTTTGCCCATTTTAATTGGATTATTTGTTGTTTGTTTGCTTTTTGTTATTGAGTTGTAGGAGTTCCTTATGTATTTTGGATATTAATCCACTATCAGATGTGTGGTTTGCAAATATTTTCTCCCATTCCATATAGGTCGGCTTTGTCTTTTGTTGATCTTTTCTTTTGCTATGCAGTTATTGGGATTTCTTACTTTTATTTCATTAGTGTGTGAAATGTTAGCATTTTATGAAATATCTTGAATAAGTAGTTGATCCAATTACCATTGCACTTTTTCATAGGAATGATTATATTTTTAACAATTTATATGCTATACAGAGAGTAATTATTTGATGTAATATCATTTTATGTAAAAATAAATATTTTATGTTTATATTTACATTCTATTTGAAAAATTGCTTCTTATGAAGGAAATATACAAAAGTCAAACTTAATGAATGTACCTAACACAGTCGATAAACATTCCATAAGCAGATGAATCTAATTATTTACAGAATATTAAAAGCATTCCTGCAAACCCACAAGAGCTTTCAAAATCAATAACACTTGAGGAAAATGAAGACTATCACATCATTCTACAGTCCATAAAATATGGACAAATTTTAAGTGAAAAGTCATTTAAAACTCGTAAGTAATATGTATTTGTTATTCATCTATATTGCCTAGTTGTAAAAGGGAAACAATTTTATTACCAGATAATCTGAATTTTGTAGTGATTAACAGTCATAGGATAGTCCAAAATCACATTATGATGATAGTGTTTTGTTTTTTTAACATAATGTAAATATCAAAATTTAAAGGGAATTGTAAACTAAGGTAAGAAGAAGATTTTCATTTTTGACATTTGAGGGGTATTAATATGAATAGATAGAGCAGAGATGTTACATGTAATCCAGATTAACTAAAAATATAATGCAGATTTTTAATCTAAGTCATTTATTTCAAGCAGAGGACAAGAACTCCCATATAATCTAGAAAGTATTTTATAGTAGATAATTTGCTTTCCCATCATGGTGATTCTTTTGTAATTCAACATCTTTTGTGTTTCATTCAGTTTTATTTGAATCTAATTATTGTCCTTGATTTTTTTTAGGTGGTTTCTCAACTAGCAATATTAAAACAGTAGCAACAAGCACAAGTGTTTCTTTTAACTGGAGTGTGCTGTCTTCCAATGACATTTCAGTCTCAATATCTCTCAATAATTCTTCACAAATTATGCAAAATAATGTTACAATTTATGAGTGGGATAATTTAAAACCTGGAAGCTTATATGCTTTTAAATTTGAATTTAAACAGTTGTATTTGGATTTTATAAATATATCTCAGAGACTGGATGTTCAAGTAGAAACAGGTATGCAGATATCTGGTTCATTGTTAATATATTATATATCTTATAGATAACTTGGTAGATGTATTGTTCTTTTCAAAAGTGGCTCAGCCAAGTATTAGCCACAGAAAACTGCTTGTAAGTGAACCAGCATAGTCCTTTTTTCTAATTCTATCATTCTGGTATTTGACTGATTTATTGAACAAGCTGGATTTAGCAAGGTTAAGAATCAACTTTGTTTCCTTCTACCACTTTTTAAAAATGAAACCAAGTGCGTTCTCTTTTCTTTAGCTCTGGCAATTATTGATAGCTTTTTAGGTGACTTTAAAATATCAATAAACAGTCTCATCCTCAGGTATTAATAGGTTCATTAAAATCCAATATAAAAATATCAATCTTTCATCCTATTTAAGGCTTCATTATTCATCCCTGGTCAGACCTGACCAAAATTTGGAATACTGCAAGGGAAAAGGGAATGTATGTTTAATTTTTTGTGGCTTCCTAGATCCACTTCCTTCCTCCACATGGTGAGAAAAGATTTAAAAGAAGAGGAGAGAGTCATAGACAGCTAATAAGGGCAACACGCTGTGATGGGCTGAGTCCTATTTTAATACCCCGTATAGAAATAAACTTTGAACCACAGTGTACGTTTACAAGTGAAATAGAGAAACCTGTCAGTAGAAAGAAAAAGATAGTAAGGTAATTAAAGCATCCCCTCTTCCCATCCTTTTTCTCCTCCCTGTGAAAAAACAAGACAACAGTTTCTTCCAAAGATCCTTCTTACATCTTCCCAATATATTGGGTTGAAGCACTGATAAAATATCTACTTTCAACAGGCCAATATTTTCCTCAGTCTTTCTGTGGTGTACAATCGTAGAGAAAAAGGCTGTTTTCTGGAAGGTGAACACATTTGAAGTCAAGTAGTGATGGCAGAGAGCAGAATTCTTAACAAATGTTGTATCTCGTTCTCTAAAATAAAAGTAAACCTGAAAAGTCTCTAAAATAAACACTTAAAAATTCTCCACAAGTATAAGAATGAGGGAAAGGAAGGGCAACCTAAAGTGACTTAGAAAGAAAAAAAAAATCTGTGGTTTTATTTTAATTAAGTTATAATTGGATAATAATTCTGCAGAATTAATCCTTAGAAACTACTTAAAAACTATTTCAGTTGTTAGTAATCCATTTGCTACTTGAATAATAGCAACTTTAGTGCCTTTACTGGTTTGGGAGAAATATAGGGAAAGTACACAATTAATGCTATGTGGGTTTTCATGATTAACTACTATAAATGTTAAGAAATGTACTAATGAAATGTTATATTACTGAATTCATCTTTTACAAAACATTTTTCTTTTGGTAGGTTCATGTCCACAACGATGGATAGCATTAAGAAATAGCTGTTACAAAATTAGCAAAGAGAGTGTGCCGTGGAATACAGCCCAGCAACATTGTAGGTTATCCTTGAGTTCTGCACACCTTGTGGACATAAAAAATGAAGAGGAAAAAAACTTTATAATTTCACTTCTCAGGTCAAAGAATCAAATAATAATATGGACTGGTCTTAATGATTTGAAGGTTAGTAAAGAAATTCATATATCACGATAAAGCTATGTTTCTTTCCTTCCTTCCTTCCTTCCTTCCTTCCTTCCTTCCTTCCTTCCTTCCTTCCTTCCTTCCTTCCTCTCTTCCCTCCTCTCCCTTACCATCCTCTTCCTTTCTCTTCCCTTCCTTTTTTGCTTTCGTTCCTTTTTTCCTCTCTTTGCCCCCTTCCTTCCGTCTTCCATCATGTACTAAATATTTATTGAGTATTATTATAAGCCAGACATTGTTTCTTTCTCTGTTTCTCTCTCAATCTTCCCCTTCCTCCTTGCCTCCCCACCACCTCTCTTTAGAGCAGTTTAGGTTCATAACGAAATTTGAGGTGAAGGTACAGAGATTTTCCACATACCCCATGTCTCCACACATAGCTTCCCCCACATCAGCATCCCTCACCAGAGTGGTACAATTGTTCCAACCGAGGAACATACACTGACAACATTGTAATCACCCGAAGTTCATAAGTTTACATTATGGTTCACTTTTAATGCTGTATATTTTCGGGGTTTGGACAAATGTATGATGACGAACATTGATTATTTTGGTATCATGCAGAATATTTTCATCACCCTGAAATCCTCTGTTCTGTGCCTATTTATCTCTTCCCACCCTCTTCAATCTCTTTGTAGGCATCTATTTCTTCTGTAATTTTGCTTTAATTTTGGTCTTCCCCAGACCTGTTTTAAATGTGGGTGATCTCATCCATTTCTTCACTTATTTACCACCTAGCTCAGTTGTTCTTAAGTATTTACCTAGCCCACTTTTATTTTATGAGCTGCAGGCATGTAATTTTCTCCTTTTTAAAAAAAAATTTATTTATTTATTTGACAGAGAGAGAGAGAGAGAGTGCGCAGAGCACACAAGCAGGGGGAGTGGCAGGCAGAGGAAGAGGGAGAAGCAGGCTCCCCTTAGAGCAAGGAGCCCGAAGTGGGGCTCATCCCAGGAGCCTGGGATCCTGACCTGAGCCGAAGGCAGATGCTTAACTGACTGAGCCACCCAGGCACCCCTGTCTTATCTTCTGATGATCTCTTTTGGAATTTTTCACAGACACTTCAACATTGCCCTGATTGTCATTTCCTTCCCACCAACCTGCCTTACTTCCTCTATTTCTCACCTCTGTGAACAACATAATAATGTGAACCTGAAAATATGGAATATAGAAATTTTGTTCATTTTATTTTTTTACTTCAAACATCCAGGTTTATGAAATTTAATTTTACTAAAAGAGTTATAGAAAGATCTGAAGATTTTATTCAATACCAGTGAAATAAGGAATGTGTGACATTTTCTCCACCATTCCTATCACTGTGGAATATCTCATGAAATCTCATTTTGGTCAGCTTTTGGTAAGAAGACTCCAGACCTAGCATAGTTATTTCTGCCTACTCTGTATTTTCTTCTTAATGATCTATTTTTTTTAAAAATTCCTGCCACTCAAAAATAAATCTGTTCTCTATGGGATAGCCTGACCTGTAGGGACCCGAGGCAAATCAGTTTGATACCATTTTTTTTTCTGTGGAACTTTGCATCAGCTTGAGGAAAACTATTGAAAGTTTTTTTTTTCTTTTTTAAGATTTTTTACATTTATTTGAGAGAGAGATTGGTGGGAGGGACAGAGGGGGAGTGAGTCTTAAGCAGACTCTGCACTGAGTGCAAAGCCCAACTCGGGACTTGATCTCATGACCCTGAGATCATAACCTGAGGTGAAACCCAGGAGTCGGATGCTTAAATGACTGTACCACGTAGGTGCCCCTTATTGATAGTCTTTTTTAATCACATTTTCATCATTCTCTTTTTGAGCTTCCTTTATCTTTTCACAGGCAGGGAATGAAGTTCTAATAAAGATTCCTTAAACCACAGTTCATCTCCGACATCTCCCAAGCCTGCCTCCCAGCATGCCAGTCTCTTTTCAAGTCGACCAGTTAGTGTATATATATAGTTGTTTCCTGCTGTTAGCATGACTGTTAAATTAGAATGCACTCTTCTAGTAGTTCTGCTTACTGGCTTCTGTTGTAAGGTTCAGGTCATATGGTCATGACATCCAAGGTGAGGATTCCCAAGGCATCATGACGGTTGCTGTAAATTATTCAAAGGGGTCTAAGATACAGTCTCTGATTTTATGATACGTAAAAATAATTTAGAAGGTAAATGAAACATCAAAGTAACTATTAAGAAAAACTTCCTTTGTAACAATAGCAGAGTCCTATAGTGTCTCCTAAGTGCTTAGCAGCATTCTGTGTGATTTACTTGTATGACAGATGAGGAAATTGGAGCACAGGAAGTTAACTTGCCCATGTGGACATGCGTCAGAGTCTGCTCTTAACCATTATATTCTATAACCTCTGCGGTAAGCTGGTCTCTTGAGGTTAACATCAAAGTCACCTCCTGGGTTATAATCCCTGTGATAGGTAGCGAAAGCCATCACCTCATTCACTCATGCTGAGTAAGTATGAGTTTGTTACTGGACTTTGAGGATAAAGACAGTGTCTTGTTCATCGTTGCCTCCCAGCTTCCAGTTAGGGCCTCACACTCAGCAGAACGTAAGGAAGGAAAGATTAATAGTTCTGTATTCCAATCTGGAAAGTTTATATAGGCAACTCTCATTTAGTTCTCACAACAACATTATGAGGGAGGCACTGTCATTATTCTCATTTACAGATAAGGAAGATAGAGCTCAGAAAAATCCTGGTTGTACTGCTAAGAGATAGCCCTGCCAGGCTTTGAATCTGAGTCTGTGCTCTGTGCCCTAACCACTCACATGTACTGCCTCTGAGCCTCTGTCTGTTAGCATAGCTGTGGCTCCATATATGCAATTTTTCAAGGAAAAAGTATTCCTCCATTCTGTTTTAACATCTCTTGCCTGTGAGAATTGAGGTTGGTGATATTCACCAGTGACATGCCTTAGTAGAAAGGTATTAACAGCTTCCTCTGTTGCATCTGACTTATTTGGTGAGGTGAAATAAAGTAATCTGTAATGAGTAGTGGGTCTCTACTTGGCATTGTGTGGAGCCTTTACATGCACTGTCTCTATAATTAATTTAGGATGTTGGTTCTATTATTATATCTATTTTATGGATGAGAAAATAAAAGCTTAATGTGAGATTCAGCAATTTTCTTGAAGACATATGGCTAATGGGTGAATAAAAGTGAACTCTGTCTCTAGCTCTGATAACGCACGAAGGATGCATCTATTTGAAGATATGACACTTGCTTCTCAATCTTGGCTTAATTTGTACATCTTATTTCAGAAAGAAGGTCATCTCACATGGACAGATGGATCATCTTTTGGCCTTAAGAAAAATGAAATCTTTTCTTTTCCACTGCTACCCAAGAATGAAACAGATTGCTACATTTTACAGCAAAATGCAACTGGACCAAACTATTTCTTTACAAGATTTTTCTGTTATGTTCCATTGCCATATATTTGCAAATATGAATGTAATTATTTTTATTAATATTCTTAAGTCATGTATCTCACTTTCATTATTTTAAAGATAGAATTATGATTTCTAATTACAAATCTTCCTCTGTATTTTTTTTTCAGCACCATCTCTGCAGGAAAACCTTTTGATCTCTATAAAGGATGTTGGAACAACTGAAGTTGTATTTGGTTGGCATAATTTGAATGTTTGGAATAATTTGAATAAGTGGCTAAAACTGGGATATAAAATTATCATTAAGTATTATTTAGATTATGCAGAAAAACAATATTTTGAAAGCATAGCCCCAAATACTACAGAAAAAACAATTACCAAATTGTTTCCTGGCCATATTTACAGATTTTTACTCTTTGCAATAAACGAATGGGAGGCAAAAACTATGTTAAGTTCAGTATTCGCTGTTGAAACACGTAAGTTACAAAACCTCTGAAAGCATGATTTTTCAGTTATTGAATATCATAATTAGCAGATGTTTTCTGAGGGTCTGATATTTTCTTATAACCCTCTTGGCATACCTAGATCTTTAACCATTTTAAATTACAGTGAATCTATGTCTTTGGCTTTCCTGTTTAACTATATATTCATAAGGGCAGGAACTATATCTTATTTGTTGTAACAAAACCAACTAGATCGGTGCCCAGCCCACAGGGGATGATCAATACATTTTTTTGGAACTTAAGTTGTGATATGTACTAAGAGCAGGAGATGAACAGACATTGTGGATTTTGGAAGGCTTGCAATGAAGATAATTAGTAAGGAGGAGAAGTAAAAGCAAACAAAAGATAGCAGAGTGTAGGAAAATATAAAAGCCTAAATTCTCAATCACTCAGTGGTACATTTAACAAATGCTTTCTAGAATTTAGAAGGTGGTTGACGGGAAGACTCATGAAAAGGAGAGGCTTAGATTCAAACTTGAGGGAAAAAAAAGCACAGTGTAAGCAAAAGTATGGAGAGAGGAGTTGGTGGGAAAAGAATAGTGTAGGTTAACTAGAAAAGATTTCCTCAGGCATGAGGGTAACATCAGTTGGAGTGATGAAGTGTACCAGATCTGGGAGTGCCACGGGTGTGAGTCTCAGATGGTTGGACTTGACCTTAGAAGCACTGGAAATCCATTAAGACTACATTTTCTAAGACTTGCTTTACCTTTTACAAAACACTTTTAATGCACAATCTCACAAAGGTCGTACCTCAACCCTGGGAGTAGCTATATAGAAATGAGAAAACTGAGCTTCAGAAAGGTTAAGTACACTGACTAGAGCAACATGCTCTGTTAAGCCAACCCAGATGGTCTTGTTTTAACTTTTGAGCTATTGCTTCTAAAGAAAGAATTAAAAAGAATGTGTGTACTTTGTGTGTGTGTGTTTGGAGGATAGGGATGGATATGGGTTTGAAGCTGATATGTGTGAGGTGCTTTTTAAAGAAAATTAATCTGGAAGGATGAATTAGAAAAACCAGTGACTAGGATTGGATGAAATGGTTGGGAGTGGGGTAAGATTTCTGCAAGAGGATGAATGCCCAAGATCCAGTGATGGCAGAAAGGAAGAATAAGGGATAGGAAGTCCCTGCTCTCTAGTCCGACAAGACAGAAGGGTTGAGAGGCATGTAAGATGTGATCATGGAATGCCAGAAGTGCCATTTTTGGTGGGTTTGCTATAAAAATAATGATTGAACCAATAACGGGGGTCAAACAATTTGCCAAGTGCTCTCCATTCCTTATCTCATTTAATCTTCCTTTTTTTAAAAAGATTTTTTATTTTATTTGACAGAGATCACAAGTAAGCAGGGAGGCAGGCAGAGAGAGAGGGAGGGAAGCAGGCTCCCTGCTGAGCAGAAAGCCTGATGCAGAGCTCGATGCCAGGACCCTGAGATCATGACCTGAGCAGAAAGCAGAGGCTTTAACCCACTGAGCACCCAGGCGCCCCTCATTTAATCTTCTTAATAATGTTGCAAGATAACTACTACTGTAATTCCCACTTTACAGTAAAAAAAGTAGGCTCGGGGAGAGTAAATAATTTACTCAGGGAGTAGAGACATAACAATGGAAAAGCCAGGACTTGAATCCAGTTTTCCTTTTCTCTCCAAACTAGACTGTTACGGAAGTACTGAGAGGTGCTAGATTACTCTGCTAGACCATATCCTAATGTAATGTATTTTTCTGATTTTTTGTATCTCCTAGGCCCATTATCAGCGCAAAATGTCACAGTTACTCATGTGACCCCAACGGAAATATTTTTACACTGGAATCCTCCAGATCTTGTATCTTTTCACCATTATCTTGTGACTATTTTGGATGTGGAAAACAATAAATCAGAAGAGGTGCTTGTTGAAAAATTCAACACATCAATGAAAATAGGAGATCTGAAATCTTTCCATCATTACCGGATATATCTATTCAGTGTAGCGGAAAGAGGAACTTTAAGTTGTTTTGAGAGACCTATTTCAGCCATTACAGGTAAGCAAAGACCAATTTTGCCTTTTAATAAAAAATATAAACTTCATATTTTGGAATTTATTTGTTGAAATTTAATTGTGTTGATCCTTCATCAGTATGAGTACTCACAGTTAAACATTTGAGTGTTGAATCAAAATTTAGCATAGATTCTGAATACTAAATTCATTTAGATTTACATGAACTCTTTAAACATCTGCATTGTTCCTATCAGAGTTCCTAGAAGACATCTTTCTTATAATCACCTTGGCTGGGAAATAAGTTATCATGAAACATGAAGATTAGTTCATCCAGTTCTAGATCCAACAAATTGGTCTGCGTATTCATTTACTTAAATTCATTTTCTTACAGAGTGTGATGAGTTAACCTCTAGGGGGCAGTATCATCTCGGGACTTTGGGCGAATGCACTTCTAATCATTCACCTCCGTATGCTGATTTTGAATTCTTGTCTAGAACATAATCATTAGAGTAATCCATCTTTTAATTAAGCAATAGATTTACTCACTTAAGTATAAGTCAATGTTTTTTTGAAAAGATAAGAGTATGGTATGAAACAATGCATAGCTAAACACTTTTTGGAGTATATTCCTATGTATGTAATATGTGTATTGTTTGAGCATGTGTATTTAACATGCCTATATGTAAAGTTCTTTAGCTGAAATCTCAGTCAAATCAGACCAGCTAAAATTTAAACATGCTAGACTGAGGTAGGAGAAATGGAAAATGTGCACAGTCATAGAGTAATTAGCCTTCTCATACTTACTGGGAATACTTGTGATACTTTGAGAACGACAAAAGGTACTATTTAATGAGAACTAAATGCAAATGCTTAACATACGTGTATTCAGTGTTGCATATTCTAAGCAAAAGTATTTTTACAAATGGATGGCAGATAGCTGATTTTTTCTCTTCCTTGAGCCCAGACAAAGCACCCTTCAGTGGATAAATGCTTGGTTGACTCTTTTACACTTATGAAGAACTTTCTTTTCTTTTTTATTATGTATGTTTCATTTGTACAACATTATAATTCAACATCTGTATACACTATGTAGTGACCATTCAAAATCCTAATCATTCATCATGCTACCCTTGACCCCCTTTACCCCTTTTGCCTACTCTCCAATACAGATACTCTCTGGTAACCATAGGTCTCTTCTCTATAAGATGCTTCCATTTTTAATGGACAGGGAGACCAGGAGGATTTCTCATAGATTTGTTCATTTTGAAGTCAAGTTAAAATCTTCCATGGCATATACCTACTTACTAGACAGAAGGAAGGTACATGTGTGTCTGCACTTTTAATTTTTGGGTCATTTGCTCTGTATATTAACTATAAGCTGACACAGCAGTGCATATGTAGGAATTAGTAATCCAGTGCTCTTTTACTCTCCTAAGGTTAAGGCAATATTCTTTTTTCATTCATTATTCACTCAATAAATCATTTTTTTAGTATCAGGAACTATAATAGGTACTAGAGATGCAAAGATAAATAAAACCTAGCCTCTGACTTTAAAGGGCTTATGTACTAATAGAGTGAGACGAGTAAGTTAAAAAACAGTGATAATGCTGTATTGTAGTTGCAATAGGAGTTCTGCTCTGGGGACTATGGGTGCGTAGAGAGGGATCAGTTAACCCAGAAGTCTTCTGGTGAAGTCATGCCCTGCTTCATGAGGAAGAGTAGGAGTTAGCCAGGGGGCAGTGGGAGGCAAGAGGATGCTGTGGGTGGGGCAAACAGCAAGTGCACAGGCAGAGAGGACCAAAGAAGAGGTATCTAGGTAGCCATACCTGGGAAATCCAGACAAGGCTTTTAGAAGGGACTGACATTTGACCATTAGCAAATTGGCAAGTAGTTTGGCAAGGCTGGAGTACAGGGGCATGTAGAGAATCTAGTAAATATAAGCTAGGCACAGAACATGAAGAGTCTTCATATATATTAAGGCGTATATTTTATTCAGTAAAATTTAACTTTTGGGGGGTTGTTAAGTCTTTTGAGAATGTGAAAAAATTAATGGACCCTCTCACATAAAAATGCACATGCATGCACAGAAATTTCTGTAATTATAGGGCTATCACAGACGTACCAGATTTCATCTTTTCCTCAATCTCTGCTTATGTGTGGCATTCAGTAGATTTCATGTAAGTCCTCCGCTAAAGTAAGTGTTTTTAAGTTTTGCAATTATACAAGAACAAAGATCTGAAGTTGTTGCACCCTGGAATCTTGTGGGCAGTTTGTCTGATTGGATTATTCTAACACTCTCTGATAGTTTTACATACATAATTAATTTCAGTGCCTAAAGTCAGATGAGCCACGATTTCGTGAAGTTGTATAGGATGAACAGATTATGGGTCTGACCCAGAGTGATATTTTCCTGAGAACTTAAAATGTGGTGTTCTATTGTGTTGATAGGAAATGAATCTCAAAACAGATTAAAAGTCAAGTTACAGTTTCTGGGAACCAAGTAATTGTGAAAATTGTAGAGAATTCTTTAAAGATTATTTAAAGTATAACCACTAAACAGTTTAGAATTACATAATTATTCTTGGACATAAACTAATGATTGATTTTTGTTTTGGTGAACTATTAAAAGTTTAGAGGAAGTATATGACACAGGATAAACAGGAATAAAAGGAGGGCATTACTATTTCCAGAGAAGTGTATAGTATTAAAAATCACAAGGGTTGATAGTCATATAAATTGTATAAGGAGCTAAGCCCAAGTATTTTCTTCAGTTATTATAATAGAATATCAAGAGCATTCTCTGATGATTTTCTGTAAGAATAGCAACCACATCCTGTTATCATCCTATTTTCAAATATGTATCATACCTTTCAGAAATGAGAAAAGTAATATAAAGTTGTAACTATTTCTATGATAAATACCAGTCCCAAAGCTTTAAAAAAATCTATGTAATAACTCTCAAGTTTATATCTCCAGCCCCCAGACCTTACTCCTGAGCTTCAGACCTACATATATTTACTCAGTAATATGTCTCATTTGAATATCTAATAGACATCTTAAATGGATATCTATTATCCATTAATAGAGGATCCATCCATTTATTAAGATGTCCATCTTAAATGGATGTCAACATGTCCAAATGGAACTATAGATGTTTCCACCCAAATCTGCTATACATACAACTCTGTCAAGTCAATTCATGGCCATTTCATTCATCCAGTTGTTTAGGTCAAAAACCATGAAGGTATCCTTGACTCTTCTGTTTTTCTTACAGCCTACACCATAGCTGTGAGGAAATCCTGTTGTTTCTATCTTTGCAATAAATCTAGATTCCAAATATGTCTCCCTGCTTCCCTTATGGCTGTTGTCATCCAGGCCACCACTATCTCTTGCCAGGAGTACTGGGCTTGCCTCCTCTGTTTCAACCATTGGCCCTCTCTGTGGTTGGTTATTAATAAAACACCCAAGTGATTCTTTTAAATTTAGGCGAGATCATGCTTCTGCATTCAACTGTAGTTGCTGCCTGCTTTGTTCAAAGTAAAAGCCTATGAAACCTCTGGGTTTCTGTTACCCCCTGACCTCATCCTACTATTTTCTCCTTTTACTCTGGTTTTCTGTATTTGAAGATACCAGGTAAACTCCCACCATGTAAAAGCTTTTACTTTAGCTGTCTCCCCCTCCACCCCTGCCTGGAAAACTCTTCTTCCAGATATTGAATATCTAACTATCTTTTTTTTTTTTAATTTATTATTATGTTCAGTTAGCTAATATATAGTACATCATTAGTTTTTGATGTAATGTTCAAAGATTTATTAGTTTCCTATAACACCCAGTGCTCATCACATCATGTGCCCTCCTTAATATCCATCACCTTACCTCATCCCCCACCCCCTCCCTTCTGTAACCCTCAGTTTGTCTCCCTGGAGTCCAGAGTCTTTCATTGTCTCCTTCTCTGATTTCTTCCCCTTCAATTTTCCCTCTCTTCCCCTATGGTCCTCTCAGCTATTCCTTATGTTCTACATATGAAACCATATGATAATTGTCTTTCTCTGATTGACTAATTTCACTTAGCATAGTCCCCTCCAGTTCCATCCATGTCGTTGTAAATAGTAGGTATTCATCTGTTCTGAAGGCTGAGTAATATTCCATTGTATACATGAACCACATCTTTTACTTTCTTAACCTCCTTCTAGTGCTTAGCTCGAAATCTAATCCTTTCAAAGACACCTGCCCTGGATTCCCTATTTAATACCACAATTTACCTCCCAAAGCCACCTCATTCCTGGCCTCCCTAGCCTCAGCTTTACTTTTTCTTTTTTTTCTTAGCCTTATCATATCTATATAATATACACATTTAATATATGATTTTTTTATTGTATATTTCCACCCATTACTATATAAACTGCTTAAGGCAGTGACCTTTGTTATTTTTTGTGCTGGTGACTGCCTGGTATGTAGTAGGTGCCCATGCACATTTGATGAAAAAATGAATAATTTTGGTAATGGGAACCTTATTCTGATGGAACTCTTAAAAATCTGAAGAATTTGCCAAATGCTCTAGTTTTCTTTAATGTGTAATGTGCTTAATCTTATTGACAAATCTTACATAGTAATAATAAGACATATTTTTTTCTAAAATTGAGTCCATTTCAAGTCATGGTGATGTAGAGATTTGCTAACTTTACTTTAAACATGAATTAATATTGGATAAGACATTTTTACTCCAGAGCAAGAGTAACGCTAACAATAAACCTAGATAAGTGTATCTACTTATCTGTTTCTTGAAGGTATTAGTCCTCCTCAGAAGATTCATATAAAACCTGAAGATGTGGGAGAGGACAGTATAATTCTTCAGTGGGAATCCCCACCAGACAGCCACGAGGTCTACATTCAAATCAAACCCTCATCAGATACAAGAGAAGTCCTGAAGCTTTTTGTAAGGAATGCTAATAGATTCAAGGTTGATAATTTAACACCGGGGATGAAGTACGACATTGGAATGGCAACAGTGATGAATGGAAATTTGAGTGAGCTGGTAACTATTCAACAAACTCTAAGTGAGATTCAAATGTTTTTCATTCATAACAGATATCTGCTGATTGGGGGGATATTCTGAAACACTTCCTGACACACTCCTCTGGTAGTAGGCTTTACCTTCTTTAGATTGTTGGTTGCTTATCTAATGGTAGCCCAGGACCTGGAGCGGTTTGCATCCCTCTTTTCCTGAGAATGCTTAATACGTGAATTAAGGCAGCATTGTTTTTGATTAGAAACTTGACCCTAAAGCCACACCACCTAGGTCTGAATCTGGGCCAAACTAGTGAATGGCCCTGGGCAATGTACTCAACGTATGTATGCCTTAATTTAACCATTTGTAAAGTGTGAGAAAATAATTGTATATATTCAATGGATTTTCCAGAGATATCTGTTTTAATAAAGGTGAGGACTTAGAACAGTGCCTGACACATAGCTATATGAATATCTGTGATTATTATTATAAAGGCATGCTGTTGTAGCAGACTGAAAGAAAATATTGACAGTATTTAAAAGGTTTAGGACCAAACCAACAATAAATCTTCATGTTCTTTCTCAAATAAGGTCAATTCATTCAATAGGTAATCATTAAAAATCTAAAAAAGGAACTCAAATTAAAAAATGCCAAAACAAATCTGTTAAGGAGGGAGAAAGAAAAGAAATGAAAAGTAAATAAATAATATTTTTGGATATTTATAAATTGCGCTAAACATTGGGAGGGAAAAAAGCAACGTGCTGTGATAGAAAGTAACTGAAGATGGGGGGGTGGTTCTAGTGTAGACAGACTGTAATGGGAGTTGCATTTGAATGGAGGCCTAATGGACAAAAAGGAGCCACAGTGCAATCAGGTGGAGGAAGGGTACTCTAGGCACAAACACCTAGCATAAAAGCACAAAGGCTATAGAACGGGAAAAGCTTGGTGTATCCGAGACCAAAAAGGCTGGAATATGCAGTGTCTAATGAAGAGGGAAAAGAGGAATATGAAATGACATTGGAGAGGTATTCAGGGGTTAGGTCACATAGAGCTTGTAGGCTATGCTTTTGAGTTTGTTTTGAGGTCAATGGGAAGCCATTGAGGGTTTTATGCAGGAGAGTGATGGTGTGAGCTATGTTAAAAAATTTCCCTCTGACTATGTGCAGAGAATGATTTGTAAAGGGTCAGGGAAGGAAGTAGGACAACTGAGTAAGAGTATCATGGAACTTAGGCAAAAGATTATGGTGGACAAGGATGGGAAAGTGCAGATGGAAAGTAGTAGATATATTTTATAGTATGAAAGTAGTAAGTCTGAGCTTTGTTGATGGAGTGCATGTGAGGAATAAAGGAAGGGGGTTTTTGACTCCTATCTGATTTGAGTAGAAAGAGGTAACTCTAAGAAAGGAAAGAACATTGGGCCTCACAGGCCTTTTTTGGCTAACAGTAGGGCAGCCTGATGGGAAAAATGACTTGGTCCAAAAAATCATGTACCAATAGTGTCCACACTCAACCATATCAAACCTTCCTATTTTGTCCTCTAAAGACTAAAACTAATGAATCATTGCACACTACATCAAAAACTAATGATGTACTATATGCTGGCTAACTGAACATAATTAAAAAAAAAGACAAACTAAATTTGTCTATAGCACTTCCATACTTAAATTTCTGAGAAAATGTGCCTGAAGATAATTATCATAGGAAAAAGGAAAAAAGAAAACATCTGAAAAAAAGATATTCTTAAAAAGAAATATTCCTAAAAGGAATTATTTCCTGCCCATCAAACAACCCCAAAATTTTTATTGGCAGAATGGAAGTACTAAAATTAAAATTCATAGATGGAAAATGAACCAATTATTAGGAGTATGAGATTAAAGTGTCCCCACAGTGTCTTGGTGCCTAAGTTTTCTCTCTAAAAATTTAGATCATTGAATACATTTTTAAATTGACTTCCAGCTCTAAAGTCCTATTTTTTCTTTCAGTCCAGGGAACTCAGCAGATTTCAACCTCTCTGTCATCTAAAGTATAAAAATTTTATCTCCTTTTCTAGAAAGTTAACTTCTTTGAAGTCTTACTCAGCTTGGTATCTCCCGGTGTCCAACAGTTCTTGACTCTGTTTAACTCAAACACATTTGTAAAACTGCTCTCCAGCATAGAAGCTGAAACATGATTAACGTACATAAATCCTAGGAAAAATGATAGAATTTGGGGGCTTCAAATTAAGACAGAGATCTTCTTGCCAATGCCTTACCTGATACATAATTCCTAGCATACAGCCTCTCATTATTTTGTAATGCACTCCTGTAATTTTCCTCTATTGTGAGGCTATGTTTGTTTTCCAGAAGCATCACAGAGCAAATCTACTCCCTGACTCACATGAAAGGACATCAGTTGTTTGGAAATAGCCATTAGGTGTTCCTGATTTCTACGGTTTCTTCCTTTCTGCTGAATTATCTTTAGTTCCTTCAGGCATATCACTATTTCTTATAATTCTGTTGGCTTTTCAGTTCTTAACCTTAGTAAGCACTATTGGCATCATCAGATTATTTATCATTCATCATTTTTGTCTGATGATAAATATTAACCTATCCCAAGGTGCATAAATAAAAATTAATTCTCTGTATGAATTCATTCAACAAACATTTGTTGATAACTATTATTTACCATGTCCCATTTCTCTTTCTTCCATACAGTTTGAGACAGTTAAAGCACAGAGGGACATTTACCATTTTATGACCTTTTGTAGACACGTAGAAGAAAATAAAACTCACACGTTCATTGACTTCCCTTTTTGAAACATAGTTGTCCATCTCGCTAAATTATCTTGAAAATAACTAGTCAAATTTGATTTCCAGTTATTATTTTGGTGCACCTCAATTGTAATTTGCGACCTTTGGGAGAAGGCAGTGCTTAGAAGCACAGACCTTGGAACTGGATTGCCTCAGTTGGAATTCCAACTCCACGATTATCAGCTTATATCCACTGAGAAGTCCCTCAACTTTTAATGGCTCTCAGTTTCCTTCTCTCTAAAATGGGAATGATAATAATCTTATCTACTGTATGAAATTAATAAAATTTAAGGACTCAGACACCAAGCAAGCACTATGAGAATGCTTATTGTTGAGATGATTTTTATTTCTCAGTAGGAGTGGACTGGTGGCTTTCAGGGGTGAAGAGCATCTCTAGCGTTTCAACTGCAGTAAAGCCATTTGTTTATGTAGTCTCTCATTGTTGGAGGAACTAACTGTACTCCTTTCCTTGAGGGAAGGAGAGCTGGTGCTTGTGTCTCCTTCTTTCCCTCTCAGTATAGAAGGATAAATTTTAAGATAGACTGAAAATCTCTGAGACCTCATTCTTCCTTACCTATAATAAAAAACCTTTGAATTTAGCCTTGTTCCATTTATCTTGTATTGAAAAAAACCTCATACAGCCCCCAGAGCTACCACTTTTTTTTAAAAGATCTTTTTTAGGAAAATGGATAAGGATAAAGGTCACAGTCATGAAAGTGGAGACACTAAGATGTCTCCAGAATATGGCAATACTGTTTGTTTGTTTGTTTGTTTGTTTGTTTGTTTGTTTATGATACTTTCTCTCACTTGAGTTTCCAGAGGTTCAGGATATAGTTTTAAAGAGAAGAAAGAACTTTGTCTTGTTGTACACTTTTCCAGCCTTGGTGTCCATCTGCCGTAATATATCATTTATTGATCCCATTGGTTCCATTTCCCTGAACAAGTGGAACTGATGAAAAATCCCACATTTATCAGCTATAGAGAATATCACAGACTATACACTTTTAGAAACTGAATTAGATAATGCCTATTTAAAGCATTGTCTCTCCTTAGAAAATATGTTCAGTGCCTAGGAACACGGAAGTAAACTGTTTCCATGACTACACTGGCCACTTATTTCCAATCTCCTGATATTTAATTTCTGCTGAAGGTAGAGTTAGAAACTTCCAGATCATTGCCCACACATTCAAATGGATTGGACACTTGTGGGATGTCATACTAGCCTTGGAAAAATCATACTTAGTGTTAAGAGCTTTGTAACTGAGGAGAGCTGTAAGGGATTTAAAGAGGAAACCCACAAAAAAACATTAGTGATGACAGAAAAAGGAAAGTTAATATAACCGGAAAAAGAAAAACATGATAAAAATGCTTTGAAACCCAGTAGTATACCATATGGTATTTGTTATGAGTAATCTATTGAACATTTCCTTATAACTTCCCAGACTGAAAAAGGCAAGAAATTTATATGTTACAAATGAATGAATTGATGGAGATATTATACAGATTTTATGTTCTAGAATGCTAGTTATAGGTATGTGTTTAAATCCTTTTACACAGTACTGGCTCTGGGTAAACTGGTGAAATCACATTATCAAATACAGTATCATTGACTTAGAACAAGTTCCATTGCATCAAACCAGATGTCACAAAGAAAACTGAAAAGCAAAGCCTGTCCAGTTATTCTCTGGAAGAAAGACTATTTCCTCAGCATGTGTATCTTAGAAAAAGATATCTACTTGGAAGAAATATAGGTATAAGAATATACTGGGTAGTATTTCAATAACCCACAAAGACAGTTGAAATTAAAATTGACCTGAGGAAAAAATAATGTGAATAGAAATCATCTAAAATTTCAAATCTGCTCTAAATAGTACAGTAGAGGATTACAGTACAAGAAAGCTCTTATGTAGAGTTCAGCGAGAGTGTGAAATGTAAGCGAATCCTTCCACTAAACTGTTACCAAGACTGTACTCCTAAAAACGAAAAGAAATCTGTTCAGAATCCCTGTGCCCACAGGATAAAGCTTGACCTCCATAGTATGGCTTGCAAAGCCTCTCGCAGGCAGCACCCAGCCTCAGAAATGGGTGACCCCTTCTAAGTCCTACCCCTGTTCCTCACATACTCCAGGCTTTAACCACCTGAGCACCTGCCATGTGCCTGGAACTAAGCACTTTGTACATAAATACAGTCTCTCATTGAGTCATCACAACGACCTTGCAAAGCAGATACTAGTCTCCTTCCCATTTAGGGATGAGGAAATCAAGGCACAGAGTGACTCAGTAACTTGCCAAAGATTAGTAGTAACTAGTTGCCAAAGACTAGTGATTAGTAACTTGTCCTGCTAGTAAATAGCTGAAAGAACTTGGTATTCCTCAAATACATGATGATGATGATGATGATGGTGATGATGATGTCCTTTTTGGTTTCCATGCCTCGTTCGTGGTTTCCTCTTTGTCTGGAATTCCCTCCTTGCTACCCCTCCCCACTACACACTCTTTCTGGTACTACCCTTTAAGATTCAGATAAAACATCATAGACTCTGGAAGCCTTCTCCAGTGATCTCTGCTAGAATTGTTTTCTTCCTTTCTTCTCAGCAGCTTTTTGTTCATGTTACCAGCTCAGCTCTATCCATTTGGGATCTAATAAGTGATTTATGTATCTCTTTCTTGAGATTGGGAACTCTGAATGCAAGAATCTGGCCTTATTTACTTTATTTAAGCACTCCTCCTAGCATATTGGTTTTCAAAAGCATTGGCTTAATAAATAGATAAAAAGGTTAAAAAAATCGGGAAATCTCAGATTTTTAGGTTTTGGAGACTATTATTGAGAATCAAAAAATGAAAGTTAATCAGGTACTTCCAATATATATGTACATACAGTCTTTCAGAATGTCCACCTTATTTTTCTGATATAGTAAACATAAGTTTGCATAGGCATTTAGTATTTTTGCATATTGTAGAACATGCCAGACAAGAGAGAAATGTATTTGAGAAAAACAAAACAAAACAAAACAAAGCCCTACTGGGGTGCCTGGATGCCTCAGATGGTTAAGTGTCTGCCTTTGGCTTGGTTCATAATCTCCAGGTCCTGGGATCAAGCCCCATGTTGGGCTCCCAACTCAGCGGGGAGCCTGCTTCTCCCTCTCCCTCTGCCTCTCCCCCTGCTATGTGCTCTCTCTCTCTCTCTCTCTCTAATGAATAAATAAAATCTTAAAAAAAACCCCACTAATTGTAAATCTCTCTTTTTATCTTTCAGAGCCCAAACCAGTCCAAATTGTCATCCCATATGAAAGTCATAGTACCTCTATAATCTTATTTGTTCAAATGCCTGATATTGGAGTGTTTGATGGCATACATATTGTAGTTGAAGGAGGGCCAAATGTTACCAAGCCCTTGAAACATGACAATAAAATAACTGTTGGTAATTTAATCCCAGGCACAGAGTATAATTTTTTTGTTTCCATCATCAGTGGAACTAAATTAAGTAATATGTATTATGTGCCTTTAGTAAAAACACGTAAGTATTTTGGGATTTATATAAATGTTTTCTTGATTTTGATTTTGTGTACAATTTCATATTAGTAAGCTACATTCATTTCAATGCAGTTATTTTCAAAGATCTTTTGAAATAATTGCAAATGCCTTACTACTGAACCTGATCTTTCATTGCTCAAGTATAGAGAAAGAGATAACTTTATGTAAAATTGACAAGTCATGAATCTATCCAAATGGATAGATTTAAAAAATCTATGTGCATATTAATCAGAACTTACAATGATTTATTTCAAGAGTGAGGAATGTGAATAATTTTAGGCAAATTACAAGAACTAGGTTATATTTTTGAGTCTAGAGACACTTACTATTGTCTCTCAAAGCACATAATCTTAGCATATGTTTGCTTTATCCATGCTGCCCTTTGTCTGGAAAGAACTAGAATATATTTTACCTACTTCTTTGAATATTTAAAATCAGTATGTATTATATTTGTTCATACCAGCACTTACATTTTGAATTTCATATCAATTTTGACTTATCTTTTCTTTAAGTCACTTACAAATTCTACAAATATTCATTTTGAACACCTGAGACACATGAAATTTATCTAAAATATTGACCTAGTAGATATAGAAATGAATGACACAGTAATAAATGCCTTACAAAAATAATATGTAGTCCTAAAAATGTAATAATTTTGACTATAATATACCCAAGTTCTTCATGTTTTGCTCTTTTGGTCTTTAAATCTACACATACATTATTATACCACTATGTGTCTTCTTCCTCTATAATTGTAATCTTTCCATTACTGTTTAAACTCAGGTTTTCATAAAACACTCCCAAACCCATACTATTATAGTATTTTAACATATTTATAATCAGCTTAGTATATGTTTATACTTTATTTTTGATTGCAATTTTTACATACTTTTTATATCATGTCTATATTCTCTGTTTCTTCCTTATATTATAAATCATTATGGACAGCATTATATTTGACAGTTCTTATGTTTAAAAATAATTAGTACATTATCATCTAAATATATCAATTTTGTGATACAAGTGGCAAAATATATCAATATATAAGATGATAATCTAAAATTGAAATTTTTTTAGTTTTTCTGAAAATTTCTTTTTCTATATGCTGAGTAGAATCTTTAAAATGGAAAATATAACCATTAAAACTCATCAGATGAAATTTGATTTTAGCTTTAGCCAATATTTGAGACAAAGAGGATTCTTTTACTCTCTTTTCTGGACTTCACATTTTTCTCTCTGTTGTCCTTTTAGCTTATAGTAATAGATTCAGAAAGCTTTAATCTCTTTTTTTTTCTTTTGAATATTATGTAATTTGTACTGTGAATTTGCTGCTATGTAGTTTTTGCTGCAAAATCAAAAATAGCTGCTTGTTATAGTATTTGCAGTGACTCTGAATATTACAACTGATTATTATATTTGATAAACTGTCATGGATTTATAAACAACTACTTTAAATTAAGATATACAGATGTTGATTAATAAACTTGATTCTTTACTCATATTGTGGGGTTTTTTTTCCCCTTTAAAGGGATGAAAGAAAAGCCCAGTTAGAAAACAAACAAGAAGAATTTAAATGTGTTGTGTGTTTTGGGTAGGTCTGGAAGCACCATCAAATATCCATGAGGGCAAAGTGACAGACTCTTCCATAGAGATTCTCTGGAATCGAGCTGATGGGAATTTCCAGCATTATGAAGTTACATGCCTGAACTGTACTGCTGCTTTCATGGTACATTACAGTCGGCTCTTGGAGGCATTAAACTTGACTCTTTCATGCTGAATCCAATATTACTGCATTATTACATTAGACGGTAGTGAAATTAAATAACCCCCGTGCTTATTTGGTTGTGTTGAATTGTGGAACATTTTTAAATGAACACTTGTTAATTTATTCTTTTGGATTGATAGGTCCAGAAGGTAGTTCAAGAAGCAGCAACATTCTCCAACCTGGATCCTGCCACAGTGTACACTTTTTCAGTTCGCACTGAAAGGGAAGGTTTTAAAGACAGTACTCCTAATGTCAAAGAAATACAGACAGGTACAGCCTGTGTAAGCACTTTAGGCATTATTCAATGTTCAGATATTTATTTCATTTTTTAGGGAAGATTTAGCAAATAGTTTGTTCTTCCCAGATTTTCTTTATGGGCAGGCAATTGTCATCTCTTGTCTCTCTTTTCTGTTTCCCCTTTATATGGGTTAGAATAACCTCTTTTGTATATGTATTGCCAGGCAGTAGAGTGGCTAATTGCCTGGGGTCGGGCCAGATTTTCCATTTGTGATCTAATTCCTTCATTGTTCAGTTAAGCAAACAATGAAGTGACATTTCCCCAGTGTTAGCAATTTACTCCCCAGGGCAGATGGTGATTATTCCATGCTAGTCATTTGAAATAAGGGCTGATTGGGAAGGCTGTATGTAAAATTATGCATTTTCATATCTAGATGAAGTAAAATTTTCAACTATTCTACTAAAATAGCTTTTTTAGTGATTCTTGGCACTGAAATTATGGGACCATTGATTTATGTGTTTAGAAACTGGTTATATCTGGTATTCCTTTATATGATAACACAGAATGGAATTGGGAGAGAATATCTTGGCAGTTTTGTTCCTTTCTTATACATGGAGGAATTTTAGAGCCAAAACAAAATACATATTGTACACTATTTTGCTTAACTGTTTTTCCTTAGGAAAGAAGGGAAGTATTTCATATTTAGATTGCAGTGAACTTTCCTGCTGATTAACCTTGTCACTATTTGGTATTTAATTAGAATGAGTCCAAAAAATCATTAAATATTCTGAGATTCATGGTGTTGGGAAGAAAAATAATTTTTTCTCTGCCCTTCTAGGTCCTTGACTGAGAGCCCTCCCCACCACCCCTCTAAAACAGATCAACAGGAGAGAAATAAACAGAAATTTAATAATATGTGTACTTCCTGCATACATAGGAGAGACCCAAGGAATCTGAGAAACTCCCTGAAGTGGCCTAAATTACTACCTTAAATACCATCTCCAGGGGCGCCTGGTGGCTCAGTCGCTAAAGCCTCTGCCTTCGGCTCAGGTCATGATCCCAGGGTCCTGGGATCGAGCCCCGCATAGGGCTCCCTGCTCCACGGGGAGCCTGCTTCTCCCTCTCCAGCTTCCCCTGCTTGTGTTCCCTCTCTCGCTGTGTCCCTCTCTGTCAAATAAATAAATAAAATCTTAAAAAAAAATACCATCTCCAGCTAAAGACAAAAGAAAATGTTGAGGGGTGTAAGGGAGCCAGTTATGGGAGGCTACCAGGAAAAGCACAGTAAACAAATGTAAGGTTATTATGCAGATTTAGGTCTGTCTTCTCCATTAAGAGTTTCTAAGTCTAAGATTTAGTCAGACTTCTCTCTCTAGTAGAGGGAGACACTCATATAAATGGATATTTCCCTTATAAACGTTAAGTGTCTCTTGAGAAGGGTAACTTTTACTCAGTTTTCGAAATTTCTCCTGTATATGCTGTTTCTAAAAATAACCAGCTCGAAATAATCTTTATGGCAAAGAGGAATATTTTGGGCTGGCATTTTCTGCTCCTCTTCAGTGGTTGCCCAAGACCAAGATATAATCTCTCCTACATTTTGAGGCAAGGGAAGTATTGGTTACAGTACTACAATAATACATATTGGCTCCATTTTAAAGTTTAAAATGATTCTTGCTGGTTTTTTTTCTTTTCTCTTTTTGACTTTTAACTTCTCCTATGTACCAGGAAGAATAAAAGGACTATCTTGCTTACCCTCAGAATTTGCAGGAAGTGAAACAAATCTTGAGAGTTTCAAGGCTGTTTTAGAGCAGATGCTTTGTGCAGTAGAAAATGTTATTTTTGTGTATGTTTTAATGATATAGCCCCATGTGCAGTTGAATTTATGAACCATAGTAGAAACTCCAGTGCAATAACTGTTAGCTGGCGGTCAGCTAGAAGTCTTCTGGATGGATACATTATTTCAATAGCCAGCGAAAGCTTAATGAAAGAGGAAATCCTGCTTTCCACAAAAAGGTATGAGAATATTGAAAAGAAATTGTGTTAAGTTACATGGAACACTAGATTAACATTTTATTTATATATATATTTTAAAAGCTACATTAGTGGCTTAATATAAACAGAAATTAGAAAACTGTAAGATAACTTTTTGGACTACAGTGTGATTAGAATAACTGAGTCAGATGTACAGTAACAAATCC
This sequence comes from Nasua narica, assembly GCA_028533885.1. NCBI lineage: Eukaryota > Metazoa > Chordata > Mammalia > Carnivora > Procyonidae > Nasua > Nasua narica. The sequence goes on from CM052807.1 coordinate 86,157,614, forward strand.
TTTCTGCAAATAAATAATTGTAAATCAATTCAGGATGGCTCATGCTTATATATATAATATATACTTTTTGACTTAAATGAATTACTCTGTGTTAGAAGCTATGGTTTCTCATTAACTATTTGTGCTTAAGCATAGCAGATTGTCTCCATAATGGGCAGTAAAAATACCACAAGACTTAAATATAAAATTCTTTCTGTAGACAGTGTGAGAAAATGGGAGTTTTCCAAATATTTCTGAGCTAAACGTTTTAATATGTGATTTTTTTTTAATGTGTAGGACCTTCACATTTAATAACCTGTCTTCAGGGACTGACTTTTTAATTAGCATTGTAACTACCAAGGGACTAAAGAGAAGCCATCCTACTGTCCTCATGATTTGCACTTGTAAGTTTATTTTATATTTAATTGACTTTTCATGGGTAAAAAATAATGGAAATGATTGTGTTTAAGCCAATATCTAATTAAAAGTGAATGAAAATGGAAGTGGTTTATGGCATGCTTGAAGAGAAGGAGCACTGAATTTATTTGGAGAACACCTGAGTTATAGTCCTGCCTCCGTGGCTTATTAGTTATGTGACCTTGGGCAAAACTATTAAGTTTTCACTTAGAAAATGAGAATAATTATTCCTGCCTAGGTACAAAATCTTGTTACTAAGATCCAAGCACAAAGCTCTTTGTGCAAGTGCAGAGGACTCTAAACCTCAAGCTATTATTGTCATGAAATAATATTTTTTCTAATATTTTGACTGTATTTAACATTTTATAAAACACAGAACAAAACTTGGAGTATGAAAAAAATAAATGGCACTGTTATTTATTTATTTATAAGATTTAATTTATTTATTTGATAGAGAGAGAGCACAAGCAGGGGGAGTGGCAGAGGGAGACAGACAAGTGGATTCCCTGCTGAGCAGAGAACCCAACACTGGACTCTATCCTAGGACCCTGGGGTCATGACCTGAGCTGAAGGCAGACACTTAACTGACTGAGCCACCCAGGCGCCCCAGCACTGTCTTTTTAATTGCATTACTTGGGTTCAATTCGCCTCTTCTGACCTTATTAGCATTTGCATGTATGCCTTTCCAGAGCATATGCAGTGTTCCAAAAAGCCCTTTCACTTGTGGGGCCCAGCCACATGCACCTGTGCTCAGTTGCCAGTGCCCTATCAGTGTGAGAGGAGGCTTAATCTCAGAATTTGCAGTGTGGAGGAAGAGAAAGCGCTGGCAGATGAGCAACGGTCAGATCAATTCCTGGAAAATAAACTAAAACATTTGAGGAGTTATGATTCACCAGCATGGTATTATGTGCTTAAGTCACCATATTGAATCTACCCAGGCTACCTCAAATGTAGGTTAAGGCTCAGAGGTGTTCATTACTCATCATGGAAGGTGAGACTTTTGACCCAGTTAACTAACTTCAAAACTGATATGAACTTTGCAGCCTCTTATGAACACCGTCCTAAGAAATATCAGAAATCGATGAGAAACAGCTCATTTTTGAAATCAATTTTATAAATTTTTTAATAAAATTTATTATTATAAATAATTTATAAATTTTATTTAGAAATCTTTTTGTCACTGCAAGTTACTTTGCTGCTTTGATCTGAGCTGTGCCATTTACCATCATTGTCATTGTTGTTATCGTCATCAAATTGAGTGCTTGTTGTGTGTCAGAGACATTGCTCAGTATTTTCTATGCTTTATATCACTTAATTCTGAATGACAACTTTTATTCTATCAATCATAATGAGATGCATATTTTTACATTTTTTATAAATGAGGAAACTGAGGCTTGGAGAATTCTAGTAGTTTATACAAGATTACAAAGATTTGAATTTGAGTTTCCCTGACATCAAATTTTGCTCATGTAACCACTGTGCTTCACTAGAAAGGCCACTATGTCTGTCATAGGAAGGACACTACCTACCCATTCTTGGCTCTGTGACCTTGTAGAATCCTGATTCTGTTTGGACCTCAAGATCTTCATTTCTACTCTGGGTTTAATAATACTTTCATATTTCATGATGTTATTTTGGCTGTGTTTTCCAAGACAAGGCTGTCAACTGTTTTCCTCCATCTTTTCTACTTTACTATTTGACTTTTATCTTCTACTGTATATTAATAATTTTTGATATATCTGTACCTCCCTTTTCTGCAAGCCACCTCAACTCCATTGGGAGGTAGATGGAATATTAATAAATGTATAAAATAGAGCTAAAATATTATGGGAATTTGGAAGCATAATAAATTAATTCCAGTTAAGAGGGAATGTGCATCACAGAAAAATAAAAAAGATGATGAATCAGTGACTCAGGTTTAAATCTACCAGTGAGCTGAATTCTAATAAGATTAAATCAATATGTAAATAGGGACAAAAAAAGTCTCATGCAAAATTTGAACTTTAGAGATGGAATTATTCCAATAAAATATTAATGTTTTGTTTCCCTCAGTTAAAAAAAGCAATGCAGGGGCGCCTGGGTGGTTCAGTGAGTTAAAGCCTCTGCTTTCGGCTCAGGTCATGATCTTAGGGTCTTGGGATCAAGCACCGAGTCAGGCTCTTTGCTCAGCAGGGAGCCTGCTTCCCCCTCTCTCTCTGTCTGCCACTCTGTCTGCTTGTGATCTCTCTCTCTGTCAAATAAATAAGTAAAATCTTAAAAAAAAAGAATTTATTTTTTAAAAAAAGCAATGCAATATGTCAGTTTTTAATATAAATTAGAAATAGAGTCATGTTACCAATTTGAAGAATAAGATTCAAGAACCTTCTCAGATATAACATTTAAAGGGAAAAGGAGTTTGTGAACTTAAGACAAAGGGGATAGATCAATCTTTTTATGCAGTGCATAGAATTGTAAGTTAAAAATCCCAATTGTAATAACTTCATACTGAATTCTCCTATGAGAAAAAAGAAATGTTAAAATCCATAGTTTATATAATTTTATTGTGGGAAGAGGCTTCCTAGAAAATTCTTTTTTCCCTTCCATTGCTGAGTTCGGGAGACTGAGATTGAGGGTAGATAGCTTGAGCAAGATCACATAGTGCTAAATTGGACTGGAAAACCCTCCATATCCTAGGACTCTTCCATAGTGTGACAGTCAAGCGTTTTTTTTTTTTTTTTCAATTCAATTTAATTAACATATACTGTGTTATTTAGCTTCAGGGATAGAATTATGTGATTCATCAGTTGTGTATAATACCCAATGCTCATTACATCAAGGACCTTCCTTAATGCCCATCAACAAATTACCCTTTCCTCCACCTACCTCCCCTCCAGCAACCCTCAGTTTGTTTCCTATACTTCATCTCTTTTGGTTTGCTTCCCTCTCTATTTTCATCTTATTTTATTTTTCCTTATCTTCCCCTATGTTCATCTGTTTTGTTTCTTAAATTCCACATATGAGTGAAATCATGTGGTATTTGTCTTTCTCTGGCTGACTTATTTCACTCAACATAATACCCTCTATTTTTACCCACATTGTTGTAAATGGCAGGATTTCATTCTTTTTGATGGCTGAGAATATTTCATTACATATATATACCACAACTTCTTTTTTTTTATTAACATATAATGTATTACTTGCCCTAGGGTACATGTCTGTGAATCATCAGGCTTACACATTTCACAGCATTTATCATAGCACATAACCTCCCCAATGTCCATATCCCTCCCCCACCCTGCCTCCCAGCCACCCTTAGTTTGTTTTATGAGTTTAGGAGTCTCTTATGGTTTATCTCCTTCCCCATCTCATCTTGTTTCATTTTTCTCCCCCATCCCACACAACCCCCCGCCCTGCCTCTCAAATTCTTCATATCAGAGAGATCATGTGATAATTGTCTTTATCTGACTGACCTATTTTGCTTAGCATAATACCCTCTAGTTCCATCCACATCGTTGAAAATGGCAAGATTTCATTTGTCTTGATGGCTGCATAGTATTCCATTGAATATATATACCACCTCTTCTTTATCCATTCATCTGTTGATGGACATCTAGGTCCTTTCCATAGTTTGGCTATTGTGGACATTGCTGCTATAAACTTTGGGGTGCACGTGCCCCTTCGGATCACTATATTTGTATCTTTAGGGTAAATACCCAGTAGTGTTATTGCTGGGTCATAGGGTAGCTCTATTTTCAACTTTTTGAGGAACCTCCATACTGTTTTCCAGAGAGGCTGCACCAGCTTGCTGTCCCACCAACAGTGTAGGAGGGTTCTGCTTTCTCCACATCCTTGCCAACATCTGTCGTTTCCTGATTTGCTAAGTTTAACCATTCTGACTGGTGTGAGGTGGTATCTCACTGTGGTTTTGATTTGAATTTCTCTGATGTTGAGTGATGTTGAGCACTTTTTCCTGTGTCTGCTGGCCATTTGGTTGTCCTCTTTGCAGAAATGTCTGTTTATATCTTCTGTTAAATCCATTTCTTGATCGGATTATTTGTTCTTTGGGTGTTGAGTTTGATAAGTTCTTTATAGATTTTGGATACTAGCCCTTTATCTGATATGTCATTTGCGAATATCTTCTCCCATTCGGTCAGTTGTCTTTTGGTTTTGTTGACTGTTTCCTTTGCTGTGCAAAAGCTTTTGATCTTGATGAAGTCCCAATAGTTCATTTTTGCCCTTATTTCCCTTGCCTTTGGTGATGTTTCTAGGAAGAAGTTGCTGTGGCTGAGGTTGAAGAAGTTGCTGCCTGTGTTCTTCTCCATGATTTTGATGGAGTCCTGTCTCACATTGAGGTCTTTGATCTATTTTGAATCTATTTTTGTGTGCAGTGTAAGGAAATGGTCCAGTTTCATTCTTTTGCATGTGGCTGTCCAGTTTTCCCAACACCATTTGTTGAAGAGACTGTCTTTTTTCCATTGGATATTCTTTCCTGCCTTGTCAAAGATTAGTTGACCATAGAGTTGAGGGTCCATTTCTGAGCTCTCTATTCTGTTCCATTGATTTATGTGTCTGTTTTTGTGCCAGTACCACACTGTCTTGATGATTACAGCTTTGTAATAGAGCTTGAAGTCTGGAATTGCAATGCCGCCGACTTTGGTTTTCTTTTTAAACATTCCTCTGGCTATTCGTAGTCTTTTCTGGTTCCATATAAATTTTAGGATTATTTATTCCATTTCTTTGAAATAAATTGATGGTATTTTGATAGGGATTATATTAAATGTGTAGATTGCTTTAGGTAGCATAGACATTTTCACAATATTTGTTCTTCCAATCCATGAGCATGGAACGTTTTTCCATTTCTTTGTGTCTTCCTCAATTTCTTTCATGAGCACTTTGTAGTTTTCTGAGTACATAGTCTTTGCCTTTTGGTTAGGTTTATTCCTAAGTATCTTATGGTTTTGGGTACAATTGTAAATGGAATCAACTCCTTAATTTCTCTTTCTTCTGTTTTGCTGTTGGTGTATAGAAATGTAACTGATTTCTGTGCATTAATTTTATATCCTGACACTTGACTGAATTCCTGTATGAGTTCTAGCGGTTTGGAGTGGAGTGTTTTGAGTTTTACATATAAAGTATCATATCATCTGCAAAGAGTGAGAGTTTGACTTCTTCTTTGCCAATTTGGATGCCTTTTATTTCTTTTTGTTGTCTGATTGCTGAGGCTAGGACTTCCAGTGCTATGTTGAATAGCAGTGGAGATAGCAGACGTCCCTGCTGTGTTCCTGATCTCAGGATCTCATTGAAAATGATATTCGCTGTGGGTTTTTAATAGATGGCTTTGATGATGTTGAGGAATGTACCCTCTATGCCGACACTGTGAAGAGTTTTGATCAAGAAAGGATGCTGTACTTTGTCAAATGCTTTTTCAGCATCAATTGAGAGTATCATATCCTTCTCATTCTTTCTTTTATTCATGTATTGTATGACATTGATTGATTTGCGAATGTTGAACCAACCTTGCAGCCCAGGAATAAATCCCACTTGGTCGTGGTGAATAATCCTTTTAATGTACTGTTGGATCCTATTGGCTAGTGTTTTGGTGAGAATTTTTACACACGTGTTCATCAAGGATATTCGTCTGTAATTCTGCTTTCTGATGGGATCTTTGTCTGGTTTTGGGATCAAGGTAATGCTGGCCTCATAAGACAAGTTTGGAAGTTGCCCTTCCATTTCTATTTTTTGGAACAACTTCAGGAGTATAGGTATTAATTCTTCTTTAAGTGTTTGGTAGAATTCCCCTGGGAAGTCATCTGGCCCTGGGCTCTTGTTTCTTGGGAGATTTTTGATGAATGTTTCAATCTCCTTACTGGTTATGGGCCTGTTCAGGTTTTCTATTTCTTCCTGGTTCAGTTTTGGTAGTTTGTGTGTCTCTAGGAATGCATCCATTTCTTCCAGATTGTCTAATTTGCTGGCGTATAGCTGCTCATTTTATGTTCTTATAATTGTTTGTATTTCTTTGGCGTTGGTTGTGATTTCTCCTCTTTCATTCATGATTTTATTAATTCCAGTCCTTTCTCTTTTCTTTTTGATAAGTCTGGCCAAGGGTTTATCAATTTTATTAATTCTTTCAAAGAACCAGCTCCTAGTTTCATTGATTTGTTCTACTCTTCTTTTGGTTTCTCTTTCATTGATTTCTGCTCTGATCTTTATTATTTCTCTTCTTCTGCTGGGTTTAGGCTTTCTCTTTTGTTCTTTCTCAAGGTGCTTTGGGTGTAGGATTAGGTTATGTATTTGAGATCGTTCTTATTTCTTGAGTAAGGCTTGTATTGCTATATACTTTTCCTCTCAGGACTGCCTTTGCTGTATCCCAGAGATTTTGAACAGTCGTGTTTCCATTTTCATTTGTTTCCATGAATTTTTTTTAATTCTTCTTTAATTTCCTGGTTAACCCATTCATTCTTTAGTAGGATGCTCTTTAGCCTCCATGTATTTGAATTCTTTCCAACTTTCCCCTTGTGATTGAGTTCTAGTTTCATAGCATTGTGGTCTGAAAATATGCAGGGAATGATCCCAATCTTTTGGTACTGAATGAGATCTGATTTGTGTCCCAGGATGTGATCTATTCTGGAGAATGTTTCTTGTGCACTAGAGAAGAATGTGTATTTTGTTGCTTTGGGATGGAATGTTCTGAATATATCTGTGATGTCCGTCTGGTCCAGTGTGTCATTTAGAATCTTTATTTCCTTGTTGATCTTTTGCTTAGATGATCTGTCCATTTTGGTGAGAGGAGTATTAAAGTCCCCTACTATTATTGTATTATTGTTGATGTGTTTCTTTGACTTTGTTATTAATTGGTTTATATAATTGGCTGCTCTCATGTTAGGGGCATAGATATTTACAATTGTTAGATCTTCTTGTAGGACAGTCCCTTTAAGTATGATATAGTGTTCTTCTTCATCTCTTATTATAGTCTTTGGTTTAAAATCTAATTTATCTGATGTAAGGATTGTCACCCCAGCTTTCTTTTGATGTCCATTCGCATGGTAAATTGTTTTCCACCCCCTCACTTTAAAGCTGGGGAGGTGTCTTTGGGTCTAAGATGAGTTTCTTGTAGACAGCATATGGATGGGTCTTGTTTTTTTATCCATTCTGATACTCTGTGTCTTTTGATTGGGACATTTAGTCCATTTACATTCCGGGTAACTATTGACAGATATGAATTTAGTGCCATTGTATTACCTGTAAGGTGACTGTTAACTGTATATTGTCTCTGTTCCTTTCTGTTCTATGTTCCTTTTAGGCTCTCTCTTTGCTTAGAGGATCCCTTTCAATATTTCCTGTAGGACTGGTTTGGTGTTTGCAAATTCCTTTAGTTTTTGTTTGTCCTGGAAGCTTTTTATCTCTCCATCTATTTTCAGTGACAGCCTAGCTGGATATAGTATTCTTGGCTGCATATTTTTCTCATTTAGTGCTCTGAATATATCATGCCAGTCCTTTCTGGCCTGCCAGGTCTCTGCCAAACTAACATTTCTGCCTTTGTATGTTACAGACTTCTTGTCCCAAGCTGCTTTCAGGATTTTCTCTTTGTCACTAAGACTTGTAAATTTTACTATTAGATGATGGGGTGTAGACCTATTTTTGTTGATTTTGAGGGGGGTTCTCTGTGCCTCCTGGATTTTGATGCTTGTTCACTTCATCAGATTAGGGAAATTCTCTACAATAATTTGCTCCAATATACCTTCCGCCCCTTTCTCTCTTTCTTCTTCTTCTGGGATCCCAATTATTCTAATATTGTTGCGTCTTATGGTATCACTTATTTCTCGAATTCTCCCCTCGTGGTGCAATAGTTGTCTCTTTTTCTCAGCTTCTTTATTCTCCATCATTTGGTCTTCTATATCACTAATTCTTTCTTCTGCCTCATTTATTCTAGCAGTAAGAGCCTCCATTTTTTATTGTACCTCATTAATAGCTTTTTTGGTTTACTTGGTTGGATTTTATTTCTTTTATTTCTCCAGAAAGGGATTTTATTTCTCCAGAAAGGGATTCTTTAATCTCTTCCATGCTTTTTTTGAGCCCAGCTAGCACCTTGATAATTGTCATTTTGAACTCTATTTCTGACATATTACTAATGTCCATATTAACTAGGTCTCTAGCCATCGGTACTGTCTCTTGTTCTTTTTTTTGTGGTGAGTTTTTTCCCCCTTGTCATTTTTTTTTTCATTCAATTGTATTTTTTTTTTTATTTTTTTTCTCCCCAAATTTGTTTATTTTAATTTTTCAGTGTTACAAGATTGATTGTTCATGCACCACACCCAGTGCTCCATGCAGTACGTGCCCCTCTTGATACCCACCACCAGGCTCACCCCCCCCACCCCCTCCCCTCCAAAACCCTCAGTTTGTTGCTCAGAGTCCACAGTCTCTCCTGGTTCAACACCCCCTCC
>CM052807.1:86166529-86293967 GCA_028533885.1 Nasua narica
ATCCATTCATCTGTTGAAGGGCATTTTGGTTCTTTCCACCCCCTTGTCATTTTATCGAGATAAGAATAGATGAGTGAGAGAGAAAAATACTCTGGAGTTCCACAGTTTTCACTGATTGATGAACTTGGTCTTGGCTGGATGATTCTCAGATGTCTTTGCCCGAGGTGGAATTGCCCCGCCCTTGCCAGGGGATGGGCCTAGCAATTTGCTCAGGTTCACTCTTGGGAGTCTTTGTTCTCCAAGTGCTTTCCATACTACCCTGGAGACCAGGAATTCAAATGGTGGCCTCCCAGCCTCCTGGGGGAGGAGCCAAGCACTCGGGGCCCCGCTCCTCAGCACGCCCTCAGAGGAAGGCAGTCAATCACTCCCGTCTCCCTGGTCCCCACCCAAGCTCCAAGTTCAGTCGCCCGTGGTGGAGTGCCTCTATCTCTGGCACGGCCCCGTCTGGAGTCTCCAAACCCAGCAAATTCCTGCTGCTCATTCCCATGCCTCTCCTCCCAAAAGAGGAAGGAGGGGGTCTGTCCTGAGCTGCCTTCTGGGGGGTCCCTGCTCAAAGAGCTGTGGCCCAACTGTGCCTTGGATTGTGGTGTAAGTTACGTCTGAGCTGATAGCGCACTGCGCGGCTCCTTCTCTGCCACCAGGTTCTCTGCTGCGATACCTGGGAGCTCTGCCACACTCAGATACCCCTGTTCCCTTTGTGACCCGATGGGTTCTGAAACCGCACTGTTTCTGCAAGTGTGGTTTCACACCCCCCCCACCCTCCGCTTAGCCTCTGGAGCGATGTCCCTCAGCAGAGCAGACTCTAAAAGTTCCTATTTTGTGCTCTGCGGCTCTGTGGCTGCACAAAGCCGGCCCCTCCCCCCGCAGTCTCTCTTCCCGTCACTTTGGATTCACTTTTCCAGAAATCCTACCTTTAAGAAAGTGGTCGATTTTCTGCTCCTAGAATTGCTGTTCTTCCTCTCTTCTCTGTTGAGTGTGCTGGCTTTTAGAATGGTTTGATAACTATCTAGCTGAACTTCTGGGATCCAACTCTATCTCAACCTCCTACTGCTCTGCCATCTTGCTCCTCTCCCTATACCACATCTTCTTTATCCATTCATCTGTTTATGGACACCTGGGCTCTTTCCATAGTTTGACTCTTGTGGACATTGCTGCTATAAACATTGGGGGTAGGTGCCTCTTCAAACCACTATGTTTGTATTCTTTGGATAAATACTTAGTAATACAATTGCTGGATCATAGGGTAGCTCTTCTTTTAACTTTCTGAAGAACCTCCATACTGTTTTTCAGAGTGACTGCACAGTCTGCGCTCCCACCAACAGTGTAAAAGGGTTCCTCTTGCTCTGCATTCTTGCCAATATTTTTGTTTCCTGAGTTGTTAATTTTAGCCATTCTGACCAGTGTGAGCTATCTGATTGTGATTTTGATTTGTATTTCCCTGATCCTGAGTGATGTTGAGCATTTTTCATGTGTCTGTTGGCCATTTGTATGTCCTCTTTGGAGAAATGTCTGTTCATGTATTCTGCCCATTTCTTATCTGGATTTTTGTTTTTTGGGTGTTGAGTTTGATAACTTCTTTATAGATTTTTTAAAAGATATTATTCCAGTGTCTTATTTTGTTACCCTTATTTCATTACCCATAGATCCAGACCCACCATTGAATTTGATGATTTGGGGGCAGGAAGAAAACACAATATATTTGTCTTGGAAACTTCCACAAGGAGGCTTTGAAAAGTTTCAGGTAAATAACAGTGTTATCATACAACCTTGATGTTTAGTGGGGTCTTTATTTCATTCTTTGTTTTTATCCTTTATTTTGTATAATGATTTTAGAAACTATTCTACTTTTTAACATAAGATTTTCCTCCAAAGTAAATTTTCTATTTACTGCTTTAAAAGTACAAGGTTATCATGAGAAGTGTTCAAATATGAATCAAAGATGATACTTTGACAGATTTTGGTTTTCAACAGAGGCAGACATGTGCACACATGGTACAAGGAAGTGAATAAAGAGAGTGCTGGAGAGTAATGCTTCTGTGACAGCACTGGCCAGAACAAAAATTCGAGCTGTTATAGTTGGGTGATGTGTCATAGGCTCCCTTTTAACCTTATCCTAGACATTTAGTTGAGTAGAGACTTCTAGCCAAGAGAGTAGGAGAGTAGGATATACAGAGAAGCCACTTTTCAACTGTATCTGTTATTATTTGTAGTAAACATGTACATTTTTGTTGTCTTTTGTCATTAATAATATAACTCAGCATCACATGAAGAAATATATCCACCCTGCATCCTACATTGTATGGTTTACAGAGTAAGCTTCCAGAGACAGCACTACTGCTTTGTATTCTATGGGGGCAAACAACTTTTCCATACTTTCATAGCCATAGGAGATGGTAATTTGAGTTACAAATAATAGAAAACAACCTGAAATAGCTTAAGCAATAAAGAAAAAAATGTATTAATATAAGAGTGCTTCATGGAGACCAAGGGAAAGGGTATATCTGGGTGTTAGGAAGACCTGTAATGAGATATTTTATGGCTATGGAGAATCCAGGGATTATTTTCTTTTTTGTCTATTTCTACTCATCTGCCTGACTTTTTTTTTTTCTAATGACTGATTTTCTTTGCTAAGCAATCCATGTGGTGAGGCAAAGAATGCTGTATACAACTTTCAAGTATAAATGGTGTGTTACCAGCCACAGAGAGACAAATTCTCCTTAAACTCCCATGGAAGGGCTGTGATTATTCCAAATTGGATTAGACACCTAGTACAGTTCCAGTTAACTGTGCTTGTAGGTCCCAAATCATGTAAAAAATGGTGGCCACAGGTTTGTGGGGGAGAGGCTATAAAAGCAATCATTAGATTTAGGGCAAACACAGTAAAAGATGTTTCCTAAAAATAAAAAATAATACAGAATTTAATAATTTATAGAATCAGTGCAATCTAAAAGCAACCAGGGGCGATAAAATTACCAGATACATGATATAAACAGATTAGTATATCTGGGTTTTATATTTAAGTATGTTTTTCTTGACAATTAAGTTCAATAAGAGAAACAAGATAATGGGCTTGTATAAAATATAGTCTTTTAGTGGTTCCCCACTCTCCATCTAATGTGCACATTCCTTAGTGTGACCTTCAGAGTCAGACTCTAACAACCTATCTAATCTATTTTCTCAAGACTCCATATTTCAGCAGAATTATATTGCCTATGATTCTCTACATATTTTGTGTTTTCTTGATTCTATTCCTTAGTCATGTTCTTTTAACCAGAGTAGATTCTCTCCCATTTTTCTTTGACAGTTCTTTAAGGCTCTGCTCAGATATATTCTCTCTGTGAAAGCTCCCTTGAACACCAGTTATCAGTCTCCCATACCATAAATTTTCCATAATCTTTGACTCCTTTTTCCTTTATGTCCATATGTACTTGTTTACTGAATCCTGATGATTCCAACTTAGAATTATTGGGAAAATCCTACTTTTCTCTTCCATTCCCTTTTTCTTTACTTTTATTCAGGCTCTTATCATCATTGTTGGCTCCCTTGTGCTCCAAGGATCAAGCTGACCCCAGGACAATCCTAAAGCTATTGAAACATCATCTCATTTCTTTTCCCTGCACTCATCTTAAATTTTAGGCTTATATTGTGAATACATTAAACATCTTACTTTTACTTTCCTCAGTAGTACACACCTCTTTGAAACTCATCCCTGTAAGTTGTTTCTGAAGTGTTTATTGACATATTTTTATTGTCACCATATTTTGGGAGATGGCTTCCCCAGCTACTTCCAAAATAATTATTTTTTCTGTTCTGTGATTCATGCAATTTTATGTTTATGTCTTTGTCACAGCCTTTATACAACATACTTGTTTTTAAATTTTTTTTATATTAGTATAGTTGACATATAACATTATATTAGTTTCAGATGTTTACCACATACTTGTTTTGATTGCTCACCAGGAATTTCTTTAGATGGCAAGGCAGATGACACAACAGCAGTCATTAATATTCACATGAAATCCAGGATTCCCAGAGAGGGATAGGCTTATATAAGCATCCAATGAGGAGGGGAGCAAATAGAAAGAGAGGTTGAATTTGGTTTTTATTCTGATTAAAGGATAGAGGTGGATCAGGAGCTTCCTGGAAGAACTAGAAGCTGTGAGGTTTGAAAATTTCCTGCTCTCAGAGGCAGGGGATCTAAGGTTTTCTTATCTTGAGCCCCAGATGTAGGGTAGACTGGGAAGAGGGGTGGGGATCTAAAAGTTGTCAATAGTCAGGTAAAAAATGGAGTTAAACTCTTTTTATTATAGTACCTTATTAATTATATAAGATTAAAAGAAATAAAGTAAAAAGGAGTTATTATTTTTTAAAGGATAGAGGTGTGGTGTATGCCTTCAGGCTGAGTTGAAAGATTCCTAAAACAGTAAAATTTCATTCATTCAACAAACCCAACATTCAGCATTAAAAAAAATTAAAAAAAATATTCCTTCAACAACAAATTCTTGTCTTTATGGTGCTTACATTCTAGAAGAATTGCAGATTTGAGAAAGATAGTGACTAGAATTGCTCAAAAAAGCATACAGGAAATAAAATCAAGCTTAAAGCCTCTGAAACCAGAAGGCAAGAGGGCACTATGTGTTAAAAGTCTGGTTGACTAACCAAGGCAAATTTTAAAATGAACTATCTTAAATGAAATTATCAGTCTCAGTCACTAAATATAATCAATTCCATTACTGCAATATAATTCCAGTTGGCTCTTAATGGGTTCCCAGAAAACCAAACCACCTAAAAGTTCCCTACCAATGTGAAATGATGGAGTCTGCCTGGGATACAAGTCATTAGGGTCTATGTCGCAGTTAACATAAGAAAACAAGTATCTTTTATTTCTAATGATATTAGTGGACATCGGCTTCAATCAGTTCTGCCTTTTTTCAGAGGAATTAAGCTCATGGTGATATACTTATGCAGAATATTCTGGTAATAGATTCATAATAGGAGTTTTTTTTATAAAACAGAAATCTTTGTCTTGTTTTGCCTGGCATTCTGAGCATTCAGAATATAGAGAAGGAACATTTATTAGTATGGACAAACTGTGAAATTCATTTGAACACCAAATATTTGTTCTAGTGAGTAATCCTCTGAAACTATTAGATTACTGGCTTTCTTTTCATGAGTACTAGGAGTGCAAAAAGACTTATATCCTTTAAAAGAATCTCATAACTGTAATGGAACTGAAGGTATAATCTATTCCAAGCATGAAAATAAACATTGGCTCCCACATTTAAGACCTAAAAGAATTCAGTGTGAACTTAGAAAAAATCAAATAGTTGATATAGGACATCAATGGAAGTTTGCCATTTCCCTTCTTAACAACTTTCAACTTGTTTTTTATGTACTCTGAATTATGTTATAGACCAGCACTGTCCAATAGAAATGTAATAGAAACCATAAATGAGAACCATATGTATAATTTTATTTAGTAGAGACACTAAAAAAGTAAAAAGATACAAGTGAGGGTGAAGTCCAAGATGGCAGCATAGGAAGATCCTGAACTCATCTCCTCCCACAGACACACTGAGTCCATAGCTACAAATGGAACAATTCCTTTTGAAAAAGACCTGAAGACTCGATGAACAGGTCTTTTCCAACAGACAATAAAAGGGTCATATTGAGATGAATATGAGAGGCTGAGATGCAATCTTGCCAAAAACCCCATTCCTACCTCAGTAACCCACAATAGGGAGGGATATCACAAACCTGGAGAAGCAAAGGGTTCATACCTCACATCAGGAACCACAACCCCTAAGACCTGTACCAGAATACTGAACCCCCAAAACATGTGGCTTTGAAAAACAATGGGGCCTATGTCCAGGGGACCCAAAGGGCTATAAAATACTGGTCTAAGGGCTCTCACACAGACTCATTCTCCCTGGGACCCAGATAAAAGCAGCAGTTTGAAAAGCATCTAGACTAGATGTGAAAGAGATTCATTTGCTTATCTTAAAGTTTCTGTCGGAAAGGCAGTGGCCTCTTGGGACATTGTCCAGTGACAGAGGTCTTAACAGGAGCCCTTTTTGTCTTTTTCCTCTACCTTGCTAGCACTGGTGGGCATGTACAGTCCCTACAATCACCCACTGGCCTGGTAAAACCAGTAGGTGTGCCTCAGCCCTGCCCTCGCCTGTTGCCTAGCTAAAGCCAAGGCATAGGCACATAGTCCACACAGAGAATGCTCCTCGATGCAGGTTCTCTGGTGGCCAGGGGTGGTTTGTATTCCTGGGTTCCATGGGATAGACACAATTAGACAGTTTTGGAAGGACACCGCTCCCAGGGCACTTCACAAATAGCAGAGCAAAGCACACCCCCAGTCTTGCTTTGAATAAGGCCTATTTACTTGTCCTGGAGCTTCAGCCTAGAAGGCATACCTTGGGTTTGCCGCACATTTAGAGGCTATGCAAGTATTCTCAGGGAACATTTTCTGGGGGAAGTCATTTTGTAAGCTTTCCCTTGGCTGCACTAAGCTTACTGGTACCTCCCCAAAAGAAACTTTTATACTCATTTGGAGCCCTGATTTTTACAACTTTTGCCGAGGGGATATCTCCAAACCACCTGGTTGGTAGGCCAGCAGGATTTATGATTGTGATCCCACAGGAGTATATATATTTGCATAATTAAAAGCTGCTTCCTGGGACTCTGCATTCCCATTGATCTGAAACTAAGTGATGACTGAAATCTCTCTCTTTGGAACACTAGCAGGTTTTGGCACACCTCTTCAACTGGCACTTATTGAGAATAAACCAGAATTTTTGGATAATCACAAAGATTTGAGAGACAACTAAGAGCTGGGGAAGGTTGAACAATAAATTTTATTTCCTACATGAGGCCTCTCTTTCATGAGTGGGAGAGATAGCTGTTTTGCTTAATACATGGAAACAGAGAGAGCAGCAAGATGAGGGAACAAAGGATTCTGTTTTAAATGAAAGAAAAAGATAAAACCTCAGAAAAGACCATAATTAAATGGAGATAAGTGATATATATGATAAAAGTTAAAAGTAACTGTCAATAAGATGCTCATCAAACTTAGAAGAGGAATGGATGAACAGTGAGAACTTCAGGGAGATAGAAAATAGAAGAGAGCACCAAACCAACTCACAGAACTGAAGAATACAGTAACTAATCTAAAAAAATAAAACAACAACAACAAAAACAAAACAAAAAACCTAAAGGGGTTTAACAGTAGATTAGATGAAGCAGAAGAAATGATCAATGATCTAGAAGACAGGATAGTGGAACTCACTCAAATAGAGCAATAAAAAGAAAAAAAGAGTTTTTAAAAGGGAAGATAGCTTAAGGGACTTAACAGCACAATATCAAGTGGAATAACATTCACATTATAGGGATCCTAGAGGTAGAGAGAGAGTAAGGGGCAGAAAACTTACTTGAAGAAACAATACTGAAAACTGCTTTAACCTATGTAGGGAAACAGACATCCAGATCCAGGAAGTCCAGAAAATTTCAAATAAGATAAACCCAAAGAAAGCCACACCAAGACACATTACAATTAAAATATCAAAAGTTTAAGAGAGAATTTTAAAAGCAGCTAGAGAAAAACATTAAGTTGTTATGTACAGAGGAACCCCTTTAAGACTTTGGAGACTTTTTAGCAGGGATTTTGCAGGCCAGAAGAGAATGGCAAAGTATATTCAGTGTTGAAAAAACTTCCAACCAAAAAAATTCTACCCAACAAAATTATCATTCAGAATTGAAGGAAAGATAAAAAAAAAAAAAGAATTGAAGGAAAGATGAAGAGTTATACAGACAAACGTAAAAGTTCATCATTACTAAACCGGACTTATAAGAAATATTCAAGGGACTTCTTTGATCTGTAAATAAAGAGTATTTATTCATAACAAGAAAACCTATGAAAGTATAAATCTCATTGGTAAAGATAAATATATAGTACAAGTAGTGGATTAATCACTTATAAAGCTAGTATGAAGGCTAAAAAACAAAGGTAGTAAAAATAACTAAAACTACAATAATTTGTTAAGGGATATACAAAATAAAAAGTTATGAAATGTGACAACAAAAACATAAAATGTGGGAGAGAAGAGTAAAAATGTAGAGGTTTTTTTTATCAACATATAATGTATTATTTGCCTCAGGGTACATGTCTGTGAATCATCAGGCTTACATATTTCACAGCACTTACCATAGCCCATACCATCCCCAATGTCCATAACCCAGCCACCCTATCCCTACCCCTCCTACCCCTCAGCAACCCTCAGTTTGTTTTATGAGTTTAGGAGTCTCTTATGTTTTGTCTCCTTCCTGATCCCATCTTGTTTCCTTTCCCCTCCCACAATCCCCCACCCTGCCTCTCAAATTCCTCATATCAGAGAGATCATATGATAATTGTCTTTCTCTGATTGACTTATTTCTCTTAGGATAATAATCTCTAGTTCCATCCACATCATTGCAAATGACAAGAATTCGTTTCTCTTGATGGCTGCATAGTATTCCAGTGTGTGTGTGTGTGTGTGTGTGTGTGTGTGTGTGTATCTCACATCTTCTTTATCCATTCATCTGTTGATGGACATCTAGGTTCTTTCCATGGTTTGGCTATTGTGAACATTGCTGCTCTAAACATTGGGGTGCACGTTCCCCCTTCGGATCACTACATTTGTATCTTTAGGGTAAATACCCAGTAGTGCGATTACTGGGTCATAGGGTAGCTCTATTTTCAACTTTTTGAGGAGCCTCCATACTTTTCCAGAGTGGCTATACCAGCTTGCATTCCCACCAACAGTGTAGGAGGGTTCCCCTTTCTCCGCATCCTTGCCAACATCTGTCATTTCCTGACTCGTTAATTTTAGCCATTCTGACTGATGTGTGACTTTTAGCCATTCTGACTGGTATCTCACTGTGGTTTTGATTTGTATTTCTCTGATGCCAAGTGATGTTGAACACTTTTTCATGTGTCTGTTGGCCATAAAAATGTAGTTTTACAATGCATTTGAACTTAAGTTGCTATCAACTTAAAATAGACTATACATAAAATGTTATATGTGAGGCTCATGGTAACCACAAAGCAAAAACCTATAGTAGATACTCAAAAGGTAATCAGAAAAGATCTAAGTATAACACTAAAGAAAGTCATCAAACCACAATGGAAGAAAGCAAATGGAGAAGAAAGGAACAGAGAAGAAAGCCAGAAAATGATTATCAAAATGCCAATATGCAAATACATACCAATAATTACTCTAAGAGGTGCCCATCTGGCTCAGTTGGAGGACTATGTGACTCTTGATCTCAGGGTCATACATTTGAGCCCCACATTAAATGTAGAGATTATATGAATGAATGAATGAATGAATGAATAAAATTATTATGAATATATAAATTCTTCAAAGCAAAAATAAGGAGTGGTTGAATGGCTAAAAAAAGACTCATCTATATGCTATCTATAAGAAATTTACTTCATGTGTAATGACACACACAGACTGAAAGTGAAAGGAAGGAAAAGATGTTCTGTAAAAATGAAAACCAAAAGAAAGCTGCAGTAGTTATATTAACATCAGAAAACATAGACTTAAAACAAAGGCTGTAATGGGGTGCCTGCGTTAAGTGACTCTTGGTTTCAGGTCAGGTCTTGATTGCATAGGTTGTGGGATCGAACTCTGCATTGGGCTTTGTGCTTAGTAGGGTCTGCTTGAAGATTCTCTCCCTCTGCTCCTTCTCCCACTCACATGCTTTCCCTCCCTCTCTCTTTCTCTTTCTGTCTCTCTCAAATAAATAACTCAATCTTTAAAAAAAAAGTCTGTAATAAAAGATGAAGAAGAGAATTACATAATGGTAAAGGGCTCAACCCAACAGAAATATATAACATTTGTAAATGTTTATGCACCCAACATAGGAGCATCTAAATCCATAAAGCAAATATTAATAGACCTAAAGGGAGGAATAGAAATCAGTATGATAATAGTAGGGAACTTTAATACCACACTTACATCAATGGACAGATCATCCACACAGAAAATCAGTAAGGAAAAATCAGCCTTAAATGACATATTGGAACAGACAGACTCAATAGATAAATACAGACTATTTCATCCAAAAACAGTAGAATACACATTCATCCCAAGTGCACATGAAATATTCTCCAGGATAGATCACATGTTGGCCACAAAGTAATCTCTATGAGAAGACTGAAATCATATCAAGCATCTTTTCTGACCACAATGGTATGAAACTATAACTCAGTTACAAGAGGAAAGCTGGAAAATTCACAAATATGTAGAGACTAAACAAAATGCTACTGAACAATCAATGAGTCAATGAAGAAATCAAAGGAGAAATCAAAAATACTGTGAGATATTTTAGTGTAATCCCAGTAGTTTATTTTGGCTTTTGTGTCCTTTGCTTGAGGGGATTTATCTATAGAGATGTTTCTACAGCTGATGTCAAAGAAATTACTTTACCTATGTTTTTTTCTAGGAGTTTTATGGTTTCAGGTTTTGTATTTATGTTTGTAATCCATTTTGAGTTTATTTTTGTGTATAATGTAAGAAAGTGGTCCAGTTCCTTTTGTTTGATTTTTGGAATCTAGCTTTCGAGTTTATCCAGAACCATTTATTGAGGGTACTGTCTTTTCTCCATTGTATTCTTGCCTCCTTTGTCATAGATTAATTGACCATGTAAGCATGGGTTGATCCTTATCAGTCTTCAATCTTTAAAAAAAATATTTTATTTATTTATTTGATAGAAAGAACACAAGCAGGAGAGTGGTGGACAGATGAGAGAGAACAGACTACTCGCCAAGCAAGGAGCCAGATATGGGACTCAGTCCCAGGACTCTGGGATCATGACCCGAGCCAAAGGCAAATGCCCAACTGACTGAGCCATGTAGGCTCCCCCAGGAAGCTTTATTTTGATGTGAATCTCTTTACCTCCTCCCTTGCCACAGAACAACCAGAATTCTCTTTCCTAGAAGTAAAATCTGTATCATTCTTGGGTTTAAAGTCTCCTGCCATGGCTTACAATACTCTGCCTTTCTCTTGTGACCCCACCCCTGCTCCTTCCAGTCTCTCCCAACTCAGGAAAGGCTACTGTCCTTAAGTCACTGCCCAGTTTTTCCCATCCTCTCCTCCCTCAATCCATCAGCTAGTTCTGGCATTTATATCTCTAAAACGGATTGTCAATGTGTCTATTTCTCTCCATCACCACTGCACCTCTCTTGTCCTAGTCGCTATCATTTCTTACCAAGACCAGCAGTCTAGGTGACAGATGGTAGCTTCTCACATCCCAACTGGTCTCTGTTTCCATTCTTGATTCCCTTACAATCCACTTTCCATATAACAGCCAGAGAAAGAGAGAGCTATTAAAAACACAGTCTCTCATTAATTTAACATCTTCTGGTAGATTTCCATGGCCCTTCAAATAAAAACTAAACTCCAAGAACGTCATGTGATTGAACCTTCATCTAGCTATCCTGTCTACTTAGTTACTACAACCATCTGACTTTCTTTCTATTCCTCTAACATGCCAAAAATATCTTCATTACAAGGTTTTTCCCTTGACATTCATTTTGCATGGATATCTTGATTTCAGTTTTGGTTGTCTTTTTCCTGTTATTAATTTCTAATCTCAGATATTATCTTCCCATCTCCTTCTCTGATTGTCTCAACAAAACTGCTCTTCAATCCTTGATGTAAGTGAGTTATCTCATTCATTTATTTATTGAGTTGCTTGTTGTTAGGCGCTACCACTAGAAGGTAACTTCCCTACAATCAGATGCCTTTCCTGTCTTCTTTATACCAATATACTTAGTGCCTATACTAATGTTTACCCTGAATTAGAAGCTTGATAAATGTTTGATAAATAAATAAAACCTTACATAACAGTGTTTTTCCATATATGATTGGGATAACTATGGAGGGAAGATATCGATACTGAATATAGTATGAAGAAAGTGTAGAACTTGAGATGCACATTTAGTAGGTTTCATGCTCATGGAAAAGAAGTTATTCTGCACAAGCAGGTTCCCAAAGTCAGGATTGAGCATTCTATTTGTTATTTCTAAATGTTACTCAATGATAGGGACCTCCTAATAAATCATTCATTAAAAATCCTTATCTTTCTGAAATTATTCTATTCATTTTTATATTCAGTGTAGGTATTCTCTAGTGAAAATTCTAAACATTTTTAATGTTAATGGTAAAAAGTTTACATTTTTTTTTACTCTTGTTGGTTTGTACTAATTCTCATTTCTCAAGGCAAATGCCAAAAAAAATTATCTTTCTTTAGGATTAACAGAGACCATAAAATTCTTTGTTGTCAGATAGAACATATAACTCTAGAGTTAATTTTTCCTATTTTTATATGAACACTTTTTTTCCCCAGAGACTGTAAAGTATGTATCTACTAATAAGTGAAACTAATTCTAAGAAATCATGTTAATATTTAGGATTCAGATTATTTTTCAACTATATTGTATATCACTATTGGTTATCCAAGTCTTATTTATTTGTTAAATTTTAATGAATTAAGCAACAGTATCCTGTTTGCTTAGCACAGTGTAATTGCATAATTGGGATCATTTAACTAATCATTTAAAATTAATCATCCCAGGTCTTCAAACTATGCTTTCAAAGTAGGAATAAAGCCAAAATTACATTTTTTTTCTAATTGGTTTCTATTAGATGCATAGTCCCCATACTTTGGGAGACAAGCCTCTGTCCTTCAAATTGGATTTAAGAATTTACATATTTTACATGAGATCACCACAGACTGTTTCTTTTCTTTCTACCCGTTCATTAATACCTTAGTGTAACTATTCATATATTCAAAATTAGCACTCCATTAAGATTTTTTCTTCTATTACAAAGTTCTTTCTCCTACCATCCTTTTTTGTACTGGAAGTCGTCAGTATTCTCCTCACTCCTCCTGCCTTTCTGTATGCCAGACAAGCGAGGTAATTGTCAGTGACACCTTATAAATCAATAAACAATGATATGCTTCCAGACCTCATGATTATCTTTCTCAGGAACAAAACACTCTTCCCACAAGACAGCGATAAACATGTCTGCCTAGGAAATTTGTTTCTCTGATTCCTACCACATAACAATTGTTTTTTAAAGCTTAATAAAGTTTAAATAATTCATAAAATTAATGTCATTATTTTCATTTAGATACATCTTTCTGTTTTACAAACATGAAATATAGAGTGAAGGAGAGTAAAGATTGTTATAGCTTTTAATGACCCAATAAATCTCTAAGGTATTAGAACTATTAAGTTATTCCACTGAAAATTTCTAAAGGTAATGCCAGTTCTCAGAGCTTTAATGAATAATTGATTGGCTCAGGTCACAATGAAAGATAGGCTGGCATGGAGCGTGACTTGTCATGCATCATTTAATAAAAATTGGAGTGTGTTCTCTATTCCAGGTATCTATTTTTGTTGTTCTCTCTCTTGGTGCTTTGTTTTTGTTTGACTCCTCTAACACTGAATGTATTCCAGTCTGTTTAACAGTCCAAATATCGGTTCTCTTGTAAGGCACATGTGTGAGTTCTCTGGAGAGACCTGGGGCTTGTCCCCATCGTCCATTTCATGATGGACCCAGCTCGGGCTCAACATTTTGCGTCTCCTCTCAACTCTTTCCTCTGACGTTATATCCCACTGTTTTGTGCTGCCAGGGCCTCTGCCCAGGGGCCAGCTTTCTTAGATGGAGTACTAGTAAGATAGTTTAAGACTGACTACTCACTCCCTGTGCTTGTACTTGATTCATGGGAGATTGGCATCTTTGTCAGGGCTGAAGTGGGTGTACAGGTTGCTCCATGGCTCTTTTTTTGCAATGTTCTTTCTTACCAATTTCATTTTTCTCTAATCAGTTGGGAACATGAGCAAGAGGTCTGCTAAGTCTCCCACTCATGTCTGAGTGGGAGGTGTCATTCTTTCTAGTAGGCACCCTCAATTTATAGTAGCGATATATGTTGGTCTCATTTATGGGCAGAGTAGGGTGTGGGCAGAAGCAACCTGTTTACCATACCTTGGGAAGCCAGGGAAAAGCCATGGTCTTCTTCACTAGGTCAGAAACCTGTGACTCCAGTGATTTCAGCTTTCTCCTCCTCCAGTCTTCTGCTTACGTGGAGTTGGGAGAGTGGAATTTTACACATTATTTTTTGTTTTCAGGTGACCAACATGAAAAGTCCAATTCATTATGCAATACATTTATTATACACATATCCACATATAAGTCAGAATATATACATATAGACAAACATATGTATGCAGATATATATTTTAAATATTTCATTTATATATACTTGTATATACATATATCCATGTGTACACATATATCCATGTGTGCACATATATATGTGTATATGTGTTTGCATATATATGAAATGTAAAAACATTATATATACATATATGTTTATTTATAAAACAATATACATATATATATAATGTAAAAACAATTTGAGACTATTGGTGTTCTAGTGCATAAACTTCTGAGTCAGGACACTATGCCTATTAACTATGTGAACTTCACTAAGCTATTCAGTATCAGCTGACCCCAGATTACTCCTTGGTGAAGACAGGAAGAATCACAACCCCTTCCTTGCAGTATTAATGTCTGTGAATTTGACTGGTACAGAATTGGTGATAAGTAAATTCTTTTTAAACAATTGAAAACTTAAATTTTTCTCTTTCTCTAGATATCCTATTGTATGACATCTAGAAAGGAAAAGATATTTAAAATAATTGTGTATGCCAACAAAGCCAAAGTAAAGAATTTGATTCCAGGAGAAGACTACATGTTGGACGTGAAGACAGTTAGAGGCAGAGATTACAGTGTATCTGTAATGAAGAAAGTGGCTACAAGTAAGGTTATATCATAAATAAATTCTTTGCTTTATAGTTTTATAAGAACTTAAAGTATTTTGGCTTAGCATAAATAAAGCTATTTTAAAGCATAAAGCCTGATAATGAAGAATAATTATGACCATAAAAATATGGCTAAGATAATTCTCAAAAACTACATGAAGAACAAGCAAATCTTTGACTAAATGTATTGGGAAGTACCTAGAGTTTTTTCTTAATAATCTGAAGCCAACATGTATATGTAAGTGTGTGTATTATATATCACATATTTGAAATACACATGTGTGCATACATGTATACAATGTTTGTATACACACAAACATGTATATAGTATGCCATAATCACAATTCATTTTCTACTGAGGAAGGGGTTTGATAAACAGAGAAATTTTCTCTTCCCTCATGTTTGTAAATTTACTGTAAATCAGTTTCATAATATTTTGGGTGGGGTGGAATAATAGTATCTTACCAATAATTCTTATGAAAGTCTGTGAGGTCTACAGGATCCCCTTTCAGTGGAAGCCAATTGGTAGTGCAAGAAACATTATTTCCTTTGACAAATGTATTAAAAATGCAGCAATATAGGCATGCTAAAAACTTTGATGTAACCAGAAGAACCACATTCGAAAGTACCCTTACTTCTGACCCTTACTCTTTCTCTAACTTATTTGTTCCATTTCTTTCTTTCTCTTTTTTGTTTCATTTCATTTCCTTTCCTTTCCCTTCCCTTCCTTTCCTTCCCCTCCCCTTTCTTTTCTTCTCTTCTTTTCTTCTTTTCTTCTCTTCTTTTCTTTCTTTCCTTCCTTCTTTTCTTTATTTTCTTTCTTTCTTTCTTTCTTTCTTTCTTTCTTTCTTTCTTTCTTTCTTTCTTTCTTTCTTTCTTTCTTTCTTTCTTTCTTATAGCATGAGGGGGAAGGGACAGAGGGAGAGGGAGAGAAAGAATCTTAAGCAGGCTCCACACCCAGCACTGAGCGCAACACAGAGCTTGATCTCAAAACCCTGAAGTCATAATCTGAGCTGAAATCAAGGGTCAGATGCTTTAAATGACTGAACCACCCAGGGGCCCCATTGTCCTGTTTCATTTTTATTCAACATCTACAAACTTGGGATTATATGGTAAGGATACTTCTTGTTATAAGCACTCAGGAAGCACAAGTCTACAGGAATGACTAGTGACTTATGATTGATTAAGGAAAGACATTTGGGAACTAGGGAGGATATTAATGAGTCACTTAAATTGAAGC
This sequence comes from Nasua narica, assembly GCA_028533885.1. Taxonomy (NCBI): domain Eukaryota; kingdom Metazoa; phylum Chordata; class Mammalia; order Carnivora; family Procyonidae; genus Nasua; species Nasua narica. Next base: position 86,182,654 of record CM052807.1, read on the forward strand.
TCAAATATATATAATGTCCTATTTCTCTATTTGCAGAGCTGAACACGGAGGATGTTATACATGAAAAAATTTAAGGATTAGCACACAGATGATTAAATTATATTATTAATGTTTGCTTTGTTTATATATATATATGTGCAATTTTAATTTATATATAATTTACCTTTTCAATAGAACCATCTAGGGTATATGGCTTAACATTAAAAGCTGTGAATACTACTTCTACAAATTTAATGTGGAACCCAACAGAGACCAACTTCACTCAGTACAAGATTTATATATCAAACAATACATTTGCAGAAGAATATCTTATTTGGGGAACTATTACAGAACACACAGTTACAGATCTGACTCCTGGTGGAATATATAACATCACGGTACATAGAGTGAGAGGCAATGGTGAAGATCCTGGCACATTTATCACAGTTGTTGCAGGTATACAAATTCTTATTGATATTTTAAAAATTCACATTTGTGTTACATATTATATTGTTCAAGATAAAATTTCAGTGCATTTTTTAATTTGAAATTTTGAACTTTATGAAATGAGGGTAAAATATTCATTTTATTGGGATAGTCTGTGGATTTTTTGAAATAATATAGGTCAAATGCAAATTGAATAAAATAGTTTCTGGTACATGGTCAGTGCTCATGAAATGTAGCTAATATTACACTTGAGTGTCACATCAAATTAGGGGTCCAGCTAGTGAAATAAGGTGGATGATTTGGAGATCATCCATCCTCCTAAAAACTTACTCATTGTCTTTTATGTCCTACTATGTGCTATACACATGAAAAAGCATAGTCTTGGAAAGTACAGAGAGTAGTAAAGAATGGAAGCATAAAGGTACATATATTATAAGTCAAATTAATAGGTGAAACAATGTAAGTAAATTCAAACTTATTCTGGTTACATAGAAAAGGGAATGACTAGCTCCATGGCATGGATGGAGAAGGTTCTTTGAGCCTGGTAATGACTGTAAAGGATAAGGCATTTCTTAATTAGGCTAGAGGGCATGTGGGTTGTGAGAAGAGGAGGACTCACAGAGAGAGGGAATAGCCTACGCAGAATTAAGGAGGTGAAATGAATAATGATGTATTTGTGGAATTATAAGCAATTAAATATTGTACAATTTTGTTGTTTGCATATGAGAAAACCCTATTATGAATAATTTAAGGCATCATTTTAAAATCCAAATGAAGCTGTGAAACTATCAGTATTTTAAGTTTTTGAAAAAATAACATGATCACAACAATAACTTATGAGATTGCTCTTAAGTAATCTTTAAGACTGTGGATTCAGCATGATCCAAAGCAGACATGTGATGATAACTCAGTCTATGGACATCTGTTATGTGGCTTTTACACATAGTATTTGCCTCTAATTACTGTTGTAACAAATTGCCATAAGCTTAGTGGCATGAACCAACAAAAAATTTATTATGTCCTAATTCTGTAGGTTATATATTCAACACAGATCTTTCCAGTCTAAAATCAAGTTGTTTGGAGGGTCATGTTCTTTTTAGAGATTCCGGGGGACACCCAGTTATTTGGTCATTTAGATTGTTCGCAAAATTCAGTTCCTGGTAGTTGTGGGGCTGAGGTAACCATTACCTTCCTGGCAGCAGAGAGTTGATCCCAGCTCTAGAGGAAGCCTCACTCCTTGGCTTGTAATCCTTGTCTTCCTTCTGCAAAACCAACCAAGAAGGTTGAATTGCACTCACGTTTTTACTCTCTCCTACTTTTTTTTCCTGTCACATGTGACTATTCTTCCTCTTTCATTTTTAGGGGACTGCGTGTTTAGATTGGGGCTACCTGAATAAAATCTAGGTTGGTTTCTCTGTTTTAAACTCCATAATCTTAGTTACATCTAAAGCCCCTTTTGCCATGTAACAAACATAACATATTAAAAGGCTTCAGGGGTTAGCATGTGGGCACCTTGGAATGTCATTATTCTATATACTAAATACACTATTGTTTTCCTAAATGTAATATGTATGTGACAATGCAAAACAAGCAATGTTTAGAATTCATTTACCAGCTTTACTCCTGGATTTGATACTTATTAACTATTACTGGTTGTTATCTAATATCTTTGGTTTTATGTTTCAGTGTAATTTGGAGTACATGATCTTTGAGACTCCTTATGACTTTTAAACATTCTATTATACTTTGTACATTTTATTTTTTAATTTATAAAGATTTTATTTATTTGAGAGAGAGAGCACCTGAGTGGTGGGGAGTGGCAGAGGCAGAGGGAGAGGGAGAAAGAGAGAAGTAGACTCCCCACTGAGCAGGGAGCACTTCATGGGGCTTGATCCCAGGACCCTGAGATCATGACCCAAGCCAAAGACAGATGCTTAATGGACTAAACCACCCAGGTGCCCCTACTTTGAACATTTTAAATACTGTTTATATATAAATACGTCTTTGTTATTTTTTAAAAAGCACATATGTTCAATTATGTATTCAATGTCTTTTCTTTGGAGTGTCACAGTAAGTAAAGTATACAATCCAACACATTAAAACTGGACCCACTCAAGAAATTTTAGTCTGTGGAAGGTTTTCTAAACCTCAGTACTACTGACATTTTGAGCTAGGTGATTCTCTCTTGTGTCTGTGCTATGCATGGAAGGATGTTTAGCTACATCCCTGACCTCTGCCCACTACATACTAGTAGGATCTTAAAATCATGATGATCAAATTCCATTTTCAGAAATCCCCAGAAATCCAGAAGTTGGCAAAATCACAAATGGTCTATGGTAAGCACTGATATATGTGGTTGGACGGAAAGATCAAATAGACCACTGAGCAAAGATTGAGAAAAAGTATGATAAATATTTTGCTGATGGTATGCAGTAAATGGGACAGAGTTTGCTTACTTAGAATTTGGTCTGAGGAAAAAGTAACCAAAATAACGTCTGTGTCAGAAAAGTTTCGTGGAAGATATAGACTATCAGTGGTCATTTTAATTAAAGAGAACACTTTATGAAATAGTAGGAAGCTGCTGTTCCAGTTGCAGTGTGGTTCAGGAAATGGTTTTGAGAGATTATAGATGGGTAATGGAAGTCACTGTTCGAGGAGAGGAGTGATTTGAAGTGAGTTGGTAAGGAAGGGATATAGGGAAGGGTGACAATCTAGTTTCCAGGGGAGGGGAGTGTCTCTGGAGCAGGAATAGATCCCACCACCCTGCTTTTTGTAAAGAGAATGGTAATAATGAAACAATGTTGGCGGGGGCGTTGTGTGCAGAGCACTGCTGACATGGGGGGGCTAAAAGTAAGAAATGAAAAAGAGGCAATGTGATGGTTTTATTAAGAGATGACAGGGTTATCGCTTCTCGGCCTTTTGGCTAAGATCCAGTGTAGTATCTGTTCTTATCAGTTTAATATCTGATACGTCCTCTATCCGAGGACAATATATTAAGCGGATTTTTGGAGCAGGGAGATGGAATAGGAGCTTGCTCCGTCCACTCCACGCATCGACCTGGTATTGCAGTACCTCCAGGAACGGTGCACCCCCCCTTTATAAAAAAAAAAAAAAAAAAAAAAAGAGAGATGACAGGGTTGACAGAGAAAGCTAGCAGGAATAACAACTATTACTAATCATGGCTTATGTTTACTAAGCTCTTACTATGTTCAAGCCACTCTTCTAAGCATTTTATGTGTATTGACTTATTTTATTCTCACAACAGTGTGTGGAGTAGCAGTATTATTATCTCCAAATTGATGCAGCCAGTGAGGTACAGAGGGGTTAAGGATTTTGCCTAAAATCTTACTTACGTGACAGAGCCAGGATTTAAACCCAGTAATCCACTTCCAGGGCCCATGACCAATGCCTTTACTAAAAAATGATTCTTTTTTTAGACTCTTATGGCACATCATGTGATGCTGACTTATTAAAGAATGCTTATTTTATTCATAATTTATACCTATTTCTGAAATAGGAAGCTATAGGCTTGATGAATACATGTTGCCTTGACACAGGACATATTTGGATGGAGTCCCTTTAAATTGGGGGTCATTTCAAATAATAATCTTAGACTTAATGGTAAAACTATGGATCACCCTATTGCTTGAATCCTCCATAAAGTATCGATTTATTTAGGATTTCTTGATCCGCTGTTATTTGTAAGCCACTTTGTGTAGGTTAGAGCAGTGCAGTTATTGTAATTATTGAACCTTACGTTCCGAAGCTGTTGCTTCTAGGTCTAGATACTGGTTCTACCTTTCCCCTGTTAGCTTTGAGACCTTGGTGAAATTGCCTAAATTCTTTGTTTCTCAGTTTTCTCATTTATTTTTATTTTATTTTATTTTTTTAGTTTTCTCATTTTTTAAATGGCAACGATAATGGTATGTACTTATGAATTGTTATGACTGTTGCATAGAGTGTGCGAAAGTGCTAGCATAGTACAGATGGTATCATAAACTTGGTACAAGTTAGTTATAATTTTGCATGTCATATGCATGAGTATCTCCTCAATGATAGTATATATTATGCCCAGCCTATTATTTAATTACGGAAGGATTTAAATGTGATATGCAAAACTTATTATATACAGTGTTGGTGCATAGGAAGTATAAATAAAAGTTAATAATAATGGTAGTGGAAACTTTTTAAGTCTTCTCATTTTATTTTAAAATAGCTGGCTTTTGTCTTCTTGATAGTGTTTTGTTAAATATGTGCAACTTTTTTGTGAGTATTCCAAGTTATCTAATTTTCCTCTCACTTTGTGTGTGTACACTCTTTGAGTCAGAACCTACTGAAGAGTTCCTTATGGAGCTTGTTCTTCCATTTTGAATCTCCTCTTACTCTCTTTCTTAAAGGTTAGTATGCCATAGTTTGTATCAGAATTTTGTTTTTGAGGTCCTTCGAGTTATTTTGAACTTTTTTTTTCTTTATAGATGCTGATCATGGAATTAGATTTCTGGGGGTATTTTTGTTTGTTTGTTTTGTTTTGATTTTCAGTTTCTCAAAATGCAGTTTAGGTAAATTTACCAAAATGCCAAGGGGAAAAGTTGAGAGATTCTTTAAAGCTATACTGTCCAGTATATAGTGATTAGCAATAGCAATAAAGCTATACTGTCCAGTATATAGTGATTAGCAGATATATATGGACCATATCTTCTTTATCCATTCATCTGTTGAAGGGCATCTTGAGTTTTAAGATGTGGCCAGTCCAAATTCAGCTGTGCTATACGTGTGAAAGACATAGGATTTGAAAGACAGTATGAAAGACAGGGAACTAGCTCGTTAATAATGTTATATTGACTAAATGTGAAATGATGTTTTTGATATATTGGGTTAAATAAAATGTATTATTGGATTAATTTTACATGTTTCTTTTTACCTTTTTAATGTGGCTCACATTATATTTTTTGGACACTGCTGCTTTATAGAATCAAAGGACAGTTAAGCATATTTAAGTCTCTGAGATATCCTGCAATAAAGAAAGCTGTTTAATTTAAAAAAAATAAGTTATTGACAAAGTGGCTTAATCATAGAACATCTATTAAACTCTAAGGATTTAAGCCTATGAGGATTAGCTTGAGAAATTCTGGTCTAAAAAAAATATGTAACTATGCCTAGAATTCTGTTTGCTATCCGTAATTAAATTGAACACAATGTGATATTCTCTTAAAACTCCAAACACATCCATCTCACAATTTGATTTTTGTTGGTTAGTAACAATTTAGTTGAGAGTAATATTTTTGCTTCATATTTTCCCACCTTTGAGAGCTTATATTCCATGAGGTACAAATCATGTATTTATTATGGCATTTACTTTCAGTTAATTGAATCTTCCAGCTCATATCCAGGACTCTGCATTCTTCCATAATGGCATAAGTATTGCTCCATCTCCACTACCTTTTCTGAGGGCAAGCCTCCTTTCTCTCTGTCCAGACTACCACAATATCCTACTAATTGCCCTCCCATTGCCATTTTTGCTTCTCTCCAAGTCTCATGCCTTTCATATACTCTTTCAGACTAATCTCTTAAAATAATAATTTTTAAAAAGTCATATTGTTTTCCTCTTCAAATTCTCCAACATTCCATTGTATTTAAGGGGGAAAAAAAGCTAACATCTTTTTTTTTTTTTGTCCACTATGATGATCTCTTATCTTTTTGTATATATGTATGCATTTTTTATTTGCTAATTACTTTTATTTTATTTTTTCAGTATTCCAAGATTCATTGTTCATGTACCACACCCAGTGCTCCATGCAATACGTGCCCTCCTCAATACCCACCACCAGGCTCGCCCAACCCCCCACCCCCTCCCCTCCAAAACCTTCAGTTTGTTGCTCAGAGTCCACAGTCTCTCATGTTCATTTCCCCCTCCAATTTCCCCCAATTCACCCTTCCTTTCCTTCTCACAATGTCCTCCATGTTTTTCCTTATACTTCACATGTAAGTGAAGCCATATGAGAATTGACTGTCTCTGCTTGACTTATTTCACTCAGCATAATCTCTTCCAGTCCTGTCCATGTTGATACAAAAGTTGGGTATTCATCCTTTCTGATGGAGGCATAATATTCCATTGTATATATGGACCATATCATCTTCTTTATCCATTCATCTGTTGAAGGGCATCTTGGTTCTTTCCACAGTTTGGCAATTGTGGCCATTGCTGCTATGAACATTAGGGTACATGTGGCCCTTCTTTGTACTGCATCTGCTTCTCTGGGGTAAATACCCAGTAGTGCAACTGCAGGGTCATAGGGTAGCTCTATTTTTAATTTCTTGAGGAATCTCCACACTGTTTTCCAAAGTGGCTGCACCAACTTGCATTCCCACCAACAGTGGAAGAGGGTTCCCCTTTCTCCACATCCTTTCCAACATTTGTTGTTTACTGTCTTGTTGTCTTGTTGATTTTGGCCATTCTAACTGGTGTAAGGTGGTATCTCAGTTAAGGTTACATCTGTATGATAGCCTGAATGATCATCAGACTTCCTCTTTTTTACTTGATTCCAGAAACTCAGGTTGGCCTTTCTCACTTACACTAAATTTCTGTCCATTTCCAGGGCTTCTATTCACTCTGCTTTGAAAAGTCTTTACCAAATTGTGTTGAAGCTTCCAGGCTTTCTCTTTTGATCAGATTGGCATATTTCCAGACAAATATATTCTTCCTCTTCTTGGTGAGACATGCTTCATCGTTAGCCAACAGTCCTTCAGTGTGTAATCTTAAACCACAGTCTAGGAAACTATATTCTATCTCATCACCATACCAGTAAGCAGACCTTTACTTCTCCTATCTTTTTTCTTCTGCCAGAGTTTTATTCCAAGTCCTTTTCCAGTTTCTTGCCTAAGATTTCATGGATATTAGTTACTTTCTAGGATCTTTGAGGAAATAAATAGTATTAGTCCTCACATAAATCAGTAAGCACGAGTATTAATTTTTTGCAATTTTGTCATGTTAGATTTTTGTCTATTTTAATATGAGCTGGTGAGAAGAACTAAGCTCTTTTCTCTCAAGTTTGGGAATATAGAAGATGTAGGTCTATGTTCAGAATGATCCAGGAAAAATGCCAGCAGCTATGCACAACAAAGGAATTCTACCCATACAAACTGGGTATTCCTCTGATCTTTTTACCTTGGGTTTACAATATCCTAAAGAGTTATTATTATAAGACTATAGTTTTCCCTACATGGACAATTTGGAAATGGTGCTGAGAGAATATTTATTGTATCTTTGAGAATGTCATGGTGGAAATTAATTGATCAATACCAGGATCAGTTACCATGGAAGCATTATAAGCCTTAAAGAGACTTCAAAGATAAAGACTACTCTAAAAGTATCTCTCACCTGCTCAAATGTGAGAAATTTGACCTGTTAAGGTTTCTATTTTATACGATGTGACCTATCAGTTTTGTTAGAAAATGTATATTTCATTTTTTTATTATATCCATTTTAAATCATCTCTGATAGATGGCTTTAAAATGACAAGCAGAGTTTATTAATTGATTCCACAGTCCTTTCTTTTGGAAGTGGTATTAGATTTGGTCTTTATCAGCTATGTTTTTGGCATGCTTGGCTTCATAATCTCTCTTCCTCCCCCTATATTGTTTGTCTGGAATCTGCACTAAAGATAAGAGAGAGTGAAAATCTGACTCATTGGCAACCAATCAGAAGAACTTTGTGCAGAAAACTCCCTTCAAGGAAGTACAGGCAGCAAAACTCTGGGAGTAGTGGAAGTAAAGGTAGAAAAATATGATTAAAGTGGCTAGGACAATTAATACTTACTGTTGAAAGCTATCATATTTCACTTCCTATGTGAAAAAAAGCTTTTCTTTTAAGGAGACCCCTGACTAAATATTCATCAGAAATGTTCACCCTTTAAAAAAAATTTGGCAGATGTTAGTTATATTTTTTCCAATTATCTTCTGCTTCGTAAAATATCCAGGTAATTGGATCAATAGTTTGGATTTAGATGCTTAAAATGATACAAGTTTTCAATTAGAGCATAAGCTTTAAAAAACCATTTGGGCAACCAGTAGATTTTAGCAGGTAAGGAATATCCCAGAAACAGATACATAACTTGATATATTATTTCTGATAATTATACTTAAAAAAACTAGTTATTATTAGAGATTTAGATGCCTAACACTTTCGTGTGACCAGAGATAATTTAGAGGACTCAGTGTCTCTTAACAATGTGGTTATATTGAAATCTGACAGATTATTGATTTTCATTTTTTCTTTGAATATTTAGGAGAATAACTCTATTTCAAACCTCTATTTTTCAATATCAGAACCGGAAAAACCCGAGAAACTTAAAGCCTTCAATATTTCCACACATTCCTTTTCTCTATACTGGAGCCTGCCCTCTGGCCACGTGGAAAGGTTTCATGTGGATCTTGTTCCTGACAGTGGCTTTGTTACTATCAAAGATCTTGGAGGTGGAGAGTATCAGGTATAGTTTTCATTATCATACTTGCCGAGCCAACTTGTATTTATATTTGGTCCTCATAGGAAGGTTCTTTATGAAACTCATACACCATGAACACTTACTCCTTTGAGAGTTTTTAAAAGAATAAAATGAAGACAAAAACACTGATGCTGAATTGATGAGTGTAAGTTTCAGCATGGGTGGACTGTTACCTTAGCAACGTCTATGCCTTTTTTTTTTAAGTCTTACCCTGAACCTACAGCCAGCCATCCAAGGGTTCATGAATAGTTTAACAAAGAAAGGGCAGAGCTACTGAGTAATCCAGGCTCATTAATTGTGTACTTGCCAGGAGGATCTGTCTTTAAATCATTAATGTAGGCAACATTTCTCTCTAGAGCCATCAATGTGATTCCACTGCCTGAAAAATGTAATAATGATGGATTTTCTTATCATTTTTCTTTTACTTTTTATTGGAACTTCAGAGACACAGGTATTTCATATATACTCCTAAAAACCAGGGTTAAGCAATAGGTTGTAGATTTCTTAAGACTCTTAGATAGTTGTTTCTTGTGGCAACAAACTAGAGAGATTGAAATACTGATTTAGTTTTTGATAACACTGTAGGCTTTGTAAGTTTTTATTATCGGTTACTTAGTCAATAGGTGATAGAACAAATTTATTATATTTTACAATAATGTGGAACTTGAAATATTTTAAACAGTGCAGAGTTATAGTGTGAGATGTTACTTTATTTTGTCCTTGTTGTGATAGATTTATTGTTTTAGTTTTCGTGTTTTCCAGAAAGAGTTTTAATGCAATTAATTGGTTTTGGTGTTCTAGGTTGATGTTTCCAATGCTGTTCCTGGGACTCCGTACGATGTAACCGTCTCCTCTATTTCAGCTACAACATACAGCTCACCTGTTAGTAGAACAGTGACAACCAATGTAACAAGTGAGTATACGTTTCCTTTTTTTAATGAAGTATTTTTTAGGAATATTTGCAGCTAGTCTATTAGATGGAAATACATTAGTACTATCTGCCTTATATACATGAAAACAGGTTAGTAATTAAAGCAAAATGGAAACTTAAGAAAGTGATCTCTTTAGGACCTGAGTTCTACTGGTTCTTTAGCTTTCTTGACTTTCAGAGAGTAAAGATAATTATACTTGTTTGTGAAATGGACCAGAGAGACGGTTAATGGCAATATTTAAATAATACAGAGCCATGAAAATAGACTCACTACGCTTTCTCAGGAAGAATAGTTTGTAAGACTGTGTTCTGGCTTTCTTAGTTTTATGTGTAAGCTTTGCACAAGAAAGTTTCTTTTAAAAATGATCTGGCATCAAAAGTGTATTTGGCATGTAGTATGTAGTAGCATTCCATTTTTTACATTCTTTTAAAAGAATGTTTCTGGTATCCCCCAAAGCATTCAATCTTTTTTTTTTCTTTTGGTAACAAAGCTCTAGGGAGGATAAAATCATATTTGGGAAACCATTAGTCTTTGGGAACTTCAAAGTCTCCATTTGTAAAAGCTTTCTCATTTACGATTGTGAAAATATAATAATTGTTTGACCTTTTAGCAACGTATTTTTTTAAAATAGAACCGGGGCCTCCAGTCTTCCTGGCAGGAGAAAGAGTTGGATCCGCCGGGATTCTTCTGTCTTGGAATACACCACCTAATCCAAATGGAAGGATTATGTCTTACATTGTGAAATATAAAGAAGTTTGTCCATGGATGCAAAAAGAATACACACAAGTTAGAACAAAGCCAGACAGTCTGGAAGTTCTTCTTACTAATCTTAATCCTGGAACAACATATGAAATCAAGGTAATATTTTTGTTAATATTTATTTATTTATTTATTTATTTATTAAGATTTTATTTATTTATTTGACAGAGAGAGAGAGAGAGATCACAAGTAGGCAGAGAGGCAGGCAGAGAGAGAGAGGGAAGCAGGCTCCCCGCTGGGCAGAGAGCCCGATGCGGGGCTCGATCCCAGGACCCTGAGATCATGACCTGAGCCGAAGGCAGAGGCTTTAACCCACTGAGCCACCCAGGTGCCCCTTTTGTTAATATTTAGTATTAAATATTAAGTACTTAGTATTAACACTTAGTAATAAAATATTCCATTCATTTTAAAGGTGAAGGAGCTTTTTCCCACCTGGTTAAACCTTTACATCTGAACACAGCCAAGTGATTGAAGAATCATCATCTGAGTCATGACCTCAGTGCCCATCTGGGCTCTTAAAATTTGAACAACTGTTATAATCTCTTTTCATTATTAGGTGTATTTATATGATTTATTTATTTTAAAAACATTTAACTTATCAACTTTTTCAAAGACTGAATCAAGTTTAAATGACATAATTTAGGCTTTATAGGTAAAAATATTCTACTTTTTCATTAACCTTTAAGTTAGCTTTGTTTTTCTCTTAATCTGGTTATATTTGTGCATCTGTTATCAAAATTTGAATAATGGTATGAAAGTTTCTATTTAGCTAGCTTCTCAGAGAAGAATGAATTCAATTCAGTTCCATTTAATAAGTGTTTCTTGAACATTTATTGTGTCTTTGTGTTTATAAAAATTTTTAGTTCTTTACAATGTTTAACATACAAAATTAAGCATCTTATTTAGAAATTAAATAAAGAAGAGCGTATAAAAAGCAGTCCTAAATTAGGCCATATAAAAATGTTTATAATTAAGATATATTTGTGATATTCCCAGAGTATAGTAAAACATACAGATATCTTCTTGATCTTTTCTATTTTCAATATAACATCAATATGTTCTTTGTGCTTTTAAGATAATTGAATATATTGTATAAGAATTTATACAACTATAAAAGCTGTATAAATATGTGATAAGATATAAATGAGAAGGCTTTCTGGATGGTAAGAAATGATGGGAAAGAATTTGCCTGATGTGGGGGTTTCCTTAACGGAAGCATGCCTATTTGTGAAAGCAAAGCACACAGTAAGAATTAGAGAGCATCCCAATAGTAGGGATCCCCTATATGAGAACAGTTAAAAGGAAATTTTTACTGATGCAAAAGTCAAAATCAAAGATTCATGATAGCTATTTCATTGAAGAAACATGGGTAAAGAGTAGGAGACCTTTTCTAACTGACACATAAAAATGGCATAATATACATATTTTTAGTCAACAGCACATTTTTTTAAAGATTTTTATTTATCTATTTATTTATTTATTTATTTATTTGACAGAGAGAGATCACAAATTGGCAGAGAGGCAGGCAGAGAGAGAGGGGGAAGCAGGTTCCCTGCTGAGCAGAGAGCCCAATGCGGGGCTCAATCCCAGGACCCTGAGATCATGAGCTGAGCCGAAGGCAGAGGCTTTAACCCACTGAACCACCCAGGCGCCCCTCAACAGCACACATTTAGATTCGTTTGTATGTTAAAATATACTATTGAAGGTAATATGTAAAGATTAAATTGTAATGTGATAATAAGAAGCTGTTACAGACAGAAAGCTAGTTCTGCTTAGATCTAATGTTATGGAGTTTGAGTTTTTATTCCTTTGAATTCTCTTATTTCAGGCCTATTGGAAAGCCCTTATTCTTCTTTTAATCCCACACTTTCTAAATAATTATTGTGACCTTTATGCTATCCAAATAAATGTTAGCCATTGCAGAATTCCAAAGAGTATTTCGTGCAGTACATTTGATATCTTCAAATGTAGATATCAAATCTACATGATCTGGGTAAAATCCTATTAAGTATGTTACATGTGTTATTTCATTTAGTCCTTAGAACAATTCTATGACATAGATATATCATTATTCTCATTTTAAAGAGAAGGAAAATGTTACTTAGAATAGGACCAATAAATTGCCTACAACTGCTCATTTAGAGTCTAATTTAAATTAAGCTTTTCAGACTCCAGTTTTGGCATTTGGAAGAGTGTAAGAGTCTTGATCTCAATAATGACATTTTCTCAGCCTATTCTAGTCTATTTGACTAGGATATCTGAGTCAAAAAGAATTTTTCTGTCTTTTAAATCTAAAATACTGAGTCGAACTGATTAGACTTATTTTTTAATTTTTTTAATTGTTTTCTTAAATATATATTTGATTAGATTGTATACTCTAAAGCCAGATACTGTATATATGGTTTCATATTTGTTACAAAAATAGTCATAGTGTCTGGCATGAAGTGAATATAATGGAAAGAGGTTGAGTGTTAGAAATAAGCATTACTTCAGTGGAATTCTGGTTCTACCACTTATTCCTGTATGACTCAGGCAAGTTACTTGACTTCTCTCAGCAAGTTTCCTCATCCATAAAATGCTGAGAAGAACACTTTATGCTTTGATTATGTGGATAAAATGATATGTATAAAATTTCTAGGAGATTTCCGGGTACATAAAAGTTGCCCATAAATAACTGTTACTATTATTACTACTAATTGACTATAAAACTTGACTATTCATTTTTCCATTAGGAATTGAAGAAATCTATTCAAACTATGCTGCAAATATATCCTTAAGGATAATAGAAATATGGAATAGCTCCATGTGTACTTTCTACTTTGGAAATTATGCAAGGAGTTGTCATTTAACTTATCAACATCAAAATTTTATTATTTCAGATTCTGTTTAATTAGAGATCAAAAAGTTTGAACATAATTCTTTTGGTCTGTTTTAGGTTGCTGCCGAAAACAGCGCTGGTATTGGAGTGTTTAGTGATCCATTTCTTTTTCAAACTGCGGAAAGCGGTAATTTGCCTAAATCATTTATTCTAAATTAACTTAATTATGAGTTTTTGTCATTTAAAATAAATAGGTATATAAACCAAATAATGGTGTTAAAATCCATAAACTCTTCAACCGCATGGCCATTCAATTACTTTTAGAGCCTTCTTAGATAGTTATTCATTAAAATGTATATGGTTCTCTATGATTATGAAAGCAGTAAGTGTTTCTTTAAAAAAAAACTTTGCAAAAATAAGAAACAGTAAAAATTATCCATGACATTGTCATATAAAAACTCTGTTACCATATTGGTGCATTCCTGGCTGGTGCTTTTTTTCCTCCTATGAATATGTCTATATGATTGTATATTCACAAAAGGAGCCTTATGCCATTTATGCAAGTTTATATCCTACTTTTCCCTGTTACTATCAAATTATACACAGTTTTCTGACATTAGACCTTTGGAAATATGGATTTTATCTTTATCATGTTATTCCATAACATGTGGTCATTATCAAACCAATTTAAGATACCTTCCTACTTTCAGTGGTGGAGAGGAAAGAGCTTGATGTATTACTGATGCTTCTTTCTCATAGTAAACTCTAGTCTATCAGCAAATCCTGCCAGCACTACATCAACATGCATCCTGAATCTCACCCTAATTGCAAATCACCCTAATCTATTATCACTTCTTGCCTGAACAACTGAAAGTCTTCTTACTGGTTTTCCTGTTTCCAACTTACTTGCCTACAGTTCCCCATCTCCACAAGAGCTGCGTCATCTTTTGAAACTTAAGCCAGACCATAGTCCTTCTCTCTTCCTAATAGGGCTTCTATCTTATTCAGAATAAGACTATAAGTCCTTCCCAAGGTGCATAGCATTCTGGATGTTCTTTTCCCTCTGATCCAACTCTAATATTCTCGCCTCCCTCCAAATAACACCATCCATACCTATATTCCATCAAAGGGCCTTTGCACTTGCTGTTTCCTCTAACTGGAATACTCTTTCACTAAATATCCACATGTCTCTCTCCCCTAGTTAACTCAAATCTCAAATTAACTTTTCTAACTACACCTCCTAAATAGGCTGTATTTCTTCCTGTCTGTCTCTAGTCCTAACAAATTATTTTTCTTCATTGGAGCAGCCTGATATATTACATATTTACCTGCTTATTTTTTATTCTGTATATCATCCTAGTAGAACATAAGCTCTGTGATAAAAATAAGTTAGTGAATGGAAGTGCTTTTATTTATTTAATAATTCCTCTATTTATAATAGCAAAAAGTTAGAACCAATAAATGCAGAATGATTAGATAAATAATGGCATCTCCATTCAACAACAAATATTTTCTGTGGAACTTACTTTCTTGTGGGATAAGATTACTATGAGTTACTAAGTAATATGTCAGGTTAGTAATAACTACTGTAAAAAAATTTCCATAATTTTTTGCAACTATAAACTTTCTATGTATCTAAAAGATAAAAATCTTCCAGCGAACTACTTTATGCCATAGAGATAAATTGAATGGGCTCTGTGTATCTAGAGGGGATAACACAGAGTCTCATGTTAAAAAACATGCATCAAGCTTTGTGGCCTAGTTTCTGTTTGAGACTTTATCTAGAAAAGCATATGAAAACATACTCTATTCCATAGGAAGTTAGAGAAAATTCAGTTAAATTCAGTTTATTTAAAAATTAGAAATTAATGATTTATGAGGTTTAAATTACTCTCATTGATTTTGAGCATATTGACTTTCAAATTAGTCATACAACTAAAATTCAAGTGGGAAAATTATCATTTCAAAATTAAATATTCACTAGGATATAAAATAAAAATTTATTATGTTTTCAGTTTTAGGGAAGTTAATTGGAATAACTTTTGAATGATATATGAAAAATTTTGTCTTGGGAATCTTACTGCTTCTCATTTGTTGTGTGTTTTTGGGCAAATTGGATATTATGTAATTGCTCTTGCCCCTATCTTTCCTTTTTTTTTTTTTTTTTTTGGTAAATGTAAAGAGGGAAAAACATAATGTAAACCTAAATTTAATTGTATCAGTATTTTGCAATTTTCACCCAAAGTACCCCTTTTTATTATTTATGATATAAAGAATCCAAATTTAAGGAATAGTTAAATGGAATAAATAAGCTGCATTTTTTATTGTTAAATAAGAAGGAATTTCTTTTCCTGTGAATAAAAATACTCTTAGGAAGAGCATCCAGGTTATCTAGTTATACCATACTGAGTTAGTATTGCATCCACAAACACAAAAATCTCAACTTCTTAACTTCCCATGCAGCATTATTTCAGGTAAACATAGAATTTATTTTGGCTTTAAGATAATAGAATGCACCTCCATTTTCAATTTGATGAATCTTTAGATGTGCAGGAAAAGTCTCTATATTGGATTTATGAAGTTTCTTTCTGGCTCAATAAATGTATACTTTGCATAGCATACACTTTGAAAAGTTGTAGATACCTTCACTTACCTATTCAAATCTATGCATGTCACTAGTCTAGATATATCCTCAAAGTGTTGGAAGACACTTAACTGAAAGATGAAATGACCCGATAAACAAATTTTTGATGCCACAGTGTCAAACCTTCACTTGGATCAAGATGGATAAATTCCTTCTATGAATATAGAAATAATGGGTTTTGGTACATAAAAGTCCAGAAGTAGAAACTAGAATGATTAAAACAGGGAAAGATCCACCAACTACAGAAAAGAGATAGAATTATTCTTCAGACATAATGAAGTCACAAAAAGAAAATATAAGCAGAAATATTTAATTGAGACAAAATTATTAAAGCAAATTAATAAAATACCTTTTTTCACTAAACATTTAGCATACTTGATTACTTTCTTCTTTTAAAATATTTTATTCATTTATCAGAGAGATAGAGAGCATGAGAAGGGGGAGAAGCAGAGGGGGAGAAAGAAGCAGACTCCCCTGCAGAGTAGGAAGCCCAACAGAGGGCTCAAGAGGGGGCTCAATCCCAGGAACAGGGTTCCATCTGATCCCAGGACCTGGGATCATGATCTGAGCTGAAGGCAGACGCTTTAACTGACTCACTGAGCCACCCAGGTGCCCCAACATATTTAATTACTTTCTATTTATTTAATATTTTGGTCACTTTTTAAATATTTGAAATCAAGTATTTAATAAATTTTTTATTACCTTATAAATTCAAATTTATTTATACTGGAGTTGTTCTCTGTGACTGTTATTGAAGCTCATTTGAAAATGTTTTGAAAACAGATTGCATTTGGTTTGTCGTATGTAAATATTTAATTTGTGTGTGTATGTGTGTGTGTATGTATACAGGCATACTTATCAACACATGTATAGTTTACACAAATAAGAAATTTAAAAGGGTGATTGAGATTCATGAAGAGAGTAAAATGATGACCACCAGATGATAGGGGTAGGGAATAAGACTGATGTTGTTTATGGGTACAAACTTGCCTCAAGCAATAAATAAGCCATAGAGATCTGATACACAGTATAATGAATATACATAACAGTGTGATATTATAGTTTTATAAAGTGATATTATAATTATGAAATATGATAGAACTAAATATCACTACAACAGCAGTCATAGTACAATATGGAAGTGTGTCAAATTCACACGTTGTACAACTTAAATTTATTTTATTTTAAAATATTTATTTGAGAGAGTAAATTTTTTTCCAAGAGTATATTTAATTTTATATAACATGAGAAATAGAACATCTCAACATTATATAAATGCCATTCTAAACTTTTTAACAGTGTTTTTTCCTTTCCTTCCATCTCTGTCACTTGCCCAGCTCCAGGAAAAGTGGTGAATCTCACAGTGGAGGCCTTTAACTATTCTGCGGTAAACCTGGTTTGGTATTTACCTCGGCAACCAAATGGCAAAATTACCAGCTTTAAGATTAGTGTGAAACATGCCAGAAGTGGGATAGTAGTGAAAGATGTCTCCATCAGAGTGGAAGACATTTTAACTGGGAAATTGCCAGAATGTAATGTAAGTGTTATGGAACACTTTCTATGTCTCAAAAATTGTAGGTGTGAGCTTATCACTAGAAGTTTCCAGTATCTGGAAACTTTTTAAACCACAGTGGTTATTAGCTGTTTGATTCCTTATGGTGTTCAGCTATAGTATCATGTTATACACAATTGACTGTATTCAAGGTAGAGTAAGAGAAAGTTTTGAGAATTCAAGAGATATAAAAATCTTAGAGGGAGCTCTGAAGAGACATCATGAAAGGAGTAGCATTTGTTAATGGACCTTGGATTGGCCTAGGTGTAAGGACAGGGAAGAGTGTATGAGGAGTATTTTGGGTGGAGGATATTTTATAAAGACCTGAAATAGGAAAGTATAGGATATCACTGGGAAAAAGATTATTTCCATGTGATGGGTGCGGAAGGGAAGGCAACAATCAAAGTTGTGTTAGTGGAAGTAGATTGTTTTTGTTGTACACATCTTTGGTGAAGAATTTGTTAAGTGACTCTAGTCATTTATGGGAAATCCCTGGAAGTACCATCATAATGCTTTTCCAAAAATAATCTAGATGATCTTTGTGATATTATTGATGGAAAAACAAACAAAATTACTTTTGTTTTAAATACTGTAAGTTATAGAAGTCTTAAAACCTTCTTTTTAAAATTAGGCTGTATTTCTAATTCACAAACAAACATACATACATGCACATATATACACGTACACATTTGTGCTATTGGCTTTATCATTTGAATATTTATGAGGCAAAAAATGATAGTACCAGTGATAAAGTGATGTATGCTTGAAATTTCACAAAAGGGAAAATAGTTTATCTCTTTAGTTCTTGAACTTTCAACATGAATTTTAAAAATTCTTACTAATGATTTTGCTGTTGCTAAGCCTGTTGAAATCCTATTCATAAGAAATATGAAGATATAGAGAATGCAATAAATATATTCGGTTCTAAAACCGTAGACATAAATGGGCATAATTAAGCTTCAGCAAATTGGTCCATAACTTGGACTAGATAACAATCTATTGAAATCTTAATGAATCATATACATACACATAAACTTAAGAATAATATTTATGCTATAAAGGAAAAATAAATGAATTACACTTCTCATGTTGATTAAGAGATACCACATTATTTTTCTATTGCTGTTTATTTTATTCACTAGGAGAATAATGAATCTTTTTTGTGGAGTACAACCAGCCCTTCTCCAACCCTTGGTAGAGTTACGCCTCCATCACGTACCACATATTCATCAAGCACGTTGGCTAGGAGTAAAATAAGCTCTGTGTGGAAAGAGCCTATCAGTTTTGTAGTGACACATTTGAGACCTTATACAACGTATCTTTTCGAAGTTTCCGCTGTTACAACTGAAGCAGGTTATATTGATAGTACGATTGTCAGAACACCAGAATCAGGTATGGTTTCATTTTTTGTGTATGTAGAAAAAAAAATAATTAAATTAGTTATATAATAATCTTTCATTTTTTCCATATAGATCTTTTTGTTAAACATTCTTTCACTTCCAATAACTTTTACCCTCAATAACAATAGCAGACCAAGGGCATACCATCTGAGGCATCTTTAATTTCAGTATTCTTTTACAGTACTAACATAAGCATCTAAAAAGAGAAAGATTTGGAAGAACGGATTCTTGAGCTTAATAACCATGATCCTATGATCAGCTTTTATTTTTCTTTGATCTGAGCAATTTTTCTTAATCATCTCTGCCCTTCTTCTCCTAAAATCATCTATTTCCTCCTTTCACTGATACTGTTATAACCAAATGTGGAAGTTACACCGATAGTGGCAGAAATATCATGTGATTCACATTTCAGTATTAGACAAAAAATATACCTACTTATCTTCTCTTTGCACTGAGTTTCCCTATGTGAAAAATGGAGACAGCAATAGCACCTCCCTTATGGTGGTGGTGTTAGGATTCAATGAATATAATTAGATATTATTACTATGAAATTTGAAGAGTACATATTTCTAGCTATGGGTGTTATATATTTAATTATGGGGTTATTGTATTATATACGCATGTAAATTTATGAAGTTACTGACACAATACCACATTAAATATGTAGTATCAGACATTCAGTTGTGATTGGTAATTTTTAAGGTTACCTGAAATTATTACTGGTAGGGTAATTTCTCTAAAGCACAGTATTTTTTTTTCTGATAACATAGCTGTCAGCTTTTATCATTTCATCACATTAAGTTTGACGTTTTTTCTTGATTTAAGTAGTCATCCTTGAATCATACCATTTCCTCCTTCCATACTACTTAAACAAGTTAAAAAGTTAAAAAATAATTTCATAAAGATAACATAAAGTGAAATTTAGTAGACAAGAACTTTGGCTTGAGAAAAATATTTGGAGTGTTTCATTTCAATCAAAGGAAAGTAAAATGTAGGACTGCATCTGTGAAAAGTAGAGTATTTTAAAATGTAATTATTTTTTATATGTTACCAATGTCACATTAGAATCTTCTAACTGTAAGTTATAAATTTCCTCTCAGAACAAAATACAAATATTGATACATAAAGTGAAGATCTTTGCCAATAAGGTAAAGTAGGTCGAGTTAATTCCCTGACCTTTCTACCTGTGTCCACCAGGGGGAGGGTGTTTTTCAAGTCAGATGCCCAGGCTTAGTTTTTTTTTTTTTCCATATATAAGTGTGTATCAGGACAATGTAACTGTACAAGGAACAATATTAGAATGAGAATGAAACATCCTGTGAGTCATATACAACATTAAATTAGTAACTGTTGCAAATAAGTAGTTCATCTGATAATCCAGCTTGTCTTATTTAAAATCTTCAATTTATTCATTTTTCCTTTTTTTAAAGTTAAAAAACCCTTTGCTCATAGTGTGATATTTTATTTTATTTCAGACTTTGTGTTTGTTGTGTGTATTTAATAAAATGCTCATTTATTTTAAGTATATATTATTTATTCATGTTTTTCTATAACCATTTTAGTGCCTGAAGGACCACCACAAAACTGTGTGACAGGCAACATTACTGGAAAGTCCTTTTCAATTTCTTGGGACCCACCTAGTGTAGTAACAGGGAAATTTAGTTACAGAGTTGAATTATATGGACCATCAGGTAAGCCTCAAATCAGTTTTGTGTTTATCTTTTGGAGTAAGAATTATACAAAACATATTAGTATTTTCAAACCCTTAGAAGTACCATGCTCTTTTTTTTTTTTAATAAAATCTTACAATTGAAGCAAATAATAGAAAAGCAATAAGGGAGGTGAGGCTCTTTGAACTTTTTGTTTAAAATTATAAATAAGTATACAAATGGCAAAACATTGTTCATGTTCCATATTTCATGAGGAGAAGCTAAGAGAATGAGATAACTCCTAAGAAGTGTTAGAGGACATATATGTCTTCAAATGTTTGAACAGGACGACCTTGGCTTACTTAATTTCACATATGTTTATGGACTTCAATTGGATCAAATCTTTCCTCAGAACAAGGAATGCATTTCTAATAATTGGAGCTCTCTAAAAATAATATAGGCAACTTTATAATGTAGCAAGCTCTCCATCTTTGTGAACAAGCAGGACCTAGACATTCCCTTATCAGATATTTTGAGGGGTTCAGATATTATTGCTGGAAGTCAATTAAGTAAATTCTAAAATTCTTTCCTAAAATAGTTCTATGAAAGAAATCAACCAGAAGAGTAGAGAGTGATTGGATCACGGACGTTGAATAGGGGGCAAGGCAAAATTTAGGGCTCCTTTGATGTATCGTAGTGAATTAAGTGATATCAATGAGAGTGGATTTGTGTTTTTCTCCAGCTCCCTTCAACAAGTGGAGGGCAAGAGAATGAAAGGCTTATGTAAAGGTAGTGATTTTAATTGACAGTGCCATTGAGGCTAGATAAGGAATGGAAACCAAGTGGAACCAAACCAAGCAGAATAAAATAAAATAGTTCATAAGATCAATGGATTGGAGATCCTAGTGAACTTAAAGAATTGTTGCTTCAGGGTTCTAGAATAAGTGAACAGGAGATAAGAAGGCATGGTCATAGAATGTTGCACGAAATTGAGATCATGGAAGATTCGCAGTTACTGCTAATAGTGATGTCTATGGGAGTGGCTGAGATAGGGTGGTAGATTAGATTATTTGAGAAGAGCTGGGAGTGTTTTAAGGAGCAAGTCTAGGGATTCCTGAAATCACCACAAATTAAGATGGTAGCACTGAGGACAGTGACTTTGAAGCAGGCAGTAAACCATCCAGAATGAAGGTGAATGACCCTGGGCCTAGAAGATTGATCACAGCAACAAGGAGGGCTGGTGGAAGCCATCCATGACATGAGATTGAAAGCTGTGAGCTTTTGTAAGGGAGGAGGTGGGTTGGTCTAAAATTGGGCTCTGAGGTGCTGGGCAAACACACGCCAAACCTGAAGGCCTCATCACTTGATGATCATGGGAAAAATTAGACCATTGGGGTGGCTGCAGGGAACAGAAGCCCTATTCTTAGGGGAGAGCCAGGTTTCAGCTACAGCAAGAAACGAAAGAATTATTCAGAGGTAAAGTTGAGGATTAAAAGAATTTTGATGATGGACTATTAAGGAGTTTTGCCCAGAAGCTAAATTACAAATATTTTCTAAATATGTCTTTTTATAGAAGGTAATGAGAATGTTTAGCATCTTAATTAACTAAATTTATGTATAAAATACTGTTATTGTTTTAATATAAGCAAAATCTAATGTTTCTTTTTAAAAATGTCAAAAAATAACGGGGTAATTGGATAGGGCTTTATGATTTAATAAGTTATTCTGAATACCAGAAGATTTTCATGTTCTTTCCATTGTTTTAATTAACCTGATATCAATATACCACTAAGCTAAATGTTTGAAACTTGAAATAATTGTAATTATAATGTATTAAAATTATAATAACAAACATTAATTGCTATTCTTGGCTCTCTGCTGAAATGTGAAAATGATTACATGCCTCATGAGAAAATAATCCACAGTATCTTTTGGTTTTTGCAGGTCGGATTTTGGATAATAGCACGAAAGACCTTAAATTTGCATTCACTAACCTAACACCATTTACAGCGTATGATGTATATGTTGCTGCCGAGACCAGTGGAGGAATTGGACCCAAATCAAATATTTCAGTATTCACTCCTCCAGAAGGTAAAAACATCTTCTTCAGTGTGTTCATAAGATATTTTACTCTGCTTGTGGATTTTACTGCATTGGTTAAACATTATATTAGAAGCTATTTGGTTTATATTTACTTATTTCATGCCAGTTCCTTATCAGATTCCTACCTATGCATTCTGAGCATGTGTGCCTCAGGGCATTAAACTCACAGCATGCTTCATAGAGGAACGGGAGATCAAGCTAGGTTAGAAAGTGCTACCTGTAGTACCAGTGTGTTTGACACATACAGTGAAGACTGGCAAAATCTCAAAAGGTCCAAGGAAACAAACACATTTAACGTTGTTTGACTCACATTATTCAATGTAGAATAGATTTTTCTCACAGAATGATGTTTAGGGGAATCCATATATCCCCAATGCCTCTAACAAAGTATGTTTGTAAACAAAGGGCATTTTAAGCAAGAGAGGATTCCTAGAGGGTGCATACTACAAGTTTACTAGCATATCCTGAGATAATTAAAACAATAGCTCTCCTAAAGGAAGATTTGTTTGCATGTATTAAACATCACAGTTTTGGATGTTTAAAAAGGTTCCCGCATTGTCTCGCGACGTTTTCTTGGCCCCCATCAAACTTGCTAAAATGTCTTCATTTTTACTTAGGGACTGCAATTATTTGAGAATTTTATGACAAGCACATTAACGCTTGGAAAATTTTCCAGATGTGTGATAGCTAACATACAGTAACTTGTAAATTAAATACACACATGTGTGCAAGTGCACACATGGAAATACATAAAGAGTGGGCATATGTTCATCAGATAAATTACTCAAGTATTTGACCATTAGAGGGCAGCAACTATTAGGGAATTTTGTACTTCCCTTCAAAGAACAATTAACCATTAGTAATATTTTGCTATTGAAAGAACGTAAAAATTATGTTTTATATCAACTGAAAATGCTGCTGTGTATATGATTTCAATATACAGATTAAGAAAGATTTACACTTACAAGCAAAATGTTGTTATTTTTTCGTATTAAAATTTTTCCATTGTGTTTCTATCAGAAGCGTCTTAGGTTTGTACGTCTTTTCCATTATACCTTATATCTCCCCTTCACCTAATAACTGCTTTTAAGCATTTCTTAGAAAGCTGGACAGCTTTATGAATGGCTACCAAAATGCCAGAGTGACCTGGCCCTCATCAGACTAGAGTCCTTGGGTTTGATTTTAATAGCATTTTCTCCAACTACTTAATTGACCAACTAATTTTTATCCTTATGTTATATAGTTAAATAAATTCAGAATTTTTGTCTTCCTTTAAATCAAGCCAGTTTTGCACCCCTAAACTGAATCTGCAATTTAAGATTATTATTTTACTGTCATTATTCTTGGCCTATAGCATTTAACCAAAATAGGGAAATAGGTAATATATTGCCACGTACACTGTCATGGTGTTAATTTTGGATGTCATTTAAAGAGTTCATCCCCCTTTCTTTATTTTTGCATCTTTCCTTATTCACAAAATAAAAAATAACGTTTTAAGGATGTTGTTCAATATATTTCACATGGCTTATTTTTCACACAAAATAATTTTGAACAAATGACTCTATTTGCCCTATATAATAAACAATTTATCCTGGGTTTTATCTTACTACCCTCCTGACCGTATCCAGGTGGCTCTCAGGGCGTCTCACTGGCAGCAGATGGGCTCCAAAGGGCAGAAATGGCATGGTTCTCATTTCTGCATGCCAACCTTCCTCCATGGAGTTCTCCTGGGATAGTTCAGACTTAGGAAGGGCTGCAGTGAAATACTGTGGCAAATGCAGTAAATGTAGCTTTCAACTTCTGACTACACTAATTAGTCCTAGGCCTGCTAATTAAAACTTTGCAATAAGAGAATCTTTAAATTATATGAGAACAATATAATAACTCACTAGAACTATATACTTTCAGTTAAAATTGGGATCTTAATTTTAGACTATTCTTTTTCATTTATTAATACTGCAGGGTTCTTTGTAATCTAATTAAGGTTACCCAATTTATTTCCTTCTCCATATTTAAAAGTAGACTATAGTCTATTTAAAAATACACTAGGGCCAATTTTTAAATTAATGTTTTTTAAAACAACTGGTGTTCTAACAAATCTCCAGATAGTCATAGAAAAAAAGGTTGAATTGACGTCTTACAGACAATTATATATGCTATTGTAGTAATAATGGGGCTGATTTCATTAACACTGAGAATGTTATAGTCTATAGCCTACTTCGATTATCAGTGAAAATCAACCTCATGTTGTTATGGCAGTACTCCTATACGTTTCATAAGATTCCTATATATATGTTAATATTTTAGTGAACAAATTGCTACATAGGTATGAGGAAGAGATGGTTTTGGAAAACAATGATAATTTAATAATTTCTGATGTTACAAAGTGTCATGAAGTTGCCTATCCCAAAATGAGACAGTGCTATTTATTGTATATAACATAGGCACCAGCATTTTCTTATTATTTGCATGGGGGGTTTAAACAAATCTGAAGTAAAACTTTGTTGCTTCAATATCCCCTAATAACTTTTCTGTTAGTTGTATTAAATGTCTCATAAGAAAGTTAACATCATTTCTTAAAAGCAAACAGAGTATTGAAATCCATACTTATTCTTCCATAAACAGACTATGAAAGTGAAGGTTTTTGTCATTCAACTTGGTACTTTCTGCAAATAGTAATATCTTTTATAGGGAAATCACTGAGAGACTCAACTTTTCAGGGTTCTCAATGACTTTTTTCAATAGATTTTTTCCAAAATTAATTTAATTGAATTAAAATTTAATAAATTCGTTTAATTTGCTAGACAATGGAAAAATTTATTTTTTTAGAAGATTTGTTTATTTTAGAGAGAGAAAGAGCCAGGGGAGGGGAGGAGGGAGAGAACCTTAAGCAGACTCCCCACTGAGCACAGAGCCCGACACAGGGTTCCATTTCACAACCCTGTGATCATTGCCCTGAGTTCATGACCTGAGCCTTAACCAAGAGTCAGATGCTCAACCAACTGAGCCACCCAGGCACCCTGCATAATGGCAAAATTTATTTTAATGTATTTTCTATGCCCCAGTGCCAGTGTCTCCATTTTATTTTTTCTAACACTTTTTCATTTGAAAGCTTAAACTCATTTGGAACATTATTTATCCTTTTTATGTCTATTCTGTTTCTCATTTATTAATAAAATTTATAGATGTATTGACTTGAGAATGATTCTTAGCTAATCCCTGTGGACAACACCTCAGAATTGATGCTGAACCATGAATAATTGCCTTGTATTTTTGATTTTCTTTAGTTAATTTGGTATCAATATTAAAGGAATCTGATTTAATCCAGACTTCTCTGGTTTCCTCATAAGAATTTGTGCCGTAACAGATCAAGTATCTTTCTAAAGACAAGAACAAGGACAAATGGAGTCATTTCCTTTGCGCACCGCCCCCCCCCCCAGGCTTTTTCTTCTTTCATTGAAAGAGAGAGAGAGAGAGAGAGAAAGAGAGATAGCTTTACAGTTGTTCTTATACAGGTTTGGGATACATTTTTAGGGTAATAGAGAACCACTTAATCTTTACTTGAACTGTAATTTAAGGCATTAGTGTCGTAGAGCAATACTTATTAAGTTATATTGAAAAATATAAATTAGAAGGTTTATTCTTCTCTTTTTGATTAAAGGACAGTAAACACACACACGCACACTTTTTTTTTTCTTTTTGCTGTACTGGGTAGTGTTTGGTATTCTACTAGATTAACGTGTTCTATCAAATGAAAGTGACACTGAAGTTATTTTTTTTCTGTAGGCAGGGTTTCCTTACCTCTTAATCTGATCAACATAGTCATTAAATTTGTTTCTTCAGTTTAAGTTCTGAAGAACTTCAGTTGAAGTTCTACACAAGTTCAAATTAAATGGAAAAATGCCAGATCTCTTCCATGAATTATGTTATACAATACTGGCCAAAGCTTTGTTACATAGCAACTCTAAAATAAAATGTAGAAGAAAGGGGGAATGGGAACTTTACTATTTAAATTGCTATGTTATTTTCATAGTACACAGTTGACTGGAAAGTTGTTCTACCTTTGAAAAAATTTGTCTTGGTAAATATGATGATAGAAACATAAGGACCATATATGTTAGGGACAATGTATATTTAATTTATACTTATACAAGAGGTGACCTGCGCAAAAGTTTTTATCTATCTTCTTTCTCACTTGGCCCTCAAATGCCTAGAACAATGACCAAAAGATGAGGGCTCAGTCTGCTGGATGATGGAGTGAATCAGTGATTATGGGGTCCTACTCTAGAACTCTTCCTCCGTCCTTCAAATGTCAAACTGTTTTTCCTTCAGATCAGAAATTCTGTGGGGAGAGATCAATCTAAAGAGTTATCCTTTTATATAAAGACATATGGAAATGTTTTTAGAAAAGGAGATTTAAAGAATTAGCAAATTATGGTTGTACTTTTATGTTTATATCCCAATTTTGAGCACAGGTATTACTATGTGCTGGACATGAAAATATTGGCTGCAGTAGTAATGAAAATCTTAGGCAAGAATGACTCATTCATTCATGTAGTCATTAACTATTTAAAAACATTTAGAAATACTTATATTGTTATAATATCTAGGGGGCTTTTTAAATGGCTATTTCACAGAGACCAAAAAAACTTAATCTGTGAATGAAAACTTCATACAGTTTTCTATATGTTGAAGTAAGCATAGTTATATTCACTAATTTTAAATAATGTTTACAAGAGTTGCGAACTAATTTTCAATTCCTTTCAGTTTTCTTAAAAGGGAAAAGGGTCATTCTCTATTTACATTATATCCCTAAAGTGCCTCTGTTCTAAATGATATTTGCTAAAACTATACTAATGTGAAATAGCTTAGGGAAATGAATTTGATGTTTTACTACATCTTGATCATAAGGAGTTATATTATTTTCTTTCCTGAGCATTTCATTCAAGGTTCCTATGGTAACCTTGCATAGTAATAAGAACAATATAATTTTACCCATTTTATAGGTTAGCAAACTTAGGGGATGGGTTAATTGGCTATTCATAGTCACACTAGCTATAAACAAAAAGTAGACAAAAGCCCAGGACATATTTTTCCTTGATCCATTATTACTCCTATGGTACTGGGAGGTTTACTGGATGTCACTCTTGGTCACTTTCTAACTAGAATTTATGTAAGTACTTGGTGCTTTATTGTAAACCAGTTGTTAGTTTGTATCTGCTTATCTTTATTATTGAAAAGAGTAAGAGTATCTGAAATTAGAGACTCACATAATTCATTTGTAAAATCAGCAGACCGAAATCAATCCTTCAAGCAATCTCATGTAATAAGTTGAAAGACAACCTAGTTGAATTTACCAACTACGTATCATTTCATACAAACTCTTCTGGATATTACTTTTTGCTATGTTGTTATAATTTTATAAAGTTTTCAAGGTTTCTGTTGGGCATTAATTGTCCCTAAAAAGCTTTTTCTGGGAAGTTATTTTGATTCTTGAATTTGTTTCAAACAAATATTATGACATTTTGATTTGAGGAAATTACTCCATGTTATCCTATTTCTTATATTTTTGAGAACAGTGTATAGAAATTTAACTTTATTTGTATATTTAAAGAATCTTATACATATTTGTTACTAAATAGTAAATTGTTTTAGTCTGTTTTCTAATAGACTTTCTTACAAATCTTAAATGGTGAGTTAAGAATTTAAAATTTTTTAAATTTAAAAATATACTGTTAAATTCTTCCCTCCTTATTCATTTTTTTTTAGTTCCAGGTGCAATATTTGATTTACAACTTGCAGAAGTAGAAGCTACACAAATAAGAATTACTTGGAGGAAACCACGACAACCAAATGGAATCATTAACCAATACCGAGTCAAAGTTCTAGTTTCAGAGACAGGAGTAATTCTGGAAAATACATTGCTCACAGGAAAAGATGAGGTATTCACTTTCATTTCACATCTTGGTGAGCCCTTTCTCCTTGGTTTTGGCCCTGATATCTTGGAAAACTTTGCAGCATTCAAACATAAAATATATGGCAAGCATCATGGTACAAAGTGAAGTAAATTTGGGCTATGTTGATAATCTAGCTAGGTCATATTTCATTTTAGAACATACATTATTAGTTAAATCCTATTATTCTTTTTCAGCATATAAAAATGTTAATTGAGCAATAAAGCGGGACTGAAGGTGTTTCCATAAGTGAATATTATTATGGTAATTCAGTTAATGAATTGTTTAGACACTCCTGTTATGATTTAAACACTCCTACTAGCCTTGCTTACAATTTGGAATCCTTGCCAGTAAAAAGCACAGTAATTTAGTACTTGTTGTTGACAAATGACTTGTCCTGTTCAATCTTTGGGTGCTAATTTTTTCATAGCTACCTCATTTAAAAAACAAACAAACAAACATGTCTGCTTGAGGTTCTCTCTCTTCCTCTCCCTCAGCCCCTCTACCCGCTCACTTTCCCTCTCTCTCTCTCTCTCTCTCAAATAAATAAATAAATCTTAAAAAAAAGTAATTGACTAAATAATGGAGATTAAGTCATTCATAGATAAAAATAAGAGGACATTGTGTTTGCCTCTATTCACAGTGGAAGTCTTATTTTTTCCCCTTTGTTTTTGTTAGAAGTACAGGCCACACTAATTTCCCTTTCTTTCTTCATTCACCTTACCCAGCCAGCTATTCACCTGTGAGGGCCCTGTAAGCCTCCAGACTAGTCGCATCCAAGTGTGGGTACAAAAATAAACGTACTTAGGATGAGTGAATCCAATCACAGGCCTTTCAGGAGCTACCTGATGGCTATTCACCAAGTTTTGGTCCAGAATCATTGCTTTTTTCTAGCTGTGCTATTATTTTTCCCCGTACATATTGTCCACTCTATTTCTAGTCTTTGCTTTCTTCCACTTCTTGTACATCCTTGAAAGTTGATGTTACTATGTGCTCAAAGCACTCTGGCTGCCCAGGATTTAGGACTCCCAATTTTTCACCATCTCCAGTGCAGGATTCAAATTCAATCCTATGTTTACTCTTTTCTGTATGTAAAAAATGTGTTATGCTTTCTCTGATACTCTAGTTGACAATTCAGGCAAAAGGCAAAAGCTTAAACCTTTGCTGGCTGGGATGGTCTTAAATTAGACAGTTAGCTATTTTGGGACTAGGTGACAGATCTCCCACTTCTGTTAATGACATCTGTTGAATGGCCAGATATACCTGTTTTTCTCTTGAAGCCACAATGTTATAGAAAGACTTCTTTGTGATTCTGCCTCTGTCTATATGGCTTGTAATCCCTGTGATACACTGAAGAGAACATGAGCTTTGAGGTCATATAAATCTGGGTTTATATCCTGGTCACTTAATGGGTTCTACAGTAGAGAGATTGAGAGCATGGACCTAGGAGGCAGAATGCTTGGGTTTAAACTTTGGTTTTGCCATTATGGTTGGTTTAACCTTAGGAAGTTGGCCTGACCTCTCTGATCTTCAGTTTCCTCTTCTCAAAGATATAAATTATAAGAGTCCCTATAACAAAAGGTATTAGTGAGAATTTAATGAGTTAATGCACACAAAAGAGTTTAGGACAGTATGTGTTATGTGGTAAGTGCTATGCTAAATAATTGTGACCTGTTGTGATTATTAATCATGGCATTGGAACTTTCACTCTGATTGATATACATTATTAGTTTCTTTAGCCTCTCTCAGTAAAAGGACACATTACTTCTCCTTATTTCTATTATGGTATCTTTCTTTATTAGATCAGGCCTATTATTGATATTTCTGTTTTCCCATGTGACCGATGTTTGGGTTCATCTTTCAGGAAGTTGATGTGGGGAGAGAAATATGACAGAGGCTCTAAATCCAAATGGACTTGGGTCCTAGCCTTGGCTTTTCCATATACTAGCTCTATAACTTTGGACAAGTCAACTTTTGGAGACTTGGTACCCTCAATTTTAAAGCAGGGCTTATATACCCACATTACGGGGTGAGGAGTAGGGGAGATAATAGCTAAAACCTCAGGTTTGGTGTATTCATTTATTACCCTTCATCTTGACCTTGATACCAGATGAGGACCCTTACCTTTCATTCACTCTCCTACTTCTCAAAGTATGGCCTCCACACTCTTTCACAAGAATAGCTAAGTCCTTGAAATCTTGTTAGAAATCATCAGTGACCTCCTAAGTGTCAAATAAGTTGGTTATATATTTTTAAGTGTCCCCATCTTAATTGTCTCCTCCAAAATCCATTTTTTTGCTCTCCCTCTCTCCAGCTTTTGATTATTTTCTGCCTCATGCTTCCTCCACTTTCATATGCTGTGACTTTGCAAAACTTTGGTCTTGTGTAGTAAAAAAATGAAACTGCTAGTTCTCCTATAATTTTCTAATTCCTTCATTATAAAGGTATTTCAGACAGTTCTGTTTTCAGCCTTCTTCTTACACATTCTTTTGATGATCACACAGTTTCAATCACAGCTTCCTACCTGAATGATCCCTTTGCCTTGCTTTCTACTCTGGTCTTTCTCTGATATTCTATTCCTAATGGCAACCATCTGTAGCAGAGATTCTGTTAGGGTTTATCACATCTAAACTCATATTCACTCATAAAACAAAACAAAAATCCTTTTTGGGATAATGGCCTGGTTAATGACCAGAAGGAGGAGACAAAGCTGGGATACAGCTTGGAACAGATACTCGATAGAGATCCAGGGATGATGATGGAGACCTATGAAAGTTTTCACAGGACACACAAGATGAAAGTCTATCCAGACAATTAATAGTTTCAGTTATGAAGAATGAAGTCTGGAGAGAGACTGATTTGAAGCTTAGATACCAAACAACTAGGCTTGGAATTCCTTTACCCCTTGGGCTGGGAACACCATAGCTCTCTGACCTGAAAGTCATTGTCTAAGCACTGAGAAGGTCTTTATGGTGCTTTTACATGCCTGATATTTCTCTTTACAGATTATGGCATTGTTATTCTTTCTGTCATAAAGGTTCAAAACCATGGGGGTACCTATGACTTGGGTTATACTTAACATTCAATAGTCATTCAATATTAAGTCAGTTATTTTTACCTCCAAAGGGTGATTCATACATCTATACTTCATTCCTCTGTCCCCACCGCAGTTTAGGATTGCATAGTCTCTTGCCTGGATTATTCTCTTATTGCATTATTTTTCCATTGTTGTATAACAATTTTCCACAAGCTCAAGACAACTCATATTAATTTATTATCTCACAGTTTCTGTGGGTCAGGAATCCACACAGCTTAGATGGATTCTCTACTTAGGGTCTTGTAATTCTGCAGTCAGGGGCTGCGCTGTGTTCTTGTCTGGTGGCTCAACTGGGAAGAAACCATTTCCAGACTCACTTGGAGTTTCAGCAGATTTAATTTTCTTTTGACCAGAAAACTGAGGGCCTCAGCTCTTTGACCAGAGACTAGCCTTAGTCCTACCTCACAGAGGCCTCCCACAGGAGGATGGTCATGAGGATTTTCTCAACATGGTCGTTTAGTTCATCATGCCAGCAAGGGGAATCTATTTGGTATAATGTAATTGTAGGAATAACATCCTCTCACCTTTGCCTTATTTCATTGGTTAGATGCAAATCATAGTTCCCACAGAACCGTAGGGATGATACAAATGCACGAACAGCAGGAGGTAGGAATAATAGGGGGGTCACATGAGAGACCGTCTACCACACTGTCCCAGCCTGCTATTATATATTTCACACATCTATTAGAATAATCCTTCCAGGTTTAAGTATATTATTTTTACTTCTCTCTAATGAGAAGTAACTAAAAATTGAGAACAGATGGGGAAGGTATGTATTTGAGAAATCTAACTCCTTAGAATCATGGCAGAAAGTCAATCACCCTTATTGAAAATTTTTCTCCAGGGAACTTATATGGTTTATTTCTTAATAAACAGGGGTTATTGAGCATGTTGAAACATGTACAAGATTTCACTTTTAATATTTAAACAAATACTTGAAAATATATTAGAAAATTTAATCTCAGCATTTGAAGACTTTATTTCAACTTCCAAATTTATATATGAATTGCATGTATAACATGCCTAATAAATGTTTGGGAACCCAGCCTCTGCTAAAATATTTGATATCTGATAAGAGGGTATCTACTACCACAAAAGCAGTTCCTATTCTATGAACTTTAAAATACTCTTCATTGCAACCTCTCAAACATGTATTTATTAAGTAACTACAAGGGTTCCAGGCATTCTGTTAACTCCAGAAAATACACAGATTAATAAGAAACTACTCTGTTCTTTAACTGTTTGGGACTGAACTATTTGTCTTCTAATGTTTACCAGTTTGTCCCCTCTCTCTTCTCTAGACCTATATGGTATGAGCTTGGAATTTGAAACCAGAGAAATGTGTTTCAATCCTATCTCTGCTATGATTAGTTTTGTGAACTTGAACAGACTATAAAATCAAGCTCTTGATACCTAACTCTTTGGGGTATAATGAAGTTATATCACATGGATGAAATTACTTAGCACCATATCTGACACATAGTAGTTTTACATGTTATTCTTTGTAGTAGTAACAACAGTATACAATGATTTAATTTTTTATCATTTGAAGATGATGGTCATGATTTCCCTAAGGCTTACCATCCTTAGTTTCTCATCACCTATGGTTTCTGGATCCGTCATATTATCGATTACTCTCCTTTGTATCTTTTCCAGTTTGTCAATGAGCCTCTTACTCATCCAAACACAATATTCCATATGTAATTTGATTAGATCCAAATTGAGAAGAAACATTTTCTCCCTTGATGTTCATTTCTTCCTTCTTTCAATGCAAAGAATAAAATTAATTTCTTTGTGAGACTCATTCCACTAAGACTAATGTCTGTTAAACCCTTAAGTCATCTCTCCATGGACTGTGCTTAAGTTGAATTTTACACTCAGATCTCATCCTGTACTTGTTCTCCTGGTAGAATCCTGGGGTATTTTCTCCCCAAAAACACCATCTTGCTGCCTAGTGTTACAAATTTCTGAGATTCATACAGATACAACTTTTCATCCAATATATTTCACAAGTATATCAATATTTGCCATTGGTGAATATGAGAAGAGAGACAGCTAAATGCTTTACTAATTGCTATGGAATGAAGCTGACAGGACTCAAGAGTAGTTTAGGAATGCTTGAGATAAAATTTAATTTATTGACCTTTAGGAACAGAAAAAGAATTAAGCGTTAGGGATTTCTTACCCAAATAATATGCAGAAGAATACAATATCCATTAGGTTTTCAAACACACTCTAATTGCAGACTTTTCTTTTTACCACTGCTTAATAACATCGTAAATCATGTTATAGTTCATAATAAAATATAGAAGCCTTACCTAAGAATAAGTCAACTGTTTCATTATTTCAATCCAGTAGACTTCCAGTAAGTCTAAATTGATAGATGTAATGGAGACTTTTTTTTAGAAATAAAATCACATTAGCTATAATGAAGGTAATTACACGTAGAATGAGGTTGGTTTATACAGATGGATTAGGAATTTAACTCTGAAGAACTTGTAATTCTTTCACGTAAATTCCAAAGATTCCTGGGTAACATATGAGAGGCCTTTCATGTCGATGAACTGTGACATTCCTTACGTCAGTTGTGTTCAACCAAGAGAGATTTTGCTCTCCAGTTGGCAATCTCTGGAGACATTTCTTTGTCACAACTGAGGAGATGCTTCTCATGGGTAGGGACCAGGGATGTTGCTAAACTTCCCACAACAAAACATTATCTAACACAGAATGTCAGTAGTACTGAGGTTGAGAGCCCGGGACTAACTCAGTGAGTCTGAAAGCTTTAGGAGTTGCAGTGGGCTTCTTTTCCTTTCCATTTCTCTCACGTCCACTTCTGCCCCTTCCAATTACTTTTTTTTTTTTTTTAGATTTTATTTATTTGACAGAGAGAAAGAGAGCAAACACAAGTAGGGGGAGTGGCAGCCAGAGGGAGAAGCAGACTTCCCACAGAGCAGGGAGCCTGATGGCTTGATCCGAGTACCCTGGGATTATGACCTCAGCCAAAGGCAGAGGGTTAACCAACTGAGCCAGCCAGGCACCACCCCCCCCCAACTACTTTCTTCAGTTCTAGTTCTTTCCCACCATTTTTGCTCTTAAAATAATTTTTTTTTATCCTTTGAAAAACCTAATATCTAATGTCTTTTTAAGAGAGGCAAAGGGTGAGAAATATTCATGGCACAGCCTTCTCAGTAATAACAGATACCATACCGGGTTGTTGTGAAACCAATGTTCAAATCATTGCTCCAGTTAGGAAGAGTCCAGAATACCAGAATTTGGGAGAAATTCAGAAAGTCAAAATTATTTAGGTCAACTCTTATATTGAAATGGCAGTTTGTCAACAGAGATGCTTAATTTAGTTAACTGATGGGATGCTGTGGCTTAACTCTCAATAATGTATCTGACATGGAGTGTGAAATATTGGGAGATTTAATGCAAAGTTGTAGTTCACAAGGAAATTGTTTGTACTACTACATTGTACCTTCTGTAGTGCTTCGTACACGGTAGATTCTCAAAGAGTGGCTGATTGATAGTGGAAACAGCTGTGTGTTTCAAGCATAAACTATTGACTGGAATACCAGAGCATCTCTGAATTATGTGTTTGTGATTCATGCCCTCCCTGATTTCCCTGTGGAGGCAGAGCTGAAGTGAGCCATTGGAAGATAGA
The DNA here is from genome assembly GCA_028533885.1 of Nasua narica. Classification (NCBI taxonomy): domain Eukaryota; kingdom Metazoa; phylum Chordata; class Mammalia; order Carnivora; family Procyonidae; genus Nasua; species Nasua narica. The sequence continues at coordinate 86,218,153 of CM052807.1, forward strand.
AGACCTTTAACTTGTCCCATATAGAATTCCCTATCCAGAGTTCTTTATTGCAACAATTTTAGGATAGATCTTATAGGTGTCCCCTGCTTTCCATCACAATACTCTACTGGCTAAAGATGTAATAAGATTTAGATAATTTTATTTTATAAACATCATTTGGAGAACTAGAGATTTTCTTGGATCATTTCTCCATTATTTTATATCTCAGAAAAGTTAATATTCCAGTGGCCTATCTTTGTAGATGGTTAAACAAACTGCCTTAAAATTTCTTGCCTTCCTGAAATTTTTCCTGAGAACTTCTTACTCTTTTTTAAATACTAAGTATTGATATTATTTAGGAATAAAAACCCTATTTTTGGCTCTAGGACTAAAGACAACCCCAAAACATGTAAGATAATTAAAAGATAAGAGTACCAAAACTTATTTACATAAATAAAACCTATAAGTTTTGAGGATTCAAGAGCATGGAGTTGGGAAGGAATAAATGATTCTTTTTTTAAAAAGACATTTTTGTTTTTCTTAAAAAGGTGAGTTTTGAAGTAGAACTTGAAAAGGAATGGACCAAAAGCAAGTAGTTCTTGCAATGTCTTTTTTTTTTCAAAATGATTTTATCTTGGAAAATTGTGAACAGATATGAAAGTAGAGAAGAGAATTAATAACCTGCTATTTGCTCTTTGCCTGGATTCAGTAACCAACATCCTACCGTACTTACATCAGCTGTTTCCCATTGTTACTGTTGCCTTGGACATATTTTAGAATAAATTCCAGACTTCATTTTGCTTCTACATACCTACTTAAGAACAAATCTCTAAAACTCACAGACTTTTTAATTCATATAATGATTCCATTACCACAACTATCAGAATATTGTTTTGGCATCATCTAGTATCTATAACATATTCAAATTTTCCTGATTATCTTCAAAGCCTGTGTTGAAAGGTATGTACCAATTAGAATCCAAAGTCCACACATTTCATTTGGTTGTTAAGTCTCTTAAGGCAACATTTACTTTGATTTAACACTTAGTGTTATTTCCGAAGTTGAAAAACTACAGAAAATACCTAATAGTATTTGGCCCAAATACCCTTTCCTCAATCAGTTATGTTGTGTGGGGAGGGAGAAGGGAGAGAGTTGTCTTGTTATCCCAACAGAAACTCTCTCTGTATTTATCTGTAATGTGCCCCTGATGTTTTCACTTCAGTATCTATTACTTTGGTGAACTTGACATGTGTGAAGTACATTATGGGACCTAGGAGCAACCGCAGTTACTTAAAATATTCTTTAGGTCCAGAGCCTTGGATAGGCTACTTGAAATGAACAAAACTGAATCATGTCTGTAACTTCCCTTTATCGAAGATAAACTACTATTATTGACGTGTCAATCGGAAATGCAAGCCTCTCACACCTCATATGCAAATGAGAACACAAAGATAGAGAAGCCAGACATATTTTAATAAGGCAGTGTGCCCAGAACCCTTACTTTTGGGGGTGAATGGTTTTAAAATAGTTTAGTTATGAAACTTCTATATGAGGATGACTAATTTTATAATAATCAACTCAAACCAGAAACAAATATCCCCTTCATCCCACAATACAGTATTGATCTCTTAAAATAATGGAGTGATCAGAATGTGTTAAAATGATACAGGAATTTAATAGATCTAGAATGAAATGTGGGAATGTAAAAGAAGATAGCAGTTGTGGAAATAATATTATCTTTTTAAAAAGTTTGATTCCAAAGTTACTAGTTTTTTAAGTTAAATACTTGAGTGAAGTCATTAAGTGTAACCGTTACAGTCATTGTAAATGTCTGTTTTTAATTACAGTATATAGATGACCCCATGACTCCAGAAACTGTGAACATAGTAGAATCAATGGCAGAATTATTTGAGGGTTCAGCAGAGATATCTTCAGACCTGTACTCACTTGCTTCAGCTATATATAACAGTCATGCACATAATAACTTTCCTGTGAGGAACACAGCTGAAGACCAGCATTCAGCAGTTGGTACGTACAATTTTTATGTTCTTTGAAGCGTATTTCAAACCACCAGTACTAGCTAGCACAGATATGAACCTTAGCTTAGAGTTCAACCAAATTATTAATGGTTCATGAGCTGGAGTCAGATTTTTTCTTTCTCTAACTGTTGGATAACCTCATGCAGCAAATGGATATGCCACACAGGCAGGAGTTGGCCCCTCCTAACCCATTTGACCTTCCTCCTAGAGAAAGTAGCACCCTAGAGTCTCTGGCCAAGCTGCATAGACAATCAGTTATTACAGTTGCCAAAGCAGGTGTGATGGGGAGGGATTAACATATCTTCAAATCATTTGCAGGCCTCACACTCTCTGCAGCTTTTGACTAATAGGTTTTCAAATGTCACTAAAGGTAAATAGGTCAGAAAGTTACAACTCTAGTGCATGGGGTGATAAACAGGTGTAGGTGACCCCAGCGATGTGGTGATGTCATTAGTGTATACACTTGCTTTTCAGGGTCAGTGGATCTTATTGTTTCTAAAAGAAGAATGCCATATATAGCAAATTAAAAATATTTGGTTACACGACACAGATCTAAATGATCTCTCTGGTCATTCTAAAAGTGAGAAGAATATTTTTTTTCATTGCCTCTTTTCTGATTTGGTAATTGTCTCATTCCAATTAAAAGTGTTATGTTATTTTATTGATGGTAGAATTAGTAAAAAAAAATTACATTACATTAAATATATGTTTATTTCATTTACTGATAGATTTTTTCCTGTGCAAAGACCAGAGCAACACTAAAAATTAAGAGGCCCGTAATTTCTGATACAGATGTTTCCTTGAGTATTTGTTTGGCCTAATTGTTATTTAACATTGTTGGAACCACAGGTTCTTAATTTTAAAAAATTAACATTTTTTGAAATTCTTATTTAGACATATTTATGTGTCAGTTACCCTAGCATACTTACTTTAAACCTCCAAGGGGTTTAATTAAGGTATGGTGATTTTTGAAATAATTCTCATTTCGATAACATTCACATTACAACATAGCATTGATTTATAACATTTTAATTTGATATTATTACCTCATATTTCATTTCGGAAAAAAAATTCTTAGCCAGTCCCTTTCAGAAGGTTGTATTTTCTCAAAACACTAGTCTCATGTTCAAGGATGTAGGTATTATTAATTATACATGTCTATTATTTACGTATATTTTTATTATTTTGCATAAAGGAGTTCATAGAGAAATTAATGACTAATGTGAAATCAAGTTTAAGATTTCACTCTGTGAGGAAATATAATTTTGATGATGATTTTTTTTAAACTGATTTCAAATAGGAACTACAGAGAATCTGTATATCACTGACATTGCGGCTGAACAGCTGTCTTATGTTATCAGGAGACTTGTACCTTTCACTGAGCACATGATTAGTGTATCTGCTTTCACCATCATGGGAGAAGGACCACCAACGGTTCTCAATGTGAGGACACATGAGCAAGGTAAGAATGTATTTCCTTTGAAATGATTACCTGCAAATATTGTTCTTACACATTGTAATACATTTTCTTTTTGTTCATATTAATTGTTTATTCTTCTTTACAAGTGCCAAGCTCCATTCAAATTATAAACTATAAAAATATTAGTTCTTCATCTATTTTGTTGTATTGGGATCCTCCAGAATATCCCAATGGAAAAATAACTCATTATACCATTTATGCAATGGAACTGGATACAAACAGAGCATTCCAGATGACTACTACAGATAATAGCTTTCTCATAACAGGTAGAACAATCTTTTCTTAAAACATTGCTTTTCTGATGAAAACATGCATCTCTTTCTGCCTTAAACACTGCAGGACACGTGCTGCATCATTTCAGATTTTCTTATGCTGTGCTGCCATGAATATCTTGAAGAATGTGCAGAAATAATTTGATTAAATGTGTTTTTCTTTATCTACATTTATCTATGAAAAAAGAAATCTTCAGATCACAAGTATTGTAGGGACATACTTAACCCAGAGAATTTTATATCTGGCACATTGAAATAAAGTGTTAAAAGCTTGAATGAATGAATGTGAAAATTAGCTGAAGTAATTGATTTGAATGCTGTTTGTGCCAAGTCAACATAGTTCTTACAGCGTGCCAAAAATTATTTTTCAGCTTCAGATGATTGCCTTAATAGTCAGGAAAGAACTAAAATATCATCAAGATGGGAAGACGCTCAAGCCCAAGGAATTTTGGGACATTAGGATTACAAGGAAACTGACTTGGAGAGCCAGTCTCCCAAATAAATTATTTTCACTAGTCCTGCGTCAAATGACCCTAATCCATGGATGTCATTTTATGATCTTAAGCAGATTACCTGTTGTCATTATAGGGTTAAAGAAATACACAAAATACAAAATGAGAGTGGCTGCCTCAACCCATGTTGGAGAAAGTTCTTTGTCTGAAGAAAATGACATCTTTGTGAGAACTCCAGAAGATGGTAAGAATATCATGTGCAATTTTAATTTAAAAAAAGCAAGTAGTGTTGCATGCTTACTGCTGTCTACCTCATGTTTCCTTAAGTGGCTGAAGCAATTAACATGAAAAAATACATGTATTTAAAATTTTGTTTTCATCCTCCAGAACCAGAATCATCACCTCAAGATGTTGAAGTTATTGATGTTACTGCAAGTGAAATAAATTTGAAGTGGTCACCACCTGAGAAACCCAATGGGATTATTGTTGCTTATGAAGTACTGTATAAGAATATGGACACCATGTTTATGAAGAACACCTCAACCACAAACATAATTTTAAGGGACTTAAAACCTTACACCCTCTACAACATTTCTGTCAGGTCATATACTAGATTTGGTCATGGCAATCAGTTATCTTCTTTACTCTCTGTAAGGACTTCTGAGACTGGTGAGTTTTTTGTTTGTTGTTTAATAATACATAGTAATGTAAACATGACTGACAGTTGTCATATTATTTCTATTTTCAATAACCTAAAATCTCTCACTTTTTAATATTTATTTGTTTTTTTCTGGTAAGGTGTGGGAAAAAGGCTTGCTGTGTTGATTATTAATATCTGATTTACATATATGGGAACTCTAAAATAAAAACAGTGAATTTTTCAAATGAAAGACCTTGAGAAACCAAAGAATCTTTCAGTGTACCTGTAAAATCACTACATGCTTTCAAATTAGGTAAAAGCAGAGCACACTCATAAGAATAGAGTCCTGTACTTAATGAGGTTTGAGTATAGAAAGAGGTGCAGAGTGGGAGCATAGGAAGGATGTGCCTGGTTGAGTCTTATGGAGGAGACAGCAACTGACTAGATCTTGAAGAGTAGGATAGAATGGATGTTATTGAAGTTGTTGGGTAGGCAGGGAGGGGCATATCCTATCTAAAGGAAATCATGAAAGCAAGGAATTATACTCTCGTGTTTCATTTTCAGTGCTAGAAGAATGAATAGCATAAGGTAGACATTTTGCCTGATGATCTTAGTTTATTGTTGTATTATGTTTATAATCATATATTGGAGCATCAGTCTTAAGCCAACTGTGTAATTTATGCTAAAAATTAATAACTAAGGGTAAAGTTACTCTTTTATTCCTACTTTAAAAAAATTAAATATGTATTGACTAGCTACTGGCTGAACCATACGGAATTACTATTCCTACAGGTCATAATGGCCAAATATCAGCAATTTCTTATGGTTCAGCCAGATGCTCTATGTGAGGCCCCATCTCTAACCTTAGGATCCAGGTATCTAGCTAAGTGGTTTATCTTTGAACAAAAGTTTCTTCTTGAGACTGTTCACAGGTATTAATGAAATGACACAAAAGAGCCCATGGAGAATGGCAATCATAATTGCAGGACTGAAAGAATAATGAAAGGAATGTTTCATAGCATCAAGAATTATCCCTTAAAGTGAAATCTAATAGATGTTAAACTATATATTGGCATGTTTCATTGCTTTTATAGAAATTGCTTTTAAAATCAGTATTTTTTGTATTCGTACAAATTAAGAATAAATTATTTGTGCAGATGCTTTATCTTGTTTGGGGCATCAGTTTGTTTATGCTTGAAAGTAAAATACTCTTGTGTTCAAGCAGAAATAAATGATCAATACAAGGTTGATCTCATGGGTTTGGGGTGTGTGTGTGAAAGACTGTGTTTATGTGTGTTTTATAACACACATTAAGTATAGAATGTACAGTTTTCAAACAAACAAGATTAATTTATGTTTTCTCATACTTGGGGTTCAATAATCACATAAAGAACTTTAAGTTCTCATAGAAATTACCTTTTGATGATCTTTGTTCTTCTCTTTCCTTTTTAAGATCTTTCTTTATGGTAAGTCTTTAACAAAATGCCTTGAATATGACTGATGTGGGGTAATAACTACTAGTGGATAGTAACTTAGATGTTGACCAAAATTTTGTGTAGGATTCTATAAATTTATTTATGTTAATAAATAGAATTTAAAATTTTTTCTACCCGTCATTATAACTACATGTGCCAAAAACAATCTTCTGGCATACACAAGGTAACTTGTCACTTCCTATTTTAAGACCATCATGAACAAATTTTTCTTACTTTTATTTTTTAAATAGATTCAATTTATTCCAACTGAATGAGTTGGAATAAATAATAAATAAATAAATAAATAAAATCCAACTTTATTCATGAGTTATCTATTTTACACAATACTTCTCCAATTGACACACTGTGTTAGTTCAGAAAACTCTAAGTCCATCATTGCTCTCCCAAATCAGTAAGTCATCAAGTCTGTCTTCTTTATTTTCCCTGAATCCAGCACTGGCAATCCCCTAAGGATAAATGAATAAAAATGCAAAGGATATCAGCCTGGGGTCAGGGATGTATATTTATATTCTGACTACTGGTGGTAGGCAGACAACTCCAGAGGGACAACTTAGCAAGTTCCAATGAGAACTTTTCAAAATCCGAAGTCATACTGAGTTATGAAGTTCAAGCATAGTATTACTAACTCCTTTCTTTCTTGCTGTTAAAGAGCTATTCAATTCAATCTTGTTTTGCTTAGCTGTGAATTTTTCTCTTGTTTTTAAATATATTTTTTGTCATGTTGAACGTATTTATTCATGGCCTGAACAGGTTTTTGTAGATTCATATGCATTGTAGATACAACAGTAAGACAAAATTCCTGCCGTCCTGGAACTTAACATTTTAAACATTTCACAGAAAATAAATCAGTAAACAAGTAATATATATGACTTTGGTAGTGGTAAAATCTAGTAAGAAAAAAAAAGCAGGGAAAGAATAGAGAGTTATTGACTAGTAAACAGACTGTTTGAGGTAGAGGACAATTACATTTGCCCAGAGATAGTAATGATGTATAAGAGTAAATTAGATGAGGATAAAAAATAAAAGTGCTCCAGAAGTAGGAATAGCAATAGCCAAATTCCTCAAGTGGGAAGATACTTGTGTGGTTGAGGAAGAGCAGAGCATTTCTGTCATTTGAGTACTATGAATTATGGGAAGAGAATTAGCAGATGAGGAGAGAAAGGCTGGCAAAGGTGGACTGTGCAGATTCTTGGTGTTATTCTAAGAGGTTTGGAGTTTAATTGTAATGAGTAGCTATTGAAGAATTATGACAAGAACATGATATGATTTGCAGTTTTGGAAGACCATTGCTGACTATGTTGGATTTGGGAGTGAAGAGAAAAACATGATTACTTACTAGGTATTTTGTTTGAATATCCGGGTGAATGGTTGTACCATTTACTGAGTTAGGGAAGTCTGGAGAAGATGTCAGCTTGGAGGAAATTCAGTTCCATTTTGAACATGTTTTAAATATCTGAGTACCTGTTATTAAGGCAATTGGATATGTAAGTTTGAAACTCAAGGAGAGGATTCAGGGTTGAATATATAATTTAAAGTCAAAAAATAAGATAAAGTCATCTCAGGGGGTGTGTAGATAGAAATGGAAAGAAGCAGACACCTGTATTCTGGGGCATTATGATCTATAGACTTGGGGAGGTCAGAGAGGAGTTAGTCAAGGACTAAGCAGAAGTGGGCAGTGGTGAGGTAAGAGGAAAAGCAGAAGATTGTGTCTTGTAATGCAAGTAAATAAAGATTTTCAAATAGAAGGAACGTATTTCCTATGTCAAAAAGTCAAGATGAGGGCATACAACTGATGAGTGGTTGGCATTATGGAGATCATTGGTGACCTCACGACAGTAGGTTTCATGAAAAAAATGGAGAAAAATGCCTAACTAAAGTGAGACTAACAATGACAGATTTAATAAGTGGAGAAAATGAGTAAAGTTGAATTTTGAACAATTTTGATATGGCATAGAGGCCAGAATGGAGCAATACTTGAAAGGGCAAAGGGGGTCAAGTGTCTTTTTTCTTTTGCTGTGATATGATGTGTGTGTGTGTGTCTATGTGTGTGTATGTGTTCACATTTATACAATATAAAAATAATTCAATAAAAAGAAAAACCAATAACACAACAGAGAGGGAATAACTTCAATTCTAAAACCTCTGACCAGATAGATAGAATGGAATCTAGCACAGAAATAGGGGGATAGGCAAATTTTCATCAACTGTTGAATGGATAAAGAAGATGTGGTATATTTATATAATAGAATACTACTCAGCCATCAAAAAGAATGAAATCTTGTTATTTGCAATGACATTGATATAGCTGGAGAGTATTATGTTAGGAGAAATAAGTCAGTCAGAGAAAGACAAATACCATAAGATTTCACTCATGCAGAATTTAAGAAACAAAACAGATGAACATAGGGGACAAAAAGAGAGGAAAACCAGGAAGCGGACTCTTAACTATAGAGAACAAACTGATGGTTATTGGAGAAGAGGTGGGTGGGAGAATGGGTTAAATAGATGATGGGGATTAAAGAGGGCATGTATGATGAGCACTAGGTGTTGTATGTAAATGATGAACAGCTAAATTCTACTCCTGCAACTAATATTACACTGTGTGTTAATGAACTGGAATTTAAATAAAAACTTGAAAGAAAAAAAAAAGAAGTGTGGGGATATGCCTTGGAAGGAAGTAAGGAGAGAAAACAGTTAAAGGAAAATCGGTAGAAGGAAGATAACGCAGTTCTCTTCTGAGTGTTTTTATTATCTCAATGAAGTGGGAAGCAAGTTTTTCAGCTTTGAATAAGAAGTGAGGAGGATTTTTGGATGTTTGTGGACAGAAAAGATGATGAAAACATACATAGCAGAGCTGTGGACAGAGCTGATTAAAGTAAAATATAGGCTTCTGGGAGGTAGAGAAGATTCATTTGAAATTTGAGGTTTAAATTTAAATGAGGCTTGTTAGCATGGAGTTTTGTTTTCTTTTGATATTTTCAGCTGTTCGTTGCAGATCTGAATTAGCACTGAGCTCAGTTTAACTCAAATTGGAATTTTGCTAGAAAGCCAGATGGAAACAGAGGAGTTGATGGAGATTACTAGGGGCTGGTTTTGGTGGTAGGCGATGGGCTCTGGCCTGAGTGAGGAGGGAGATGAGGACATAGGGGAGGTGATGAACATTGAAATTATGATGAAGGTCAAAGAATTGTTGGATTGTCAGTACAAGGTCAGTAAGCTGGAAAGAAAGGAGGTGTTGCCAAAGAAAGAAATACTGGCAGTGATTGGTAATGACAAAGTTTTGGGTATAGCTACAAAATCTAGTGGTTAAAGTGAGGTGGAGGAAAACTTCGAATTATGGAGATCAAGGAATATAGAGTCCAGGGAATTGGGCAGATCATTTGCTTTGATGTTGACATCTCTTAAGAGTGGTAGAGAGGAAGTCAGTCATCCAAGTGATAACATTTTTTTTCTTTTTAAATTTTTATTTTAATTCCAGTTATTTAACATTTAACATACAGTGTTATATTAGTTTCAGGTGAACAATATGGTGCTTCAAGCATATCCGGTGCTCATCACCTCTTAATCCCCAGCACCTATTTCACCCATTCCCCACCGCCCTCCCCTCTTAGGTGTTAAAATTTTTAAGATGGCTGAAGAAGTTTGAAGGAGGGGTAGCACTAGAGTTCTTCAGGTAGAAGGAAGGAGAAACAATCTGGATATGGCAAAGAAGAGCAATAAATGCAGCTACTGAACTCCCAGGTTCTATGGTTCTAGGGATTGTAGGAAAAAAACAAATGACTACCTGTTACCCAAGAGCGCTCAAATGCAATGTTCTCAGCTGGTCCAAGATATCACTTAGATCTAGAAGGTTCAGAAATCATTCAGAGCAGTTGAGGATTTTTTTTTTTCCATGTAATGGGTTCGTTTGGGAAGATACTAAGGAAGATTTTGAGTGTTCGCAAAGGGATTATATTGTGTAGAATTAATTTACTATATATTGCTACATCAAACTCTGTGTTAAATTACAATTTTTTCCAAGGTTTTAGAAATATCAACATCCATATGTCAGTTTTTCCTATTAAGCATGCCTTATTTGCCATAGCAGGTAACAATTGCGAGCAGGGGGTACTGCATGAACACTTTCAAGGCTTTTGAATTGTATTTTTCTACTCCATTAAATTTATTAGTAGCAATTTTTATATACATTGTAATTAGCTTCACTTCTCTTTCAAAAGGAAAGATTCTTGTTACTAGGACTTTATAATGGCAATACTGTTTACATAGTTTATATTGTTTAGCGCCTCAAATTGTTACTGCTCCATGCAGGCAATTTTTAAACCACTGCCTTTGCAATTATGGTCTTTCATCTCCCATAAATATTTTTCTGTCTAAAATGCATTGTTTATAACACTATTCATTGAGGATTTTCTGGTCATGACTATCTGAATATGTTTTTATTTTGCTTTTGTTAATTTTTCTGGGTATAAAATTCTAGTTCTTCAGTTGAGGTCAGTTTGTCAGTCTAATTGTCATTCTTATGTAGATGGTCTCTTTCACAATGGTATGTCTAAATATGATTGTTTTAAAATATTTTCCTGCTTGGAATTTACTAAGATTCCTTGATCTGAAGTTTGATATCTTTCAACAATTTTGAAAAGTCTCAGTCATTATCCTTTTAAATATTTCTTCTTCCTCATTCTGTTATCTTAGGCTCCTTTGATATATACTTTATGTCTCTTAACTGCCATTTTATATTTTCCCCATTTTCTTTCTCTGAGCTACATTCTTAATAATTAACATTGCCATTCTTTTCACTAAATTTCTCTCTATCTCTATCAAATATGCTTTTTCATACATCAAAAGAATTTTAATTTCAGTTATTTTTATATTCTAGAAGGCCTATCTTGTTTTCTTTCAGATCTACTTGGCTCTACATATTATTTATTATTATCTAAATTCTTTGCTCATAGTTTCAAATCTTGATTAGTTTGATCTGTTGAAATACATTAAACATTTAATTTTATTCTTTGGTAAAATCAATATCTGAAGTCTTTTGAAGTTTGACTGCTATGTGTTAGTGTGTGCGTGTGGGTGAGGGGGAGAGACAGAGTTTTGGGGGTTTTTTTCCTTTTTCTTTGTTAGATTTATTGGTGTCTGATTTGCTTGTGTGTTTAGTGATTTTATCAGTTAGCACATTTTCCTTGAAATTTATCCATGGTAGATTTAGGTGGCCTGAGTTGAAGCTGAGTTGAAGCTGAATTCCTTCTGAGAGGATAGATGTTTAGTTCCTTTTAATAACAGCAACTCCATTACAGATTCATTTTAACTTAACTTCTGAAGTGAGGGTTTTTCAGGTAGCATGGACTTGACTCACATAGGCTTTTAGGGATAGGCGTGCAGTTCCAAAAATGCAGATTTTTTCTTTCTTTTTCACTTCTTCATCTAGTGTGGAGTGAGAAAAAAAGTCTCTATCCTCTTTTGTGTGGTAGGTTTACTTCTCACTCCCTCTTCTCTGAGGGTAAACACACCACATTGCACAAGATCAGAAGTTATCACTCACCCTGAATTCTGTGACATTCTGCAGAAGAATTCAAGTCACTCTCTGGAGTTGTCCAGTAAAATGGCTGACATTGTGTTCTTTTGGTCTTCCAGCTTCTTACACAAGGATATTCCTTACTCTTCTCGTGGCCCAAGGCTTTGCTTTCTCTTCTTTATCTGGCATTCCACATAGCTGTTAATGCAAAAACTCAACATCACCGGGACTGGCCAGTCCTCTCTAAGACAAAGCTGGCTTTAGTACCAACTTTTGTTTTAGGATACCCATTTTAATTTTGTTTTTTGTTTAATTTAATTTTTTTTTTTTTTTGCTTTTGTTTTTTGGTTACCACAGATTTCTAACTTTCTTGTCCACTCTGCGATTCCTGCAAAGAAAAGTTTTTTCTAATTTTATGAAGAGTTTTAATTGTTTTAATTAAGATAGTCATTTAGTTTTAGGATATCTGTTTCAATATTTACCAGAATCAGAATCTCACATGTAGTAATAGTATTTGAATATATGTAGAGGACCATTTTATGACCATTGGGTGCAATACAATAAGACATTAGTAGATACATAAAACTAGTATTTTATTTAATGTTATCTTGTATCCTTGGGAGACTGGTTTGCTGCCAGGTCCTAATGTACTACATTGTTTCTAGGAGAGGTTCCTTGTTTTGTCATACATCTTGTTTTATGTATGACATAAACTAATTATTAATCTTTTATATATTATCATTATTAATGAAAGGCAGAATTTATTTTTAGGTGTTTTTCAAACTTCCTTCTTGCATCTGTATGTTCTGCAACGATAGTTTAATACCATCTCAAGTATTTTAATGAAAATACCATCCTATATGCATTATTCTGTAGTCATAGTATGGATTTTCTTTTGGGCTAAATTTTTTCTTATGTAGTTATAAGTGTAAGAGTTTTGTGTCTCTTATTCCATTTAGGATGTTCTTATATACATATCCTAGTGCACTTGGGTGAAGACTTCAACAAAATGTTTTTTTTTTTCAGGTATTTTTAGTATGGAATTATTTTTAGGATGGAATTATTTGTTTTTGTTTTTTCCCAGTGCCTGATAGTGCACCAGAAAATATTACTTACAAAAATATATCTTCTGGAGAGATTGAGCTGTCATTCCTTCCCCCGAGTAGTCCTAATGGAATCATACAAAAATATACAATTTATCTCAGGAGAAGTAATGGAAATGAGGAAAGAATTATAAATACAACGTCTCTGACCCAGAGCATTAAAGGTAAAATTAATATGTAGTGTTGGGCATTTACACTAATACTGATAGTGGGCACAAAATATTAGCTTGATTTTATGTTGTAAATGGTATGATTAGTTTTATAGAGGGTAGGACAGTTCTGGCTTTTTAGTTAAGTAAACTAGGAGTTTATTACAGTCACATGAAAGAATACTATAAGCTAATTTTTTGTCATATTATCCTATATCATTTTGTCTTTGTAATAAGACTTACTATTTGAAAACACTTCATTTTAATTTAGTTTTTACTTTTGGAATATTAAGTCATTCCATAGTTTGCCTCTTGCACATTACTAAAGATATTTTTTAAGTCTTATCTATTTAATTTCTTTTCAGGACTGAAGAAATATACCCAATATAAGATTGAGGTGTCTGCTAGTACACTCAGGGGTGAAGGAGTGCGGAGCGAACCCATAAGTGTACTGACTGAAGAAGATGGTAAATATAGTAGTGGATACAGATAAATTTTGAATCCATCACATTTCCAAAAAAGTGTGTATATAAAATGAAGATATAATGTAAAAATTCTATGAGATTGGGTATCAGTTGTGTGCCGTGCCAGCATTGTACAGAGATTTCATTGTCACAGAGTAAAAGCAAGCAAAGTTAGATTTATGTTAAAAAAGAATCGGATATAAAATGCTCTTTTTTGATTCCGAAGTCATCCTTGCTCTGTAAGAAATTAGCAATATTTTTTTCATGGGAATTTTTAAGGCTAAAATTTTGGTTTGAATGGTTTAAACATCAACTAGTGTATATTATGACTGTGTTTTTCAACTTTAATGTTCATAAGAATAGAAATTTATATCACTTTTGTAGTAGATTCTGTTATGTCAACCTGCAACCTTTTTTACTGTATTAGGATTAGCTTGCTAATGAGTTCAGGCTGGTTTCCAGGTTTTCTACATAATTTGCCAAGATGCTATTCTTGAATGTTAATAGCCTTCATATTGAATATTTAAACATGTCTTTTCCTAACCTGAATAAAATCAACTTTACTACTGAGACCACTTTACACAGGTACCTCACCAAGTTCTAGGCATATATCATGCTAAGAAAATTACTTTTGAGGAATATATTTGGGATTTGGATTTGCATTTTATGTTTTATACATTGTATATATTTGAGGCTGTTACTTTTATTTCTGCAAAGGGAAGTCCTATTGTCATAAGGGATGTAACATAAGTGTTTGTAGAGTATCTCCCCCCTCCCCCCGCACTTTCAAGTTTTTCCATCCTCAAGTTTGGTTGCATTCTGTGAATGTTCCGATTCTAATCATTCACCAGGACAAAATGAGCATTATATACTTCGAGAAGAAGGAAGGCTTTTCTCTGCATTGTTCTTATTTTCTTCCAAATGATGGTCTTTGGAGCCTTCTTCTCCATTTCAGGTCCTTCCCTGTTTTTGCCTCCATTAAATTACTTCATCAAAGCATCCTGGTGGGCTGCTCTAGTTTATCCCAGGTTCTAAATACTCTAATGTGTTGGTCTTCCTTAGTCGTTGCATCTCCTAACTATGCTTATTTCTCCATCAAAACTCAGCTGTCCAAATTTTCATTTTCTCATAGTTGAATCCTTTGTGCTGAAAGAAAGTAAAAATTAACCTAATAAATAAATCCTTCCCAATAGGACGATTGTTAAAGGCTGGGGCAGGGGTGAGGTTAACTCTTTTTCCCATCTTAGATAATGCGAAAGAAAGATGTATGAAATCATTTATGTAATGCCCTTGTGAACATAGTACCCACTTTTTTTTTCTGATTTAATGAAATAGTCCTGATGGTAAGAATTTGAGGTCTATGTGAAAGAACCTAGACCAGCAGTAAACATATATGCTGAGCAGACAGAGTTTTGTTTTGTTTGTTTCTTTACCACTTAAGTCAATAATTTCAAACTATACTGTGTATCCGAATTACCTAGACTGTTATGCTTACCATGGTATAAGTCATCATGGTGAATTTACCATCTAAGTCCTTGGCCAAGTCATTGATATAATTGCTAAATGAAAAGGGCCAAGAACAAGACCCCTTTATTGAAGAATTTTAGCAAATCAAGAATGGATAAAGGACTGAGAAGCTTTGCTTTCTTGAGTATTAGGTGCTCTTTTCTCTCATGAAACGTGTGGTTTAGTCGAAGAGATCTAAATTTGATTTGTGTATAGACGAATAATCTTTATAACTTTGGTCACTGGTTTGATCACTTTAAGTATTCCCTCAAGTAATTCCCAAGGACAAAAGAGGAATTTTAGCTACTGTGAGATATCAGACGAAGAATAGCTAAGGAAGTTACACCTAAGCTGTGACCTGAAAGAAGGTGAGTAACGAGGGAGGATGAGAGACAGGAAAGACCACAGCAGCCAGAGGGAGGAAGAAACTTATGCATGCCCTTCTCACCTATTCTCATACGCTCTGTCATGATGAACTGGATAGATTGCACAAGATACTGCATTTATGTATTCTGATTTACTTCTTTCTTTCTTTAAAGTAAATTAAAATTTTTAAAATTCATATAATGACTGAAAGTTTGTACCTTTTAATCATCCTCACCAATTTCAGTTTTTAAGTTGTACTTCAGAATACAAATGCCAAAGTGATTAAAACTTAGTCTGCTGTAGTACATATTTTGTTTAGCTAGACTAGTAATTGTATTTAGTTAGCAACAAAAAGTTCTACATAAAAAAGGAAAATATCCAAAAATATACTGAAATTAAAAATAAAACACTCAGAATTATCTGACATGTGACGTAAAAGCCTGAAAGCATATAATAGAATAGAGATGCTTAGTTACAACATACTATGTCCTAAATCAGTACTATTTTTGATTGCAATTCTTTTTTTTCCCCAATAATAAACAAAAGTTAAGTTTGCAAAGATGTTAGTAAAAATATCATAGGCTTTTGTTTTGACAAATGAAGGAGTTCTCAGAAGTAATTCATATCTTGGGAAACAGACATTTCCAAATGATATATGGATTCTTGTGATAATCAATATTTGATAGCATTTTTATTGTAGTGCCTGTGAGAATACCAAATGAAAATATGAATATAGCTGTCACCATTATTCTTTAGAATTCATCTCATAAACCTTTTCTCTGCTCAATAATTTTGTTGTTGTTGGAAAGTTGTTGTTACCAAAATAATGAAAACGCAGAAACACAGATAGAAGCATATGTAACACCCATAGCTCGAGCTAAGATTTTTCAGAAGATCAAAAAGGAATTAAAATAATTCAGGTAGTGTTTTCTCCAAATTATTAGAAAAAGTGATGTGTACATTTGCTAATCTATATATTAAGGTTGCTCAAAGTTCTGAACAAATTCTTAAAACTTCTATTAGCCACCTATGAGTTCACTTTCCATATATAACAATGAGAAAAAGTTTTAGTGATTTATACCCTTCTATATGCAAAAAGTTGTATATTAATCTTCTAAGACAGTACTGTGGTATTATACAGTAGCTGAGAAATGCCATTCTAAATGCTTTATCTAAATGTAAATATAAACTTGGTTAAGAAGGTTGCTAGTAATTTTTTTAGTGCTTATACAATGCACAATGGCTAAGGTATTTGAATCCTTATGCTGTCACAGCAGAATTAGCAGTAGACCCTCACCTGTCCATACTCTTGTTTATGTGCTACACTGATTTTCTTTGTCACCATTCAATCTTGAAGATTCAGTGAATAGATTTTGGTACCATTTTACAGTTTAATAACAACTAAAATTGAGGAATGTAATTTTTATTTGTGAGGTCATTTTAACTGCTTTCCCAGTGTTATGCTTATTACTTTACCACTTCTTGAATGTGTGATTTTTTTCCACCTCTTTTTATTGTTTGAGGAGCATTTTTACTACGTATTATATTTTTTCACCTCAATAGTTTTCTTTTTACTAGAGGATGATAATTTACCAAGATGTACTTGAACAGTAGGTGAATCACTGTGACATACCCCTTGTTCTTTTTTCTCATGAAATATTTTTTTCCATTGAATCACAGAAACAGATGTTCTAACACCACCATGCAAAATCTCTTTTTATCATCTCATTTTGAAAGTAAACAATTAGTCTCCCATGCTCATGGAGAAAGGCATTGTACCTGATTCATTTACCAGAATGTTTGTAATGAAAACTTTGTGTGTTTCCATTTTAGTGTTCTTTGATATATGTTTAATGAAATATATTATCCTTACCCTAACTTTTCAGCTCCTGATTCTCCCCCCCAAGACTTCTCTGTAAAACAGTTGTCTGGTGTCACGGTGAAGTTGTCATGGCAACCACCCCTGGAGCCAAATGGAATTATCCTCTATTACACAGTTTATGTCTGGTAAGAAATTTTTTTTTTTTGGAAATAGTTCTGAGAACAAGTATTAATCTGTAACATAATAGGAATGTAGTTTTTTTATTTCAGAATGTGATGCTACATTAAGAACCTGATTGTTAATAGGCTGGTTAATATGCTTTTTTAAAGAAACAAGTCTTTCCCATACTATGCAGAGGTCCAACCGTAGTTAAACAATATAATTTTTGTACCTAAAAAAGTATATATCATGCATAATTATACCAAATTTCTGCTCTCAACAGCCATTGACTAATCAACTTATGTGTACAAGCATATAATTTTAAACTCAGAGTTTTACACAAATATTCTGTATGGCACTGTCTTGTTCATTTTAAATAAAAATTAACTGAAAGAAATTTATTCATAAATCTGTTATTTAAGGTCGATTTTCCAATGAAAGTTAAGCAGTGTATCTATTTTTTTCTGGTCACCTTTACCCTGATTACTTATTTATGTGTCACTTGTGTAAACAATTTTAAATACTATGGCTCAATTCACATCAGTTAACAACATGGCTCTGCTGCTTCATGAAAACCCAGTAGATAAAAATCCTCACTTTGAGCTAATCCTCACTTTGAGTCCTTTGCAAAGGTTCACGAGTTACATATTTCCTAGTGGCTTTTAAATATTTCAACTCAGAAAGTGCAATTTATACAATACTTTATAGAACATGGGCATTTTTTTTATTTGACAGAGAGAGAGCATAAGCAGGTAGAGTGGCAGGCAGAGGGAGAGGGAGAAACAGGCTCCTTGCTGAGTAGGGACCCTGACATGGGGCTCAATCCCAGAACCCTGGGATCATGACCTGAGCTGAAGGCAGTTGTTTAACCAGCTGAGCCATCCAGGCACCTCAAACATAGGCACTTCTTATCTTAATATTCCTGACTCCAAGGTCCAACACTGAGAGATTATGATGTTTTCAAGAAGTCTACTCTTCTCTTTCCTAAATTAAGACTTCTCTTTCCCTAATCTCTCTTTAAACCCTTTGCATACCACTCTTTAGGAGTACATTCCTTATATTTTTCATTACTTGATTTCTAGTCATTTTTCCTTGTCATGGAAAAATTGAGGATGACATGAGAAATATCAGTAAGAAGAGAAGCAATGAGAAGAAGGTAACAATTCTCCTCCATGGCCCAGTGCATTCGTTTACCAATTTTTCACTACTTCATTCAACAAAACTGATAAAGTGCCTGTATACCAGTGAACAAGACATACATATGCCTCCTGCCCTCAAGGAGCTTACATTCTAAATAACCAGACTATATATCCCATAAACAAACAAATTAAGAAAAGTCAGGGGAAAGAGAGCTACTTTTGATGGGATGCTTGGGAAATCCTTTTTGAAGAAGTGGTTTTGAGTTACAGTCTGGATGACAAGAAGGAGCTTTTTATCATATGAAGGTCTGCAAGGTGGAATTTATCAGGAAGAAAGAACATCAGCTGTATAGGCTCTGTGATGAAACATAATTTGTTATTTTGAAGACCAGAGATGTCAGTGTTGCTGGATATTAGAGAGACAGAGTAATACTGAAGGGTTGGAGGCAGCCAAAGGTCAGGAGCTAAGCCACAAAAGGGATTTTGTTTTTTATTTTAACTGTAATGAGAATTATCGGATAATTTTAAGCACCTTGGATACTTGGAGAAAGAATTGTAGAATTGTAGATGGCAAAACTCTTAGCAGGGATACTAGCTCGGAAACTATTTTAGTGGTCTGGGCAATAGATGTTATTGGCAGTAGGAGAGAGAAGTGGGTAGCTTTCTTCTACATTTAAGAAAGAGAGTTGACAGTACTTGGAGATACACTGGATGTGCAAATAAAAAAAGAGAGCGATGAATCAGTAATGACTTGGATTTTTGAATCAAGAACGATGACTTTGAGATTTTTGACACCATTTTATTGACTTAGAAGAAATAGAAGTGAAATAAGTTAATAAAAGTGAGACTCACTTTTAGATTTTACAACTGGGGTTTCTGGCTCATGCTGTAGGGATAGTCTCATCCCTCCATACAGCGGTCATGCTGTGTAAATTCAGTTCCCAGTGGTGCATTCTATCTCCTCTTTTGAGATGTGTCTCTTTTCTGTCTCACTTTATAAGGTGGTTCTAGGTGCAAGGGAAGCCAACTGAAAGCGGGGTCAGGGAATCTCAAGTCTGTGATATTACAGCTCATCTCACCTGGCTTTTTGGGAATTGTGCTGCTGCCCACCTGTAGCCATAGCTTCTAGTTTCAAGGTTCTGATTTTCTCTTTTATCCTTGATCCAACCTCAGGCTTATTCTAATGCCCTAGCTCTCTTAGCATGCCTGCCTTAACCTTCAGGTAGCTAGATGCTGTCACTCATCTGCAGGATTTCAGAGGTGACTTCCACATCCTTCCGTAGCTCCGGATGATCTGCTAGAGGGGCTTTTAGATCTTGCTGAACATGGCGGCATACTGAAGACAGAGATTTTGTAAGAGGCTTGTCATTTTTCTCTGCATCCTGAGAAGGAGCAAGCCCTTCTTATTGTCATTCAGAGAGTTATTCACAGAGACACTGAGTCAGAGAAGCTGCTCCTAGGATCACCTGGAGAGTTTAAGATGGCAGAATCAGGGTGGTCAGTAGTACATGGGGCATCACCCAAGAGAATGACCTCCCTTCTTTGTACTAGAGGGAGCCAGGGACCTCCTTTTAAGATGTTGAAGTATATCCCCAGCTGTAGGATGACCCTAAAAGAAATACTTGAACACACCCTGGATCACAGCAAATTCGTCAAAACCAGCAAATAGCCAAAAAAGCAGAGCATCAACTAGCCAACAATATTAAGACTCTTGTGGGGAAAGAAATCTTTGAGCCAGGGCTACTGTATAATCTGTCAAGAACAGGCTACTGACATGTATTTTACTGTTGACTGCCTGCCTGAGTCTAGAATGTTACTGAAAATTTTATATGTATATTTTACTGAGTAGGCAAAAACGCAGCCTCTTCATTCAGAAAGTTCCACTTCAATAAATAAGACACTCTGAAGTCAAAGTAGCCATGAGAATCATGCTGACTTCATTGGTTTCATAATCCAGGGGCAAGGTTCAACTGCAGCTGCCCCACAGCCTGTTTTGAGTAAGGTGTCCTTGTGAAAAATGAACTTGGAGTCCAGTTGTGGGAATGTGGCCACTTTGCCCTGACTTGTTCCATTAAAGAGCCATTCAATGACCTTCCAAGTGCCTGAGTGTGTGTGTAACTTATTGGGCAGCCAAGGCTTATAAAGTTGTTGAAATGAATATGTGAATCTTTCTTTTTAAGTGTTAAAGACTTTTTAAAAGATGCATAAATTTATTAAAACTTTAAAGATATTTCACAACTTATTGAGATTAAAGAAATAAACTCTTACTATATTGACTCGAACAACTTAGACCTCCCAGGAATTAGGTTTCAAATGATATAGAAAAAACTCCCAGGGCGCCTGGGTGGCTCAGTGGGTTAAAGCCTCTGCCTTCGGCTCAGGTCATGATCTCAGGGTCCTGGGATCGAGCCCCACATCGGGCTCTTTGCTCAGTGGGGAGCCTGCTTCCTCTTCTCTCTGCCTGCTTGTGATCTCTCTCTCTTGGTCAAATAAACAAATAAAATATTAAAACAAAACAAAACAAAAGCCTCCCTATAAAAAGTTTTAATATCACATTTTTTTTTTTTTTTTTTTGCTAAATTGGAACTTGGAACACTTTTGGAGACATGGGGTTGAATTCTGGCACTACCATTCAGTTATCTGTGTGGTACTCTTAAAATACTGGATAAATGGTGGTTTTGTTATTAACATTGTTCCTGTTTCAGGGGTTCACATTTCTTTCATACTTCTCAGTTTCCATTATTTTGGTTGTTCCAGTAATTACCAAATTCTTTTAAAAATAACATCTTTGGATGTTTGTTATTTTCACTATGTCTACAAAATGCAAACTGCCAATTTTACTCATTATAATGGATGACTTCTCTCTTTGTCATGAATATTTCTCTACAAAATGAGGGCTAATATGCAGATATTTACACTACTTTGTGAGTCACATTTGATTTTTAGATGGTGTGCACAGAAATCTGCTTTAACTAATTACATTTTTAAATGATGTTTCTTTTTAAACTTTGTTTTGTGCAATAGCTTTTATCATTTATCAAGATGGTAAAGTAGCATTTTTTCCCTTAGTTGTATTGATAAATTATGCTTATATGTGTCCAAACGATAAACAATCTTAGCATTGCAAGGAAACAAATGAATTCCCATTAAAGCAGTTATTTTTTTAATACACTTTGGATTGAAGTATATTATTGTAGTAAACTGATACAAAGCTCATTTATTTACTTTATATAGATCTTCCTTGACTTACAATAAGGTTACATCCTGATAAACACATCATAAGTTGAAAGTATCATTAAGTCAAAAGTGTACTTAATATACTTAACCTGCAGAATATCACAGCTTAGCCCAGCCTACCTTAAATGTGTTTAGAACACCTACATGAGCCTACAGTTGGGCAAAATCACCAACACAGACCTCCTTTACCATAAAGTGTGTCATTCATCATGTAATTTATTGAATGCTTTACTGATACAGAATGGTCATATGGGTACAGTAAGGTTGTAAGTGTATAGGTCGTCAATCCTCATGATCGTGTGGCTGACTGGGAGCTGTGGCTTGCTGCCTCTCCCAGCATCACGAAAGAGGACTCTACTGCATATGGCTAGCCTTGGAAAAGGTCAAAATTTAAAATTCCGAGTACACTTTCTACTGAATGTGTGTTGCTTCTCACACCATCGTGAAATGGAAGAATTCTTTATAATAATAATACAATATAATACAATACAATAATAACTAAGTTAGGAACCATCTGTAGTTGAATTCAACTTGGATTTGTTTAGCAATTTTGCTTCTATATTTTTAGTAAGACTTAACAGTAGTTTTCTTTTTTTTTTGTTCATAAAACTTCTAGGTGAATGCCGTATAAGGTATAGCTAAAAGACTAGAGTGAAAGTAATGCTGAGAATTCTAGCTGATGTACAAATCTTGACTTTTAAATGTTTCTCATTTTCTTAGTAGTAATTATGAGAAGTAATTCTGAATCAGTCAGTCTGATAAATGTTTATTAAACTCTCTGGGGAGATTAAAAAATACAGAGAATTTAAAAATTATTGTAGATGAATTAGAGATAAAATATGTGTGTGAAATGATTCTAAAAATATCTGCTAAATAGCGTATTAAGAAGTCAGCTTTTTAAAAAATAAAATGTCACTGGTGGAATAATTTCCCCCATAACATAAAAGTTTAACTTTGGAAATGGCCTTCTAAATGCTAAAAGTATCCTTAGTTCTGTTGCTTCCAGTTTTCTAAAACATTTTCACCCTAGTAAAGCTACTTGTTTGAGCATACAATATAAATCAATAATCAGAAAGGGAAGGTTGTAAAGATAGATTGATAAATCAGGATAACATCTCATCGGAAACAGTCCAGTCGTCTCCCCTTTTCTGCGGTTTTGCTTTCTGCAATATCACTTACCCACAGTCAACCACCACCCCAAAGTGGATGAGCCTCCTGACGAAGCATCAGGTCAGTAAGAGCCTAATGCTACCTCACCATACCTACATCATTCACCTCGCTTTATTTCATCACGTAGGCATTTTATCATCTTACGTCATTAGAAGAAGAAGGGTGAGTATGGTTCAATAAGATGTTTTAAGAGAGAGAGGCCACATTCACGTAATTTTATTATGATATGTTATTATAATTATTCTATTTAATTATTAGTTACTCCTGTGCCTAACTTGTAAATTAAACTTCATCATAGATATGTATGTATAGAAAGAAACATAATATCCGTAGGGTTCAGAACTATCTGTGGTTTCAGGCAGAAATCTACTGGGGGTCTTGAAATGTATCCTCTATGCATTCAGGAGGACAATTGTATATGAAGGCTTGGAGGCATGTGAATAAACTGTGCCAGGATGTTGATAAGTAGCGTTGTAGAGATGGAATATTGGGGTCAAATTGGGCTGGGAGAGATACGAACACAGGGAAAGGAAGTGGTTCAATACAAGGATGCCCTTCAATTGTTTAACTTGAGGTTTCTAGGGGGATATTAAAAACTCCCATCTCAGTTCTATCTTGTTAGTATTTTTCTGAATGACCTGGATGAAGGTGGGTGCCAAGTCACAAACAGGCTACTTGTGGGCCACCTGTACTTTGCTGGACCCGTGAACTGTTAATAAATTTTGAATAGACTCCTATCAGCATTTTACAATGAATAGATCTCAAGCAAAACTTCAGGTTTGTTTGTTTCTTATAGAAATCAGGAAGTTTGCCATATTCCCCGTGATAAAAATCAGCTGGAGTTGAATAGAAGCTGTCTTTAGATGGAGCATTTGCTTGGCAATTTACCACAGTTCCCACCACACCCCGTTTCAAATCCAGTCTTCTTAGTCATTTATTTTGCTTGGGTGGATCTTGAATTTTTACACCCTCAATTTAGGGGTCTTTAAATCACATTTGTGATATGTACACAGCTGGGAGAGATTGTGATTTCCTTGCATTACAGACTTAGAGAACAAAACATCTTGGAGAACTAGGCAAAAGGCCCCAAGAGGGATAGTGTAGTAGTTAGTATTTGGGAACAAATGTGTTTGGTTTCTTACCTATATTTCCTTATTTATTTCTCATAAAAATGTCATAAAGAGAATATTATTCCCACTTTGTAGATGTGGAAACTGAGTTCTGAGATTAAGGAGTTACTTAAGTTTATAGAGCTAGATGATGACAGTAAGAATTCATACCTAGATCTGTTTTAGTTCTAAATCATGCATTTCTCAAATCACTAGGAATAAGTGTTATAACTGGCATTTGTTCTAAATACTCAGCAGTATACCTACAGGATTAGAGAAGTCTTAGTTTGATCAAAGTATTTGTGAGAAACATGGGGTTATAATAAATTAAGCTTATTGCATTAACTCATATGGGCTATTTCTACCAAAAAAATCACTGGTTTGTTATTGGTCTGCATTAACTGACGGACTATATTCCTGGTGAGGGAATAAGTATACTGTTTCATGTGCAAACCATTTGGATTACTGGTCTCTGTCTAAAGTATATAGACAAAGTAGAGCTCGTTCAGGGGGAGTCATGCAGATGGAAATACTCAGGATCAAGGCATGTGAGAAACTGCTGGGAGAATGGGAAGAGGTTTCAGTCAAGACTTAGTTTCAGGTGCCTGGACCCAATTTAAATTGGCTTAAGCAAAAATGGGAATTTACTGACACATGGCTGAAAATCTGGGATATACTAATTGGATGTAGGAGCTCAAATAATTTCATTAGATGTGGTTAACAGTAAGAAGCTTGTGGGGATAACAGCAAGACAACCCTATATCTTGAGACAGTGGTTCAGGAGGAAAGCCGGAGATGATGAAGCTAGAGAGGTGCAGAGCCCAGACACATGGATTTTTGAGGCTTGAATAAGGGTATACATATATCTCTATCTGTCCATCTATGAGGAAAATACGAATCTCAATATTGTATGGGATTTTAAATTTTTATTTTAACCATGTACCCAAAGATCACACTGCTAGAGAAAATACTCCAAGGACTTTCTACTCCTCTTGTAATAATTCAAACTTCTTTTTCTGGCCTGAGGGATATCCACTCTCAGGAAATGAAATCATTCTCCTTCAGCTTAAATACAATCCTTCCTCTTGTCTTCCGGTCCTTAATTCCTTGTGTCTGCTCCAAGATCATGGTTTATAAATGGTTCCCCAGCTTCAACCTCATTCTCTTTATGGGTTTTTGCTTTAATCTTATAAGTGTGTCTTTTCTGCTAAAGGCAAAAAATAAGACAAAACTAACCAAATCAAACCGCCAACCAAATGATGACGATAAGAATAACAGCAACAACAAATAAATACCCTGCTTTCACTCAGACTTTCTCTGAAACTCTAGAAGATCTTTAGAATCGTAGAATATGCACCTATTTTTGTCTTACTAGTTTGGGGTTGTTTAATACATAATTGTGAGTGTATTAGAACTGCTCAGCTATGCAGGGTAATTGTTCTAGACTAAGGTGCAACATAGACAAGCAGTTTCCTTATTCTGGGAAAATTCATGAAAATCACCAGTTCGTAGAGGAAAAGAATATTTGACGGAGTCACATAGGTAAATGTTGAAATTATTATTGTAAGTGTTATTTAGTGAGTGAAATGATTAATCTAGAATATATAACAGCAGATTATAGCTTTGAAAATAAATACATAGGAATGGTCAGGGATGGATGTGTCATTAGATTAGATTACCACATGGAACAAAATACCAAATGATAAAAGTTAGAATTAAGACCATGACCTTTCAAAGGGTCTCATACCTTGTGTGGAAAAGCATTCATGTCCATGCTTAGGGAAGTGGAATTTGTCTGACTTTCCCAGGCGGTTTTGGTACTCAGGATTCCTTCACCGGCAGTTGTTGCTTACCACGATCTTGATGTGGTAAAAGATGAGCAAAGAAAGTCTTAAATCAGACCAAAGGAATTGCTCTTATACTCTAGAATTTTCTTTATGCCCTAGATGTCAAATGTGCTGTTTTTTGAAAAAAAAAATCATAATAAGGAAATACTTCATTTTAAGGATTCCGTTAATCCTATCCCAAGACATTTTCTTGGTGTTACCAATGAGAGAGAAAAACTGCATCCTATATTTAGTCAGCATAGTTTCAAGGTCGTTCAAGTTATTTTGATGTCTCAAATTCAAGAAAGTTTTAAAATGTCCTAATAAGTTTCTAGAATTAAATCAGTAAAACAAAGGCACTGAGTACTCCCCTCAAGTTTTTTCTGTTTGAAAATTTACACTAACTAGGAGGTTTGCCTGATGTTGAAAGTTATCTATTTTAGAGATTAAGTATTGGTGATATTTGCATTCCTTCCTTTTCTACACAGTTTATACTTTTGGTTATGTAAGGCTTAAACCTGTTTTGTCAGGGAGGTCTCTATTCTTTCTCTCCTCACCACACTCAGTTCCCTATTCTACTCACAAACCTTACAAACTAACTTTCTAGTCAACAATTGCCTGCATCTTTGGGAGCCATGCTTTATTCTCCTTTTCTGTGCTCACTTCGGCAGCACATATACTAAAATTATTTTCCATTTCTAGATGTTACCAATTGTCAAATTTTACAGTTTATTTATTTATTTTTAACTTACTTAATTTTTTTGCTCATCTCCTTTTCTTTGCTGTTAGCCACTGGTGGGGTGGGATAGGGGGAAGTGTTTTACTTGTACTTAAAGGAATCCCGTTGTTATTAATGAATTATTTTATAATTATTTACTGTTTTGTCTATTTTGAGGACAGGGGCTAAATCTTACTCATATTTATTTCTAACACAGTTCCTGAATAAAGTAGGTGTTCAATAAATTTTGTCAAATGTTGATTGCATACATATCATTTCTAAATTCAGAGGGGCTAGGGAGGTATCTATCCTTTGGACCACTAATTGGAAGAACAATGCCTTTCTAATTCTAATATTGTTTTCTATTTAAACCGTTATAATAAAATATAGAAAAGGAAATGTGTATGTTATGCAAAAAAGAAAAAAGGACCACATATAACCAACATACATATGAAAAGATATTCTATCTCACGAACAGTTAGGGATGTACAGATTAAATAGTTGGGGTTTTTTTGGTCAAGCTTGCAGTAATTAAAAAGATTAATATTCAGACTAGTAATAAGAGTTTTCCAAAAGGTGTGCTCTCACACATTGTTGTGGCTCTAAATGATAATCATTTATAATTTGGAACAGAAACAATTTTGGAATAGTAATCATTAAAAAAAATCAAACCATTTGATTTAATGATTACACTACTGGGAATTTAACCTACAGAAATCCAAGTATCATTAGGAAAAGGCATTTGTGTAAGAATGATTACTGCATCATGGTTAGTAACTAAAAGAGAGAGAGAACAGCATAAATGTTAGTTTTACAGAAGAATGGCTGAATAACTATGATACTTCAAAATTAGGGAACTACAAAAAAAACAATGGTGCAGATCATTGTTATTAAACACATAAATCATAATAAGCCAAAAACAATCAAGATATAGAAGAACATATACTTTTATAAGTGGAAATAAAATACTCTAATGGAACACCTAACATTCCTATTTTAATATTTTCTAATAAGAACAAAACAGAGATCTTTAAATTAAACCAGTTAAAACCAAAAGATTATGGCAGTGTCCAACCAGGATTTCTCATGCACGGGACCGAGTGACCCATCTCGGCTGCAAGACTGCTCCCTGAGATTACTCTTCCGAGGGCAGAGAGCCCAGGCCTCAGCCCAGAGTTTCGTGGGTCTTTCCTCCAATCTGGCAACTGCATTAAAGCAAAGAGTCTGGAGTCAGCTCCTCAGAGACAGAGACAGCAGCACTTCTCCCTCCTTTTCACTTCCAAGTTCTCAGCTATAGAGCAAACTGTCTCTTTGGATTTGGATCAGAAATTGGAATTTCAGTTGAAGTTTACTTATGCTCAGATTTTTTTTTTTACCTTAGTCATGAAAATATCAGCAACAGTCTAAACTCCAAAAGAAAAACAAACAACCCTGAAACAACAAGACATACCAGTATCTGAAAAATTCTGTTTGTACTATTTTGTCTCAGGGTAAACCGGGATAGATGTAGAAACTACATCTGTATATGCTGAAGTGTATTATTGGTTTTGTTATTCAGATATTTTATAAAGACTATCTTCTTCTTCCTGAAATATCTGGTTATGTGAAACAAAATTTACTTTGACCTGCCTTTTCCAGGTAATTGCCTGCATTCTACATTATTTCTGGAACATAATCAGGGTTTTTCTTAGTGTAGGCATAGTCATCTGCAGTATTTTGTTGTGAAGGTCAGGGCAGAGAATAGCGTTGAAAAATACGCTTGACAAGGAATTTTAAAAATAGATAAAATGCAATTAGATTACTTTAGCTAATTCCATAGCTTTGGAGCTCTGACTTGGATTAACCATACTGCAGTGTTCTAATGACCTGTGACCAATAACAAGAGTATGGAATTGGGTAAAGTTTCTGTGACAAGGCATTTCTCCGAGACTAACAACCACAGCATTAAGTTCTAAAAGACCCCTCCTGGGTCTCAGTGAAGTCCCGACTGTCTCTGAGAGAGACTGTGTGATGGAACTGTTTCAAATTGCTGAACAGCCTTGCTAATCCTGCCCGTCTCCGATCACATACTCCGAATCCATATTTTTCTCACTATGGTAAGCTTTCCAACTACTTTTCAGATAATCATACTTAATATTTGGAGTGGATTGACACTTTTGTAATAGTAAAACCATGCCTGAAATGTCTGTCTTTGTGGATACCCTTCATTATTTCAATGGCAAAGAGAGAGCATTTTATACTCAGGAAATATCCATTTAGTTCTTGGGTGCTTTGTGATACTCTTAAGGAAAAATGAGATTACATGAGAGATATGTACTTTTTTCTGTGGTGTTGATCATATTCCCTTACATTCTTTTATAATTAATTTTCTTGCTCTTTAAAATCTAAACTTTTTTTGAAAGATTTATTTATTTATTTGAGAGAGAGGTGGAAGGAAGGACAGAGGGAGAGAGAGAATCCTCAAGCAGACTCCCCACTGAGCACAGAGCCTGATGTGGGACTTGATCCCAGGACCCTGAGATGATGACCTGCGTCAAAATCAAGAGCCAGATTCTTAACTGACTGAGCCACCCACACGCCCTTAAATTTCTTTTTAAATGCAGTTTTCAGCATCCCTATATATATATTCATTCTTTAATTTAGATTCTAATCTATACTTAATTCAAAACTATAGAAACTCTAGGAGCATGAAATAAAATGTAATATTATATTACTTAGCAACATTTTGTTCTTTAGACTTTGTTTTCCCTCTTGTGATTTCATTCCTAACTTGGAGAGTTTTTAATTGGCATTTAGTTGTATTTTCCTTTCTGAAGTGACATTTTAAATACTTCTAAGATTTTAATTGAGTGAAAGACATGAGCTCTACTTTTTTCTTTTTTACATGTTATACATACATTGTTTTCAGTATGTTTCCAGTAAATACATAAGTTATTATAAATTAATAAAGGATAATTAATTAATATAATTAATAAGTGAAGGATAACCCATAGGCTCACTATTTTAGGTGATACTACCATTCAAACATTTACCATTTTTTCGAATTGATCTAAGGTAAATATTACTTCTGTACAGTATATAAAAAGTGAGTTTGGCAAATAAAGAGTATAAATAAGATGTTACCAACGCTTAATAAAGAACAGATATTTGAACAACTAAAACATGAGTATGAAACAGGGTAGTATAATTATTTGGAATATACAGTAATCCTAGAGATCTATTGAAATCAGACCAAGCAAATTCTAATATGAATATCTTATTAACACTTGATTGTATTACTGAATATACTTGAAAACAAAAGAAATTTATTTATTGAATTATTCTCAATTTCTCTCTTTTCAGCCTTTCAGAATAAGTGGCATTTTTATCTGGTTAGTCTGGATTAATATATTTCTGTGCATTAATGTCACTTATTTTTAATGTGCTCGTGCTCAAAATGTATATGTAATGTTTAAAAGTCAATTATACAGATAATTTCTTTTTTTTCTCCCAGGGATATATCATCATTTAAAGCTGTTAATGTAACGGAAACATCATTAGAGTTCTCAGATTTGGACTATGATGTTGAATATAGTGCTTATGTAACAGCTAGCACCAGGTTTGGTGATGGGAAAATGAGAAGCAGTATTATTAACTTTCGAACACCTGAGGGAGGTGAGTTCTTTTGGATGTAGGCCAAGTAAAAGAATGTCCTACATAGAAAAAAGAAGCATTAGATATCAAAATGTATTATTAAGCTTAATATCTGTCATCATTTTGGAGGCAAAATTGCTTTTTGGTCATTTCCCAGCTGTGTGATGTTGGGAAAGTTAATCTCTCTGTGCCTCAGATTCCTATCTGTATTGATGGAAACAATGTATACCTAATTTACAGGGTCCTTGTGAGGATTAAATAAGTTTATATATGCAAATGCACTCAGTACAGAACTGGACAGTTAGTAAGCATTTTATGTATTTGTTAAATAAAACAAACTAAAATGCATGAAGTCAGCTCTCTACCTTTGTTCTCTGTTATTTGATTTCAAGATTCTAAGTGAAATTAGAATTTCATATTATGTGTTTTATACTGGAGACTTGTTATAATGTTGTTTTCAAATACAGGGCAATAGGCATGTTTTAAGCTGAGATAGTGTTTTACAAGTAAAAAAAAATCTTAACAGTCCTCTGCTTGAATGTTGCTATGATATAGTGTGAGAGGGATAGCCCAGCCAGCCTACGGATTTCATTTCGGATTTCTAATTAGGTATTATTTCTAATTTAAGGGTTTGTTGTTGTTGTTGTTTTGTTTTTGTTTGTTTTGAAAAACGATGGTCATCACTTACCAAAGACAGATAAAACTTAGAACATTTCAGACATTATTTGGAGCCACAAGTACAGTCTTTTGTTCAATTTTTTTTTTTATAGCACCAAGTGATCCTCCCAAAGATGTTCATTATGTAAATCTCAGTTCTTCATCAATAATGCTCTTTTGGATGCCTCCTTCAAAACCTAATGGTATTATACAATATTATTCAGTTTATTACAGAAATACTTCAGGTATTTTTGTGCAGGTAAGACCTGAGTTTTCTCCTAGTTGTTTATTTATATCCTTCAGTTTTATTAATGATGATATAGACTTGGCATGGTAGAAAAATCATTTATCTTACACTGATAATTATGCCTAGATATTTTACAAAACTCCATTGATGTTAAAAAAAATGTGGTAGAAAATGTCAGGTACGTTTTAATCTGGCTATGCACGCTCACACATTTCAAATGTATTGCTATCAATGAAGCTGCCACCTATTTAAAATTCTGTGTATAATATGTCCTCTAATTCTACTCCAAGAAGTGTTCTCTAAAGAGTTGATGGTTTAGTTTACCCTCAGTTATTTCTTAGCTAAATTTTTTCCCTTTTGTTCGTATACAATATAAATAGTTTTCAAGTATGAATGTGTTTGTGTATTTTTCCTCAATTTTAAAAATTTTCAACTGCTATCAGGAGAGGTTGTTGTTATTATTATTTAGTATTAGATGTAATAAAACCACTAGAAATGTGGTTATTTAACTTGAAGTATGCAAGGTTTTAGGATCACACAGTTTTCTGATGTGAATGATGGTTATGAAAATAGCTAAAATGTATTTCATTTAGAGAAGTGTTTTCAATTTACTCAATAGAAATCTTCTGTTTATCCAAACCCAAATATGTTACAGCCCTCTAATATATAAAAAGGATGAAACTGGAATGGTTGTGATTGAATCAGGAATGGAGAGAGTTGGAATATAATTTAGAAAAAAACTAATTTCAAAGAAATACTACAATTTACAATCTCAGGAAATGAAATAGACTTTATTGTATTATTTGCTTTAGTGTATCCAGGCTGCAGTTTAGGCTGATCAGTAGGGTCAGAGCAGAATTTTGGCAGCTGTCTCGGGACTAACCTAGCAGTAAATAGGAGAAAGCCAGGGTTGGTTTGGTTTTTACATTCTGCTCAAGGCCCTCTAAGGGTAGGTCTTGAATAAGTGTGACTACTTAAAACTTCATGCCAAAGGGAAAACTACTTCGTACAAGACATGAAGATATAGATATATATGTAGTTATAGATGTAGACTTTTTAAACAAATACCTTTAGAGCAGAAGAAGAATGGAGGATCCTTTTTTTCCCCTTCTATGTGTATTAAGCAGTTTTTGCTATTCCTTTTTGTTCTACTCCATTTGGAGAAAAGAAATGGGATTAGTGTTGTGCAATTTATTATTAATTTTTATACAATGTTTACAAATTTAACAATGTGTCATTATGTAATAGAAACCATTCAAAATGCAGATTTTTCTTCTTTCATGCATTTAACAAAAATATTACAAAGTGGTGTCAGTAGTTCTAAATCTTAGCAAAGGCTTTGCCTCTGCACAATTTATGTTATGACCTAATATACAAAATTCTATTTTGGTTCTCATTGTCCACATCTAAATAATGAAATGTAGACATCTAACTATGGTTTAAACATGATTTTATGAACCTATTTATTCAAACCTGGGTATATGTTACCATCCCGTTTACAATTCATCTATCTTAGAAAATGTAATCTTTTATTAAATAATCTTAAGAATGCTTTTAAGTGTGACAGCTGCAAGAGGGCACAGGCTAATGATGTGAAAACATTTCTCATATTGCTTGAAGTTCATCTGTGCTTTAATTTATTCCTCCAGTTAGTGTTAAATACAGCATCTTCACTTCCTAATTTTGTATTTTGGGTTGGCAGAATAAAAGAAATCTTTGAAATGAAAATTATATAACAGAATAAGTGTAACAGTTTTTTCTTCCTCCTCTTTCCCACAGAACTTTGAAGCATAGTTTGTGCAGGGCACATCATATTCTGCTTTTCATTTCTGGCATCTGCTTAGTTGCCCTAGCTCCTATGCCATAGCAAATAACCTGAAGAAAAGGGTCATGTGACACTTTTCTTTTGATCCCCTGAAGTTCCCTAGTACTATATCATACATAGGTTTAATACTCAGTAAATATTTTTAGTTGAAAGAACACAAAATTATTATAATAGACCAACCTGATTTTTGGTACTTAGTTATGGAGTATGGAGTATTTGAGTTTGTGGTGAAGTGATTTTTCCTTCTTCTTACCTTGGGGAATTTAATCTCTCTGCTACCATTTGTTTTCTCTTCAATTGTTGCACATTGTGTTTAGTAGAATGTATTAACTCTTCCACATTTTCACTTTTACCCACTTATGTCCTATCTCCTCCTGTGCCTGACATAGTGTCCTATTATACTAACAAAATGATCAATGAATACGGTACTGGTGGATTAATCAAATTCAGAAGCTTTCACTATATAACTTCTGGCTGCATTTGTATATATATATAAAGTAGCACATCTTCATTCGATAACTTAAGCTGAAAGACAGTTTTTTCCAAAACCAAATAAAATGACTGAAATAATCATCTGGATAACTGATCTAATTCCAAATTTATTACATGTCTATGAATGCTATGTTCATCAGAAATGACTTCTGGGTGATCCAAAATAATTCATGTCTGAATAGTCAATAGGTAATTTATTCTGAAAGGTAATCAGAATAAATTCTATAACAAAGAAAAATTAAAATTTATACCAAAAGCTATAATAATATATTTTTCATTACATAGTCATGACTTATTTATTTTATAACTGAAAGTCTGTATCTTTTGATCACCTTCACCCATTTTGCCCACCTCCTCCCTCTGTACCTCTGGCAACCACCAATCTGTTCTCTGTATCTGTGAGTTCAGGGTTTGGATTTTTGTTTGTTTTAGATTCCACGTATGAATGGGATCATATGGTATTTGTCTTTCTCTGTCGGACCTATTTCATTCAGCATCATGCCTTCAAGGTTCATCCTTGCTGTCGCAAATGGCAAGATTTCCTTCTTTTTAAATGGCTGACTAATTACGTTAATATTTTTAAGAAATACTTCATGTAATCCAGTTATTCCATGTGTAAAATAGATATGTTGAAAGATATTGAAGTTTACAGATCATATTTTGTGTGAGATTGTTAGATTGTTTTAACTTACCTGTTTCTGGATAAGTAACCACAAAATTGAGGTAGATCTTTTATTACACTCGTTCTTCCCTCCCCCTTCCACCAAATACTGGCAAAAGAACCACAAAACTTTACTGAATTTGATTTTTTGATACATTATAGAACCATCCTAACTATAAACTTTAGTCAAATTGACTACCCTAAGTTTTTCATTTAGGTTTATTTATTTGAGAGACTGAGAGAGAGCACATGCGTGCGTGAAAGCGGCGAGGGGGGGGGGTACAGTGGGAGAGGGAGGGAGAGATACTCTCAAGCAGAGTCCTGGCTGAGGGCAGAGCCTGACGTGGATCTCATCCCAGGCTCTTGAGGTCATGATCCCAGCCAAAATCAAGAGTCAATGCTTAGGGCATCTAGGTGGCTGAGTCAGTTAAGCATTTGCCTTCAGCTCAGGTCATGATCCCAGAGTCCTGGAATTGAGCCTCACCTCAGGCTCCCTGCTAGACAGGGAGTCTGCCTCTCCTCCCCCCTCTGCCTCTCTCTCTCTCCCTCTCTATCAAATAAAAAAATAAAATCTTAAAAAAAAAAAAAAAAGTCAGATGCTTAACCAACTGAGCCACCGAGATTACCCTGTTTTTCATTTAAATGAACTAATTATCATTTATTGTGCTTTTAATTGTGTACCAGATAGTGTTTTATGTACTTCCATATCATCTAATCTTCAAAATCTCTCTGTGAGGTAGAAATAATTATTCCTGTTTTATAGTTGAGGAAGGAGAAGCTACGAGTTGAGATGATTTATTGAGGGCTACTCTGCTAGAATTGAATTTAGGTCTATAGATAGGATGCCCAAAGCTTTGTATGGATTGGAATGACTGAGCTTTCTTGGTATAGATGCACATTATTATTAAGACTTATTCATACTAATTGCCTACATAATTTTTAAGTCTATTTTCCTTTATTTTAGAATTGGTTTTCTTTAACTATGTGTTTTGTGTTTAAAATATGGTCAGAAAGGAAATGATTGCATAAATTAATTCCCTAATTTCCCTAATCATCAAAAAATGCCTTAGGACAAATATAGCTAGGAGTCAGGCAAAAGAATTTTAAAATTACTCTCATTCTGCAAAGAAGAAAGAAAATGCATCTTACTGACTTCCCCTCTCTCCCCATGATTATAGAAAAAAAAGGCCCATTAAGGATGAAAATAACCATTTGAGAGAAAGAGGTGAATACTTTCATAATTTCTTCATCATTAACAGGAAGAAAAAAATAAAAGTGTTTATAAAACACCTAAACTTGTTCAAAAATAGATGGTCAGTGTTTTGAAAAATACTTGAATGTTTTATAAGGAAAACTGAACACTGATAAGTACAGTTGTAGCATTTTCAGTTGGCCACTGAACATTCACTATAAGCTGGAAGTTTCTACTCTTTGCTATTCTGTATGTTGATTTTATGATAAAAACTACTACCATCCATTCCTCTTTTAGTACAACATATTTCCAGTTTAATTATTGCACTAAAATTGTCGATGTTGATTTTTCTCAAAAATTGACATATTAAAATTAGACAACCAATTCATGGATAATAATTATTTTGAAATGTTCATGTATACTGAAACTATATTCTGAACAATTAAAACGATATGTTTATTTTTCAGAATTTTACACTCCATGAAGTAACCAATGACTTTGACAATATGACCGTATCTGCAATAATAGATAAACTGGCAATATTCAGCTACTATACATTTTGGGTAACAGCAAGTACTTCAGTTGGAAATGGGAATAAAAGCAGTGACATAGTTCAAGTATACACAGATCAAGACAGTATGTAAACAAAAAGCATTTATTAACCTTTAATAGGATCAATTAAAAACTTTATTTCAGAACCTTTTTTCTATTATATGTATTGCTAGTAAAATCTGTAATTTATTTAGGCACATTTAACTAGTTATTATAGAAGTTTGAAATGCATTTAATGCAGCTATAAAACTATTAGAATAATAACAGCCTTCTCTGTTCATGAAAACTGCTATCATCCATGAAGACTCTGTCACTTTTATTTCTCCAAAGGATGTCACAGCCATCCAGTTATAAACATGAAAAATGCTGTAGCATACATGGATGGATTTTCCAATACTTAATATACTTGTCCCTTTGCTTTAGGAACTACCTTCTTTTTTTTTTTTTAATTTAATCTAGCAACTTCCATTTCAGCCTTTGAATCCACATAGGACTCTATACAGCATCTTTGTTCTTATCGTGATTTTTGACTCAGATACCTGGAATGTCTTTACTTTTTTAACCCCAGAAGTTTCTTGTATGCAGCCATAGCAGTGTCCTGTTTGTGCTGAGTGTTCAGAAAACGATAATGATTGAAGCGCTTGATGTTTTTCAGGTTTCAGCTTCAAGAATACAATGACACATAAATCATTGCCAATTTCTTCTTGTTTCTGGTGTCCATTTATTTCTTAAAGACTAGTCTCTTGTTGAGAAATGGTATTGACCTAAAATTCTGCTGAGAGTAAGATTCTGTGGTTATTGTCTTAAGATTGTAAACTGACAGACACGATAAGTAGGAGGGAATGCTTTCCTTGTTAGAACAATCTTTTAAATAGTTTACACAGTTAGCGACAGAATAAGATATGAAAAAGTATGTGAAAATATGTGCTTGCAGAGTCTTTAGCGAAGTGTTTTAGTGCAGTATGTGGTCAATATCATTTCAGGCATTCTTTAAATGCAGATCTCTCCCCATATTTTCACCAACACATAAATTTCATCAGTGATGATTATAGCACCATGAATAATAGACACTGTGTACTGTTGCAGGTGAGAGATCCTACATGTGATATATGTATGATAAAGATAATCTTTAGGAGAAAGAAAATTAAAAAATTATTTAGATAATTTATATAAAGCAAATTACCAAATATTTAAATATTTGGGTATGTATACACTGTTATACAGGTATAATACATGGATAATCTCCATGTTGTAGGAAAGAAAAGAGAATACTTATATAAAAGCAATACTCACATATATTAAAGATGACAGGGTTTATATTTTCAATCATTTTTAATATAATTATTTTTAATGATATTGTATAGTAGGTGAATTTACTACATCTGCATTTAAACAATGTAAGAGCTGATGGTATAAAAGATGCCATTTCAACAATTACTCCCAGTTTGTGAATTTACTTAAATTTTATTTAGGGTGACTGATATTTCTTATATTTTGCACATTACCTACCATAGTACCTGAAGGTTTTGTTGGAAACCTAACTTACAAGTCCATTTCATCAACTGCAATAAATGTAAGCTGGAGCCCGCCGTCTCAACCAAATGGTCTAGTCTTCTACTATGTTTCTCTGAGCTTACAGCAGACTCCTCGCCATGTGAGAACACTTCTTGTTACATATGGGAGAAGCATGTATTTTGATAACCTGGAAAAATATACTGATTATGTATTTAAAATCACTCCAGCAACAGAAAAGGGATTCTCTGATACCTATACTGCCCAGCTACACATCAAAACTGAAGAAGATGGTAGGCGGGATCCTTTTATTGCCTATAAACAGATTATTGCTGATCTCTTGTTCATATTGCTTTCTGATAGAAAACATCATTCTTATATGGAATCTGTTCTCAAATAATTAGTCTTTCAATAAACATAACAAACTCTATACTTTTTAAAATTAAAATAATTATCTGCTAATAAAATTAAGTCCCATTATTATTAAGCCTTTTCTTTTTAATACTAATTCACTTTTGTTTCATTTAATATTATTTTTTTCTTTTATAGTCCCAGAAACTTCACCAGTAATCAACACTTTTAAAAACCTTTCCTCCACCTCAGTTCTCTTATCATGGGATCCCCCAGTAAAGCCAAATGGCGCAATAATAAGTTATGATTTAACTTTACAAGGACCAAATGAAAATTATTCTTTCATTACTTCTGATAACTATCTAATATTGGAAGAGCTTTCACCATTTACATTATATAGTTTTTTTGCTGCTGCAAGAACTATAAAAGGACTTGGTCCTTCCAGTACTCTTTTCTTTTACACAGATGAGTCAGGTAAGCTGGAATCCATACCTCCTCAAATGATTTCACTGTTGCAGCCTTGCTCTCTTTTTAAGGAACTGCATGGAAATTGAAAAGATATTCAGTTACCTATTTGTAACAGGCTTACAACTATTCATCTACTTTGCTGAACATTTTTTTTTCTTAGTTCACGCTTCAGAATGAAGTGCTTGTTTAAAACTACTTTGAAACTGCTGAGTTCCAAGTATAAAAACATAATTACTGATGCTATTTATTTCTGAAATGAAAATATCATCATTTTAGAAATCTTAACTAGTGTCTTCAGGAAGCTAGAGTCACAATGATATTTTTATGCTAAAAATGTTATGAATATAAGTTTTATAATGTGTTTTCCTACAGTGCCTTTAGCCCCTCCTCAAAATTTGACTTTAATCAACTATACTTCAGACTTTGTATGGCTGAAATGGAACCCAAGTCCTGTTCCAGGCGGTATTGTTAAAATGTATAGTATAAAAATTCATGAACATGAAACTGATACTATATTTTATAAGGTAGGTTGATTATAACAGTATATATTAATTTCAAAAATTCAAAAATTGAATTAAAATCTTTTGACATGCAGGGGAAAACAGACTGCTTTAAATTAAACAAGGACCATATTTTTAAATAATCTTTTTTCCCTCCAATTTAGGGGTGTTTGTGGAAAACACAGAAAACATTTGTCAGATATGGAAGCTGAATACTTTGTAGAGCAATTTACTTAGCATTTACAACTTCTAGATATTTACGAGTTGAGAAATATTTGCATTGTTTTGTTAATGCTGGAAAGTATATAGTAAATTTTTTCAGACTATTTAAAACCTGTTATTATCTTAAATGCAATATATTTTTATTTATTGTCAAGATAGATACCCAGTGAATGTTTTTAACCTTTCAGAAAAATATTTATACTAGACATCTGATAATATTCCCTGATAGAATATAATCCTACACTAATTGGTCTTTTAAGATATACTATTATTCTTTTCCTTTCAAAGCTAATTCATTTGCAACACTAAGTAGCCTTTCCGTCCTCCATTTTTAGGTTCCAGAATCAATGAAAAATACCCAAAGAACTGTTATAACAAAGGATCTCATATATACTTGTATGATTTCTAACATTTAATGCCAAAATATGTTATATGACTGGCATTTATTTAAGAAAGTGTTTTTATTTTTTCCAAAGGCAAATGAAATACTGGAATGCTCTTATTTAGTTACAGCAAGAAGAGTGAAAAACTCTGCAGTAAAATTTGTCCTCAATATTATATGCATTACAATTTATTGCTGATGGTAAATCATTTTTATAGCATATATAGATTACAAAGTGAATAGTAAAAAACAAAAGGAGTGGTGAAGGTTATGTCTTAAGAGGCAATGACTTTCTTTCTGGAAATCAAGATATTAATTTAAAATCTGATTGGCTGAGTAGAATTTGAATTATAATACTCCAGAAATGTGGACTCTGTTTTCCAAAAATGTGAAATTCTATTAATGATGCTAAGTCTCTAGCTCTCTAATATCTATCCCCGGTCTAATCTTAACATATTCCCATTTTTTTGTTTGTTTTATCTGTATGGGTCGCTGGGAAACATATATAAAAAAGGAAAAAGCAATCATTTTCTTACTGCAATCACATTTTGAGACTTAATGTGCTCCATTATAGCAGTTGCTTAATCTCTCTGATTCAATTTCTTCAAGTGCAAATGGGAGCTATAAAGATGCATACATTAAAAAATGAGGATTATAAAGGGAAAATATATATCAAGCATTTAGAATAATCTATAGCATATGATAAATGTATTAGCTGTTGTTGTTATTGTACATAGTTTAAAAAAAGATTTTTAAAATCCACTCAGCATTGTCATAGTACTAAGCATGAAAGACAGTATACTTCTACCTGAATATGAGAAGAAGTTATATTCTAAGATTTTTAAACCTCTTGATTTTTCAGTAGAAATGCTACCATTAAAATTTCACTAGTAGCAAACATATAACTTTTATACCATAAATATTAAATGTACCACTTTTAATTGAAGGAATAGTTTTTCTTTAAAATTTACTACCTTTATTTACTCCTATTTACATCTGTTTTCTGTCGATTTTCATAGTTTTTTTTTTTAATATTTATTTATTTTAGAGAGAGAGCATGTGCGTGAGAATGGGGAAGGACAGAGAAAGGGAAAGAAGCAGACTCCCTGCTGAGGTTTGAGCCTGAGGCAGGGCTCAGTCTCAGGACCCTGAGATCATAACCTGAGCAAAAATCAAGAGTCGGGCACTTAATCTACTGAGCCATTGAGGTTCCCCTTCATAGTCTTATTTTAAGTTCCTTTACATGTACTTCATGCCACCGTTTTTCCTTTCCAAGTGTATTACTCTGTTTTCCTTTCTATGTTTTCCTCTACCTCTTTCCTATCAGTTTCTATTTCTTTCCCTTTTTATCCATTCAAATTATATGTGGGTTTGTGGAAGCAGAATAATTCCCAAACTATCCCCAAATACTCCTACCATCGCAGTCAATCCGGCGTCGTCCACATGGACCAGTTAGACCCAGGTCTACTGGTTAACTTGGGTCATTCACACATATCAAAAGAAATTGTTTATTCAGTAAAAAAGTTCTGTTAAAATGTTTGGAAATATTCCTCACTCATGTCTCCTTCTTACAACTTACTCTTAATGTTAATCTGGTAACTATCCAGTAAGCTGCTCACATTTTTTTTTTTTTACATTTTTTTTTTATTATAATCTCAGGTTCAGTCATTTCTCTGGATACAAGCCCTTCCTAATCCAAGTCGAAAGTTACCTGAGTTGTGTTTAATTTCTCCTTAGTAAACATTTGTTGATAGATTTCTTTGTTTAAGATAAAAATTCCTTGATAGAAGAAACATGTATTTCTTATATATCTATCCTTATAATCTCCTGGTTATCTAACAGTATGCTTTATAAATAGTAAGTGTGAAAGAATGAAAGAAAGTAGTATGATACAATGAGTCCCTAAAGTATGTGAATGACTTGGAATATTAATTTAAAATATGATTAAACTGTAGGCACCCTGCAAGGTAGTATTCTTGCTAAATTTTGTTACTAAATATTTAATAAGTCAAAGTGGTTTATATTTCAGATCAGATAAAGTACAGTATTTTAAAAATTATACCATCATAGAAGGTTGTCTTCTCTTTCCATAAGGATAACAGATTAGTCTTAATTGATCTCTCAGTTTTGACAATTATCTTTGAATGAAGACTTCATACTTAATGATAAATTTTTTCTATGAGAATGCATATCCTTCCTTGGGCAGTTGTGATAACTGTTTTGTTCCTTTTTTTCATTTTTCTAACAGATTGGGTAAAATTAAAAATTTAGGAGTTGTCTGAGAAAACTCAAAATTTAAGATTCAGAGTAGAGATTTTGTTTTATTAACTATTGTATTTCTAATACCTAGCAGGAAGTAGCTGAGGAATAAATTAATTTACATAGAATGTTACTGGGTTTTTTAAAAAAAAATAACTCTAGATGAATTCAAGAAAAATCTAGTATTACCAACCACCTATAATTTGATTTAAGTTGGGGACTTCAATTTCTGCAAATTTAAAAGAAGTAATCAGTATATTAATCTATGCAAGTGTTAAGGAGACAAAGGAAAACAAAATACTCTAGCATTAAAAAGAATTTTAAAACCGTGGCCATTATGAGATTCTTCAGGGCTGAGAGGGTGCCCAGTTCATTCTGTATCATCATATGATCACGCCCTGTGACACTAAAATTATTTGTTTTAACTGAAAATACCCATGCATTCATGTAATAAATGGACGACATTCATGTAATAAACCATCTCTTCTCGTTACAAATTTTTGGTGATGCGTTGTGACAAAGAATTATTTCCTGCTTTTCAGAATATTTCAGGTGTTCAAACTGAAGCCCAACTTTTTGGACTGGAACCAGTCAGCACCTATTCTGTCAGCATATCTGCCTTCACAAAAGTCGGAAATGGTAATCAGTTTAGTAATGTAGTAAAATTCACGACTCAAGAATCAGGTAAGACACAGTATTTTGACCCTAAAATGTTTCACTCTGCATTTAACACTTTTCCCTTCCTTTTGGTTTATGTGATAAAGTATCATCATTTAATAGTGCACTCAAAGGGAAGTTGAATTTCAGGGCTTTAACAGTAGACTGAGTCTTGTCTGCAATCATCTATCTATCTATCTATCTATCTATCTACGATATATATATGATATATATATTTTATTCTATGGTTTTTTTTTCTTTTGAACTGAGGAAATTGAAATAAAGAAATCGTTTAGAAACAAAGTAGGTTTCTAGATATCTGTGAAAATTACCTAATTCTTTTTTATATAAAGTTTTTATTTAAATTCCAGTCAGTTAACATACAGGGTAATATTAGTTTCAGGTGTACAGTATAGTGACTCAATACTTCCATACAACACCAGGTACTCATGACAAGTGCCCTCCTTCATCCCCACCACCTCTTTCACCTAACACCACCCTCCTCTCCTCTGGTGACCTACAGTTCTCTATAGTTAAATGTCTATTTCTTGGTTGCCCTCTCTCTCCCTTTTTTATTTTCCTTTGCTCGGTTGTTTTATTTCTTAAATTCTTAGTATCAACCGAGATAGCAGGGTTGGGGGGAGGGAAGAGAAACCAACCAGCAGTCACTTTTAACAGGTTGTTTTATATTTCCATGAAGCAATACTGATTTTTTTTTAAGATGATGTACTCTGATATGTGAAGACCACTGGTTACTATGTAAGCATCTCTTCTCCCATAGTCCATTTGTAACATGTGAAGGGGATTATGAAGACTATGAAATACCACTGGTCTAATTAAACAACTTACCTACATGTCACACCCATGCCAAAGCTTACCTTTGCTTGTGTACTGGATAGTTTTCGTGTATGATCTGTTTCACGGGTAACTTAGAAATGCACTTTTCCTTCTCTCAACAGGACCATACTTTTAAAGGCACCTCTTCCTCACTTTTTTCATCAGTCATTACTGAATGAGCATGAGATATTGCTCTAGTTATTTTTACTCTGTACCTTTAGCTGCACTTCCTCTCACTTTAGTGAATCTATAACTTGAAGCTGGGGAGCACTCACTGATAAATTAGTCATTTTTCCATTAATTTATGAATCTGAGACTTTTTTCCATAGCATTCCTATAAGACAGGCTAAGACAATAATATTTATCATGGATAAAAGTGCATGCTTCGAAATCAGTGTCTGGATTGAATCCAAGCTTGTAGAGCTGTATAACCTTGCAAAGGGCTGTGAGCCTCTATGTTCCTAAGTGAAAAGAAATACATATTAGCCGTAGCTACCTATAAGGTTGTGGTGGAAAATATTTTAAAAGATCCACATAAAGTTCTTATTAGAGTGTTGGAGACACATTTAGTGACCAAAAAAAAAATATTACTGTTGCCCCATTCTCAGACTATGGATGAAGAAACAATGATTCAGGCAGTTTAGATAAAAAAATGATTCAGTGAAGAAACTGAATTAGAACATTAGCTTCTGCCCTCCAGTGAAGGGTGGACATGACTTTAGGAAATGGTTATATCATAAATGATATTTTATGTATTATATACGAATGCTAAACCTATAAAGAAGAAAAACATTTTAACAATTTATACATGTATCAGTTTAGTAAAAATCAAGGCTAATCTTGTAGACGGTAAGCCAGTAAATACTTTTATCAATAGAATAAAATTATTGCATAAAATTCTATGCCGTGATTGGTTAAGTAAAAGAAAATTTTCAACTTTAAGGGTTAAATATTGCTGGTTAATTATTTTTCGATTTACAGAGTCAGTGAAATAGATATCCACAAAATCTGGATTTATAAATTAAACTTAAGCAAAGTATCGACTGTCTCAATTTATTTTATGAAAATATTATATATTTTTGAAAATAAGGAAGCAAATAATTAATAATATTTAATTGCCAGAACCCTGGATCAGCTAGAAATTGTTTTTTCTTTAATTTTAAATGCCACACATCCTTTAGTTCTGATGCTTTTATCTTGCAGAGGAAGAATATTTGTAAAGATAAATTTAAGTCAGAGGAGAAAATAAAAGAGTACTTGAGTATTCTTTAAATGATGTTTTTGCATAATGACAG
The DNA here is from genome assembly GCA_028533885.1 of Nasua narica. Classification (NCBI taxonomy): domain Eukaryota; kingdom Metazoa; phylum Chordata; class Mammalia; order Carnivora; family Procyonidae; genus Nasua; species Nasua narica. Next base: position 86,262,536 of record CM052807.1, read on the forward strand.
CAAGTTGTTTATACTTCTTTATACTCCACAAAGTCTTCATATTCCACTACTTCTTTACAATCCACAAAATGACGCTATGCGAATTTTCCTTCTAGCATCCTCTTTTTACTATAATAAAAAAAGCTATGCTAATATTAGGGAGCGTTACATAATTGGACATTTCCATGGGAAGTAGCCAGTCTCTCTAATCTGCAATCACTTTGATGTGCTGGAGTACTGCTCTTTAACCAGGTCCACAAGACATAGTGGGCCTCTGAGAAATTGGATTGTTTCCAAGGAATTTCATGGACGTTCTAGAAAAAGCTAGGACCGAATTAAAAACTGGGACTGATTTAAGTCTTCCCTCCAGCGACTTTTTAAAAGATACTGAGGGAACAGTTCTTCACAATTCTTTCAAAGAAGCCTACCAATTGTAAAAACAAAATTCCTAAATTGATTGCGTGTTTCCTAGTACTGTTGTTGCGGGAATTCTCTGCCTTTAGTGCCCTTGGTTCTTGGTCATGACACTTTGAAGAATGAAAAGGTAGACCAGACAAAGAGTGGTGAGCTCCAAAGCAAAGTTTATTAAATAAGAGTATAAAGCTCCCAGAGAGGGAGGGGACCTGAGAGGGTTGCCCTCGGAGTTTCTAAGTTTAGGGAGTTTTATGAGCTCTTTTGCAGAACTATCTTCAGCAAGCAGGGTACGCTGAGTCGTGCCAACCAGGGCTTTGGTCACGTATCTGTCTACCTATTAGGTTAATGTCCACCTGCCAGTGGCCTCTTTTGGGTGACATCTGGGGGCTTATGTCTTCACTGCCCCTTGCTCGTGATATTGACACATACTTTGTAGTTAATTGTTTTATTTTAGGACATTTTGCAGAAGTCATTTCTTCAAAGGCTGCAAAGCAGAATGTCAGTGCGGTCCTGTCTAAGCTGCAAAACCGGATATTAGTGCTGTTTTGTCTTAGCTGTCCTGACTCCATATTTTCTCACTGGGGACCCTGGCCCTGATTGCCTAACTGTCCAGCTAACTCCTAACAGTCTTGGGCCCAGATGTGTCATATCATGGAGGTACCTATGTCTGTGTGTTCCATAAAACAGTTCCATAAAAAAGTATTACTAAGACTACTCCTTTCTGGTTAAGAGGTAAAGAGAGTAAGCTTCAACCACTGCCTGAACTTCAGGCTATACAGTTACTTGCTTCGCAGGATTTGAGGATGATTGCTGCTTGGGCCTAGGAAAATATTCAGTGATTGGCTCAGTATTGTAAGGATTAACATAATAGCATAGAAAAGGAGCCAACTGCCATTTGATTCAGTCTATGTGAAGAACTTATTGAGCACACATTGCAAGGTCGCTATGTTAATGTTTATTTGGTCTCAACTCCTAAACATGATTTTATGTAGCAGTCATGTAATGAAATCCTTTACTACATGTGCATAAATTTTAACTTTGGGCGTTCGTTTATCTTTTAAGTTCCAGATGCTGTACAGAACATGCAGTGTGCAGCAACTAGCTGGCAGTCAGCTTTAGTGACATGGGATCCCCCCAAAAAGGCAAATGGAATAATTACGCGTTATACGATAACAGTTGGAAGGAATTCTATGGAAGTCTCTCCCCAAGATCATACGTATACTTTCGTGAAACTTCTCGCCAATACCTCTTACGTCTTTGAAATAAGAGCTTCAACCTCAGCTGGTGAAGGTGATGAAAAAACATGCAACGTCAGCACACTTCCTGAAGCAGGTAAGGAATTTCAAACACGTAACTGATCTGAAGCAGGTGAATTACCTGAAAAGGGTACCTCACACCTGAAACAAGTAACTGTTGGTGGCCTGTGTTGTACATTTGTCAGCATCACTTGTAATCTTTTTTTCAAGTATTTGTTTAAATTCCAGTTAACAGGCAATGTAATATTCGTTTCAGATGTAGAATTTAGTGATTCATCATTTATATAGGACCCCCAATGCTCATCACAATCACCCTCCTTATTCTCTATCACTTATTTAGCCCATCCCCCCACCTCCCTGCCTTCCAGCAACCCTCAGTTTGTTCTCTCTAATTAAGAGTCTGTTTACTGGCTTGCCTCTTTCTCTTTTTTTTCCTCCTCTGTTCATCTGTTTTGTTTCTTAAGTTTCACCTATGGGTGAATTCATATGGTATTTGTCTTTATAGCACATTTATCTGAAGATACGAAAGAAATATTTAAAACTGTAACACATACATTTTTATGACATATATTACCTGAGTACTGGCTGTGTAGTACCTTGACCCCTCTCCACAACATTGGGAGGTTAAAAGGAGGAAAAAAGAGAGCAAATCTGCTCCACCGTGTTTCCACAAAGACCTATTTCTTATTATCCAAACTCTGAACTTATTGAATTGTACTTTCTCATAATTTAAAATATGGCATGAACATGTAAACATTTTGATATTTATATTTTATTTAATTGATTTTATCAATTCTAGATGCTTCCCTGAATTCCATAGCTCGCAGTGTCAAACTTCGTTCATCTATTTTCCTATATACCAGTACTTATCTTGTATATTTTTTGAATAAAAACATCCAGTTCACTAAGCCCTAGTCCACAAAGAAGAAAACTTTTGACTTCCCTAACACTAGTCTGACCTACATCATAATCTCCTTCATCCTTCTACCTTCTCCAGTATTGTACCTGCTCATAAAAATAGAAGTTTGATTCCTTCCTGATAATTACTTTCCTGGGAGTTCTCTTTAACAGGGACTGTGGGCAATGGCACAGTTGTTTACTTCTAGCACATCCAGATCTGTTATCTTGGTAGGGTATTGTAATTCCTTCCTCCTTTTGAAATCAGCATCACCCAATTTTACTCCATTTCTCTATCCTTGAAGCAGTAAGCCACAGAACCTTGAGACACAGTGTACCTTCTCCCTGGTTTCAGCATCCTAATGAGCATCCTTTCCTTCTCTTGCTTCTAATGCAGCACCTCCTCAGACGTCAGTGTTCTCACTGTTCATCTGAAATGGATGCTCTTCAGCAACACCTGCCTCTTCCTCCTCATTTCTTAAACCATGCCGTTGTGACTCATCTGCCAGGGGTTTCCCAACTCTGAGAGGATTCCACTGTTTCTTTTCACCAGATGCTGGCTGAAAATAGTGCTATAACAAAAGAGAAATAGTTTACCTGTTTCAGCTATAAAATCACTTTTTCTAACTCTCCTAGCTGTTCCATAATCTTCTACATATCCTTTGTTTTACACTTTCAATTTTCCATAGCAGAATTCTGCTCTCATTTTGAACATAATCTACCTATGCTATCATCTATATTTGATGCAATTATTCATTTTACTATATCACTTATACTGACTTGACCTCCTTCAAAATTTGCCCATATATTTATTTATGCTCCTAAGATAGCCTCTCAGGGGTGTCATTGACTTCCTTGTTTCAGGAATTTAACTGTTTCAATATCATATCTCCTCTAGAACATTATTCCATCAATTTAATCTACCTTCTCCTGCATTTTAACTTCTCTTTCTTGCACATACACACAAATACGCACACATAAATTATTAGAAAATTTCAGCTAAGGAACTGGTTGGCATATCAACCCTAAACATTTTCACATGGAATTTATGCTACATGAATTCTTCTCTTCCCTACTTTTCTATGCCTGTACTTTATAGTCATTTGGACACCAAGCCTCATATTTATATGTAATTCTTACTTCCATCTTTCCTACATAAAATCAGATCTTACAATTCAGTCTCTGCCATGGTTCTGCACTCTGCTCCTTCTTCTTCAACTTGACTGGCCCATTTTGCATCAGGTTCTTGTGGCTTCCTGTAATAATACCCTAAAGTAGCCTCATCCAGCCTGCCCCATCAGTCTTTTTTTCCTACCCACTTACTTTGATTGAATTGTCTCTAATACACAATTTAGAGCATTTACGTGTTGGCAGTTAAAGTTTATTATCTGAGGGTAAAAGTTAGACATATAGATTTGTGGATTTGAAGTATAGAGATAAGAAAGAAAGCCACAAGATTTAGGAGATGGTCCAGGACACTCCAAAGGTTTTACTTATTCTTGTTGTCTAGAAAATGCATCCCAGGGGTGCCTGGGTGACTCAGTTGTTAAGCTTCTGCCTTCGGCTCAGGTCATGATTGCCGGGTCCTGGGATGGAGCCCCGCATTGGGCTCCCTCTTCAGTGGGAAGCCTGCTTCTCGCTCTCCCACTCCCCCTGCTTGTGTTCCCTCCCCTGCTGTCTCTCTCTCTCTCTGTCAAATAAATAAATAGAATCTTTAAAAAATATTCTTCCACCGGCAAAATTACAGATATTTACTTCCATTCAAATGTAGAAGTATTTTTAATTAAGGGAGTCATTCACATGAAACATAAATATTAATTGGTACTTCAAAAATAGTTAAGAAATTTTTTTGTCTTTAAAATTAAGTTTCAGATTTAGGATGTAATTATATTCCTGATTACAATATTTGTTAGGTAAATACTTTGCTTTTATCTGGGTTCACATGAATTGTTTGTTGATTAGATATTAGTAAGAACTGGAGATTCATTGTTCAGAATGGAAACAGTTTTATAGCTGTTGCAAACTTCTAATTTATAGTGGTCTAAGATTAGTCATGGTGTATAGTCAGCTCTGAGTCACTGACTCTGTACTTATTTTTGACATAAAGTAAAATCAAATTTGGCTCACTCTCTCACTGCCTGGTATCTGACCTTAACATTCCTTCCAGGGATTATTGGGTATTTTTCTCAGTGTAAACTTGGTCGTATCTGGGCACAATTAAACATGCATCATTTCGACTGAATTTATGAGAAGATTAGTGTTCGGTGTCTAAGCTGGTTCATTGTCACAGTCAAACATGTTGGAATAGGCCAAATATAGAGGAAGGCCCCAAACCTTGGTATTTTTAACAGTATTTTATGTCAAAAATATCATATGTACCAATAAAATATTATAGCAAGTTCATGTACACACAGTACTGAACTTTTAGAATCTCATATTTGCTCAAAGTGCATGCACTTATTCAGATTATTTTCAAATTTTAGAAATGTGATTTAATATTGAGTTTTTAAAACTTTTTTTTCTGGAAGATAATTTTATAGTTTGGATTTATTCAAAGTTCTTCCAAGTTCAGTAATTTAGTAGCAAGAGGGAAGAATTACCTACATCCCTTGGATGCCCAAAACTTAATTGAGGAAGAGTAAAATACACATTTGTGGTTTTTAGGAGTGTTATTTCCCAGCAATGATTTCTTCATTCGTTTTTGTTCGATACAAGATGTCAGGCATCTGTAGGGACCCACCAGAAGTCCACTGACCTAGCAAATATGTTAATGGGACAGTATGATTGAATTGGAATGTGTTCAATTTCCCTGTTTTTTCTTCTACTCTTGCTTATTTTAAAAAAACAGATATGGCAAACTATTGATATGTATATATTTGTATATGTTACATATATTATGTAATTTATGTTTAACATATTACATATATTAATAAAATTATACATATTTATACATATTATATATTTTAATAAATTATCTATATTAATATATATTTGACTCTCAATACTCTTCTGCAAAGCCCTGACAACAATTCACCTAAGAATTATTTAAGAAATGTATCTGTCATGCATTTTATTTGAATCTCTATTCTGTGGACCTCTCTGAGCAGTGCAGAGATTACTGGGCAAACTGATTACAAGTAAATTTGATTTCCATTTACCAGCTTTTTAAAAATATAAAATATTTATATCACTTATAAGAATGCATACCATTCTCAAATACCATTTAATAGACTGAGTGTGGGTGGTAAAAATGTTTTTCAGGGTTGCAAATTAATGCAGTAATTCAAAAGTTCACTTTTTCCTTTGTCTGCATCCCACTGACATTGTTCTCCTTATCCATCACCTCAGTTGAGATGAGAAGTCAAGCATGTAGGAAAATTATATGATCCTGTTTGTTCTTAAGCAAGTGAATTGACACATTCTACTTACTAGTCAGTAATTGCTGAAAGCATAAAAGCCATTATAGTTGCCTGTCACAAATCAGAAAAAATAGCTATTAGCATTGCTACTCTAATTGAAGTTCAAGTGTTTTACAAAATATCCCTCCTACAGACTTAATACTTCTCTTAAGAGTGAGTATCAGGTGAGAAGTATCTTTTATACTTGTAGTGTGGAAATTCGAGCAATATATACTTATTTAATACTTACTGTTTTCAGGCTCTGTGTTTGGGGTTCAAGATTCAAGTTTGAATCCAAAATAGTGTCAGTGATTGCTGTGTGCTTCCAAATAACTCCACCATTATTGTAAAGACATATCCCATACATATAAAGCAATTAAATATAAAACTATTTTAATATATTAGTCAGTTGTGTGGATTGAAGATTAAATCAAATAGGAAACAGATTTTATTGAAAGCTACATTGAAGATCAGAAATAGATTTTATTGAAAACTATGTTGAAGAAATGGAATATGAATTAGATGTTGCTTATTGGCAGCTTCAGAATTTATTTGTAGAAGAAACTTAGATTCAGTAACCTAAAGAGAAATGATCTGGTCTTGAGCCCTGAATTTCATAAGCAGTTATACTAGTGTTTACAGTTACAGTTAATCTCTATCAGATAATCTGTTTATTGGATATATAGATATAGATAGATATATAGATATAGATAAATATTTATTTATTTAGATATAGATATATTTATATATTTATTTAGATATAGATATATCTCTATATATTTATTTATACATTATTTTTATATATTATATTTATACAGTATTTATATATTATATATTTGTATATTTATTAATATATTTATTTATATATTTATATATTTATTTAGATATATTTGGATATATTTATTTAGATAGATATTTAGATATAGATATATCTATATCTAAGATATAGATATGTCTATAAATAGATTTATAGATATATCTATATCTTAGATATATAGATTTATTTAGAATATAGATAAATATTGATTTATCTATCGATAGATCTACTGATCTATCTGTATCAATAGATACAGATCTATTGATCTGTATCAATAAAATCTATTTTATTCATACATATCAATAAAATCAATAAAAGAGCCAAGTTTTTGAAATATCCTTTTTTGTTGTTCCTCAGTGTGCTACGAGAAAATGTCATATGTCAAAGAACATTCTTCATTTTATTTGAGCTATACGAGTGGTAGGGACAACTAACAATTATAGGTATGCTAAGGCATTCATGTAAGCCACCCTGTGGCACCATCATTATTCACGAAAATAGTGAGATTAAAAGAAAGAAGGAAGTAAATTTGAATTCTAAGATACACCAAGAGAAAACACACGGCGAGATAAAGGAATGGGATCACGCTGAAGGGTGATTGGGTGGCTCAGTCAGTTACAATTCTGCCTTCAGCTCCTTCAGCTCCTGTCATGATCCCAGGGTCCTAGGATCGAGCCTTGCATGGGGCTCCAAGCTCAGTGGGAGCCTGGTTTTCCCTCTCCTCCCAGCTCATGCTTTCTCTCCCTATCTCTGTTGCTGTCTCTGTCTCTCTCTCAAATAAATAAATAAGACTTTTAAAAAAGAGGGGTTGCGTTTCAGGCTCAGGTGGAAGCCTGACTAGAGTGGGATGCCTTGTATTGGAAAGAGTGTAGGAAGGGAAGTTGAATAACTTAAGTGGGCCTTACTTTGCTCTTAGTTTTGGATATTTGTAGCAGAAGTTTGAATATAGTATCATGGAAAAAATGAGAACTCTGCTAAATTTAAAATAGGAAGCAACATAAGTAACTCTAAAAATAGTGATTGTTTTTTGACCATTGTCCTAAAAGACTGCAGTAATTTTTAGAAAAAGGGTTTGTTCATTACATAGTTACTGAGCCGCCCAAGTCACAAAGAATAAAATCCACAGTCATTTCAGTGGCCCAGAGGGTCCTTTTTTAACCCACCATCCTCTTCCCCTAGTTATGTATTGTCTCCTCCTTTATCTTTTGAAAATTTATCCTCAAATGCCACCTCTTTAAAGAGGATCTGGTTTATTTATAATTGAACCTCCTTCCAGCTAGAATTTTCCGTCCTCTTTATCTGCTTTACTTTTCTGTATTATATATAGCATTGTCAATTGATCTGTCCTTATTATAATGCACATTCTATGAGGATAGGGATTTTTCTTTGTGTAGTTCACAGCTATTTCCAACGTCCAGAAATGTGTCTGGAATACAGTGATACTCAATAAAGACATTATGAAAGATTGAATGAATCAACCAGTCAATCAGTACTCAGTCCTCGAAAAATGATAAGCACACAGTAAACACTCAATATGTATACTTTGGGAGCCTTAAATAGAAACTTATGGTTATAAAATTATTTTTAGACAATTATATGGCAAAATATCTAAGAAAGGTATGTCTTCTGGAATATATTTTTTAATTAAACTTCTTATTTTGACATAGTTGTAGATTCATATGCAGCTAAAAGAAGTAAAATTTAAAATTAACAAAAGTTAAAATTAACAAATCTCTAGCAATCCTGGCAAAGGAAAAAAGACACAAATTAACAATATTTAGGAATGAAGCTACTAGAGACACTACTAACATCAAAAGGACAATAAGGAAATAATACCAACAGCTTTACACACAAAAATTTTATACCTTAGGTGAAATAAACTCTGTTCAAAAACCACAACTTCCACAGCTCACCTAATATGTGTATAGACCTTTAATTATCAAGGCCATTATATGTGTGATGATATCCTGTGACCCACTCTGGTGGGGAAAGGGAGGGCACCTCTCCATTACTGGCAGGTGGGGGAAGAGTCCAAGTTCCCCCCTTGCCCTCTGCTGACACCCCATGGAAGAATGCTGAGTGGGCACAGGGAAGAGGGCTGCCCACTAAGCCTCTACTGGGGAGGTCTCTTGGCCCTAGCTGGGAAGGCTAAGAGTTCCTCATTACTGCTCCCTACATGGGTTCTCCACTGACATGGTGGAGAGGGCTTGTTACTTCCGGAAAGGGTAGAAGTTCTAACTTCTTATTTTGTCGTCTCCAACCTCACCCTACCAAAGATGATTGGGGCGCCTTAGTACCTAGGGCAGGAGACTAGGTTCCCCATTTGACCTTTGCTGTCATGTGAGGAAGTGGGGCCACAGTTTTCTTCTGTGGTTTTTGGGTAGAGCTGTTATCATCTAAAAGCTTTTGCCTCACTAAGGTACACGGTTTTTTGGCTAGAGAAAGCAGGCTTTTATTGGAACTTTCTTGGCCTGAGCTAGTTGGTTGCTGGCCTCAGGGATGTATGAGGCAAAAAGAAAACCCAGAGAACTCACCACTGTGCTGTTTCTTGGGTCCTAATTTCCCTAGTTGCTCTGCCTTCTCTCCACCTTTCAGTGTACTTTGTGTTTGCTTTATATGTAATGTCCACGGTTTAGTTGCAGGTAGTAGAAGGAGTAGGGAGAATACATCTACCCCATCTTCTCCAAAGCAGAAGTTCAAATGGGGATATATTTAATGGTTCTAAGTAAGCATCTTTGCTGTAAGCATTTTCAGCACAATCAGATCATTTTCACTCTGTAAGGCAATTTTACTGAAAAAGATAAAAATAACGGGTTGACAGTTTGATTTGACGGTTGGTTTCATCAGCTGGTTGACAGTTTGGTTTCATTGCTCTATTGTTACAGTACTTCCATTTTTATATGATATAAATCTTAGCTGGTTCCCAAGATGGTCTGTCGAATGGCACAGAGTTTTGAACCCACACTTCCCATAGAACTTTAGAACATCTATCAGTGAGCATGTGACAAAAATGCCAAGAACAAACAACAGTGTGGAAGGTTTTCACAATGCAAGACAAAGCTCACATACAAATTGCATTCCAGTATTTGGAAACTTTTTTTTTTTTTTAAGATTTTATTTATTTATTTGACAGAGAGGGAGATCACAAGTAAGCAGAGAGGCAGGCAGAGAGAGAAGGGGAAGCAGACTCCCCACTGAGCAGAGAGCCCGATGCGGGGCTCGATCCCAGAACTCTGAGATCATGACCTGAGCCAAAGGCAGAGGCCTTAAACCGCTGAGCCACCCAGGTGCCCCTTTATCATTCATTTTTAATGTTTCATTATGTCCTTTTTAATGAATATCTCTCTTTTATTTTTCATGATTTTATCTTTTATGGGAGAATTGCCTTACAGCCAATTAGTTATGCAGCAAAGATGCTTCCAGCAAAAATTCCAAACATGGTGTTTAATATCACGCATGGTACCCTTTTTATCCATCTAATCAAGATGATGTTATTTAATACATAGGAAGTAGGATGCTAGGGCCTATGGGAAGACTATGATGAAAGAAGTTTATTTCTTGTGCTTTTACAATTTAAAATTATATAATTTTATATCTTCTTTGGACTTTAGAGATAACCTCAGTCGGTCATTTCATCTGGCAGACATGGGAAATGAAGCACATAGGTTAAATGCCTATTGAGTGAGCTATAACTAATTATTAGCAGAACTACCACTGATCCAGAACTCTTTCTATTAGAGTTACCCTAACCTTAAAAATTCAATGAATCATTTGCATTTATTGGAATTAGAATAGTTTTCTTCTTTTATTTCACAATATCTCAATAGAATAGTTATTGGGTGGAGAGACTGATATCCATTATATGAATTTCCTCATTAATTTGTGCAGATACATTTATGATATAACTATATATAAACTTTTGTCCAAATATGGATTTAAAATTAAGGAAAACTCAATTTCTATCATCAGATGTGTGCTTACCTATAATACCAAAAGTACTATAATACTAAAAATACTATGTAAAATACTGCAGCCATTCTGTGAAATTTTTAGAGTTCCTAAATATGTATCACATTTTTTTTTATCCTGGATTAATTCCAAAGGTGTAATGTTTAGCTTTGTGAAATTGTCTTAGGTATCAAATTCTAAATTCTAAATTTAAAACTCCTTTTAAATGTAATTCCATTTGTAAAAAATGAATTTGAGTTACTCTGCATAATTGTCCTTGACCCCATTGATGCTCTAATACCTTTCATTAAGTAGACTTCAGGCATTACTCCTTTTCTTCATCCCACCTCCAGCTAAAGACAGCTGTTCTTCAAGCAGCATTTTTATTAACTTATTTAAGAACTGGGGCATATCTTATTACTCTATTTTCCATTCCTGTCCAATGCAGCTGTAGCTGGTACTTTTCATAACAGCCTCTATATATCAACCTCCTCCCCCATTTCGCTCCATTTTTTTCTTTTTCTCTTTTACTTTCCTTTTTAAGTAACTTAAGGATGTATATGAGCATGCAAGAGACTTCTTTCTTTATCTCTAATAACCCTATTACTTGAAAACTTCAGGAATGTGCCTGTTGTTTTGGTGAGATTATAAGCATCAGGGGAAACCATTTAGGAATGGTGTGAAAACTCTGAAATGTAAAATAAATTACTTTTACTGATAGCAAAATTTTATTAAGAATGCTACATTTAAACTCAATTTTAAAATAGTGCAATGTGAATATAAAGAAAAAGCTTTGAACAAATAGAATGTTGTGTAAATTATTGTTAACCTCCACTTAGTGAACTTCAAATATTACCAGTTTCGTGGTGTGTAAGAAAATAACTTTGGGTCTGGAAGCTATTTTATAAAAATAAGGCATGCATAAATAGCAGCCACCATATGATTAAACACTTTCAAAATTCAAGTAAAGAAAAAATGCTTCTTAGTATATTAATGTTATCATTGTAATTTGAATTTTTACCACCCAGTATTCATTGCAACCTCAAATAAATCACCCATTAGTTCTGTGTCTGGATACCTTATTATGAAAAATTATTCCTTTAAAAACAATTTACAATGTTAGAAAGATAATAACTGTTATTCCTTATGGATCACAATAATGAAACCGTATAGGTTAAATTAAAAGATACATTAAAAATCAGTCGCCTAATTTTCTGGTTTGTTAATAATTAAATTAGCCTATTTTAGAAAGGATTTTTTTTAAAACCAAGATACTGTTGGTGATTTTTTTTAAAACACAACTACATTAATATTTGTTATGTAGGAAAAGTCTAACATATTTAAAGTTTATACTTAAAATTTAAAACTAACTTTGTACTTGGGATGTTATTACAGAGAAATGGTTAACTGTATAAGACATGTTCCTTGAAAGCTGGGTAGAATGCTGTTCTCACAAGTACTAGTAGGACCTTTGCCTGAAGATTCAACAATTGCCGGAAGGTAGTTGAAAGTATTCATTGACTACTTGGACTACTCTGTAAGGCTTCTTCTCTAGTATGGATATATGAAAAATACAATAAAGCTCCTTGTTTTATCCTACTAACACCTAGATTTATAAAACATTAGCTAGAAAGTATTAATGTCTAGTATTTTAAATTTCCGTATAAATGTAATATATAACTTATTTTAGATATTACTGCTATACTTTTATGGGAAAGCTTTTCCTTTTCATGTTTTTATGTTTTATTTTTTATGTTTTTTACATATGGGAAATTATTTTATATAAAATGAAATGCACAGAACCTAAGTGTACGATTCAGTGGTTTTTCACAAATGCATACACCCATGTAACACCACTCAACAACATATAAAACATTTCTATCTCCCACAGAAAATTCCCTTGGATACCCACTCTCAAAGTCAACCACTGTCCTGATTTCAATCAGCAAAAGTTACTTTCAGTTGTTCTTGAGCTGTATGTACTCTTTAACTTCTAGTCTACTTCTTCAAACATAGTTGTGAAACTCATGTTCTTGAATTTGTTCTTTTTTACTGTTAAATAATATTCCATCATAAGAATATTCCATTATTTAGTGTGTCTGTTTTTCTGGGCATGTAGGTTATTCTAACCTAAGTATTATGAGTAAAAGTGTTATAGATATTTTTGTTTAAATCTATTCTTGTGGAATTGCCGGGTCATAGTCTAGATATGTGTTTCTATTCAAGAAACTGGCAGTTTTCTAAAATGGTTGTACTATTTTAAATACATGCCCCTAACAATAAGATATGAGAGTTCTAATTCTAAGTATCAGCAGAATTTGACGTTAAGAGTCTTTATAATTTCAGACATCCCAGTTCATGTAAAGAATTTCTATCTTACTGTAAGTTTTATTTTCATATCAGTGATGATTAATGATGCTAAATCCTCTTTCTATGAGTGACTTTTTTTAGATTTCAGACTTATCTTTACCTTTCTGTAGCTGGCTTATTTCACTTAGGAAAATGATTTTAAACCTTTCTTCTTTTCAGATACAATCATTTATAGTGATGTCTCCTCCTGATAATTTCATGTCAAAAATTTTAGTTTTTTACTTCCAGATAAAAATATTTTCTAAATTCCTTTGCAGTTTCTTCTTTGAGCCATGGTTACATAAAAATATGTTTGATTTCTGGTTATTTTGAACTTTAAAAGATATTCTCATGTCATCAATTTTTAATTGCCATTATTGTCTGAGAATATACCTTTAAAATTTTATCTTAAAAAAATTATTGAGAAATTTTCTATCACTCTGCATGCAATTTATCTGGTTGAATATTCTTCCATGCACACTTGAAAATAATGTATATTCTTTGTTCATTGGCCATATGTTCTTTGTACTAATTCATTGTGTTTGCAAATGTTTTGTAAATCTATATCCTTATCACTTTTTAGCCTAATTATTCAATCAATTATTGAGAAGGGAATGTTAAAATATATCACAATGATTGTGGATTTGTCTGTTTCTTCTTTCAGTTCTGTCAACATTTGGTTCATGTACTTCAAAGTTTTTTTTTTTAAACACATACATATTTATGATTGTTATAACTCCCTAACTGATCCTTTAATTATTATAAACTGTCTCTTTTATCTTTAGGAATACTCCTTATCTTAAAAGTTCTTTTGTTTGATGTTAATATAGGCACATGCTCTTTAGTTTATTGTTTGAATCATATATCTTTTTCTATCCTTACTTTTGAATTATTGGTATCATATTTAAACTATATGCCTAGTGACAGCAAAGTATGCTTCTTGTGGATAGCATATAATTGGACTCTTTATTTTTATTTTGACTGACAATCTCTGCTTTTTATTTTTTATTTTTAATTTTTTTACTATACAAGAATTTTTTTAATTTAAATTCAGTTAACCAAGGTATAGAACATCATTGGTTTTTGATATAATCAGTTCAGTGTAACACCAATCTCTGCTTTTTAAATGGAACATTAATCTGTTTATATTTAAAGTCATTATTAATTTTGTTGAGTTTAGTTCCACTGTTTGCTATTTGTTTTCTCTTTGTCTTAGCTCTTTTTTAGTTCCTCTCTTCTTTCTTTCTTGCCTTCCTTTGGGTTAATTGAATAGTTTTAGCTTTCTATTTTAATTCATCTGTCGTATTTTTGGCTGTACTTCTTTGTCTTATTAATATTTAGCGGTTGCTCAAGGGGATTATAATAGGATTATTTGGGTTGTTATAGATACTTAATATCATACAACTTCACATAAAATATATGGAGAGTTGCAGGGGCACATAGGTGGCTCAGTCAGTTAAGCTTCCATCTCTTGATTTTGGCTCAAGTCATGATCTCAGGGTTGTGAGATCAAGCCCCTTGTTCGGCTCTACACTAGGTATGGAGCCTGCTTAAGAATCTCTCTCTCCCGGGGCGCCTGGGTGGCTCAGTGGGTTAAAGCCTCTGCCCTCAGTGGCTTGGGTCATGATCTCAGGGTCCTGGGATTGAGCCCCACATCGGGCTCTCTGCTGACAGGGAGCCTGCTTCTCTCTCTCTGTCAAATAAATAAATAAACTTAAAGAAAAAAAAAAAGAATCTCTCTCTCCCTCAGCCCTTCCTTCTCCCCTCTCCCCACTCCATGGAGTTACAAAAGTATAGTTCAATGCATTTTGCCATACTTTGTGTTATTCATGTCATGCATTTGATATCCATATAAATAATTTACATATATGTACATTGTAGACCCCGCAATTTATTGTACTGTTTTTACTTACCAGTAGATTTAAATAAATTTAGAAAAGATCACATATCTTTTTTATGTAATTACTGGTTTTGGTGTTCTTTATTGCAGTGTCATTTCATCTAGTGTCACACACCTAGGATCATCTCTTTTTAACTTTCTTAAAACTTTCTCCTAGTGCAAGTATGCTCACAACAAATTCTCTAAGATTTTATTTACTTAAAAATAGAATTATTTTAGATAATTCCAGATATAAAATTCTGGAAAGGTAGTTTCTCCCCACCCTCTTCCTAAGTATTTTTCCCTTTTAAAATGTCATTCTTTTGTCTGTTACACATGTTATTTTTTTCTGGCACTTTTCAATATTCTTTTTCTTTATATTTTCTTTAAAGAAGCTTGTCAGTGATATAGCTAGTGTACTTTTTGTTGCATTTGTTTTGCTAAGGGTCCATTTAGCTTTTTGTAATGGTAAATTAATATTTTTCTGAAATTTGAGAAATTTTTGGCCATTATTTTTTCAAATATTTCTCTTCCTTCTGTCCTATTCTGAGACTCCAGTTGTAACCTCTTGATATCATTCTTTGAATGACTGAGGCTTTATTAAATTTTTTCACTTTTATTCCTATGTTCTTCAGAGTGGAATTCTGTTGATGTTTTATGAAGTTTATTGACTATCTTCTGCCATTTTTACACTAGTGTTAAATACATCCAGTGAGTTTTTCATTCAGATGTATTTTCTACAGTTTTTATTTAGTTCGGTGTTTCCTTATATCTGTTCCTCTCCTGAAATTCCCTATTTGGTTCTAATTATGATTGTGTTTTCTGTTAAGTCAAATAAAATATTTATATTGTTAGAAAGTTATTTTCTCCTAATTCCTCCTCCTGAGTTTTTCTGTGATCTCTTTCTATTGAGCTCTTTTTCCTCCTCTGAGTTACATTTTCCTGTCACTAGTAATTTTCCTGCCTAACCAGTAATCTTTAAACTTATATCGGACATAGTTGGTAATGTTTTTGCAGAAGCTCTGGATTTTGCTATCTTGTTCTGAAGAGTGCTTGTTTTTATTCTAGCAGACTAATAAATTACTGAGTAGCAATTTTGTGAATGTGTGGTTTTGATTTCTCCACTTTTTACAGAGGAAATTCTTTAATCCTGGGATATAGAGTAAACTTAAAGGATTTAAGGGCCTAAAAGGGCCCTTTTAGGATTTTAATATGAGGCCTATGCTATTTACCAATCCCATAATTTGGTGGAATTGAAGCTCCAAATTCTGTCTCCTCTGCACTGGGAAGCAACTAAAATTTTTACTCAGTTTTGCATCTGTTTCTTTCCACTGTGTTCCTCAGTGTGTCCTTCATACATGCATGATTAAGAGATTAGCCAAGGATTTCAGAGGAGTTGAGACCCAGAATTTAGAGCTAACCCCTCTTCGGCTCCCTCCTTTTCCAACTAAATACTTTGGCAGTCTCACATGGCATTCCCTAACACCTCAAGCCAAAAGCTGTTTGTATATTTTTTTGATTCCTCCAGGGTGCATAGTTGTTATCTGCAGGAGAATTAGTCTGACACAAACTATCGCTATACTATCAGAACAGATCCTCAGACTTACTGTGTTTGGGCACTAGAATATTTTGGTATTTTGCTGCTTCTGCAAAATTATTTTTTGCATGATTTTGATAATTCTAGTCATACTGAACACTTTTATGTAAAAATAGCCTTACTGAATATTTTGTGATAAGCACACAGAGGGGAGGTTTACATTGCAATAATATACATGACTCTAAAATACACAGTATATATTTTTGTTCTTAAAAATATTTTAGCAATCAGGGATTTTTCTATTGGCTACTTTATTTCAAAGAGTCCCCACTCTTACTCCATCCTTTCATCCTTTCTCCTCTGTTGGTTGCTTCTCTTTTCATCTCTCCTTTTATTTGGTGTGTGTGTGTGTGTGTGTGTGTGTGTGTGTGTGTGTGTGTCACAGAATCCTGAAAAACTCTACATTCTTCTTTTTCTTTTATAGTGCTTTCCCCAAACTTTAGAACTGGACTCCTTTATATATTTTAGTCTATCAAGGTTTTCTGTGCAGCCACAATCCTTAGAAAACAGGAATGGTTTTAAGTAGCATTTGATTACATTGAGCATTGGTGACACTTGTTCATCTGTCAACATTAGTTACAGCACTAGTGACACTTTCTTCTTGAAATCAGTGCATGAGTCCATCCATTCGTTTGCTCAATTATTTATTTACTTGTTAAACAAATATTTCTCAAGTATCAGTATAAGCCAGGCATTATTACTGAGTTTTTTATGATTTCTTTTTCCCATTCTACCTCACTTCCCATTAACTACTGACTTGACAGAGACCCAGTTCTTTATCATCTGCTGTGGTGATATTATGTGTACAAATACTTCCCTTAAATGTTTATTCACCCTTATGATTTCTAAGGTTATTTATGCTTATTTATCCCAAATTGGCTTCTTTTGGCTTCTTAGGCTAACCCAATCTTCTCCTCCCAAGGTATCTCTATTCATGTTAACAAGATATGAAACATGCCATTTACTCATATCCATCCTCAAGCAAATCCCACAAACCAGTATATATTTCCCATTTCTTCTTTAGTGTCAATGATTCAATTTCATCTCCAGGTGTTATATATAGTGTTGTTCTTAATAGACAACTAACTCAACTAACTCTTCTATATAGTTTCTACCCTAAGAACTGCTTCAGATAAACAATTTCAAATCAAAGTTTTCATTTTTGATGGACATTCTCATGATTTGGCTTGGTATATAGAGCTGTCACACTAATGACTTTATAAAACAAATCAACTCATTTTCCCTCCAAATGGACATATATAACCCATTTTCTTTGTAGTGGTGTCAAAAAACAAAACAAAACAAAAGTTTTAGTGAAATACTTTTATAAATAAGTTATACATTCAGTAATACTTGATTTAAGAACTGTATTATTATAGCTATGATCCATAGAGTTTTGGGTCCCTCAATTGTCCATTTATACATACATTAGGACAGACACTTTAAAAAATGTTTAGGAAATTTTATCCTGCTTTATACTTTCTCAGTTCTCTTTCATTCGAGTGGACTATTTAAGATGATTTTATTTGGCACACTAATAAGAATGCGTCGATCCATGTTCTCGGTTTCATAGTACACCTAAAATCATGTTTATGTAGCATATTTTGATAAATTCTAGCTCAACTACTCCAAAATCTATTTCTGAGTTAAACTGGACTGCTAGAAGAATGCCTGAACTGAATAATTAGAACCTCTGAAGAAATAGTTTTACCAAACATGTTTGATAGTTACTCTGCTCACTCACATCAAGAGACATTGTAAGAAAGAGCCAAGTTAAAGATACTTAGCGTTTATTATGTAAGGATGTTGTTGAAGATATTGTTCATTAAATTACATGGCAGCCTGTTTATTAGATTTTTTTTGAAAGAGGAGAGAGAAATATATCTTTCTTCTCAGTATCAGAGATTATTGTATTTTCTTGTCCATTTAATTTGTCTTTATTTATAATTACAGAGATTTAAAATCTTGAGTTTTTCCTTTGTATTATTTTCTGAAACATAGAGCCAAGTCATAGTCTACCTTTAGGAAGTGTACAGTGTCCATTCTACCTATTGACCCAATTCGTGGGTTCATTCCATGTTTTACTCCTGTCTCCTCTCTGCCCAATAAATAAACATGTGTTGCTGATATTCTTTGCATTTTAAAAAAAAACTCTATTCCTAATTATTCTTTTTATTATACTCTGCATTGCGCTGCATATATATAACATCTAACCAGTTTCTATCAAATTATACTTTTCCTAATAACTAGCTACATGGAGGCTCTGACTTTTCTTTAGGTTTCTACTTTACCAGTTAATTTCTGTTGATTGTTCTCTATTGCCTGATAGAATTTAGGTAGTCACCTAAACTCACCTCTGAAACAGTGCCTTTCAATAACACAACACTTGATGGCCCCCTCTTTTTTTTCTTACCACTCTTTTCTCTGGTCTAGTATACTTTCCAGACTTTCACAATTTGTAACAGTTACTTATATTTCTCCCATACTTTAATGTACTTGAACATCTTTTCTTCCACATATCTACTGATTCTTAATTGTTCCTTCAAATTATAGCCCCAAGATATTCTCTTTCCTTGAAAGTTTCCATTGGGCATCACCTATTTGTGGTGATTTCTATTAGTTAAATTACTTTTCATATATGTATAAAAAGCGGTTTATTCCTTAAGAATATAATAACTTGCTCACACTATTCAGTGTGAATGATCAGTAAATGTTATTGATTAAATTAAAGTTATTCCAAAATTTGTATCCGCTATGCTGAAATTTTTTTGCACTCAACTTTGTAAGAATTTCTATTTTTATATCGATTCTTACTGTTAGTGTTGGTAAACTGTAATTTTATTTGTATATGCTCAGATCATATATTAGTACCTTGTGTTTCCAAAAGGATTGTAGATTATTTAAAACTAGTAGAAACAAAAATATTCTTAATAAACTAGGAAAGATTGTGTTGGTACTTTTTAAAGTTTTATAAATATAAATTACAAATATAATTGTTCAGGCATCTGTTTAAAAGAAAGTACATCTGTGGTTGAAGATAAAAATATATGGTCATAAATAAAGAATTAAAAAACTTGGTCTTCCATGTTAGTATACTTAATCAGGTCAGTGAGAAGTCAATACAAACCACCAAAAGAATCTTGGCATGGGAGGTTGGCAACTTCTAATAGCTGATATTCAGACGTTTAGATAATAATTACACTTTATACACATTTTCCTCTTCTAAGTGGAACCTACTAAATAGTCGCTAAAAACTGACATGCATTTAAACCTACAACAAATTTCACTTCTATAGTTCTATAGACTTTCATTTCAACAGTGATGAAAGTATTTCACAAATAAAAATAATTTATGAATAAAAATGTAATTTACAGAATACCTTGCCAGTGAATGTTGATCGCTTCATCACAGTTCAGTCATGTTTAGAAAATCTAAGCAAGCTGTGTGATTACTCCAGGAAGCATGGAATGATGTGTTCAAATTAGTACCATCTGTGGATAGAAAAAAATTGAGGTTTTTAGTCATTCTTAAAGAATGGAAATCTGATTCTCCATGCTAAAATGAGTGTAATCCTTTTTGTATCTGTAATTCAATAGGGCAGTTGCTTTGAAATAGTCCAGTTCAACACACAGTTCATCAAAAGAGAAGATACTGCATATAAATGCTGGTCTTTTATGAGTGCCACTGAGGTAGCCTTGCTTTAAAAAATTGTCTATGAGTTATATATTTGGGCTCAGATTAGATTATTTCTGATTTATCTTGCTAAATATATTTGATTGGAAAATGTGGACAAAATTTTGTACCACTTGAAAGCCAAAAGACTGTTTCAATGAACCATAATTTATTCATATATTCAACACATATTGAGTGCCTGTATGTACAGATGCTGTGTATCTGTGCAAGTTCCATCATTGTGCCTGTCATATGGAAGGCAACTCAATTGTTGTTACTCTTCCTTTAATCAGGTTACACATAATTCTTCTTGTTTCTTTTAGACCCTTATTTATCTGCAATACTTATTTGGAAAACATAAGAGTCTGTGGACCAGTATTAATCTGCTGAAAATGTTTATGCGTAACACATTTTGCCATTGAAGTCTTCATTCCTAAAATCTGAACATTGGAGGGGGAAAAAAAGTTGGTCATAGAACAACCATGGGCATTTAGTCATCCCTTCTGCTTTTGATTTCTCCAGTTCATTGGATAACTAATGCATCCCATTTTCTTCCCACTTCTAGTTGCTTAGTAAACCCTAGATAAAAGAAATTGAAACACAGAAGGGGTGTTTGATGATGGACTCAAAAGAGAGGGAAATGTATGGTTCATGTTCCCTGACTCCCATAGGGAAAGAGCAGTCTATGATTTTAATTCAAATGAAAAGTCTTAATAAACTTTTCAAGTGTCCCCACTAGACTTAAGATAAAACTAAAAATCTTGAATCCAGTCCAGAAGGTTCAATATTATCTGATTCTGACCTACATCTCCAGCTTTCTATCTTCCTATCCATCTCCTTGTGGACCCAGCTATGTTCCTTGTTTCTAATGTGCCACACTTCTTCCCCTTGAAATCTTAACACATCCTGATGTTATTCACCTGGAAAGCTAATCTTATCTGTCAGTTCTCTGATTAAAGTCTTTGCTGACCATCTATCTAAATGTAATCTCTGGGGCGCCTGGGTGGCTCAGTCGGTTAAGTGTCTGCCTTGCACTCAAGTTGTGATCCCAGAGTCCTGGGATTGAGCCCCTTGTGGGCTCCCTGCTCAACAGGGAGTCTGCTTTTCCCTCTGCCTCTGCCACTTCCTCCCACTCGTGCATGCACTCTCTCTCCCTCTCTTGCTCTCTCTCTCTCACAAATAAAATCTTTAAAAATAAATAAATGAAATCTCCTGTTATGCCTTATTCATTGTTCAAAAAATATTTATTAAATGTCTATTTTGTTGTGAGCATTACTCCAGACCTTCAGAGACACAATCTAATATTTGATTGATATTTGTGTGTGTATATGACATATGAAAAGGCATATACATTTTGGAGCAATTGCTCAATCTTTTTATTGATATGAATGTAGAATCAGTACCTTTCTAGATCTTCAGAATACATATTGGAATGAAGTGGAGTCGAAAAGAGAATTATGCCTAGTTAAGGTGGATTTTCAGAGTAGAATTAGGATTTAGAGGAGGGTGGCTATCAGTTCAAAACAATGAGGTACAAACTAATAGAGTTATCTGAAAATAAATTTTAAAATGAATCCCCTCAAGATTTTGAGTTTCCTTTTGCTCTCTATATTTAAGTTGAGGCCAGAAAAGTAGAAATTAGCCATTTTAATAGAGGAAAATTGCATTAGTTTTCTATTGTTTGTCACAAATTATCACAAACTTAGTGGTTTAAAATTATATCCACTGATTATTGCACAGTTCTGTAGGTCAGAAGTCTGGGTATATTGTAAATGGATTCCTTACCCAGAGGCTCACAAGGCAAGTCAAGGTGTCAGTAGTATACTCATGTGGAGCTCAGTCCTCTTCTAAGCTTACAGGCTTGTGGCAGAATTTGGTTTCTTACATTTATAGGCCTGAGATTCCCATTTCCTGGTTGGCTTATAGCCAAGGGCTTCTCTTAGTTCCTAGAGATGTCCTAGATTCTTTATCCTATGGCCCCTTCTTCCAAGCCAATAATGGATAAATTTTTATACATCAAATCCGTCCCTTGCTTAGAATGTGTTCCTTCCTCTTTTGTAATGAACCAAAGAAAACTCTGCTTTTAAAGGACTCATGCTATAAAATCAGGTCCACTGGATAATCTCTCCTTATTTTATTTTTTTAATTTAAATTTCATTTAGTTAAAATACAGCATAATATTAGTTTCAGGCATACAAATAGTGATACAACACTTCCATCCAACACCTGGTACTCATCACAAGTGCACTCCTTAATTGATTTGGTTTCTTAATTACAGATGAAAACTTTTTTCATATTAGCACCTATATCAGAGCTTGGTTGAAAAACTGGACGAAGGCGAGTGTACAGGGTCCAGAAATCTTGGGGGATGTCTGTCTACATAGAGGTCAGACATATAAAGACAAATTGACCAAGATCATCTCTAACTTCCTTCAAATTCTGCTCCTGTCATCTTCTGATTCATTTGCTTGTTCGATGAATTCAACCACCAAATAGATCTAGAAATATAGTTCTTTCTTATTCCTACCATCTTCTTTCTTTCTTTTTTTTTAACATATCCAGTGGTCTATAAATTTGTCCCTTTTCCTGTAGTGTAATTACCAGACTAGACTTGATAAAATGTACTTCTGAACATCTCATTCTGACACTTTGATAGCTTTCCATTGCCTAACAAACTCTAAGGTCCTCTAACTCAGTATATCCCCAGGTTATTGTGTAGCCTTTCTGTTTGTAATTACCAATATGACCTATAAACAATAGTTGAACTTGACTTAGATCACATTACCCCCTCTTCTAAATCTCTACCTTAACAATCAGTGAAATCCTAGCTCACATGCCACCTTTTCTCTTAAGACTTTTCCTGAACCACCAGGTCATCCATATGTCTCTGCTTTGGGTTAGAATTTTTGAAAATTTGTCTTCTCTTTAGGTGGTCCAAGTTTGAACTTAGTGACTGAGGGATTTGAATAAATTATAGAAATTCTACTTTTTATGGAAATTCTATTTTTTAATTCTTAAACTGATTCCTCAATAAGGTAAATTTTCCTTAAAAATAACTTTTTCTCTAATTGTTTTTCTGCATAACTAAAAATAGAAGAGAAGGCATGTTGTAGTGTATCCAGTATTCTGTTTGTAATTTACTTTAAAGGTTAATTAATTCAATTAAATACAATAAGATTTGACAATAATTATTAGTATTAGAAAATAGAATAATCGAATCTGACTATATGGCTTTAAGTTATCTGCTTCTTGTTTTCCACTGCATTAGACTTTCTCTTCTCTTCCAGATTTAGGCAACTATATAAGCAGTAGGTCTACATATAATTCAGTAAAAATTTAAGAGGAAACTAAATTTTTTAACTCAAGTCTAGACTTTTCTACAGAACAGACACATGTATCCATCTTTGTGACATCTCTCTCTGGGTATGTGGTAGGCATTTCAAAGTTAACATGCTCAAAATAAATTCTTCCTCTCCTCAAAGCTTACTCCTTCCACATCATCTTGGTTAATAATGACTTCATTCTTCTGTTTGCTCAATGCAAAGGCTTTAGTGCTTTCCTCTACTCTCTCCTTCCCTTATACCACACGTCACACATCAGCAAATCCTGTTCGCTCCCTTCAAAATATGTTCACAGTCTGAATGCTTCTTTTCATTTCTGCTGCTGTGTTCCTCATTAGGCCATCATGATCTGTTGTGTTGACATTGCAATAGCCTACTAATTGCTGTCCCTGTTTGTCCCCTTATATCTCTTCAGTCTGTAATCAGCACAGTAGTTGGAGTGATTGTGTGAAAACAGAATAGAGTCTGTCATTCCTCTGCTCAAATGAATGTCATAAGAATTTCCTACAGAGCACCAGGGTGACTCAGTTGATTAGGTGTCTGCCTTCAGCTTAGATTGTGATCCCAGTGTCCTGGGATCAAGTCCTGCATCGGGCTCCCTTCTCCCTCTCCCATTCCCCCATTTGTGTGCTCTCTCTCTCTCCCTCTCTCTCTCTCTCTCTCTCTATCAAATAAATAAGTAAAAAAAAATCTTAAAAAAAAAAGGAATGTATACAATCTAGCCTTCCTTATTTCTTCTCAGACCTCAACTCCTACTAGCCACATTGGCCTCATTATTCTTCAAATATACCAAGGATGGTTCCAACTTAGGGATTATAATCATGCATTTCCCCTCACCAGGAATGTTCTTTTTTCAAGTATTCCCAAGGTTGGTTCCCCCATCTTTATCAGGAACTTCATGTCTTCTATCAGTGAGGTCTTCTCCAAACACTCAGTTAAAAATTTCAGTATCCCTGGATCATCTTTCTCTTTTTCTTCCTTTCCTTGTTTCTCCCCAAAACTCTAATCATCATCCAAAATACTATATACAATACTCACTTATACTTTTATTGTATATAAATATGCCAAATCTGAGTTACACAAGGGCAGGGATTTCTGTGTGGTTTATTCATTGTATACCCAGCACCTACAATAGCACTTGACACAAATTAGGTGCTCATTAGATATTTACTGAATCCTGAATTAATATGATACATTTAGGAATTAATGAGTTTTCTAACTCATTTATTTTCTTATTTTTAAATGTAACTATTGTCATACAGTTTTTATGAATTATGTCATTTTCATACAAATTATTGTTACCATTCTATCTTAGTCTTCTATGCAAAAGCCTTTTCACAAACACAGGGAAAGGCATGGTTGAGGAAAGTGCATATGTCACTTATTTCATTGTTCTTTCATATTCCTAACTATAACATGCTTGTATTACTTGTTCAATGAATCGAAGTTTCTTAAAAATAAGATGTAAGCCTTTTATATCTTGAATCCTTCAACCAGGCTCAGAACCTCACAGATGATATACTGTGATGAAATAGCAAACCAGTGGTCAATATGAAATCTAATAAATGACCCCAAATAGGATCATGTGATTATAGGTGATATACAGATATCTTTGTCTGTGTATTAATATCATTGTGCTGGATGATGTTCTAGAAGGGGTTTTGTTAAATGTATTTATTTATTTATTGGTTTTATCAAATTTACACATGCAAGATAAAATCAACTAATGTAAATTATTAATTCCGCTAATAGCATTGTTTCTTTAGAGTTATTATATAATCAATATCTATATATATAAGATGTATTTGTGTCTATCCAGACATTTAAATATAAGTATGTCTTTCTTGGGAACTGAATATTAAAACTCAGACCATGCCCAAGGAAGTATAAGATCAAATGAGCATTCAATTTTCTTTTGTACTAGTATTTATATATGAACCCCAAATAAGTTTATATGAGATTCTTATGCGTCAGTTTGGGAGCAAAACTGAACAATTACTGAATTGTTTTCCATTTTTCTCCTTTAACTTTTAGTTCCCAGTGTTCCCACAAATATTGCTTTTTCTAGTGTTCAGTCAACTAGTGCAACCTTAACATGGATGAGACCTGACACTATTCTTGGCTACTTCCAAAATTACAAGATCACCACTCAGCTGCAGGCTCAGAAATGTATAGAATGGGATTCTGAAGATTGTGTTGAATATCAAAAAATTCAATACCTTTATGAAGCTAACTTAACTGAAGAGACAGTGTATGGATTAAAGAAATTTAGATGGTACCGATTCCAAGTGGCTGCCAGCACCAATGCCGGGTATGGTAATGCTTCCAGTTGGATATCTACACAAACCCTTCCTGGTCGTAAGTATTATCTTCTCTATGTGTTTATACTTTTGCATTAGAGAAAAAGCTCTTTGAATGCTTTTCCGCAGAAATCACTCTAAGTATAGGTAATGATTGCTGTTGCAACTTTAATTTTATATCTTAAAACTAACTAGTTACCCTACTTGCTTAGACAGCATCATTAATCATAATTAGCTAAATAAATTTCTGTTACTTATCCTGAACACTATCTACATGGAATTATAATGGCTTCCATGCAAAGGAAATAAATATACTCATATTTATAAATACATACATATGCATACATACACTGATATCTGTTGAATTAATGATTTTTACTTAACACAATTTTGTGTAAAATCACTGGACATGAAAATTACTGAATTAGTGTATAAACGAATGCATGTAATAACATTTGTTTTTAATATAATTGAATCCCAATGGGAAATTCAATTTCAAATATTATTAGTTAAGGCTTTTCTCAGACTTTTCAGAGTCATACCGAAATCCTAGAGTCTTCTCTTGCAATAAAGCATTGTGGGCTTCTCTTGTAGTATATTATTGGGCTATACTGATTGCCCTTGAGCACCTTTTGTCCATGCCTACATTTTCCCTTCATATCTGGATGCCCTGCTGCTTTTAAGCTAGACTTTACAACCTTTTCAGTAACTCTAGGGATACACACACACACACACACACACACACACACACACACACACCAGCTGAGATAGATCTCTCAGCAAGCAGCTTTTCAGCTTGTGCTTTATACCTCTATAAAATTCTGAGGCAACGAAATACCAAGGGTTCAACTCCTAGCTTGAGATGTGAAGAAAGGAAAAACACAGAGAAGAAACCCAAAATAATTTCTTAAAAATTTTTCTGCCATTTACCCATCTTTCAGGACTTTTGTATTCAAGAGTTCTTTAGATGCTTTTCCATAGAAATTACTCAAGGTATAGGTAAAAATGCAGTTATAACTTTTGTTTTATATTCTAAAACTAACTGGTTACCTTACTTGATTAGATAAAATGATTAACCATGAGTAAGTAAATAAATTTCTATTATTTATCCTAAACAGTATCTACATAGAATTATAATGGCTTCCATGAAAACTAAATTAATTGCAAATCAAGTGCTGCAAGCCAGAGAGCTTCACTGTCTGAAAGACCATTTCCACCCCAAGCCATCCTCAGCAAATTTCAAGTTGCCCAGGTCACCCATCAAAATACCCTCCCATATAAACCATCCAAATAGGGACCTTATGTTACCATTCTTCTATCTTGATCAAGACTCTTACTAGGTGATTCCTTTCAAATCCAAATCACATTTTCCTAAAAAATTTTGGTACCTATAGATTGAGTAAACACACATAGAGATATTCAGTGATAAATAAATAGATGCTGTTATAGGCCTTTATAAATAGAGAAATACACTTTGATCTAGAGGCCTTCGTTTTTAGGTTACTAAATGTATTCCCTGGAGTGCCTTGCATAATTTTTTGCAGAGTAAATTTCCAATCCATATTTGTTAATGAAATTCAACATTTGAGATAGAATCCAGACAGCTCAGCTCTCAACACAATTATCCAGCCTCTCCTCTTTGTAGCATTTTAACTCTGGGCTTTGGTAATATCTGTCCTTCTTATTTTTCTCCTGTCTCCTTTTCTCCTAGCTCTTTCTCAGTCTCCTTTGTTCATTCCTTTTTTTAATCTATGTGTGGAGTGCTCAGATATCTGCATTTGACCATTTTTTGTATCAACACACAACCCCTAGGAGATCTTACCTTGATGTGACGTTATCCTGTCCTATGACTTTAAAGTTTACTGATGCATTGATCTTTCTCAAATATCTCTCTCTAGCTCTGACTCATCCCTAGAACCCAGATCAGTATATTTACCTGATCAACTGACATCATTGTGCATGTGTGTCAAATACACCTTTCAAAAGTTAATGTGGTCTAAACACCAAACCTTTCTTCTTCCAACCTTCCCTATCTCAGTAAAATGCACCATTATTCATCTGGTTGCAGAAAATGAAAATCTAGACAGTATTCTTTTCCTCCTCAAATCTGCCAATGATTTATTCCAACTGTGCCATCTAGATACATCCCTCCATTTGCAGTGCTGTCATACTAGTCCTATCCTTCATTACTGTTACCACTCCATGAACCTAACTGACCTCCAGAGCTTCCAGGCTGATCTTTTTAAACCTGAATCAGATGCTGTCACTTCCTTGTTTAAAGCTATCCAATGGATTTCCATTGCTTTAGAATAAAATTCCAATATCTTTTTTTTTTTTAAGATTTTATTTATTTGTCAGAAAGAGAAAGAGAGAGAGAGAGTACACAGAAGCAGGGGGAGAAGCAGGCAGAAGGAGAAGCAGGCTCCCCATTGAGCAAGGAGCCCAGTGAGGGACTCATTCCCAGAACCCTGGAATCATGACCTGAGGCAAAGGCAGACCCTTAACCGAGCCACCCAGGCGTCCCAAATTCAAATTTCTTAAGATGATTAACATGGCCTTCCCTTACCTAACACTCTAACATCATCCCTTACCATTTTTACTTACCATTACTCACCATTCACACCAGACATTTTTTCTGTTGCTTGAACACAATAAACTCCCAGAACTTGGGCTTTTTACACCCCCTGTTCCTTTCAACTGGAATGTTCTTTCACCTCCAGTTTCTCATGAGCAGCTTTTCATAATGTATACTTCTACTTAAATGATTCCTGCTCAGAATGGATTTCCCTGACCACCTAATCTAAAGTGGCTTTGCAGTCTTTTTCTAGAATATCATGTTATCTAAATGAGCATTTATAAATACATAATAGCTTTTTATTTTTGTTTGTTTTTAGAATCTGTCTTGCCCATTACTATCTCTTATTACCTAGAGAATGGTGCCTGGTAAGAGTAGGTACTCTATTAATATTTCCTAAGTGAGTGAAACTTGAGGGTAGGGGAGAATGAACTGTTCAGGTGATACTGAGAATGATGATGCCATAACACAGAAAAGAAGAAATAAATTGAAAAATCAAATTTGGATTGGGTTTAGTCAGTAACCATGGCTATTTTGAACCTGTTGGTTTTGAGAAAGCACTATTCTAATCCAATTAACTAGAAAACAGAAATACGTGCTTAGAGATAAGAACATAGGAAAAACTAGGGACTTTAGTTGCATCAACCTGGAAAATCACAAATGAAGATTTGACTATAAAATGCAACACTGACTGGGGAAACTGGGTGGCTCAGTCAGTTAAGTGTCTGCTTTGGGCTCAGGTCATGATCCTAGGGTCCTGGGTTGAGACCCTAGTTGGGCTCCTTGCTTAGCCGGAGTCTGCTTCTCCCTTTGCCACTCCCCCTGCTCATGCTTGCTCTCTCTCTCTCTCTCTCTCTCTCTCTCTCTTTCTCTTCCCCCCCCTACCCCCACCATTCTCTCTCTCTCAAATAAAATCTTAAAAAAAAAAAAAAAGGACATTGACTGAATGAACTTTAAAGTCCCAAGTCAACTGGAAGTTAACTGATTGGGTACTATAATGAATGAAGCAGGCTGATGTAAGGCAATTGGGAGTGGTGGAATCTGTAACAAATTAACAGAGAATGTGCTATCTAAAGGCTTATTACTATCCTATAGACAGGTCATGCTATTAGGACTTCTGATGTTTTCAGAGAAACAGGAAATAGAGATTTTTTTTAATGTGAAAACAGTTTCTTGCTTGTGACAATTTTTTTTTTTAATTTAAAATCATTTAGTAGTTCAAACTAAACACATCTGTAGCCCAGATATGGCCTGTGGAGCCTTTAGTTAAAACTAAAGGTAAGTTTTAACTTTAGTTAAAATAGACCTTCTACCAGCACTGAAGGTCTGAGGTTTCAGACACTGAGGATTCCGATCCTGACCCTGAGGATTCCCATCCTGACCCTGAGGATTCCCATTCTGACACTGAGGATTCCCATCCTATTCCTTACTATCGTCTCACTTGTATGGTACCTGCTTTACCTCCTACAGTGAGCCAGCAAGTGGATTTTTTGAATGCATCATCTCTTCAGGCATGCTAGATATAATGATAGATGTTCAATTAGCATAAAATGATAATTAACATGATTAATTCAGAATCTGCTAAATGAAACTGCAAAGCCGAGTTTTTAAAGACTCTCACATTCTTAATTTGAAAATTTAGGAATTTTTCCATTTGAATGTCATTGCTTCTACCCTAGTCTTCCTCTTCCTTACCCCCCTTTTTAGAACTGTGATCAACTCATTAGAATTTGGTCATTTTCAATTTTCTACTACATTTTGTTCATTTTGGTCTAAAGGAATAATGGTAGAGTATTACAAATTTTTCACAATCAGTGTGAGCTTTTTTTTTTCTTTTCTTTTTTTTTTTTAGTATTTACTAGTTTTAGCAGGATGTCTCTCTTTGTCATTGGTGATTTGTTGGTTGGTTAGTTCCTGATGCAATGGAGAAAGTAATCTTGGCTTCTCTTCACCCCAGTTTCCAGCTCTTTACTTGATGACTAATTCACAGAGTGCCTCTCTACAAAGCACTAGTTTGTCTTTTATCTGTACTATTCTTTTCCCTGGATCTAGTATCTCATTGCCACAATATGAATTCACCATCAGAGAATACTTGCATATGAAGTAGGTTATCTATATGAATCCTTTAACCTTTCTCTTTTTCTTTCTGCTTGAGAGCTGATTTTCTACTCTGTTGTTTATCGGTAGAATAAAAAATTTTTCCTATTTTAGTTCCAGAGGGTACATGGAAAGTGCCTTCCTGCCACTGTGATTTAGAGAGAAAAGTAAAAAGGTTTATATATTTCAGAATTTGTGACAACAGACATATGATTTTTCTTGGCATTTACAAACTTACTAGCTTTTCATCTGAGCATTCATATGTATGGGAATAATTGTATAATTATGAGAATGAGAATGAGTTGGTTACCCCTTTTTGTCTCAGAATGAAAAAAAAATTTTTCTGAATTGTATATACATATATATGTATACATATATACACAAACATATACCTGAATTTCATAATTGTACAGTGAGAGAAAAATTTTATGTATTATATTAAGCCCAAGAGAGATAATCTAAGATTGTATTTGATACAAAAGACAAAAAGACACTATACATATTATTGCCAGATAATATATATGGAGAACTAACATACAATATAAGAATAAAATAAATTAGGTAGCTCAGTTAGTTAAGTGTCTGCCTTCAGCTCAGGTCATGATCCTGGGGTCCTGGGACTGAGCCCCACGTTGGGCTCCCTGCAGAGCAAGGAGTCTGCTTCTCCTTCTTTCTCTGTCCCTGCTTGTGTGCTCTCTCTTTCTCTCTAAAATAACTAAATAAAATCTTTAAAAAAAAAGAATAAAATAAATTATAATAGTCCAGCAACAAAAATCTTGATAAGCAGTAATGCTTTTAAGATAAAAAGTAGTTTGTCTCCTTTCTCTTCCCCACCCCCCCATAACCCCCTTCCCTGCCTCTCAAATTCTTCATATCAGAGCGATCATGTGATAATTGTCTTTCTCTGACTGAC
>CM052807.1:86294467-86427486 GCA_028533885.1 Nasua narica
CCAGTAGTGCGATTGCTGGGTCGTAGGGTAGCTCTATTTTCAACATTTTGAGGAAACTCCATACAGTTTTCCAGAGTGGTTGTACCAGCTTGCATTCCCACCAACAGTGTAGGAGGGTTCCCCTTTCTCTGCATCCTCGCCAACATCTGTCGTTCCCTGACTTGCTAATTTTAGCCATTCTGACTGGTGTAAGGTAGTATCTCACTGTGGTTTTGATTTGTATTTCTCTGATGCCGAGTGATGTTGAGCATTTTTTCATGTGTCTGTTGGCCATTTGGATGTCCTATTTACTGAAATGTCTGTTCATATCTTCTGCCCATTTCTTGATTGGGTTATTTGTTCTTTGAGTGTTGAGTTTGAGAAGTTCTTTATAGATTTTGGATACTAACCCTTTATCTGATATGTCATTTACAAACCATAAGTGACTCCTAAACTCATGAAACAAACTAAGGGTTGCTGGGAGGTGGGGGGGTGGGGATATGGACATTAGGGAGGGTATGTGCTATGGCAAATGCTGTGAAATGTGTAAGCCTGATGATTCACAGACATGTACCCTGGGGAAAATAATACATTATATGTTAATAAAAATTTTTTTTAAAAAGATAAAAAGTAGTGTTTATTCTGAATATTAAAGATGAAAAGTGTTAAAGACCTTTTACAAACATAAAAAGTAATCTGGATGAAGAAAATTAATATTTTGTATAATTAGTCATTATTCAAAAAAGTGTTATGTTTCATAATTTGATGTAAGAAGATAAAATGATGAAATGATCAATTTCTCTCAGTGATAGGAAGGACTAAACAACAATATAAATTAGTACAAATCACTATTTCATATGTGTGCATTTCTTTTTTTTTGTTTGTTTTTTTAAAGATTTTATTTATTTATCTGAGATAGAGAGAGAGAGAGCATGAGAGGGGAGAAAGTCAGAGGGAGAAGCAGACTCCCGTGGAGCTGAGAGCCTGATGTGGGACTCGATCCCAGGACTCCAGGATCATGACCTGAGCCGAAGGCAGTTACTTAACCAACAGAGCCACCCAGACGCCCCATATGCGTGCATTTCTAATGGCATTAAGTTGCACACAAGCATTTAGTAATTGACCCACATATCAAAGCCTGGAGCTTCTTAATAAGGAACTAGAAATTGATGGCTAGTTTGATATCAACTTTTTCAAACTTTTGAATTTAAAATTCAAAAATTGAATAACTAAAACACCACCCAGTCTGAATAATAAATATTGTAAAACATTCTGAAATGGCCTGTAGAATAAGAAAATATGTAGTATTATCTCTCTTTGAGTTCATAAGGAAGAGTACCCAAATAAAAGATTCAGGGAGCAAAATTAGAATGTAAACTAAGAATTAAATTGGGTTACTTCCTGCATTTGAATCTACCACTGTAAACTAGAGTGAAGAAAGGAAACAATATTCAGCCAACTCAAGCTAACATTTCTTTCTCTCACATACTCTGATCTAGATAATTGAAGCCAAATTACTTTTCTCCTTAAGTCATCTGTATAACAGCCATAACTCTCTACTTCATGCTGAGTGTGTATAGATACAAACATAATCACAAAAATTACAAATGGCAGAAATATTTAACTTGAGACATTAAAGTCTTGCAGATTATTTTATGCATCTCTTTTTTTCTGATTGCCCTTATACTCAAAAACCATTTGAGTTGTGTGTGGGGGAGGAATGTAGAATGAAAAGCTGTTAAATATCTCCATGGTGCACAGTAAGTACTTATAATGCTGAGGAAATGTACAACTTTAAAAGAGTGTGGGTGTGAAATTAGTATGGAATGAAATGAGACTCTCATAATGTGCATCTCCTATAGACCACCAGGACTGGAAGACAGCAAGAAAGGAAAATTCCTGGGGTAACACTTAGGTTGTGAAAACCACAGGATACCATACTCATGAGGAATTTTAACTACCCAAACATCTGTTAGGTTAAAAAAAAAATTCAACAAAACATGCCTCATCAAAGAGGCTTCTAAGGAATGCAACTTTATGATCTAAAAAGAAAAAAAACTAAACAGAGGGCAAAATATGCCTTAACAATTTTTAAAAATAAGAAATGGTTACTGAGTTACTATATATTCAGTTATTTTCCTTAATTTGTTCTAAATGATGTAATGCACTTAAAATGTGATAAGTGCTATCTAACAAAGGTAGATGTTAACCCTTCTATAAAGAAGCAATTATATAAAGATAAGAAGAGATGTTAGTCATAAATAAATAGGAAAATATAATCCAAGACATAAAGAAGCCCATTTGGTGGCAATGAATTTTTAGAATGGCTCTAACCTGCTGCCGTTAGAGGAACTGAATATAATTTATTCTAGACATGATGGTTGTACTTCTGTGAAATTCGTTAGATGCTATTGAAAGCCTTCTCCGTCAGTTGCCTGAGACCCCCAAATGTGTAGTTCAAGAGGACATCTCTCTTCTAAGCTGTAGGTTGAAGTTACTAGCATGACTGCTTAGGTTTCCACAGACATGTCAGACCCCATATTACCACTGCCCCCCACCCCTCTGCAAATCTTGCCTGCCTGTGTGTTCCCTGTTTCAGTGCATTGTACTATTGTACATGCCAGCCACCCAGGAATCATTATTTCTAGCTGTCTCCCATCCCCCACCCCAAGTCCATACCTGAGTCCTATTGAAGTTACCTTCTAAGTACTTCTTGAATTTATTTTACTCTGTTAAACATCTCTAAATCCAGACTCTTAAAATTAATTTCCTAGATTATTACAAAAGATATCTAAGTCATCTTTCTGGTCCCATTTTCTCTATCCTCCCCCTGAACACAGCTTTTGCTGCGTGGTGCTGAATACACCTGTCTGACCATGTTAGTCCCCTGCTTAAAATCTTTAAATTTTCTATTTTCCTGTAAATATCATACTTTTTAGTATGTTCTATAAGGTACGTCATCTGTGATTTTGCTTATATTTCCTTTTGTCTTTCTTTTTTGTGCTTCAGAATCTTTGCTGTTCTTTCTCACTGTCCTTTCTGTAGTCGTCGTCGTCGTCTTCTTCTTCTTCTTCAGAACAGCTTCCTTTTCTTTATATTTCACACCAAACATCTCTTTTGCAAACCCTTCTTATGAGTTCCCGTTCCACTCCTACATCTCGAAAATTGTTTCTCAAATACTGAATATTTTGCTTCATAATTGTTTTTCTCTCCCTCTTTTGTGGAACTCTGAGCTCCTTAAAAGCAGAGATGACTAGGAGTGTCTTGGTGGTGTAGTCAGTTAAGCATCAGACTCTTGGTTTCGGCTCAGGTCATGATCTCAGGGTCTTGAGATCAAGCCCCACACTGGGCTCCACAATTTGCATGGAGTCCGCTTGAGATTCTCTCTTCCTCTCCCCCTCTCACTCGTGTACTCTCTCTCCTCCCCCAAATAAATAAATAAAATCTTAAAAAAAAAAAGCAGAGATAACTAGGTGATCATGTCTTATGTATGTTTCTACCCTCCATACCTACTTAGTATCTAAGACTAAATGATTATGGCATTTGGACTCATGGAAGGCATTTGACTTAATGTGGAAGTATTTCAGTGCCAAAATTCTCCATTACAAAGTAGTTCATACTAATTCTTTTCTTCATTTTTTTCCCTATAATTTGTCTTTCAAATACTTACATAGTTACAGCCAAAATTAAAATTCTCCCAGTTACTGTCCACGTTTAACATGTTCAGCTTCTTTTATTTCATAAAGCCAGTCTATTTTATATTGCTGATATTGTTTTTATTTTTCCTTTTCATTAGCATAGGAAGTATGAATTCTGCACTTAGGAAAGAAATATGCATGTAATAAAGTAAGAAATATTTAAACAATGAAGAAAAATAGTGCATGCCTATTTCAGAAGCATTAACAGTATCTTTATGATTAACTGAGAATAAACTTAATATATTTGTGTAGCAAGGGGGATCATAGTAGATTGATAGTCCATGAAGAAAATAAAAGAGAACAATGTTTAAATTTGGGCTGCTAAATATGATTACAAAGAAGAGATATTTTGGTGAAATCGTAATTTAAATGACAAAATAGTAAGCATATGATATTAAAGAATTTAATAGAGCATTCAACTATATGTTTAACTCAGAATAACTCAGAAGCGCTTTTGCCAGATTAATCAAGTTATCAGAGTTTAAATAAAAATATTTTAAATTCTGTTACATAAGCACATACGGCATGTTTTTCAGAAAAATCACTAAAAATCAAAGGATGTTGTAAACATCATCCGTTATTTTTTAAATCATTAATATTAAGAAGGACTGGTTATCATAGGGGGAAAAAATGAGAAAAAATATCTTTCCCCTAAGTATAGCTACCTGTATTTTATCTTTCAATGATAAATGAATTCAAATGAATTCTCTCACTTTCTCATCTCAAACTTCAAATTACACGGTGAACTGAGTTTATTTGGACTCTTCTGAGAATCTTTTGTTTTTTCTTGGTTCAAAAAGAAGTGATGTTAGGCTTAGTTATTTCTCACTTTCAGTCATTAATCTCAGTTCAGGTCTGCCTCAATATTGGGCAAAAATTCAGCTCTGTTTTCTTCTGCATTACTAAGGAAGTGGGGAGAACTCTGATTTGATTATGGAAAACTCTCAAATCTGGAAAGACTGTATAATTGCTATACCTGGTAGTTTGCAGCACTTTTTGGTTGGACCCAGCAACTGAATTGAGAACCCTTGGCTGGGTCATTAAGAATAATGACAATACTAGCTAAGCTTGTCAAGTGTTATATGCTGGTTCTAGTCTAAGAACTTTACACACATTGATTCATTCATGAACCTCATTTATTTCTAGGGTAGAGTCTGTGATCTTAGATCTTAAATAGGACTCGGGCAAAGCCTCCTGGTGATACGAAAGTACCACAAAAAAGAAGCAGAGAGGGACACCTGGGTGGCTCAGTCAGTTAAGCATCTGCCTTCAGCTCAGGCCATGATCCCAGGGTCCTAGGATCAAGTCCCTCATCCGGCCCCCTGCTCAGTGGGGAGCCTGCTTCGCCTGCTTCTCCCTCTCCCTTTGCTCCTCCCCCTGCTCTCCTCTCTCTCACTGTCACTCTTGCTCTCCCAAATAAATAAATAAAATCTTTTAAGAAAAGAAGCAGAGAGGTGCTAAGTAGGATTACAAAGAGAAACTGTCCTATTAAATAGTAATTTAAAGGAAATACTAGTAAGAATTTAAAATTAAACTATTTGCTAAAGCATCTAATTCAATATTTAGTGTCAAAAAAAGCTTTTGCCAAATCTTAAGAAAGTTTTCCAGAATACAAATAAAAATATTTTGAAATCCCATTTGCATGAACAAATGCAATGTCTTTGTCGGCAAAAGCATTAAGAACCAAACAGTTAAAAGAAATTTTAAGGATTATCATTATGTGATATTATTAACTTCGACCCCCGGGACTAAAACAGACCTGGAGATATTAGATAAGCTTCTAGTATATAATCCCACCATCTCCATTCCCAAATAGGTTGGATGGGACTCTTCTTCCAACTATACTTTCAGGTTCTTTTGTCTTTGCTGATACACCTGATAGTTATCTTACCTACATACAATGAGTGGAAGGATGAAATAGGGACATTTATCTTGGCCCCAATACTCCATTGCGGTGATGGCCTCATCTGATATGCTGATGGCCTTTATTATTGCAGGTGTTTCGTTCCCAGAGCTTCTGTGTTCTTATGGAACACAATGGCCTATTATTACTGTGGGAACTTTGGGAACAGGAGGGAGTGACGGTAGGGAGAAGCCTCGCCATAATTTATCCAGAATTAAAATAAACGGAAGGGAAGAGGAGACCAGTCTGTGGAGTGTGTATTGGCTGGCTACACATTTCCGTGTTAATCATCAGCAGCTCCCAAGCCCTTCTCCACGGCTTCCCTGGCCCTCACAGGAGCAGCGACTTCATCCCTGCCCAGGCTTCTGATTCATTTAAGTCTGGGGTGTGACTTCAGCATTCGCTTCTCTAACAACTTCCCAGGCAATATTGATACTGCTTGTGTGCTTGTGTGGAGATCACTTTCTGAGAACCACTGTTGTAGAAAGTTATTTTGTAAATGTGGTGCTATTCTAGAAAAAGATACATTATCTGATCCTAAAAGCAATAGTACTAATATTACAATATTTTTACTCTTACCTGGCATGGCTAGTGTTGGAAGTGGGAGTTTTTTGTATTTTGTATTTTTTTTTTCAGCTTAAGCCAGACTGAAATGACTCAAAAAATTACTCATTACACATCACAGAAAATGGTCATTCAGTGAGGTCTAATACTGTAGGCATCCATGAATCATTCTCAGTACTCATCAAACAATCTGATTAAACACATTCTTAGGGTTATAGTATTTGCTTTTGTGATGCTATCTTGCTGTTAGAAAATCTAACTATGAAACAAAATTAAGGTCCTGTAGAATGATAGGAAATATTTTATACACCAACCATATTGTCCCATAGTAGGCAGGGAGATCACTGGACTTTAGGGAAACATTCAACCCCAGGGGAAAATAGCTGATTCACGTAGTGTTGTAACCAATACGCTATGTCCTGGGATGTCCTTGACCTGCATGCATGTAGTCAGTCTAATTGCGGAACTTCTTCAGGTCCCTTGATGAGCTGAATTATTTAAAATGCAAGGAATTTACTCAAACCACCCAGCCAATTAGATTTCTTCTAGTCCTGGGAGACAAGTAAAACTTAAAGCTAATTCTTCCAGGTGTGCTGAATTAAAGCCAACTCATAGTCCTAGGGGCTAATACTTGTATAAGCTGAGAAAGAATGGAGTCCCTCATGTAGTGATGATAGTAGCTGGGAATGTGGTAGTCTACTCCACCAAAATACCCTGAAGGATAGGCCCTTGAAATAAGCTTTAAGCTCAACTTAAATCCAAATAAGATATACAGGCAGTTTAAATCACATGTGTGCAGAGCTCAAGATTTTCTGTCTTCTGAGTTGTTGTCAAATCATTTACTTATTTATTTTTTTTTTTAGGAAAGTCACAATTGTGGGGTACACCAAAAAACTCAGTATTTTCTACATTTTTCATCATTAAATTAAATTTGCAGGGATCTGCAGAGGCAAAGTTACTAATAAGTCTTTGAATGTGCTTATTTTGAAAGTATAGTATTAGACACACCAGAATATATGGTTCTTAATCAAACTGGCATAGACTTGGGGTGTTAAAGCTCTTATATGTATGAGGCAAAATGATGGTCTATCCAGACTCACCTTTCAGCTAACACACTTAGCATGGGGACACAGATGGATGGGAAAGATGACCCTGACCCACATAAGACCCACATTCCTGTGCAAGGATAGAAGCATGATAATCAGGAAATGATGGTTGTTAGTTACAGAAAATGCATTATTGTGAAAACCAGGGGAAAAGTGCTTATGAGAGGAAGTGATTGGATTATGGGGAATGAGAGAATAAAGATAGATCATTCCCACTGAGTAAATTGCTGTGATTTATAAGAGAAAGGGTATAGTGATATCTTGGCCCATTACTGACTAGATTCATTTCACAAACAATCCTAAATCAGAATGTGACAGTTTATGGGGAGACAAAAAAGTCTCCCAAAGATGCTTACACGTTACTAAGCTTTTAAACTGGCATATTTTCATCTCCCCACACCTTTACTGCTTTAAGCTTCCTTGGTTTTTCTAATTGGCATTTATAATTTTAATGTTTCATTCTCCTTTATATGACTTTAGTAATAGTTTACTACATATTGGAATAAAAGAGAAAAAGGACTCAGATATTTTATTATGTGTTTTTGGAATTTTGGTAATTTCCAAAAGAATATTATCTGAAATTAATTGGAAAATATCATATGCTTAAAAGTATACTATGCTGTTTGAACAATATTAAAATAATTAAATATTATTTTATAATAGACAAGCATTTTTGGTATTCTATATATTTCTCTTAAATTATCTGTGAATTAAATGATTATCTTTAATTGTTTTATACAGATAAAATAAGAATCAGTTATATGCATATTATATATTCTTATGTCAGTTTAGTAATGTGTGTGTTTACTTTTATTTTTTAATTCAGATTTAGGAGTTCTTATATTCTAATTTTTCAAGAACACAGACTGATATACTACATTCTAAGAGAAATTTTTCACAAAGGATTCAACACAGGAAATATTTGTATAAAAAAGCAATTTCGTCAAATTTACTAAAAATGCAATGTTGTTTAGAGTGTTTCTTAAAAAAGAAAAAAGTCTTTGGGAAAAGTTCAAGAAATGTCATTAAAGCACAGCTCAGTGAGGGGCTAAATACCTTGCCTTTTTTTTTAAATGATTGATTAGTGTATAGAACTGGAAATATTTAGTAGTTCACTTGGTTAGTGTGTGCTATGAACGATCTTTAAATGTCATTTTTCTCTCAGCTCTGCTTAGAGTAGCAGACACTTCCTGATGAGGGCCTGATTGCCAGTATTTTGGGAATGATTGCAGGGTTGAAATTTTCCTATGAAAGATAAGAGTTGAAGTAAGGCTTCATACTGCTTTCTGAGCTGGTCTACAGACATACTTGCAAGACTGGCCAAGGTTTCCCTTGGGAAACGGTTTTGGATCTGCCCTCACTTTAGACCCGAAAGATCCAAACTACAGAGCGGA
Organism: Nasua narica; assembly: GCA_028533885.1. Classification (NCBI taxonomy): domain Eukaryota; kingdom Metazoa; phylum Chordata; class Mammalia; order Carnivora; family Procyonidae; genus Nasua; species Nasua narica. The sequence continues at coordinate 86,303,112 of CM052807.1, forward strand.
GGAGACATAGACATATTTCCTCGGTAATATTCCAAAGACAGGAGACCATCAACATAGTCAGAGAAAAATTTCATCAACTTTCTTAGTGACAGAAAATTATTAGTAAACTGTCTGTGATATTTGTCAGTAATGTACCATCTTGCTTGCCCGCTCGAAGAGTTTGGTTTAAAAGTTAGCCCCAACAGCCATTGAATTGGTACACTTTATAGAGATGTATGAATTAGATTCTGGAGGTAATACTTCCTCTTTGGATCTAATTAAGTTTGACCCAATCTTTCTGGTATGTGTTAGATATCAAGGGTTAAAATCTATAGAGGCCCCTTTAGGCCCCTTAGTGAAAATACACGATGGCATTGTCTTACCCTTGATGGCGGTTCTTAGCAAAGCCTCTAACACTGGCCTTAAAGGCCCACACAAACACAAACTGGCTCCCATTTTCTCTCTTACTCTCATTATTACCTGGCTTCAGCCTCACTGGAGTCCTTGTTATTCCTAAAATAGACCAGGCAAAATCCTGTCTCAGGGCCTTTGCATTAGCCAGAGTCTTGTCTTTGACACTCTTCCTTCAAACCTTCCCATGCTCCTTTACCTCCTTCAAATCTTTGTTTTAATGTCACCTGCTTATAGAGGCATGCCCTGACCACCATATTTAAAATAGTAATTCTCATCAGCATCCCCATTCTTACTATCCTGCTTTATTTTTTGTCATGGTACATATCACTTCCTAACATTGTATGTAATTTACTTACATATTAGTATTAACTTAACCTAATTTTTTATAATATATATTGTTTATCTACCTCCACTAAAATAGAGGTTCTATGATCTTTATCTCTTTGGTTTTCTTCTCCACCACCAGCACTTCAAAAATGCCCACATGTAGTAGATGTTCAATAAATAGTTGTTCAGTGAAGAAAAGAAGTTATAGTCTAGAAACTCTATATAGATAGGTCTACAACTACATCCATCACTTCTGTAGTCTTTGTGTCTTCACAGTGTCTGGCACACAGAAGGTGTTCAATCACTATTTGCTGGTTGGATAAACATATAAATTTCATCTAAAAGCCAGGAGAACATTTGGGTATAACTAAAGAGAAAGAGAGCCTAAAATATTTTCTTAGAGTGCTATACTTTAAATGTGCGGCCTGTCAGAGAATTGTTCCTTTCCACAATGGTTCTTACAGAGCTAGAAGGCAGGTTTTGCAAAAAGATTAATTAATGTTAAATAATAAAAACATTAATAATTAATTAGTAGATGTCTTAATAAATTTGTACTGAACTTCCAGCCCATTCCCGTTTATAGTCAAAGGAAGCAGAAGATAGTCCATTAAAAGCTATAAATCATCTTATAGTTTTCACAGCAGGTTTCTCCATGAGAAAAGTATGCAGTAATGATCAGTAAGGGTGTACGTGGTCCTGAAGCCTATCCACTCCTCATTTAACATTCTGAATAGAGAGATTCAGGGATGCTCTTGTTATTTTGCTACTTGCTAAAGTGGGCATAACATTTCTAAGGAACATCTAGTTTAGAAAGGAAAGAGGGTTGCCACTCTTGAATATGAAGTGCATTATTTTGTTAGGGCGTCCAAAAGCGAGTGATTACGCTCGTGGCAGGAGATCTCTCATAGCTCTCATTTATTATATGTAACTATCTAAATGAATTGTGCTACAATTTGAAACACTTTTCATAAATGTGGGATCATAAAATTAGAAGTAATAAAGATTGGAGATGTTAGGATATGCAGGTGTGTTTAAGTGCTGGGATTCCATGATCTTTCCACATTAGTTACCAGAGAAATCATGTACCTAACTCTGTCATCATTATTAGTGCTTCTCAGCTCATCAGACCTCCGAATTCTGAAGCACCCCCTCTTCACTGTCTCTCCTGAATGCCTTCCTGGATCATACAGACTAAATCTCTGAGTCAATGTACAGAGTATTCCACAAGGGTCAGAAATGGTATGTGTAGGAAAGATACATTTCATACCTCAAAGGCATTTTCCCACAGAAATTTCCTTTTACATAATTTTTAGAGTCCTCTATTGTTACATTTAAAATATTTCAATGCTACTATTAAAATATATTTTTATGTGCTGAGTTGGGGACCTGAATTCCACATGCAATATCTCTCTTGGAAACATACTCTAAGTGCCAATAATATATTCATAGTTTAAAAATTGTCACTACTATTAACATTTTATCTATTATGTTTAGATGATTCCTGATTCATTGTGTATAAAACCCAGTGCTCCATGCAATGCATGCCCTCCTTAATACCCATCACCATCATCATTAGCCATCAGGGAAATTCAAATCAAAATGACATTGAGATACCACCTTTTACCAGTTAGAATGGCAAAAATTGACAAGGCAAGAAACAACAAATGTTGGAGAGGATGTGGAGAAAGGGGAACCTTCTTACACCTTCTTACAAAGGGAAATGCAAGGTGGAACAGCCACTTCAGAAAAGAGTGGAGGTTCCTCAAAAAGTTAAAAATAGAGCTACCATATGACCCAGCAATTGCACTACTGGGTATTTACCCCAAAGATACAGATGTAGTGAAAAGAAGGGCCACATGCACCCCAATGTTCATAGCGTCAATGTCCACAATAACCATACTATTACCATTTTAAATAACTATCTGGTACTGAAATAAATCTTTGGCTCTCATCAGAGCAGGTGACTCACTTGAACCAGATATGCTTGCTGTATTTATGCTATCTCGATTTGTAAGGAATTATCTGAAATTTTTAAAAAATTCTTTTCCATCCTGGCCCTGTCTTCCTGGTTCTAGGCTTATCTTTCAAATTATCAGATAGGCATTCTCAATTCTTGTGTCTCAGGCTCAATGAGTACAAATCCAAAATTATTATCTCCTTCCAAAGTTTTATCCCTACTAAAACCAGTATCTACTCCTGACTATACTGTTGGTATGAATTCTATCAACATTCTCCTGGAATTAACACATTAGCTTTTAGCTTTTACTACATCCTCTATTTCAGTTTTTACCCGCATGTAATCAGCCTCAAGTTTTTTTTTTTTTTAATTTAAATTTTCTAAATGACTCTAGGATTCATCTCCTCCTATCTATACTCAGTGTCACTAATCTAGTTTAGGATCTCATCATATCTTATTCGGCTTTTTGGAATTAGCCTCCCTGGACTCAATGCTTTGGAGCACCTACCTATTTTATAACTACTAGAATTTTCTTCCTAAAATCATTAAAAAAATAATTCCTTTTTCAAAAACCTTCAGTGGCATTCTATTATTTAAAGAATGAGCTTCAAAACGCTTTAACATAATAACCTAACTTAGTGTCCAAAAGACCATTTGAGGCTTGTTCCTTACCATATGAACACCGGTGTGTCGGTGATACCTGTATTCCTCTTTAGGGATTCTGAATTTATTTTGTGTCATAGATTCCTTTGGCAATCTGATGAAGTGTGTGGACTCCTTCCTAGGACAATATTTTTGAATGTATAAAATAATAAACATAAGATTACCAAGGAAAACACTTCTACAGTGGTAAAATTCTGTCTGTGAACCCTGCTCTTTATGTCTTTGTGGCTATGCTTGTGATCCTCTTAGCAAAGAAGTGCCCCTAAACCTACTCCTCTGATTATTGAAATCCTTCTCATCTTTCAAAGCCTATTCAATTCCCATCTCTTCTGTGCAACTTTACCTATACTCCCTGCCCCATCTGTATTCGTCACTTTGCCCTTGCCCACTCACAGTCGATTCTTTGTATTTCTAATTAGTCCTTATCTTAACTTAACCTTTCATTATAATATATTGTATTAATTGACAACGATGGGCTGAACAAGAGACTAACTGGCCACTTTCACACGTGTTAAATACATGATTCTTTTAAAACACTGTGAAATATGCATATGAGAAGGAAACTGAGGTCCAGAAATTTTGTTTGACTAAGCTAGTACAATTTGTTGCTCTTATAAATTATTTGAGAAAATGAATATTTTAATAATCTTTTTCTTTATACCTTCTCAGGATCTGTGGGATAATATTTGTTCAGTAATGTTTGCTCATGAGGGGCACCTGGGTGACTCTGTTGGTTGGGCAACTGCCTTCGGCTCAGGTCATGATCCTTGAGTTCCCAGATCGAGTCCCACATCGGGCACCCAGCTCCACGGGGAGTCTGCTTCTTCCTTTAACCTTCTCTCCTCTCATGCTCTCTCTCACTTTCTCTGTTTCTCAAATAAATAAATAAAATCTTTAAAAAAAAATGTTTGCCCATGTGGATTTAAAAATTAGAAAAACTGGAAAAATCTTATCTTCCAGTATTTAATGCCCCTAGAATTGACTAGGGGCCATAGGAGGACAGAGATTTGAATAACGGTGTTCCTAGTTCAATGTATGTCAAAATCAACAGTGACTAAATCCTTCTTAACATACTAAAAAGTCTTCTAGTTCCTAGCAGTTTCACAAAATGAAAATTTACACAAGGATTTTAAGCAGTCAGTTCCCTAAAATATTACCCCTTATTTTGCACTCTTGATAAAAAACAACAGTAATAAAAATAGGACAAATTAAAAATTTGTGTGGAATCATAATGAATTCAGGAAACATTTACATTTGTGATAATATCAGTTGTAAACCTATTTCCTATGTTACTCCCTCTGTGTAAACAATAAAAGCAGCTCAATTTTAAATACAGTTCCCTTGTTCGTTTTATTTTTTTTGTAGTCAAACATGTTTCTGCAGGTCTTCCTAAAACAACATTTTTAGGCAGTCTATTTTTAAATAAAAGCATTTATTCAAAAAGATTTATTTTGCAGTAGTAATGTTTTCCTTTCAAAATATTATTTTAAGTTTAAAAATCATATATTTATGATCATTAATTTCTCATTTGGAAATTTCTTATATATAGTATTACTTTGAAAAGAATTACATTTTTTGATTTTCCAATGCCTTTAGCATGCTGTGAACTATAAATTAATGTATAATTAATTCATTATCTCTATCCTTTTCTCATGGCCTTTTCTATTATTATATTGCAGCAAAGACTAACTCAAATGTCCCAGGGTAATTGATTTTCTATTTTCACAGCTCCAGATGGTCCTCCTGAAAGTGTATATGTAATAGCAACATCACCTTTTAGCATCAACATCAGCTGGAGTGAACCTGCTACCATCACTGGACCAACATTCTATCTGGTTGATGTCAAATCGGTAAGGTGTGTCTTACCTTCTGCAAAAGACAGTATAGAGAGTGATTAAGAATATACATTTTGGAACCAGACTTTGGAATTTTAATCCTAGCTCTGCTAGACCTCAGGCAACTTACATAACCTGTCTGTGTTTCAGTATCCACGTCTGTAAAATAAAGATCAATAATAGCACTCAGGGTACAGAGATTTTGTGAAGACTAAATTAGAAAATATGCATAAAGAACTTTAAACATTGCCTGAGTAAGGCTCAGTAAACGTAAATAAGGCTCAGTAAATGTAAGTAAAGTATTATCAGCATGATTATCATATTTATCCCCAGGTTTTAGATAATGTGTATAAACAGGGGGTTAAATTGATAATAATACACTGTTTTAAAATACAATGAAAAAGTACTTACTTCAGCAGCATATATACTAAAATTGGAAAGACACAGAGAAGATTAGCATGGCCCCCAAGCAAGGATGACACGAAATTCATGAAGCGTTCCATATTTTAAAACAATAATAATAATAAAATACAGTGAAAAAAATCATTCCACAAAAGGTGAAGGGAGATGGTATTAGGAGAAAGAGCTCCCAAATACGGTAACATCAGAGCTTAATTTGAAAAACACCTGAACCAGACTATGAGAAAGAAATGGTACTAAAAGTGTGAAAAGTAAGATTCATTCAAGAAAAAGTGTGTAGTTCAGGAATCCTTAGTTAAAGCGTTAAAGAAAAGTGCTGAGAGAAGCTAGATTAGGAGGCAGACTGTACAACACGTAATGAAATGTGGATTTTATGATAAACCCAGTGGAGTGTCAATTGAGAAATTAAAGCAGCATTGGGATATAGATTTCTATTTTATAGGATCAGCTTGGTTGCACTGCAGAGGACAGAGCAGTCTTAGTGCAAAATTCAGCTAGGGGATGGGACACTTTAAGAGTAACTGGGTAAGAAAAGAGAAGGACAGAGAAAATGTATGGAGGGAACGGAATGGAAAATAATTTGTATCTACAGAATTTGGTGGAAAAAATCAGTGGATGGTGAGTGAAAGTAATAATTGAGGATGACTTCAAGATACAGAATTTGGAAAAACGTGAGGAGAAAGAGATTTTAAAGGAAAGGAATGAATTCAGTACCAGATGCATGGAGTTTCAGATGCCCGGGAGTCCCAGATGAAGATACTCCCTTAACACTATTATATATAGATCTGGAGCTCAGGAGAGGAGATCTGAATTTGCAAATTTGGGAAGTGTTGATATTCAGATGATAGTTGAAATGATGGGAAGGGATGAGATTAAATATGAGACACATAGCATAAGAACCTTTTCCGTAAGAACTAACCTGAGGATTGAATCCTGGGGAGTCCAAACATTTGAACAAAGGCCACTGAAGCCACCAGAGTGGAGTAGCCATCCACACAGAAAACCCAAGTGTGAGAGTCAAGCCTTTCACCTAAAACAGGGTGCTCAACAATGGAAATAATGCAGAGTTGCAAGCTAGGATTAGGATCGGAAAAACCTTGTGAGGGCCCTGCTTGGGTTTTACTAGACCTGATGGCTGCTCTCTTCTCATGGCATCTAATGCATTGAGTCAGATAATTTACAGTGAATTCTCCTCCCCCTTCCTTGCTGTCTCTACCTACCTTTTGTTTAACGTTTATAATTTTATTATGTCTTTATGTTATTTCTAAAATGGCAATGCTTCTATCTCAAAAGACATGTCATGATTAAAAGAAAATTTAAGGGATTATTATTGCATGTGTACTCCTACTCAGTCTTCTGTTTATGTTCCTTTTTAGAGCATATTTGTGAAGACTTGGTTCGTAATTAGCCAAAAGTAATCAACATGCGTGACAAGTGCTCTGGGAATATGTATTAAAAGCAAATTATAAAATGATAACACTCTGTTCTGTCAAAGACATGTTATTAATGAAAATAGTTCTCTCTTGAAATTTGATTGTGCTTAAAAGGAAGGGAAAAGAAAATATTTTTTTTAAAGTGGTTTATAACCTCATTCTCTTAGTATTCTTATCGAAACTAAAAATGAGAGCACCTGGGGGGCTCAGTTGGTTGGGCGACTGCCTTTGGCTCAGGTCATGATCCCAGGGTCCTGGGATTGGGAGCCACATCAGGCTCCCAGCTCCATGGGGAGTCTGCTTCTCCCTCTGACCTTCTCACCTCTCATGCTCTCTCTCATTCTCTCTTTCAGATAAATAAATAAAATCTTATAAAAAAAATACTAAAAATGAACAAGGGAAAGAGATTAGTTAACATGGTAATTACTTACTTTATATCAGTTACACAATAGCATCTCTTATCTAATATTTTGCAGTAAATATATTATCTTCATTTTACATGAAGGGGAGTTGAGGCAGAGAGCTGGTGGCTTCTCAAATAGTTGAGACTTGGCTACAGCCAGCAGACAGTGAGTGGTATGATAGGAGAAAGGAAGAACCACCAAGTAGCCAATAAAATTTGCAATTTGAAATACATGCTCATCCAAACCTTTTGGGTCAAAGATAACAAGAATTCAAAGAGATCATCGCACTTCGTAGTTTCCCTAGAGTTCTTGGAACTAGGCCGTCATGGTTCTAAATGTGCTAGGTGCTGGATACCTAGAACAAGTCTGATATGGACGTTGTCTTTATAGAGCTTATCTGTAGCTCATTTCATGGATACATAATTATCTATCTTCAAAAATCATTGGCTCCTAGGCCAGGGAAGAGCACATATCATTGAATTTAAGACTTATGCTGTATCCTGGCCTTTGCCAAATACTAGTCACAGAGGCATAAAACTCTCCTCCTGAAAGACTCAAGATAACCAAAACTTGACAATTTTAAAGCTGTGTGGGTACAGATATCACCCTGGATGATACTACCAGAAATTCGTGCACTTTGTGGTCCTTTGTTTGTGTTCCCTTTATTTTTTTCAAAATAACAAATATTCATCATTTTTGTTCACCAAAACAAGGATGCAAAACATAAGTAGCTCACACTCTAGTGGGAGACACCAGAATACAAACAGCTAATTATAGAATATGAGCTATGCAGTTTTTTTGGACTATTAACTAGCAAAGTAATTAAAGTTCCTGTTATGAGGGATACGATACATAGGAGACTTCACAAAGCAGCTTAAATTGGTTGTGGGACTTGAGGAATGAATCAAGGTGTACCAGGTGGGGAAGGGGGCAAATGGGGTAGGAAAAGGAGAGAAAATAGAATCAATGTCTAATTGCTGACATTGCCTATAAAACTACCATACTGCAAAAATAATGGGACACATTTCATAATAATAATAGATGATCAAATATAATACAAGCAAACAAGCTTGGAATTTAGTGGAAGGGAAATAATAAATCAGAAAGATCTGAGGTTTCAGTCCTGGGAAAGTAAACAAATAATGACTAACAATAACGACAGAGTAGGTTTAGTGAAGAAAGATAAATGAATTTTGGTACATTCTGTATTTGAGGACCCAACATTCTTTTTAGATTTTATTAAATATGTTTTTAGATACAAAGATCCCTGTCATGTTATGTCACATTTTTACTACTCAATATTTAGTATATACTATTTTAATGGAAAACATTAAAATAATTTAATTTTACTTTATAAGATCAGGCCCAGTATAATAGTGTAGAGAGTTCTGTATTCTTGAAAGACTGGGGAGCAAATCCTATTTCAGCTACTAAATAACTATGCAATGTTGAGGAATTCACCAACTCTAAAATCAGAATTCAAATAGGTTATAGTGGTCAGTAAAGTAACATAAACTTCACCCAGTTGAGTGAAGCAGGGGTGAATTGGAGACTCATGCCACATTATAGAAGTCAACTATCACTCATCTCTAGATAATTATCACCCAGCATGAATATCAGCCTAGTCTTAAGGGAAATTTAAAAAGCTAGATTTTTATGTGATGGTTAAATGCTGAGAGCTAACTGAATCACACTCACTTTCTACGAGTAAGTACACGCACTTGATCAATAGTATTCCATGCTGATTTGTTTTACTGTCACTTTACAGAAAGGAGGCAACTGCCTTCAATGCCCTAAGGTGGGAACAGTCTATTCGACTTTGCATTGCTTCTGTTATTTGTCAGCCTTTTGCTGTGTTTCTCATAGCAACATCTTGTTTAAGTTAAAAAAAAGCTCTCAGAAAAGGGTATTTTAAGAATATTTGAACAAAAAATCTTTCAAAATTACAAAGGAGGGTCAAGTTGAAAAGAACTTAGTAGTGTGAACAGTATACACAATCTGGTTTTCAGTGTTTCAGTTCAGCTACCTGAGAGTAGCATGCATTGTAGGAGTTCAAATTTTCTGATGCTCATCTCTGAAAAAAACCCTCCTTTGTATTGCTAGAAACTATAGCTATGTTTAATCCCTGCAAATAAGCTAGACTCTCCATCAAAGGCAGACTATGTTTGAACTCTATACATCTATACTTAACACACCTAAGGATAGTCATTTTTGCACATCTAATAATTATAACATCCATGATTAATTGACACCTCATTCAGCACCATGCTTAGTGCTAGATGGGAGTTTTTCAAACTGCACTCATGACCAAAATTTTTTAAATGAACTGGAGTAACACTTAAAGGAGAAGAAAATATCAAAGTGCATTTCAAAAAGAAGTTGCATTTCTGGAAATTTTTTTTAAGTTGCAAAGAAGTGTGTGTATGTATACGTATAAGAGTATAAACACACACACATCCTGAGTTATGTTACAAAATGTGCTTCCTTTCTGTAGGTCATGGTAAAAAAAAATCTCTGTGCCAACTACTTCATCTGTTTTTCTAAATCTCACCAAACACTATAAATAGATACTTTAAAAAAAAAAGATTTTATTTATCCATTTGAGAGAGAGAGTGAGAGAAAGCATGAGAGGGAAGAAGGTCAGAGGGAGAAGCAGACTCCCCATGGACCTGGGAGCCCGATGTGGGACTTGATCCGAGGACCCCGGGATCATGACCTGAGCAGAAGGCAGTTACTTAACCAGCTGAGCCACCCAGCCGCCCTATAAATAGATTTTATTACTGAAATTTTACATAAACAGAAAGTAAGACACAGAGAACATAGTGATTTGTCAAATGCTACAGGAACTATTACATGACCAAGTTGGGATTTGAACCCTTAATGAATGATTACCAAAATCTGTTCTTTCCCCATAAAACATTGCAGTGGAGACTTTCAATCTCAGGAAACAAACTGAGGGTTGCTGGAGGAGAGGGGTGTGGGAGGGATGGGGTGGCTTGGGTGATGGACATTGGGGAGGGTGGGTATGTGCTGTGGTGAGCGCTGTGAATTGGGTAAGACTGATGATTCACAGACCTGTACCCCTGAAACAAATAATATATTATATGTTTAAAAAAAACCAAACAAACTTGCAGTTGAAAGTAGAGTTTCATTGACACAGAGATAATACTTACTTATTCATTAGATGGGTTGATTGACTGTGGTTGGTAGGTTGATTTTTTTTTTCTTGTACTTTCAGTTGTTGAAATAATTGCTTATAAGTAGACTGTTAAAGTAGCACTTTAGATTTCCTAGGACAATCTGACTGTAAGAAAAAAATAATTTAAATCTTGGCTAGATAAATGTACCACATGTAGCTTTGCAGTGTCATGTTTTGGTGATTTGGCTCTCAAGTGCAACTAACTCCTTTTAATTACTAGCTATTTTTTCTTATAGGTAGATAGTGATGAATTTAATATTTCCTTCATCAAGTCAAATGAGGAAAATAAGACCATAGAACTTAAAGATTTGAAAATATTCACGAGGTATTCTGTGGTGATCACAGCATTCACTGGAAACATTAGTGCTGCATATGCAGAAGGAAAGTCAAGTGCTGAAGTGATTGTTACTACTTTAGAATCAGGTAAGGCATATTTCCCATCACTGCTAAAACCTGAGATTTAAGTATCTTTTTTAGAATTTCTCACACTGCCCCTTAAAAAGTATGTGTTACCAGATATTTTTTAAGCATATAAAATATAAAATTCAGTGATTCATCATAACTGACAAAAGTGAAGCTTTCTATTTACACTTTTTAGGTTAAGTGGAATTATGTAGAATAATCAGTTCTTGGAAATACAGAAACAAATTAGTTCATAATAATGTCCTAATTGTATTTTTCATATTTATTTAAACACTAAAGATTTCAGAAATTGAGTTACCTTGCCTAAGAGATGATTTTTCAAATGGTCTATAGCCAGTAATTCTTCATGTAAAATTCCATTTTAATTATTTCTATATTTAAATGCACATTAAAGTAATAATACTCTTTCATTATATAATCTGCAATTCAAAATTAGAATCCAGGTCATGCTTACTATATCTATTTTTCTCACCTAATTAAATGACATGTTTTTATTATATAACGTATTTAATAAATGTCAGAATCCATACAGATTTCCTCAAGTTCCTACGAACAGGGTCTGAATGAATAATAAGTTTGTAACCAATAGGAATTAAGTATGGAAAGTCAGCTTCCCAGAACTTGCTTGCCCTGTCCTCCTTCAGACTCCTGATGTTCTTTGCCACCAGATATATCTTTGGAAAGAGCACATGAAGGGATGTGTTGCTATAGTTTATTTGTTGCTATCGGTAAGGTAAGTATAGGAGGTAAAACATGTTTTTTAGCTAGTCTTTTCATTATGTTATATACTCTATTGTCTATAAAGTTATGGTTCTACATTAGAAGATAACATCTTATCCTCACCACCCTAATATTTCATTTGTTTCCATTTTGCTGCCACATATATCCCAGATATTTATTTTCTTATACTTTGTACTTCTCCCACATCCTACCTGTGAGGAAAGATGCTGCTGAATTTATTCACACTCATACCATCAAGCACTGATTGTCAAATGCTACATCTCACAAAGATATCATGGTTAAATAAATTATTACTAAATCTCTAAGAGTAGAATTTTAGAGGTAAAACCAAAGATATTTGGAGAATAGGAAATTCTTTGCAGCATTCAGAGAGTTATTTCACTTATCCAACCTTAAACCTAATCTGATTTTTAGAAAAAGCTCTTATTAAAAGAAAAAATATTTTTATATCATAGAAATATATAACAGCAAATGTGACAATATATCTTGAGCCAATTTAACTTTCACTTTAGCTTGCATTTTTCCATTTAATATGTGATATTTGGCACTATAACATGTTCATCTGTTTCTCTTTTTTTTCTCATTATTTATTTGCTTTTTTTTTTGCTTGCTACAGGGTATTATTTATAAAGATATTTGCAAGATAATAAATAACAAATAAAGATATTAAAGCTTGAGCATCTGAACCTTTGATAGCCAAATATTAGCAGCCTTCTTCATGGAAATTCCCTTACCTACTAGTATGAAAGATATATGCATTTCAATTTGATCAAAATAGATATATTCATCTAATCAGTCATTTATATAAAGAACACTAATTATGTAGTACAGCAAGGACTAGTTCCTATATTCGTAAATTAATTTTATCCTCACATATATCATTTTCTTTCATGATAATTTACTGATACTTAGCTGTTATATATTAAGGCTAATTTTTATTTATCAAAAATAAAATGGAGTATCTAGAATATATAAAGAACTCTCAAAATTTAACACTTAAAAAAATCCAATTAGAAATTGGCAAAAGACATGACTAGACATTTCATCATGGAGGAGATACAATGGACAAATAAACTCATGATAAGAGAGATTTTCAGCATCATTAGCTATTAAGGAAATGCAAATTAGAATGACAATGAGATATCACTATACACCTACTAGAACAGATGAAATAATAATTATAAAATAGTGATGATGCCAAATGCTGGCAAAAATACAAAGTGATTAGATCTCTCATACATTGTTGGTGGGAATGCAAAAGGGTACAACCACACTGAAAAATAGTTTGGCAGCCTTTTATAAAACTAAACCTGCACTTAGAGCACATTATCTAGCAATCATATTCTTGGGCAATTATCACAGAGAATTAAAAATTTATGTTCACACAAACAGCTGTAAATGAATGTTAATAGCACGTTTATTAGTAGTAACAAAAAAAACTGGAAACAACCCAAATGTTTTTTCTATGATAAACTTTGGTGTATCCACAAAATGGAACACTGCTCAGTAATAAAAAAAAAAAAAGAAGGGACGCCTGGGTGGCTCAGTTGGTTGAGCAGCTGCTTTCGGCTCAGGTCATGATCCCAGCGTCGTGGGATCGAGTTCCGCATCAGGCTCCTTGCTCGGCAGGGAGCCTGCTCCTCTCTCTCTGCCTCTGCCTTGCCTCTCTGCCTGCTTGTGTTCTCTCTCTGTTAAATGAATAAATAAAATCTTTAAAAAAAAAAAAAAAGAAGAAGAAGAATGAATGAACCACTGATACATACAACAACCTTGATGGAACTTAAGCATTATGCTGTTGATTTTCTTAAAGTGACAGAACTATGAAGAACAATACTTCGTGTTTTGGGAATGCATAGGGTACAATTACAAGGGGAAAGCTGGGGAAGTTTCTCTATGGGAATGGAATAGTTTTACACCTTATTTCTGGTAATGATTGCAGGAATCTTTACATGGAATAAAATTGTATAGAACTACACACACATTTATGAAAGCATGAAAAAATGGTGCAATCTGAATAAAGCCTGTAATCTAATTAAGAATATTGTACTAATGTCAATATCCAGGTTTGATATAAACTACAGTTAGGTAAGTTGTCACCACTGGTAAAAGTTGGGGGAATGTTCTAGGGGACTGAATGTACCACTTCTGCAAATTATCTTTAAATAAGCAGTGCAGAAAGTCATGGGAATGTATTTTATATAAAAACAAATACATGTAAAAGTCAAAATAAATAAATAACCAAACTAACTAGATCACCATTATGATTTCTGTGTCCCACACGTATCAGCCATTTTGCTGTTTCCATAATACATATGGTTTAAATAATTTGTGTAATACATTTTATAAACAGAAATTTGACAAAATAAATTTTATATGGAGATTAAAAAAAGGAACAGAAATTTTTAAAAAAATTAATTGCTTAATATTTCATTTTAGTCCCCAAGGATCCACCTAACAACATGACATTTCAGAAGATACCAGACGAAGTTACAAAATTTCAGTTAACATTTCTTCCTCCTTCTCAACCTAATGGAAATATCCAAGTATACCAGGCTTTAGTTTACCGAGAAGATGATCCTACTGCTGTCCAGATTCACAACCTCAGTATTATCCAGCAAACTGATACCTCCGTCATTGCAATGTTAGAAGGACTAAAAGGTGGACATACATATAATATCAGTGTAAGCATTCATGGCTTTTAACGATTCATCTATTTTAAAAAGTCAGTTTACAAACTCAGATTCAACAACAGTAGAAATCCAGAAATATATAGAGGAGAAAGAAAATGCATGTTTAAAAGCATGCAGTGATATGTAAGTAGAGAATTCTAACTAAAAGGAAGCTGTTTATGTGTGATTATAAATGGAAAATGGACAAGCAAATTTCGAAGGCAAAGGGCTAAAGTAACTATTTACATGTTTGAAATTCACATACCTTTCATGTAATAATTACTAAAGCTAAGCATTTTATATCCTAATTCTAAATTATCCATGTATGTTTATAGACATAGATACACACAATTTATTTCAAAAATGGGTTTTTGTAATATATCTTAAAATTTTCAAATAGAATTATATGGATTAGAATATCATCTTTTAAGCAACATAGAATTCACCCTAAAACTTCAAGTAGCTTAATAATTAATTTTCCTACCAGTGTTTTTATGACTATCATGTAATCAGACATTTATGATAATTTGTATTCATATATGTTTTTCTCTGTAGTACATCTATAAATCTGCATTTCTTCATTTTGTCCTTCACTCACTGTATATCTTATTTTATAGATGTATCTGTCCTGCTAGGATTCTTGTTGCACACCCCATTAAATGGACCACCATTGTGGAAGGTCTATTAAAGGGAAAGTGGTTAAGAGAATGAACTGATCTGAGTTTAAAATCTTGACTCTGTGATTTGTTTCTGAGCACTTGCCTCAAATATGTACCTCAGTTTCTTTATATAAAAAAAAAAAAACAGTAAATTCGCTCCTGAAACTAAGATTATACTGTATGTTAACCAACTGGAATTTATATAAAAACTAGAAACAAAAAAAAAAAAAAAAAGGAAAAAAGAGTAAAAGGAATAATGACTTCCTTAAAGGATTTTTGTAATGATTAAAGAATTAGAATTAAGGGAAATAGTGAGTGCTCCATAAGTTTCACCTTTTGGAATAAGAGAAAAAATAGGAAATAAAGTAGAACTAATTCATAATTTAAAGAAAAAATTAACAGAAAATTAATAGTAAAAAAAATTATCTAACTTACTGCTTAGAAAATGCAATTTATAGCTACTCAACACCGGGGAGTTTATTAGCAATATGTAACTTTCACATCCATCCCAACCTACCGAATCAAAACCTGCATATATTCATTCAACAGGTTTACAAGTGACTTCTTTGTACAAGGCAATTTGAGAAACACACCTAACTCTTCATTTATTATCTCACTTAAATGTTAGGCTGTATCACAAGGAAGTAAAAATAATGTAGCACACCATAGCATCACTTTCCATTAAAAAAAAAATTAAAGATTTTATTTATTCATTTGAGAGAGAGAGTAAGCAAGCACAAGTGGGAGACAGGGGAAGGTGGGAGGGGCAGAGGGAGAAGGAGAAGCAGACTCCCCACTGAGCAGTGAACGATGTGGGGCTCTGATCCCAGGACCCTGGAATCATGACCTGAGCCTGAGCCAAAGGCAGATGCTTAACCAACTGAGACACCCAGGAGCCCCAATACTTCTTTTCTTAAGTTTACAACCTCCAATAAATATTTCCCTTAGCTTTTTAACCACATTTTTTAGGCTTTGTCTATTTACCATGCCCATTACATCATATATATTATTATGATTTTAATTGAGTAAAAACATCCCCAAAGCAGCTATAGTGTGGAAGTATAGAAAACAAGTTAATTAGTTCCAATAAACGTATTATATTCTGAATTGTGTTTGTGAATGAAATTGGGCAAGAATATAGTCTGTATTTTATAGAGAAAAGTAAATAAAAGTAGATTCTCTGTCTACAATTTCTTAAGCATTAAGTGAATTGACAGGATTCCCATTTGTGTGAATCACCCTCTGACTCGACAAACGGAAATGTTTTATGTGTATATGCTGCATTATGCAGGTTATAGCGTCAGATACTCTGGGGCAGGGGTGAAGAAGGGCATAAAGGCCAACTTTCAGAGGGATGATTTAATACAGGAAAACAAGGAGGTTGAAGGAATAGGATTTCATTTCAGAGAAGGGAAAAAAAGAAGGTCTTGAATATGGATTTAAAGCAAGCCAGAGTTACCCAGCCATGGAGGGAAGGAGCAGATGTGAGAGTAGATGAAGGAGTGTAGACATAGTGGCTTTTCTGCATCTGCTCCTCCTACGGGTTCAAATTGAAGCCACATCCTTTTCTGGTCACTATGATATGGCTGTTGAAGTCACTCAGCCTTTGTTCTCAGGACTTAGTACTGTAAGATAGTTTCAAGAACTACTTTATTAGGAATGTTCTTCCTACACCTCTTGTATTTATTTGAGTACGTGTTAGAAAAATATAATAAATAGGCTATGTTCAATTGTTTTTAAAAGTAGAATCATTTTAAAGTTACATGTGACGATAATAAAAACAGTAACAAGATGTTTCTTTTTTTTTAGGTTTATGCAATCAATAGTGCTGGCGCAGGCCCAAAGGTTCAGATGAGAATAACCATGGACATTAAAGGTACAGACATGAGCTGCTTTTCTGTGAAATACTGTTGTCTTAATCAAAGAGTAATTATAATTGAATTCTATTATTAGATTTAAGAATGTAGTCAAGCTTTTAAATGATACATATGCAATAATAAGCCTACATTAAGTAAGAAAGCCTGCTTAATAAAGCTATATTTTAAAATGTCTAAATAATAATGCAAATTACCATCTTAACGGAAGAGAATGGCCACCTGCATTTTATATTTCTTTCCCTCTACGTTTAAAGTTTTCTGAGACAAATTTTATAGTCTGTTATTACGTTTTGTAATTTTATTGAAAATTCATTGTTAAATTACCCATGGCGAGACTTTGACTAGTTTTAATTAAATTCCTTGACTGATCTTTATCTTGAAAGTAAAAATCTTTTTAGCTAATCAGATAATGTTTACTGAACTACCATATATTCAGCTTTATGATTCTGACTGTAAAGTAGATCTATCAATTCATTATTCTGGCAGGTATTGTTTATAGAAAGTATAATTAAAATTGAAGGCTCCTTCCCTCACACAAACAATCCATGAAAACCAAAAAAGATTGTTAAGAAGAATTTAGGGCTAAAAAAAAAGAATTTAGGGCTAGTCAGTCATTTGGGATACTTTCTCTTCCTGACTGAAAACATGCAATTGTGCCATCTCTCCAAAAATCTATAATAAAACCTGCAGAGAGATTAAAACACTGAAACGTATGTACCTTTAGTAGAATGCTTCTCTTTCTGAAGCAAAAAATAACTTTTCTTAGTCTTTGGTAAACACAGCAGAGCAGAGGGATTAAATGAGCCAGGTCAGACTGCTGAGACTGAATCCTGGATTGGCCACTTGCTTTCTGCTTGACTTTAGGCAAGTGTCTTCACCTCTATAAGCTTGTGAAATGCAGATAATGCTAGTTCCTACCTCACAGATTCTTGTGAAGATAAAAGAGATAATCTTTGAAAAACCTTAGGACAGTGCCTGGAAACTAGTACTATTAAGTACTATTAAGAAATACTCACTGTAAGATGAAGCTGTAAGTTTTGTCTTTTCATTACTGATAGTTTATATAATTGTAATATTATTTGAAAGTATTAAGATTTGCTTTTAATTCCAAACTACTTGGAATGTGCAAATGCATAAGCTCTTCAAAGACATCAAAAACAAAAAAAAAATGACTTCATAAAGAAGAACTTATGTCATACCATCTTAATGTCTTTTTGTTATTCAGTGGCAGACAGGTAAGTATGCAGGTAACAATGGATGCATTACATTAATTCTTTAGCAAAACTTCCTATGTTTATTGCTTTGATCATTCCCAGGAAGAGATGATATGTTCTGACTTTTCACTCCTTAGATAAGACAGACAGACTCATGATCAGTTGTCTAGAAAAAAATATATGAGTACTGGTGGTACTGGTGAGGTGCTGGAGAAATATTTTTCAACAGTAATATGCATGATTGTTTTTGGTGACATGGAGTGACATTGAATTAATAGTAGTCTCATTAAATTTGTATTTGACACATAATATACAGTTGGGAAATTATATCTAATGCCAGATTCCTCTAACTGGAAACCTTTTCTTAGGGACTCCCCAGTCACCTGGCTGAGAGTTTTTTCCGAACTCCCTGAAATCTGAGGCTCTTCCTGCTGAATCCTTCCTTCCTGCTTCTCCTACACAGGTATTAGACCTGTGATCTGTGGTCTAAAGGCTCTCACCACCTACTCCTATTCCCTATTCCTTGAATTTCCATGGATATTTCCTCCAATAAGCTTCCTACACATCTGATATTATTATAATCTTTACATCTCAGAGGAGTGAGCTAAAGGATCAAGCCAAAAAGATTTGATTCAAATCTTGATATTTCCCTTTTGCAGATGTGACATAAGGCCATTTCCTCATCTATAAAATGGAAATGGTATTGCCAATTTTATGGCATTATTGAGAGGCTCTTAAAAATTTTAATAAATATGGAAATTGAAGTTTGTTTAAGCAACTTGCTGTGCTCAAACAGCTGGTATATGCATATAGCTATGAGATGAAATGAAACCAGCAGAGTTCCCACAGATACTGATTTGTATGCATTGGCGGTAAAATGTGAATTATCATGGCAGTTTCAGAAATTATTCTGGTAATACCTATTAAAGTTAAAAATATTTATATATTTTGTTCCAGAAATTCTATTCTTGTAAATCTATTTCATAGAAATAAAAGGATCAGTAAATACAGCTAAATATATAAGGCTAGTTATTGCAGTAAATGTTTAAAACCAGAAGGAAAAGTGAATTCCCATTACTAGCTGAATGATTGAATAAATATGATGTCACACCATGATATACAACATAATCATTAAAAAGAATGAGTTACCCCCATGCTTGGTGACTTAGAAAGACTTACATAAGTCATATTTAAGTGAAAAAAGCAATATGTAGAGTGATTATAATACATAATATAGCCCCATTAAAAAAATCAAACAGTGAGAATAATTCATCATGTATGACTTTATGTGTTTTATATGGTTATGTGAACATGGAGAAAAATATGGGAGGATATCATCCATATGTTTGGCATGGATAAACTGTGGGAGGGATGCTGGTATGACTAGAATCGAAATTGATGAATCAGCTAAAGGAAGTAAAAGAAGAAAAAACCCACAAGAATATTAGTATGATTTAATGCACTTATAAAAATTATATGAATGAGAACATAAATAATTTGAATTTTTTTAATATGTGAGGAGGAGTCAGATGCCTAAAAATCACACCTGAGCCCCATTATCTCAAGCAAGTATGAAATACATAATTAAAACATCAGGAGATAATAATTGCTAACCATCTGTTGTATTCAAACAAAACTTTGTTTCATTTCTCCTTTGTTTGTCATCATTTTATCTATAAATCACCTGCATGAAATAGAATTTAAAATATTTTTCTTCTCTTCAGAAACAAAAAATCAACTGCAATGATATTTCTTCTTTGTTTAAAGCTCCAGCACGACCAAAAACCAAACCAACCCCTATTTATGATGCCACAGGAAAACTGCTTGTGACTTCCACAACAATTACAATCAGAATGCCAATATGTTACTACAATGATGATCATGGACCGATAAAAAATGTACAAGTGCTTGTAACAGAAGCAGGAGGTATCATCAACTGTCAACTTATTAAATTGTAGAGTATGAATTGTTGAATGCTAAAGAAATTTCAGTTCAAAATTAGTAATATAAGGTTGACCACCTATTATCACACAACTATTGAGCTTAATACTGTTAATATTATCATTAATTATACTAATCATTAATTTATACCTAAAATACTTGACCAAAATAAGAAAAGGAATAGTTAAAATGTGTGATTTATTTATTCCATATATTGGTTGGATGGCTTGATTTTGACAAGATGGAGTCTTGATAGCTTCTTTGGAAGTATGAACAAGAGAGTTACCCTTGACCGAGAGATGTTCTTTCTGTCTCTGAGAAGTCCTCCTCCACAACACAGCCTAAATCATGGAAGTTGGGGAAAGATAGGGTTCCCTGTTTATCCAGGTAGATCAGCTGAATCATCCCTGATGGTTCACAGAGTGACAGATGTTGCATCCAGATTTTCCTCATGTGATTATAGAAATGCTCTTCAGAAATCTGAAAGTACCTTCATATATTACACTTGTTATTTTATCCTTTTTTTTATGAAAATAGCTCAGCATGATGGAAATGTAACAAAGTGGTATGATGCATATTTTAATAAACCAAGGCCGTATTTTACAAATGAAGGCTTTCCTAATCCTCCATGTACGGAAGGAAAGACAAAGTTCAGTGGCAATGAAGAAATCTACATCATTGGTGCTGATAATACATGCATGATTCCTGGCAATGAAGACAGAATTTGCAATGGACCTCTGAAACCAAAAAAGCAATACTTGTAAGTATAGTTGACACTGACTAAAGCATTGTGGTAGTAAGCAAGTCGACATCTTTTATTCATCCATCCACCCATCCTTTTGTCTTTCCAGTAAGCACTAGGCATTCATAATGTATCATGATCTGCTATGTGGTAAAGATCAACAAGACATTGTCCTTACATTCCCTCAATGTACAGTTCTGTAGGGAAAGAAAGCAAGCTTAAAAGTAATTAAGATTTGATATCATAAGTGACATAAGGACAATATGAAAAACATGTAATTGGAGAACATAGGTAGGAGAATTGAATTCTTTCTGTAAAGGATAATGCGACTAACATGTAATATTTTGTGCTTTTCACTCATTATTTTGCAACACATGCTAGTGTATGGGTTTTTAGAAACACTATCCTAATCTTTTAGTTAATGACACCTTTAGTTTACCAGAATCATAGCAATAATTTTCTCCTCTTTGTATTATCAAACCTCTCAATTAGTGATTGAAATATTTATAATTTACTTTAATATTTGTCATTTTATAGATCATAATAATCTAATGTATTAAATACCACTGGTGATATTCTGATTTTATTAAATGCTTTGTTAAATTAATCACTTGTCTCCTGTTAAATTGACTGTGTTATTTTTGTACCAAGACTATAATTTTTTAATTTTAAACTATTTAATTTCCAAAATGTAATTTTTACTACCGAATTTGAAAAACACAGCTAATTTCTTGTTTGCCTGCTACTTAAAGCATTATTAAATTCTTCATAAACCTCCTAAGCCATGTTAACATTAGAAAAATAGAAAGGTCAGGCATTTGAAAAAATAGAATGCTCTATCATCAATTAATAAGTACAGTTACTTTGGTTACTAAGTTATTGCCTGAAATTTAGTCATCATACATAGGCAATTATGAAAATCATATACCACAAAATTTAATATTTATTCAAATATTATTTATTTTGCATATTTTTCCAACACAGACTCTTCATATAATCAATAAAAATCATAAGAATTTGAGAAGGGTAGAGATTTAATTATAAGCTGAAACTTATTAATGTAAGTTGGTTTTGTACCTTAAAATGCTTAGATGGCTATGATTTTTAAATAAGGTAAATATCAGCTATCTCTGAAGATGTTAGAATCACCCATTGTGTAACCATTTTCTGTTTCTTATGTCATAAAGACATAGAAAGTGAAAATACTTCTGTGCACACATAGAACTAAGAAGAATTTTTCTTACTTTGTTAATATGTGAACAAAATAAGTTCTGTATGACCATTCTAAATCACTGGTATTTTCAAAGGTAGTTGAGGTATAGCAGTTATTATACTTTATATTTGTAAAGTATGTTTGTGTGAAATACTTTCACAGACATGAAATAATTTCACCCAAATCTATGAGGGACCTAATCTACTTCATCTGTTTAACCTGCTGACTGCTTATGAGTCTGGCAAACTTTTAATTACTCTCTTATGTGCAGGATAATTATTCATCTCACATATAGATAGGATATATTGTTCTGATAGCAATGATTTCCAAGTTTGCATCTTATGAATACATTTTTCTCTTGAATAAAAATGTGCATTTTTCATTGCTGTTTGTTAAATTATTCATAGAAAAAAGTCATATATCATGCAAATTGTTGGTTTTTATTTTTATTATTTCATAGATTTAAATTTAGAGCCACAAATATTATGGGACAATTTACTGATTCTGATTATTCTGATCCTGTTAAGACTCTAGGTAAGATATATTCTATAATTTAATTTCATTGATCATCTCAACGTGCTAATCACAGTTGTAGCATTCATTAGTAAATATATTAATCCACGACTGAACGTTCTCAAGTATAAATCTATTTCAGGGTTAATTACCCTGACAAAGAAAAAAATAGTATTTGTGATATTTTTTAAGTGATGTTCCATCTATTCAAATCCGGACATAGATTTCACTATGGTGTTAGTTCTATGCTGATGTGTACTAACATTATACTAAGCAAATATTTACTTGAGTGTTTAATATATACTCTTATATGTAAAACATTTTTTCCTAATAAAAAAAGAAAAAAGTTTACAGAAATTTTCCTGAAATAATCTTGAAAACTAGAAACTTACCAGCTGTTTTAAAATTTATTTTTTTCTAATCAAGTCTTTCATGAGTTTTTGCAAATATATCTACCCAATCGGGCTGAATAAAACTTGCGTACAATTTAGTCCAATGCAAGTGTTTCCTTCTACCTCCTCCCCCTCCATCTTTACCATCATCATCATCTTCTAGACTCTTTTATGTAGTAACTGATGGACTCTTCACAACTGTCTTTTAACTGATACCAGTAGTTCTCAGCCAGAGTGATTTTACTCTCCAGGGAATATGTAGCAATGTCTGTAGCCATTTTTGGTTATCTGTTGTCACAACTATGGGGCCACGCTACTGGCATCTAGTGGACAGAGGCCAGAGAGGCTGCTGAACATCCTCTATTGCATTGAACAGTCTTTTCAGCAAAGAAGTATTTAGTGCATAATGTCAGTAGTGCTGGGATGGAGAGAAGCTGTTAGGTGCTATTAGCTCCATTTTATAGATGAGGAAACCAAGGCCCAGATTAAGTAATTAAGTGACTCAACCAGTATTCTAGCACAGATTCCATAGCCATTATAGTAGAAATACAGGATTTGGACTTGGATTCAAAACTTGTCTCTGCCACTTGAGAAAATAATTTCTATAAACCTCAGTTTTCTATTTAGAAAATGGTGATGAGAGTGTCCACCTTGAAAGACTTAAATAAAATAGCATATGTAAAAATATTAATATTTTATAGTTAGTAAAAATTTAAATACTTTATTGCTTCTTTTTGGATAGGTTATAATCAAAGATTATAGAAATATACTTTTTTTAGGAAAAATTATTTCCCTAGGATTTCTCTAAATACATTGCAGCTTCCAATTTTCTCTGTTTCAAGCTCTGAGAATGTGGCTTTGTGTGCCATTCAGATCCACAGTATAATGTGAGCTGCAACAGATTTTAGTGAGAGTTGTGGCTGGAAGAAGATAGATTTTTTCCAATATTCTCAGTTAGAAATTCTCTGGTTGTGGACGACTAATTGTCTGAAAAGTCAGCTTCTGCAACCTCTACTTAGGAGGTTTTCAATCTTGAAGAAATAAGGGGGCTTCATGGTTTGCTACATAGATGTTTATAGAGGAATAACATGAATTTCTTTGCCTCTACTGTCTTACTCCATGAAATCAATGGTTTGATTAATTAGTTTTACCCAGTAATTCAATCATTTTGCAACTGGCTGACTAGACTTGTGGTTTTGAAATGGTGTGGAGTATTTCATCATTCGATAGGTGAGTTGATCACACCCTGACATCACCACAGTGAACTAAATGTCTTGATGGCATCAGCATCATTTTATTTAGGTTACAATATTCAGAAACTATTACCACAGCAAAATGGTGATCCTGGGGTGTTTACTGATGGAAGATAAGAGACACAGACAAAGTGGATAGCTCATGTATCTAAAGGAGATGACATTTTGTAGGAGCCATGCAAAAGATGTTGCCTTGCTATGTAGTTTTCTTATGTGCTATGTCTCTCAGATTTCTGGTTTCATGCAGATTATTGATCTGAGGATACGTTCAGTCAGTTTTCTGAGAGACAGAGTTACAACATCCAGAGTAATAGGAATGAAAAGGGGGGAAAGACAAGCATTAGAAACCATGATATGCAGGGATATGATTCCTCACATTCTGTCAAATGGGTTCTCTCTGGCCAAGAGTGGACCTCAACGAGTACTTTGGCTGCAGGTGGTCTCAAGGTGCTCCTCAGTGATGCTCTTTTTTTTCTTCCTTTCTCTCTCAGCCAATTTAGAGGATTAAATTAATTAATTCTAGAAAGTAGCAGAACTATGCCATCAGTTCTCTGGTTCCTTCTTTGAAATCATGACTATCCCTACCACAGTCATCCAGGTACTAATGTTTGTGTGCCCTGGTAATAACAGGAGCCTAAAGGGGATGCAAGATGTAGAACGAAGAGCAGAGCATAGGATCTGGTCAAAACTAGGGAAGGAAGCACTGATGAAACGTAGATTCAACATACAAGGTAGAAAGCTATTGGGTTGTGTAATTACAAGGAAGAGACCCATACATCTATGATCTAATTTTTCAGAGTTCATATATTATTTGTAGACCAGGGCAGCCTTGATAAGGGGAGCCCTTCAGGCTCCTCCCTAGAGTTTCTTCCATGGACTCTCTTCTGATAAATAGTGGCTTTGTATTAGGCTTCTGCCTTATAATCTTACTCTGGATTGACCACATAGAGTTCTACTATCAAGATAGTCATTTATAGTTAGTAAAACCATGACAGGCATGAGTGGAGAAAATGATTAGGAGTGCCACCCTGAATTGTGGTGAAATAAGATGTGCAGCTTTGGAGCATGGAGTGGACATTTAGAGCAGAAGGCTTAATGTCTGGAAAAGTAGCCCAGTCATCTGGCGGGTTAATGAATTTACTACCATCAATTTCTATCCTCACATTTTACCTGGCTATTGGATCTTACAGTTCTGTGGATATAAGATTGAGCTTGGTGGGTCAGGCATCAAAGTATACCCTCCAGAAGTGGCCCTGATCCATGATTTGACATTAATGAAAGACCATGGAATCATAAGAGGTTGGGGGGGAGAACATTGCCATGTAATAATACATGTATTATGTAATAGGACTCAAAAAGGAAATAAACTTGACTGTTTCTATATTGGTCAGTGGAAAGAATGGTTTCATGGCTGTAAGAATGGGAGCAAGCAAACAGGGAGCAAGCAATGAATGCATTGATGTAATACCATGGTGTCATCAGAATATTACAATGGATGTTCAAGTCCTTGTTTATCTCAAATATGTCATGCATTAGGATGAACGATACCATTTGCAACAGGCTAGAGGCTCCCAACATTCCTAATAAGCCTGCTGAGAAGTTATGTGTGTATGTGATCTCAGGCTTCCGTGAAAGAAGTGAAGATTCCATCTAGGTCCTCAAACCACCCATGGATATACATTCCTTCACTGGTATTTAGCATAGCACAGGCAGTGAGCTCCCAGCTAAGTCAAATCTTCAGGATTTAAGAGCCTTTGCAAGGCTGCCTTTTTAAGCTATTATAGAGTATACATTTCCATGACAGACCATTTTGATAATGGTTGGGCCTCTTATGGGTACTATTATTTGGAAGTTAAAATTAGAGACAAAGAATCACCATAGACTGATCTAAAAGGTTTAAGGTTATTGAAAAGGGCTAACAAAAACACAAGTGAGAAGGGACCAGTCAGGACTTTGCTGAATAAGGTTGAGTATGTGGAAGGAGTTTGCACTTAGGGAAATCTTTATGGCCTGTAGAAATAAACAGGAGAAATGACACATGCCATTATTTTAATGCTAAAGAAATACCTACAAATTATTTGCTTTTGTTTTCACACAGAATGAGCATTAGCATTTTTACTAGCAAAGCTTATAAGAATTGTCTTAAACTCTTCTTAAAAATCCTCTTTAGGCACATTAGTTTATGGAAACTGCTCGTAGGCAATGTTTTGATTCCAAGGTTTAATTATAGAGGATTCCTGTGATTTGAAAACCAGACACTGCTTTCTGCACCTTACCGGGCTTCATTAAAGCTGAACAAGATGAAACCTTAAACCCCATGGCAAAGGCACTCTGTGATTGTTTTCCTTTGTTATAACACTTCTCATTTAATTACTGTGCTAACAATGAGAAGTTCCAAAATGCTCACTTAGAAGCAGAAATAGGGAGTCGCTATGGATTTTTTTGCAGCGAAAGGATCACTTGCTTCCAAGACCCCAGACAAATGAGGGAAGTTTTATGATGTTAACGAGGCAGTGGTAATGTGGCGCTGAACCTCATAAACTTTGCAGTCAGACAGGCATATTTCAAGCAGTATGGGCATATATTGAATTTATGTAGCCTTGGGTTTGTTACTTTAACAAATTAACTTCTGAAATCTTATTTCTAAAATGAAAATAATAATACCCACCTTGGCAGCTAACTGGAAGATCAAATCAGATGAATGAATGATGAATAAATATGAAATGTTTATAAATAAAGATAATTATTGATGTGCCAAGGCTGAGTATTTTTAAGATTTTATTTATTTATTTGAGAGACAGAGAAAGTGAGAGAGAGCAGGAGAGGAGAGAAGGTTAGAGGAAGCAGACTCCCCGTGGAGCTGGGAGCCCGATGTGGGACTCGATCCTGGAACTCAAGGATCATGAACTGAGCCGAAGGCAGTTGCTCAACCAACTGAGCCACCCAGGCGCCCCAAGGCTGAGTATTTTTATATATAACCCCATGTATTCTTCACAACCCCATTAACATAATCCCCTATTTATAGGTATCTTCAATTTATTGGTAAGAAATCTGAAGGTGGGGTTTTTTTGTTTTTGTTTTTGTTTTTTTTTGGTTTTTGTTTCTTTGGTTTTTTTTTAAAGATTTTATTTATTTATTTGACAAAGAGAGAGATCACAAGTAGACAGAGACCCAGGCAGAGAGAGGGAGGGAAGCAGGCTCCCTACTGAGCAGAGAGCCCAATGCGGGGCTGGATCCCAGGACCCTGAGATCATGACCTGAGCTGAAGGCAGAGGCTGTAACCCACTGAGCCACCCAGGCACCCCTGAAGGTGGGTCTTTAAGCAACTTGCCCGAGGTTTCAGAGCTAGGACAGGGCAGTACCAGCTTTTAGAGCCAGGCAGCCTGACTCAGGTCAGCACTGTGCTAGTAACCGCTAGACACATTGCTTGGAAATCACTAGTGTCCAAGTCCATTGCAGTTGCCCTGCTCTTGGTGATTTTTCTGCTCCCCCGGACTTCCTATCCTTGCT
This sequence comes from Nasua narica, assembly GCA_028533885.1. Classification (NCBI taxonomy): domain Eukaryota; kingdom Metazoa; phylum Chordata; class Mammalia; order Carnivora; family Procyonidae; genus Nasua; species Nasua narica. The sequence goes on from CM052807.1 coordinate 86,330,890, forward strand.
GTACCGTTCTCTCCTCGCAACATTTTTAATTACTTCCAGCTATTTTCTGACCATCTTTTCCTCTTAGCTTTTTGAGATTAGCATTCACACATGAGTATGCTTTACTTTTGTGCATAAAGATACAAAAATTCCTTTTTGTTTTTTTTTAACAAAAACACTTTTTTTTTTAAGAATTTATTTATTTATTTGACAGAGAAAGAGAGTGAGACCACAAGTAGGTAGACAGGCAGGCAGAGAGAGAGAGGGAAGCAGGCTCCCGGCTGAGCAGAGAGCCCGACGTGGGACTCGATCCCAGGACCCCGAGACCACGACCCGAGCCGAAGGCAGAGGCTTCAACCCACCGAGCCACCTAGGAGCCCCATTTAACAAAAACACTTAACAAGTGTTTCTTTATACCCTGGAAACCACTGTTTATTGTCTACTTTGAATAGTTTGCCAAACTGATGCATGAAAATAATGTCTAGGGTATTTTATTTTATTTATTTTAAAAATTTTTATTTATTTATTTGAGAGAGAAAACACGAGTAGGGGGAGGACAGAGGGAGAGGGGGAAGCAGGCTCCCTGCTGAGCAAGGAGCCCAATGCAGGGCTCGATCCCACGACTGCAGGATCACAACCAGAGCCAAAGGCAGATGCTTAACTGCCTGAGTCACCTAGGGGCCCCTAGGGTGTTTTAACTCACCTTTCTTCAGCTATGAAATTGAGTGACTTTTAATAAATTCTTTGGGCAGTAAATGAATCTGGGATGAATAGTACTGTCCAAAAGAGAAGAGATTCTTATACTTAAGTTCTGTGATAACAACTGATTTTCTTTTAAGATTAATAATATTAGGGCGCCTGGGTGGCTCAGTTGGTTGAGTGACTGCCTTCGGCTCGGGTCATGATCCCGGAGTCCTGGGATCGAGTCCCGTATCGGACTCCCAGCTCTGCGGGAGGTCTGCTTCTCCCTCTGACCTTCTCCCCTCTCGTTCTCAGTCTCTCTCTCTCTAATAAATAAATAAATAAAATCTTTAAAAAAAAAGATTAATAATATTAGATGATCTTTCACATGACATACATCTATATCAAGAGCCAGATATGTCCTATGAGCTTTATAACTCATTCAGCTTCTTCTTAGAGTTATAAAACTGGCTTATATAAGATCTATCAACTGAAATGAAATAATTTCAATAAAAAAACACTTATGAAAAATTAGTGCTTTATAATTATGTTTGTTTAATTATAGAAGTACATTTTATTATGCAAATAAAACATAATTTAATGTAGCCTTTCTTAGGACTTTAAGTCTAGTCAGGAAATGACTTCTGCTTATTACAGAGAGAATCATGTTTATATTTTCAAGTGAAAGAATTCCATTTCCTATGGAAGGATTTGGAGAAGTGTCTTCCATTTCGGACAGTAATGCTCTGTGGGTATATGCATAGCAGTGAATCAGAATTTGTGCTCAACAGTCATGGTACACTTTGTCCTTTCCTACTAGTACATTTGTCATACATGTGCCCAAAAGGATTACATACTGTTTATTAATACATTGTATGTCATTTCCTCACTTCACTTGGCTTTGAAACTGTAATCTAATCTGAAATATTTTTTTGTGGTCTATGAAATCATTTTTTTCCCCACTGGGTTCTGAGGTCCAGTGATTCAGTATTACCTGATAAAGAGGATTCTTTATTCATCTTCATGTATTTCCTTTCCCAAGCTCATCCAATCAGAGTCAGCATGTGAAAATTTGTAAAACAAGCCATTCACATGTTAGTATATTAAAAAGGGGATATCTAAAATACAATATGAACTACATGCTACTTTTCAGTCTTCTAACTTAGCTGGAGGTTCTAGATGACCATGAAATTCTTGCAACTGTTTTTAAGATTCAGTATTCATTTTAATCTGTCAGGCAACATAGCCACAGGAACCCTTTCCTGTTGTTAACATTTCATAAGCACCAATCCACAGAAAAAAGATAAAACACTAATTCTTGCCTGTTATATAGGTATTTAACCTATTTTATTTTATCACTTTAATACTTTTTATAGTAAAATTATAAATAACTCATATAACTTAAAATGGTTATAGTTGTAATAGTTGTTTCTAAGTAAATGATAAATATATTACCTTTCTTATTTGTTTCGATGCTTGATCTTCAACCTGAAAATCTTTAGTGTCTATTTCAAAACCAATATTTATATTCATTAGTAAATTTAGCAAATATTTACTGAGCATTCATTATGTATCTGGTATTATTCTCAGAACTGGGAATACAGTTTTGAATAAAACAAAGACTCCTGTCCTCAGGGAGCTCTACATTCTGGACAATGAAGAATGAGGATTATAAATAAATTTATTATAAGATATATTAAAGTGAGATAAGAGCAATGGAGAAAAGAAAAAGCAGAGGAGTGCAGTTGACGTTGAAGGAGGAAGGCAGAAGTGAGGAAGTTGGAGCTTTTGATTTTAAATGTCTTAATCTGCTTAGGCTAGCATAACAAAATACCATATAGGCTGTATAGCTTAAACAACAGAAATTTTGCTCACAGTTCTGGATGCTAGGAGTCCAAGAACCAAGTTCCAGTCAGTTTGTTATGTGGTAAGGGCTCTCTTACTGGCTGGCAGAAGGTCTCCTTCTTGCTGTGTTCTCATAGGGTCTTTCCTCGGTACCTGCGCACAGAGGGAGAGAGCTAGCTTTCTGGTGTCTCTTATTATAAGAACACTAAGTCTATTGGATTAGGGCCCACCCCTTATGACCTCACTTAATGTTAGTGACTTTCTGACTCCAAATACAGTCATGCTGAGAGGTTAAGGCTTCAATATATGAATTTTGGAGGGACACGTATCTTTGATCCATTCGGGCTTCATTGAGAAGGTGATATTTGAGCAAACCCTCGAAGGTTATGAAGTGGCTACTCAGACAGCTATACAAGGGAAATACTTTTGCAAGCACTGGAAGAAGCTGGTGCAAATGCCCCATGAGCTGGTATGTTCCAAGGACAACAAAGAGGCCAGTCTGGCTCCCATAGAGTGAGAAAGGTGGAGATTGAAGGGAAGTCAGAGAGAGAACCGGGAGTCAGAGAGTTAATGAGGGACCAGTTCTCAGAGGCCATTGGAAGGACTTTGGCCTTTCCCTGTGAGAGGTGAGGAAGATTTTAAGTAGAAAGGTAATATTATAAAAAGGATTACTCTTCCTGCTATATTGAAAATAAATGGGAAGAGAACAAGGGTGAATACAAGAAGACTTGTTAGGTATCTACACAATAGTTTGTACAAAACAGGGTGGTGGCCTGGCTTGGGATCCAGGCAGCAGGGGAGATGAGAAATGAATACAACTTACATAAGGTTTTGAATAGTATGACGAATCCCCAAATACTTACTAATTAAGTGTAATAGTTTTTAACATTTTGTTACACTTGTTTTATTTATACACTTGTTCTTTTATTTCTGAAGTATTTTAAAGTAAATCACACAATGCATTATGTTCCACTATTTAGTATGTTTCTCTAATAAGAACATTTCTATTGTCACAGTTAAATAAAATTAATGATAAATCCTTAATATTATATAATATCTTATATATTTTCAAATCATCTCATTTTTTTTCTTCATAATATGTCTGAATCAGGACCCCAATAAGGGGCTCATATATTATTTTTTATTGTTGTGTCTCTTGATCTCTTTTCTTCCTCTTTTTTCCCCTATGCCATAGATTCATTAGGGCAACCACATGAGTTGTTCTATGGGAGGTCCCTGATTCTGATTTATTTGATTATTTTCTCTTGGTATGATTTAATTTTTCCTCCTTCCTCTACTTTCTTATAAATTAGAAATAAGATCAAAAGGTTTGAATATTCACAATTAACATTTTCGGCCAGGGTATTTTGCAGGTGTTGCTGTCTAGATTAAAATACCTCTCATCAGGAGGCATATAATATCTGGTTGTCATATTTCAATAATGTTAAAATTGATCAGTGGGTTTAGTTGTAGTTACAGCACGATTTTTCTTTGGCAAGTTGTTTTTTTCCCCCCTTGTTCCCCCAATAAATAATCTGTAAGATGATAGTTTAGTGTCCTGTTGATATCCAGTTCCCTATCAACCTACCTCCTAATCATTAAGAATGGACTTATGATTGTTACCTAAATCAATTATTTTTTTAGGAGTGAAAAATTAATTTCTAATTGTATTATTCCTTCTGCACTTATTAAATGGAACTCTTCTCTAAAGAGCTTTATTGCCTTATGTAGGACTATTTTTTAAATTCATGAAATATAGTTCGTGTGAGAAAGTTAGGAAAAAACGCTTACTTTTTTCCCTTTAATTACATACTTTTAAAATAAGGAACTGGTAGTCTGGCTATAACCAGTGTTTATAAATTAAAAGTTTGTTTGTATATTTTTTATTTCCCTTTCACTGAATAATATTAGAACTTGTGGATTTCTATATATTGAACCTGTTTCCACCAATTCCAGTTTTTATTCACCATAAAATTTAAATTGTTCCCTCTTTAAACAGTAGGAACTTCTGCAAGATGATCTTTTGTTCTTTCCATACCATTAGCCTTTGATAGCTTCTTGGCTCTCTGGCTCCACTAGATGTCCCAAATTCCTTTTGTTTGCTTATCACACCTTGGAATTACTATCTCTCCAAGTTTCCTTAGTTTCTTTTCATGAAAAGTGTGTGTATCTTGAAGATGGAGGCAAACGGATTTCCTAGCAGATTGTCAATGTGTTCTATGAGAGAAAGAGAGTTATGACTGCAGGGTTTTTGGACTGAGCAACTAGATCAGTGAAGTTGCCATCAAGGAAGAGGTAGAAAGATGCAGTTGAAAGAAGGAATTATAGGAGTTCAATCCAGATACTGATTTTGAAATTTTAATTACATTTCTAAGAAAAGATAGAGTAGGCAAGTGGCTACTCACGTCCGAAATTCGATAGATAGCAGTTAAGTTGTCATCATCCTGTAGATGAAAATTAAAACCACAAGACTGCATGGGCTCACTAAGGTGGTGAGTTTAGATAGAAAAAAGAAGAAGTTCAAGGCCTGAGTCCCAGATTTAGAAGACCTAGGAGAAGAAAGGGGACAAACATATATGTTCACTTTATTAGCATTCTTGAGAAACACTCCAAGAAAATATTTTTCTGTGTTTGAGACCCAAATAGTATTTCATAGTAATAATCAATAATAATATTCTACTTCCTCTTCAGGTGAAGGACTTTCTGAAAGAACTGTAGAAATCATTCTTTCAGTCACTTTGTGTATCCTTTCAATCATTCTTCTTGGGACAGCTATTTTTGCATTTGCAAGGTAAGATTTATTTGTATTTACTTTCCTAACATGCTTTATGGACATTATTCAGTCATTCAGTCATTGTCCAATCAGGAGACAGAAGCCACAATACTGACAATATTTAATAAAAAAAATATTGCTAACTAGTAGAAATAGTTAACTACTATAGGTGGTAAAAGAACTCTCAAGGATCCAGAAGTAACAAATTCAACAAAACGGCTGCTCTCTCAAGGCTGAGGAAGAATGGACAATAAAGGAACTAAGAACTAGAAGAAGTCTCACCCCAAAGTTTGACATGGAACATGCAACCTGTCACCTGTCAGCTATCAGCAAGCAAAGAAAATGACAGGGGAAGGGCCGGAGCTGTTCTGTAGAAGCTAATCACCATTAATGGAAGATAAGCAGGCTCAAATTGGTCTGTAGAAACAGCCCATCTTACTGAATAGCGTGGGGGATGCTGAGCTACTGGAATCGTTCACCAGTGGGAAGAGCATCCACTTAGGATGCAGCTAGCACTCATCCAGGTGGGCTGCTGGGCTTCCACAATGATTAATAATCATGCAGCTTTGGAACATACCAGGGAAGTATCTCCTTGTCCCTCTGGCCTTGAAGGTCACTGTGGTTTCCTCAATTGTCAAAGCTTAGCATCCCAGCAGCTGGCAAAGGGAAGTATTATAGAATCTAGCTCCAATATCACAAAGTGAGGCAAAGAAGGATGGGTTTAAAACTAAGAGACAAAGAAGTGGTAACACAAAAGCAAAAGGTGCTGCGATTTCTGCATTTTTAAAAATAATTTATAACTCTGATAGGTTCAATGAAAAATATTTTAATCGGGTCTAAATCTTAAAGTTTATACAGAAGAGATCATTTTTACAATCAGGACAACACTTTGAAGATGTCCAACTTCCTTATGTGGTGGGCTCCTTTTTCCTGTTTATTTTACCAAGTCTCTATTACATTTTCCAAGGGTCCCTTTAAATTCCTAGTATCAGTCTCCTAATTCTTGCTGTTTACAGGACCTCAGGGGAAATCTTAGTTGTGGTCCTAAAATCTGGCTTCATAAAATAGATTTTTTAGTTAAAGGGGCCTTACATTTGCAAAGATAACCATGACATTAATTTCCTAAGTAGCTCGATAGGCTGTTTTTATTTTATCTAGAGAAGGTGGTCCCATATTCTGTATGCCATGCATCATCTCTTTCACCCTGAATCTCTTAAATTATCATTTTGATGGATAATTTGAGGAGCTCTTGAAACAAATATTTTTCTTACGCTACATACTGTTCTCAGATTCAGCCAGGAGATGGTGAGAGAAAGTCATTATTCTGGGCACTTTTAGGGCTAGATTGTGTAAGATATCTTCCTTGTCCCTGAGGGGTATGTTTTGGCCATATTCATATTGTTTCCTTGCTCTAAAAACTTTTCTGACATTTCATCTCCTTACAGGATGAACTCCTTATGTGGGCAAGAAATACTCCCCTCTTATTCCCTACAAACTCCTGACATACTTCTCTTCAGCCAAATGGGTTTGCTCTCACCTGAACATTCCTGGGGCTTTTATACAACTCTGCTTTTATACGATCATTCAGAACTGTGTTTCCTCCTTCTTCTCATTCTGGAACACTCAAATCAGATCTCACTTTTTTACCTCCTGTCAATACTAATAGTTGTCCTATGAATTGGAATTTGGATTTTTTTTCTTTTTATTGCTTTTTCTACATTTAGATCTTGCTTCTCAACTAAACTGTAATGTTCTTGAGAATAGGAACCACATTTTATACTTTCTATTCTCTCCTTAATACATAACTGATATTACATAATACCTGTTTGAAATGTAAAAGATAGAATAGCTAATATCACTTTGTAATTGCCATACTATGTCATATAAAAATAAACATGTAAAGGACTTAAAATGAAAGGACTTGGATTTGATTCTCAGGTTCATGTAACTTTTATTTTTGAACCTGAAATGTTCCAATTTCTGAATGTAAATAAAAATAACATTATATGCTTCACAATATTTTTATAAAAAGCCAATGAGACAATTCAAACATATTTTTCTATATTTTCATGACTCTAGAAGTGTCTTGTGTCATTGTCTTTTAGCACTGATGCTGATAGTAATGATCTGGTTCCACTTTGGCATACTTTCTCAAATCTAGAGACAGCTAGAGGGAGGAAAAACAAGCTCACAGCATCGGTTTCATTTGCACTGTAGTTTAAAATTTGCCAGTGGCCCAGGCCTTGATCAACTGATTCTCATTAAAATTTGAAACTTCAACAAAGCAACATGTTAAAGGAATATAGTAGAATTAGGATTTATGAAATTAAAACAGGAGAAAGAACTTGAGTAGCTATAAATTTGTGCCATATTCAGAGATGTGACCCCAACAAAGAAATTATTGGACAGATATCTTTACTTAAAAAGAAAATGAAACCTAATTTCATATGCTTTCTATGGTATTTCCTTTTCGGACTTTACCACACTTATTTTAGAATTCGACAGAAGCAGAAAGAAGGTGGCACATACTCTCCTCAAGACGCAGAAATTATTGACACCAAATTCAAGCTGGATCAGCTCATCACTGTGGCAGACCTGGAACTGAAGGACGAGAGATTAACGCGGTGAGCACACTCCTCTTGGCGAACAGTGGTTCAGAGGGCCTGGAGCCATGACCCTATTCTGACCTATGCTTGTTGGAAGTGTTTGTGGGGCTCCTATTTACACAGGTCATAGGGATCTTCTTTCAAAGGGTGACCTCCATCTTCTGCACACTTCTCACTGATGTTCGGAGAATCACTTAATCTTCCTCATGCTTTGGGTTCAATATGAACCTAGGACTGTAATGTTCAAGCAAGTTTTTTTTTTTTTCTGAGACAAGCATTTTTACATGTTAAACCTTTAAAATTATGTTTAATAATTCACTTCATGAGATTGATTTCTTTTACATTGGATTTTCTGGAAATGTCCATATTTTTAATCACAAGTTTAATTAAATTTGTAATGACTTGATATTGCTTATATCATTTTTATAAAAGCCTGATAGCTCTTTATTTTAGTATGAAATTACATTAAAAATCTAACTTGTGTATTAACACTTTATTTTTTTTAGTTGCCTAATATTTAAAAATGAAATATAAAGTAAAAATTACCTTTGGAAGGAAAAGCGTGTCATCAGTATGTACAAGAAATAGTAAAGATGCTTAATTTTAAAAAGTAAGAATTCGAAGTCCTTTTGAAATCATTATAAATCATTCAAAATGTTGGTGTATTTGAAAAACTTGTCTATTAAGATAATTCATCAAATCCTTAATAAAAACTGTCATCAGGCCATCATAACAAGTTTAGATTCTTATAAGATCCAGTATTTTGTGATGCTTATAAGCACATGACAGTTTTTACAAAGTACACGAGCAACTCTGCTAGGCCTTAAAAAATTAACAACTCTGGAAATATGCCATGAAAGTTTTTGAACTTAAAAAGGAATTGCTTATAGTTGTCATTTAGCAAAGCTGGTCTTTACCTAAGAGATTGACTTTGAAAAAAATATTTCCAGCATGTCTAAAAATATCTAATATGTGTTACAGAGGGAAGTGTCCTCTGATAAGCGGGGGCCTTCCAAATACTACAAAATGAAATTTATTCATTAAAAGGGTCATCCTGCAGATGAAAAGGAAGTTTCTTCTCCTTTCTCCCTGTGGGCCAACTGAATTTCTGTAGTATCCTCCCAGACCCCTTTCTCAATGTTTGTGCCACCTCCACAGGCCTGGAGTTAGTGTCTTCTAACACCCAAAAGTACAAGGGATAACACATCAAATCTCTCAGTGCAATTAACTTTAGTTGTTTGAACAATTTGGTTGGATCTGTTCAGACTAAAATGTGAATTTCTAAGTGTCCAAACACTTTTAGGGCAATTTTTTAAAAGAACCTTTATTGATCCCTCCAGAGTCCTCAGTAAGTAGATCTTTAGGAGAGAAAAATGACTTAATAAAGTGAAAAAAGTCAGTCAGTATTAAGGTGCTCTTTATCAAGGAGGTTATCATTCTAGGCAGACTGTGGTGAGGTTAGATTCCCTAAGCTCTGTGTGTTTTCACAGCTTGCCCTTTCCTACACTTCTGAACATAGCCATTATCTAGAAACTGGAGGATTTTTTTTTTTTTTTTTAACAATGACTATCATGGGAGCTAATGGAAAAGGTGGATAAGGATTGGATAGATTGTTTATTATTGGTTTTTTATAAATCAGGGCCTGCCTTATTTAATCTTGACTCCTATTTATTTTCTTGCGTCCATGTTTATTTATGCATATATGGATTTATTTGTAAAATGATGTAGAAATGTCTTTCAAGTATATTTCAAATAATATTTATTTAGTTTTGCACATAGATCATTAGTATATATTACCCCCAGTAATAGTCAAGTTGGAAATTTTAGTTTCTATGCTTTTTACTTTCTCATTTTTTGTTATGATGCCAGCATTCATGACTGTGAAACATCCTTATTTGTAATTCCAGTGGCACATAATATTATGCTTTGCTTGATTATTACAGAAATTTATTAAAATAACTATCAAGTGTTTTGAATACTAGCTTCAGTACAGAGATATGTCTCCAGATTCACTATTTATTAAAGGTTTTTCATGTTAATAAGGTCAATAATACAGCAGACAATAAGCCTAGAAGAAACAGTAATGAGTGGATCCATAATTACTCATGTGCACATACATGAGGGGCCGTCCTGCAGTGAAGCTCTAAAGCCCTTCACGTGTCTTGAGGTGCTGGGAGATCTAAATCTATTAAAAGTCATATAGGTCATGAGAATAGACCACAGAGACTGATAGTAGATTCTGAGAATAAAGAATCAAGGAGTTAGATTTGGTTTCTAAATTGTTGAGTAACTTACATCATAAGTCTTTGTTATTTGCAGGAAAGAACTTAAGTAATTTCCTTTAAATCTACCCCAATGAATCTTGGAACACTGCATCAAAAACTAATGATGTGTTTTATGGTGACTAATATAGCACAATTAAAATAAAATAAAACTGAGATACAGAAAAAAAAAATACCCCACTAATATATGCTCTTTCTACCTGAGGCTTATGCATGTTCTTTTCCTTCAACTTGCCCACTTTCTTCATGTTAATTGGACTAGCAGTTTTCCTCAGTGTTGTATATCTTGACATGTCCATAAGAGAAATGATAAAAGAAGAATATTTAATAAGTACTTAAAATATTAATTTTAGGGAGTTATCTAGTTGACAAAAGTCATTATGATGCTTGTACTAAATCCTATCAAGGACTTGGAATTTTATAGTTAAGAAAGTATTCATTTTATGATATGTGCCTGTATATTTATTTACATGTTAAGTTTCATCCTGTAAATTTTGTTTGTATCAATTCTCATTAATTATAAATTACCTGTTTCACAAATGATCCAAAGAAGAATTCTCTCACATTGTACTTTTTCTTCCCGAGGAACAAAACTCCAATGAAGATTTAGTACTCTCGAAAAAACAAAAAACAAAACAAAAAAAATGATTTAGTACTCTGTAACTCCACAAGAACATTCAGGATAGGCCAAAATAATGTTTTCAATTTCTATTTGGAATGATAATTGTATCATTTCCTTATGAACATTTTATATTTAAATTTAGATAGTGTACAAATATTTCTTAGGAAGGGTATTTAATATTTTGAGCTCATCTCTTCCACATTCACCAGATTAGAAAATGACCCTTGAGGTTTGTTATTTGATAAACAAATAAAAAGACATTTTGTTATGGCTCCTTTGAAACACAACCACCTAGCTCAAGGAAGTGAGAAAGGTTTCTAGGAGGAAATATTGGCAAAATCAATAAGCACTCAGGTGGAACAGACCTGTCTCTTCAATATTTCTGAGACCAGCCAGCCCTGTGGGTTGCTTTAACTAATTTAACTGCAACACAAACTACCTTCCCAAGAGAGTTATAACACTTAAAATTTAAGTAACCTAACAGAAGGTTCACAAGTTAGATATTCTATTTGCTAAAAATGTTTATTTTTCACTGTCTCTGTACCAGGCTTAACTAAGTTATAGTAGGTTCTCTACCCCCCTTCCACTCCCCCCACCCATGGTGATTAAATCAGGAAAAAAATAAAAACAAAAAAACCCCACAGAATAGCATTAATCAATGTTACTAATCTAATTACTTGACACTCAACTTCTTCCAAGCCTCGATTCCCCCACAAATTTTGTGCATAGTTTCATATTAATTCTCTTACCTATTTTAGTTGAGTGAATGTAATTGTGCATTAATTAGACTCAAGACCCAATCCAGTAATTACGAATGGAATTAATATCCTCAACAAAATAAAGCAAACAATTGAATTGCTCCTTCAAGAGTATCTTTCTTTCTTCCAGAATTTTAGAAGTTTGCAGACTGAATTTTTATTAAATGTATGTGTTTTCAGAGAGCTCTTGTAAACTCTAAATCAGAATACATTTGGAATCATTGTTATTTACAATCTTTATAAAATTAAAAATCACCCCAATCTACCTTCACAGAGAGGGCTTTCTAACATAATAATTGCCACTGTTTTTGAGCAATTACTATGTGTTAAGTCTGTGTGTAATGATCTCACATAACTCTTTCAATCCTTTGTGGTAGATATTTTTTTTGCCCATTTCACAGTTGAAAAACAAAAGATACTTAGAGAATTTAAGTAACTGTCCGAGTAAATAGGACAGCCATGATGCTAACCTGAGTGTGTTGGATTCAGAGGTAACAAGATACGCCTGACCCTCTTGCGTGTATGTATGTGTAACTTGGAAGCCTATTAGGTGAGATCAATATAACCCCTCTTAAAAAAACACAGCCCCATGGGATCCTTCTTCAAGCAGCTTTTCCTATGCGGAGAAATGGTTCTAAGGGAAGAACTGCTTTTTTTTCAATTCTTCGTTCTTTAGTGATATGGGACAAAGGAATGATAGCATTATAATATAGGTTCAAACTTGCAGAAACCGAAAAATCTTTAGTAGTGCAAGTCTTATTGTACCTTCAGTGAGAATGCATAATACGTGACTGATACATGAAATTCTGTGTAAAATTGTTTATTTTCACCTCTTTGCCAGGTTCTAGTCATGAATTTTGCTTCTCTCTTAAACTGTTTTGCAAACAATGGCAAAAATACATGAATCCAGATAAGAAATGTCTGACAAATACGTGAATTCCAGAGAAGTGACCTGATGTAGGATGAAGCTCAAGATATTTAATGCTCATGTTCTTGTAGTAGCAAAAAATAATCCAGTGTGTTTATGTGCTAAATAAATAATGAATCTTTACTTCCAGATATTCTTCATTTTTCTTTAGACGCAAGGAGATTTTTGTCATCCAGTAAGTTACTGTGGTGATGCAGAGCTCTGTTGTGATTGTTTTCATCTTGTCAGGTGGTGTGCTCTATATTTTTAAATACACTATATCGAGCGTTTTGTTGTTCAACGTGCTATTTTCCAAAGCCAAAAAAAAAAAAAAAAAACCCACAAAAAACAAAAAAGCTTCCTATGCTTTCTACTTACAATATGTCCTCTATATTTTGCATGCTATTGATATGGTAAAGTTAACCCTATCAGAATGCACATTGACTCATAATGTGCATGTCCTGAGAATTTGCTGTGTTCTCATGTTGTGTTAGCTTTGATAGTCAAATAAGTTTCCACCTAGATTCCTTCACATGCATCTTGTCGTATTATTACTGTGATACAAAGCCGAGTTCTCCATCTGACAGATCGAGTCTGGGTCCACATTTCACACAAGCTCATTTCAACTACCACAGGTGGTAACCTATAAGGACCAAAATGATGAAATTTCCAGTTCTGTACCTCTAGGGCATACACAGTGACACAGTTCATAGTATTTGTACTTCTGCACTAATCAATGGGTAGCTAACTGTGCACGCTTTCAGGCGCTCCTCTGATGCTCAGAAATGCCATTTATATGCTAGCACAAAAATTGCTTTATGGCTTCTGAAGGTAGCATAACAAAATGTCAGCATTACCAGGGACCCCAGCAACGGATTGAATGCCCTAGAGATAATCAGTTTCTTCATGCAAAGAATGTGAATGGAGGCAAAGAACAAAAATGCATTTGATTTTAAAACCCCCAAATCTATGACAGAGGAGTCAGTCTCCATGAGCCACAAGGCTGGATGGGGCCAAGACTCCTGACATTCTCATTGATCATAAATAGTACTCAGCATGATTAAAACAGTGGAAGCCAGGACTATTTCTATTCTAACCATATTTAGCGTTTTGGAATCATAGGTAGTAACCTTGTTTTACTTCCTATTAACTAATCGCCAAGTTTCCATTCACAGAATTAAAATAGTTTATAAAAATACATTTTCCTCAAAGGACCTGCTTGATCAGATTCAGTCGTCAAAGTAAGACTCTGTTGAGCTGAAGGTTTAAGTGATCACATCACACATAAAATATCCATTTCCAACCAGCACTCAAAGCTGACCTCTCAGCATTCCAGACTCACAAGGGGTCTGGTTGAGCAGCTCTGCCAAGTAACTTTCTTCATCATCGTTAAACAGAATTCTTATACTTTTTTTTTTTTTTGCTTTATGCCATTAATACCTCAGAAAAATACTTCCATTATTACCTCATGTTTCTCCTCAAGCACCACATTTTCTCTCAGAATTAGTCAGTAGTGTCCTGTTTAGTCAGAGCTCTTACTCTGATAGAGCTCAACTTAACGGTTTGGATTCATCATAACCTTTATAGAAGACCTGTACATAAATTCTATTTGTTAATGTAGATGTAGTCTTCCTCCACATTTAGTTTTCTGAGGTTACCTTCTAACACCTAACTGAGGAACTTTAGTGCTAATTTGCCCCACTAGCTAATAGTTCAGGCCCAAAGCACAACTTTTTAGATGATACCATGTCATCCGTGTCCTCTTCATTATGTTCTCACTGAGATTCTGTGCCATCTCTTCATATAGCTGTCAGCGGTGTTTTCCTCTTCTTTTTCTACTCCTTCTGCCTTATTGCCCAAGGTAGCTAAGCTTGTGCCCCTGGCTGTAATTTAGAATATGTGGTTGACAAAATAAAACATCTGTCAGGAATTTGTTTTCAAATGTGCTAATGTGAAGAGGCTTAGTAATAATGAAAATTCAACTCTTGCCACCTTGGGAATTTTCTCTCAGCTCTTTGACATCAGCAAGAATATTGCTTTTCCTTATCTATCTAAAAATCCATTTTACCCCACTTGGGTAAAAGAAGTATCAGTGGGGCACCTACCAAGTGCCAAGGACTGTTCTGGGCCCTGGAAATACCGTGATGAAAACAGAAGGAGCTTGGACTTCAAAGAGCTGCCATTCCAAGAGCTCAGCTCCTTTGAAATCTATTTGTCTTTACAGATATGAGGAAATACACTGAGAAAGTACTTAGCACTTACTAATTGATTCTTTTTCTAATTGAATAAGAAAATATATTACTTACTTATTGAGGTGGTATGTTTACCTTATAAGGTGAAGTTTGAGTCAGCTATTCAGTTCCAGCTATCAGGATAATATTTTTTTTACTTTTTAAATAGTTTTATCGAGAAATAACTGACATACGTCACTGTGTAAGTTTAAGGTGTATAGCATAATGGTTTGATTTACATATATTGTGAAGTAATTACCACAGTAGGTTCAGCTAACAAACATTTTTTTCATATAAATACAATAAAAAGAAAAGAAGAAAAGAAAAATGAAAAAAAAATCTCCTTATGATGAAAACTCTTAGGCTCTCTTTTCTTAACAACTTTCAAATATACCATACAGTCATGTTGGCCGTAGCCATTGTGCTGTATATTACATCCCTAGTACTTATTTACCTTAATACTGGAAGTTTGTACCTTTTATCCACCTTCCTCCAACACCTCCTCCCTCTGCCCTCTGCATCTTATAACCACAAAGCTGATTTCTTTCTCTATGAATTTGTATTTGTTTGTGTTTTAGATTCCACATATAAGTGAGATCATACAGTATTTGTCCTTTCCTGTCTGACTTATTTCACTTAGCATAGTGCCTTCAAGCCCATCCATGTTGTTGCAGATGGTAGGTTTTCCTTTTTTATGACCAAATAATATTCCTTTGTGCACCAATGCCACAACTTCTTTATCCATTCCCCCACTGATGGACACTTAGGTTGCTTCCATTTCATGGCTGTTGTAAATAATGTTGCCATAAACATGAAGATGAGGATGTCTTTTTGAATTAGTGTTTTCATTTCCTGTGGATATATTCCTAGTAGACTTGCTGGATCATCTGGTAGTTCTGTTTTTGACTTAATGAGCATTGGATAGGATAATTTTAAAATTTATATTAGATACCACAGAAAAATTATTGGTGATTTGATAAAAGCATGAAGAAAGATCTGAAAATGGGGCACCTGGGTGGCTCACTCAGTTAAGTGGCTGCCTTCAGCTCAGGTCATGATCTGGGGATCCTGGGATCGAGCCCCTCATCAGGCTCCCTCCTCAGTGGGGAGCCTGCTTCTCCCACTGCCTGCAGGTCTCCCTGTTTGTGCTCTCTCACTCTCTCTGTCAAATAATAAAGTTTTAAAAAAAAGAAATATCTGAAAGAATACTATTCTAAAGTCTAGAACAGATAAAAACAATAGGAAAGAACAAAACTGAAGACATTTTTGAAAGCATTACAGTAAGTGGTGAGGACAAGTAATAGGATATCATAGAAGTAGATATAAATGTTGGAGCATTAATAGCTTGATTGAAATATAGAAATTAAAATTTTACACTCAGTATTTTATAAAACTTGGAAGGATTAATATGTTTTACCAGAAAGGTGGATTCTCAAAAAAATTTTTATTTGAATATAAAGTACATGTCAGTGTGCCAAATACATATTTTAAATCAATGCAATAGAATTTGAGATTCTTTTCTCTTTAACCTAACTTAGGTAGAAAACACAAAGTTTCTCAATTTGTCCTAGGCCACTGGTAATGCTGATTTAAGCTGCTTGTCTATAGCTTCTCATCCATGGCTCTCTATTTGGACTATATTTTAATTCCCTATAGATTGCAACTAATTGACCTTGAGAGAAAGCTGAGTCTCTGTGACAATATGGTCTTCAATCACCACTGCCAACATAAATAAATGGTTCCTCTCTGGATCTATCAAGAGTAATCTGAGTGGAATTTAAGTTTTTGATAGACTTTAAAAAAATGAGCCCAGACATGAAATAATACCCTTTTCAACAAAAGGGAATCGGATTTAAGACAGCTAAGATTCATGTAATAAGAAGTGTTTAGCCCTTTCTGTTGGAACGTGGTTGGTTATCTTATTGAAATCTGGACAATTTTTAAATTGACTTATATAATAATGAGCTGAATTTGACTTGACAGTATCATTCACCATTGTAAGTGAATAAAATACCAGTCTAAAATGCTCTTCATGTAATAATTTATTTTTAAAAATGTTAATAAAAAGTTTTCTATTTGAGTTTCTTTGAGTGTCTTCACAGATCACTTAATTTAAAAATAGCACTCCTAAAATAACATTGTTGACTTTCATGCACATTAATTTCTGTGAGGTTTTTTTTTATACTTATCTAACCAAACAGTTTTTTCTAAAAGAATTTAATTTCCTCATCAGTAAATGTCAATGCTTTTTTTTGTATTATGCCTCACCTTCTTTTCTAATTCCCTATATAAATTGTGCAAATTAATTTTTTCCTATTTAAAAATAAAACTTTAAAACCTATAATAAAAGAATGCAGCCAATTCCTTTTTTAAAAGATTTATTTAGTTATTTAAGAGAGAGTGAGAGGGAGGGTCAGGGGGAGAGAGAGACAGAGAGACAGAGACAGAGACTATCTTATACAGACTCCCCACTTAGCACATAGCCTGACATGGGCCTTTATCTCACAACCCTGAGATCATGACCTGAGCTGAAATCAAGAGTTAGATGCTCAACCAACTGAACTACCTAAGCACCTCAGAATGCAACTAATTCTCAAAGGAAAAATATACCCTTACAATATGAGGCTAAGTATCAAAACAGTGATATGGATACTACACACACACACACACACACACACACACACACACACACACAAAATCTCTTATTTGAAATAGTTAGGAAGGGGGTGCCAGGGTGGCTCAGTGGATTAAAACCTCTGCCTTCTGCTCAGATCATGATCTCAGGCATCTGGGATTGGACGCCCCCGCCGCCCCCACACTGGGCTGTCTGCTCAGCAGGGAGCCTGCTTCCCTCTCTCTCTCTGCCTGCCTCTGCCTACTTGTGATCTCTCTCTCTGTCAAATAAATAAATAAAATCTTTAAAAAAAATTTTTTTAATAAAATAGGTAATATATGCCAAAATGTCATCTCAATTTAAGCTACTCAGATAGGTATTTCAATTTCAGTTTACACATACTGGTGACATGGGCATAGACTGGAAAATTGCATAAAAATTAGACTTTAGAAGTCTTATTTCTCCCATTATGTAAATACAAATGTGAAGACTAGGTTACATAAAGTGATTAGGTTTAAATAAAGAGAGTGATACAAAGGAAAATAAAGCCAAAATTGTATTCTTTTTTTTTTTGAAGTCTATCTTTTTATTACTTAGAGAGGCAAGATGATTTTATTGTTCATATATCTAATTTGCTAAAAAGTATCTAGCACCTATAAACTTTCTAATGTTAGGGTATCTAATATGGCTTTGTTTAGACCTATGTAGTGTTTTGGGGTTTTTTAAGAGTTTATTATTTGACAGAGAGCATGAGCAGTGGGGTTGGGAGAGGGAGACGCAGACTTCCCATTGAGCAAAAAACCCAGTGTGGGGCTTGATTCAAGGACCCTGGGACGGAGCCACCCAGGCACCCTAGATTCATATAATGTTTATTCATACATCTATTGGTCATACTTATCTAAAGCTCCTGAGAATTCTCAATTGCTTACCATTTTAGTGGAAAATTCATTCAGTTCAGATACTGTCATAATAAGCACAGTACTTACATTTAGCTTGCTGTGTATCTTAGTCTGAAAACATCCACAATTGTATATTTAATAATGATTTATTCATTGTCTACTATGAATAAGGTTATGAGGGTCTTGTAGTAAGCCAGTATGAATCCTGCCCCTGCCTTCAAGTACATATGAACCTCAATGCATGTATCCTTAATAATGTGCTTATATAGTCATAATACAAGGTGGAAAGTGGTTTGTTCATAAAAATTTCATTTCCTAGAAGGAAGAAATCATTTTCTCTATAATAGAACAGGGTAAAGTCCGTGGAAGAGTTAACATTTGAATCAGCTATTGAGGATTAGTAGGATCTGGTTGTAGGAAAACCCCTAGAATGGTATAAAGTGAGAGGGAGGGATGGTAGAGAATATCTGGAATACAAACAGGGTATGTGAAAGGTAGTTTGTAAGGAATAATGTTAAAAATGCCAGCGTGATGAGAATACTTTCACACAGTAATGTGCAAACTGAATTATTATAATCTTTATGTTATTAGAGATTCATTTAGGATCTTAAATTGAGAACTAGAAAGCCAGACTCAGATTTGAAATCTGGATATTTATGACCACTTTTTATGTTGAGACCCTGATTAAGAAGAATAAAATAGGAAATCTCACTGCTTAATTTAGCATCTTCTAGTCTGCCCAGTTTTGAGTAAAATTAAGATAGAATATTCTTCTGGAAACAAAAAAAAATCCACCTTTATATCAGTGAATTCTGGGACAGATAGGTAAGAGGAGCTTGAGTTTTACAAAATAAAGTAGAAATAGCAATTTATAATACTAATGATAGTAACTAATATTTATGTATTGCTTCCAAAGCCAAGGGCGTTTCTAAGCATTGTACGTATATGAGCTTGATTTACAAATACTTACTCTATTTTCCAAATTAGGAACTGAGGCACAGAAAGATTAAGTAACTTGCTCAAGGTAATGTAGCTGGTAATTGCTGGAGCAGGTATTTGAAACCATCATATTTTATAGTAAGGAAAGAATTCACAAATATCCACCTGGATCCAATAGCTAAGCAGTTACAGTTTAAAAGTAGTATCTTTAGAGAGATCTTTCAAATGCAAAATAAAATAATAGTTTAAAAAAAGCAACTTTCTTTTTCACTGTAAACTTGGCAAAAGAAAAATATATTAATTATAATTTCTAAACGAGAATAGACATTAATGAGAAAAAGAGCAAGGATATGAATGCTTTTACATGGTGCTTTAACTATTTCTTGTGCATTTATATTTTAATATGATTATCCATGTTTACTGTCTTTTGAGGATTTGATGAACATCTTCTGATTCTTCAAATGCCTTATTGATGGCTAGCCCAACTTTAGCTTCTGGATAGCCTAGTAAAAATATTCTGCCAACACCACCTCGAATATTCCTGGGTTCTCTAAGAAAAGAGACTCGCCCTGCTGTAGGATGGCAGTCTGGCTGTCCTTAAATAGGTAGACCATGAGCCTGTCATTAAATCAGATGTAGTGTCTTTGAATTTCAACAATCATAAATTGAATATTCCCTGTTGTTATGAAACTGATATCCATGCAACTCAAGAATTTCCATTTCTCTGTGGTAGCAGGGAAATTGATCTTGCTAATTCAAGTATCTCATTCATATCTCTATCTTAAGCTCAGTTAATTAGGCTTTGCCCATCCTAAACCTCTTGCCTTTCCTGTTTCTAAGGAACATGATGGCATAAGGGCACTGGGGCATCAGGCATCCAAGCATATTTGGATAGTATGGGTCTTGCCCATGATTATATCTTTTTCTTGCTGGTCTTTGCTGAAGGGTAATTATTTCCAACTGGGATTGACTGTTGCCTCAGTTCCCACTTTATCTGTTGCTATGTCAGAAATATTGCTAGGGCCTCTAATTCAGACTCTGTCTTCCTGTCGCAAACCCCTAATCAAGGATTCTTCTGAATCAGTAGCCCATTCAACTATCTCCATATCCATTTAGTTAAAAAGTTCTCTGTTGCCTTCTCAGAATCACTCTGGGTTATTGTAGGAAGCTTACAAATTCATCTACCAAGACTGCTCAAACATTGCTGTTTTATCACTGTGATGTCATGTTTGATAATGGGATGCTGTATGAGGTTAGACCGTGAGAAGCCGAGAGATACCTCCTCCTTGGGGACACTTACTCCATTAACCAGAATTCTATCATTCTTCTTGGTAATACTTGCTCCTGCACCCCCACATTTTTCACCAATTCCTATATTGTAATAAAATGAACTGTTTTGACTCATGGTTTCTTTATTGAACACACTCCTTTGTATCATTTTCACAGTATCACTTATGACACATTTTTTAAATCTAATTATTTTCTTTCATTTGTTCTTTACTTCAAAAACCACATCCTCTTATAAACGTTATTCACTTAAGTAATGTAGTAAAATCATCCCTGATAATATTTAAAATCTAAAACTTTGAAAAATTTATCTTATTGATTTTATTTCATTATACTTTGTGCCTTTTGTGATTTTGCAGTGTAATTGATTGTGCATGACAAATGTGTTATTAAAGATGTTTCTGTCTCTGAATTTGTGTGTGTTGCATAGTCTATTTAGCTGTTAAAAATTATTTCAGTTTTTTTCAGAGTATGAATAACTTGACCAATGAACTGTCAGAGGAGATATATCTAAATAACTGAAAGACTTGTGATCTTTTATGGTTAAATATTCATTAAAACTCACTCATGAAATAAAACTTGGGCAATATGATATCATTTTTCAAAGATCTGCTCTCTCTGGTTAAGCACTCTTTATGGACAAAGAAAATATTTTTTTAATCCATATTAACTCTCTTAGACTCTAAATACTATGCAATATATAGAAAAGTGATCTGTTTTTAACATAGTACCCCAAATGCCTAACAATATTAAAAGATCTTAGCTTGAGAGGGAAGTTATTATTTGGCCATATTTGAGTCCAAATAATATAATTTAGAAGAAGGAAATAGAATTTAAAATAATGATTGCATATCAGGTAAAGGCATAGCACATCATACACTACAGATTTATTATATTTATCTGATTTTAATCTAGAACTCTTTCAGATAGAGCTATACCCTCAACTTATCATGCATTTAACGCAATCTCTGTTGCAGGTTACTTAGTTATAGAAAATCCATCAAGTAAGTTTGTTTAATATCTTTTTTTCTTTTTGAATATCAATGCTAGATTCACTGATTCAATGAATCTTAATGTGTGGTTCCTTTTTTGTATGTTTGCTAGAAAAACCTCCAAGCTGGATATAAATCATAAAAGCATGACTAATTGCATGGTAACTGGAGAAATGCTTTCTCTCTCTCTGGGGTGAAGCCTGCATGTCTGTATTTTAGCTTGGGAAGTAATACGGGGATATTTAAACTCCTTAGGGTTTAAAAACCATGTCATTATGAGAATGAGGTCACTGCAATATTTTATATCTTCTAAAACCTTGTAATGTATAAAATGTTTTCTGTATGACAAAGAGTATTATGTGCTTTAGGATTCAATGATAACTTTATGCCCTTATATTTACTTGAAAAACTTTCTTCCTTACAATGTGAAATCATTCATATAAAGTCACTTAAAAATGGAAAGGATTTTGTGCCACAGATACAAAGAAAGCACACTTAAGGGGAAAAGTTAATTTTGTAAATACAGCAGAGTGACTTTAAAGGGCTGTGTGGTTACGGGTTTTGAAATGTCTGTTCATCATACAGCCAGTGCCAATCTAATATGATTCCGTTTTCTACCTCTCTTTGCTTGGAGGCCGGTAAGCAAGAAGTCCTTCCTGCAACATGTTGAAGAGCTTTGCACAAACAACAACCTAAAGTTTCAAGAAGAATTTTCGGTATGTTACTAGCAGTTGTCACAACATTTCCCGACCTCCAGTCGTTTCATGTGTCACATTTCATGTCCATTTTAAGCAGGCAAGGCCATGAAGGACTCTGGCCTTGATAATCAATACCCAATTACCAGGTTGATTGTTTGGATAGTAATGTTACACGGGATGGCCTCTGGTGCAACCTGAACAGAATTACTCACCTACTGTGTGAGGGAAGGGTGCTCTTCTTCAGACCTCCCCAGAAATGGCAGCCTGGCCTCATTTCTGCTCTTTCATCCAGATATACATGGGAGTCTGGAAGGTTGTATTCATTGGTTTTTGCTGATATGTGAGATTTAGGCTTTACCATAAATGTGGTTTTATATCTAAATAATTATTTTATACTTAGAGACTAAGTACTTCTGTTTCATATTTGCCACTTAGTTTATGTTAGGGATACAGATGAACCTGAGAACAGAACATGATGTTTCCAGAAACTACAAAAGTATTATTTCTAGAACTATCTAAAAGTAAAAATACCCATGTTTTTGAGGCTTATTTTTAAGTTACTATGAAATACATATACTATTACCTTATAGAGAATATATGAAGTTAAGAACATTCCACTTCAACACTGTTTAAAAGTTAAGATTAATTACATTGTAGCATTTTGTATATCTATAAAATTGAAATTATTTTAATGTATAAGATATATATCAAATCTATAAATATGCTTTTTTAAAACTTGTGTTCATCTTTCCAAACTTATATGATTATTTTGTATAATACAAGTAAAATGGATTTCTAAATGTCACCAAAAACTTTCTTTTTTTTTTTTCATGAAATTTTTAGTGTGTGAACCTATGAAACAAAGAATTAAGCAATTGGCTTGAATAATTCAGGATTATAATATTTCAGCCTCTCAGGGAATAATAACAAAATGTGAGAAGATTAATGGTATTTCCTACAGCTCTTTGGTTATGCTTCTTAAGTAATATTGGCCTAGACTTAACAAAATCGATGGTACCATAAAACTTTTCTTAACATTTACAAAGTGAGAACTTGCAATTTTTCAAGAGCAAAAGTGTAATTTCACTAGAATAGGAGCAAATATAATTACATCATGCATGACTGAGTAGATGAAAAGTTCTATTAGCAACAACATTTTCACACATATATTACATTGAGAAAATTTCTAGTTCAACTTCTTTGGAGATCATGGTTTTAAAAACTTGTTAAATATTGGGGTACCTGGGTGGCTCAGTCATTAAGCATCTGCCTTCAGCTCAGGTCATGATCCCAGCGTCCTGGGATCGAGCCCTAAATAGGGCTCCCCACAGGAAGTCTGTTCTCCCTCTCCCACTCCCCCTGCTTCTGTTCTCTTTCTTGCTGTGTCTCTCTCTGTCAAAAAAAAATAAATGTTTTTAAAAATATTGAAAAAAAGAACTTTTTAAATATAAATATATAGGTTGTATGTATTATATAAACATATCTATATATGTAAGGAACTTTTAAAAATTGTTTTTTATCCCAATACTTTATTAATTTTTAAAATCATAATTATATATTAATAAACACATATTTGATAAACTTTAAAACTCAAATTATACCCACTTATACCTTAAATATTTGTAAGCTCCTACTATATGGTGGGCATTGTATTTGGCATATTAATATGTATCAATTCAACACAATAGTTAAGTGACTTTGGACAAATCACATAAACTCTCTGTTCCTCAATATCCTCATTTGTAAAATACTAGCATTTATCTCACTGAGTTGTGAATACTAAAATGATTGAATTTGTATAACACTAACAATAGTGGTTGACACAAGTATTAGCTATTATATTATGATGATGACTTTTACCATAAAGAAGTTCATACTATTATAAGAACTGCAGATGTGCACAAAAATACATAAATACACTGTATCATGACAGAGAGATGCAGTAAGGAGTGAGGATTGACTTTATTTGGATAGCAGTCAGAAAGGACTGCACAAAAAGGTAATGTTTGAGATGAACTTTTGGACAATCAGAAAACCAATGGGTAGATAAAGAGGGAAGAATATCCCAGAGAGATAGAAGGAATGCAAAAGCATAAGGATGCAAAACAATCTCACTCATCTGTAATCCCACTGAAAAGAACAAACAGTAGGAGAAAGAACTGCATAGGTTGGTGGAGGGTCTGTGTTCTCTGATAAGAAAAAGGCTGCCAAGTGTGACATTACTATCCAAACACTCAACCTGGTAATGGTTATTGATTATCAAGGCCACAGTCCTTTAAATCTATAAATGGAAACTTCTATGTGAACTAATTACAGAAAAAAGCTACCACTTTTCAGGAGATTTCCATTTCACCTTTGTTTCCCCTCTCTAGTCCTTTGTCTCTTATGAATACACTGACATATATTCCCAACACCTTGACACAGGGAAACTGTTCTAGGATTCTCTACTAGGTTAAACAAATTTTTTCTAAGCCTTTTGTGCCAATACACCAGATTTCAAATGCTTACACCGCACATAACCACAGGCAAATATTTTCTTTTTGAGGGAAAATAAGGGAGAGAAGGAGTCTTATCTAATAAATATTGAAAAATTGTAAAAACACATATTCTTAACACTTTTTAAGGAATTTGGCAAGTTGAGACATTTCTAAAATAAAAAACTATAAACTTTATAAATCACCAGCTCAACAAAATAATGAACACATTTTCTTGCACCAACTTTCTTAATGATGAATGAATAGTATCATGATTTTTTACCAAAATGTCAATAATGGATCTCCTTGACCCTTCATCTGTGTCTGATAATTCTTAGTCGCACCTTCGCATTCCAGTATCGATTTAACAATGCCTACTGAGAATGGAGATTGACCTTTGGCATCTTCTTAAACTGACCAATGTTGTACCAATTATTAGGCATGAAATCACACTGCCTGAGGAGAAAAAACAAAAAATAAATCACGAAACTCCCCTCCCCTACTAAGTAGACATTAAAATATTAAATAATACTCAGTATGTTCCTGATGAAACCATTAGTAAAGTATGGAGAAGATTATTACTAACATGGTTCCCACATCTTACAGCTTCCAAAAGTACAAAGAAATTATCTCAGAGGAAGCAATAGCCCAACTGACCAATTTTTTCAGGATATTTTCGATAAACAGTTATGGGAGTTCATTGCTGTTAATCTGACTTTTTTCTGCAGTTATGAGAGATGTTTTCAATTTAAAAGTAAAAGGGTTTAGAATAAAGAATATTTTTTTCCTAAGTAGAATTTCTTGTTTACCTCCAAAATAAATCTAAACTTTGCAATGACTTCATTCCACAGGAACTACCAAAATTTCTTCAGGATCTTTCTTCAACTGATGCCGATCTGCCTTGGAACCGAGCAAAAAACCGCTTTCCAAACATAAAACCATGTATGTGCCCTTATTGCCTCTGGTTTCCACCTGCAAAATATTTTAAAATGAGCACCAAATGCATGTTAGCCTTTTTATTTCTTAAACCTATTATATTACATATTAATCGAATTATAATAATGTATTTTATTAGCAGTAAATTTCAAATTGTATCTCTCTTGCTTTGTTAGTCTTTAGTAAAGATAACGTACATAATTTTCAGCTTGTTCATACAAGGTTCACTTATGCAGGTGCAAGAAACTGTAGACCTAATAGTTTCTTAGCTTTGTAATTTAACCCAAGTAATGAATCTCTCTAACATCTTCCTACAGATCTAGTTCTCCAGTGAAAAGAGAAACATGTAACTTTGTGCATTCATTTCCCTTAAAAGCAGGGCAGTACTTTCTTATAGAATATAAAGGATGCATTGCAAAATATTCCTTGAAGATCAAAGTAAATGTGTGATTACCATGATTGGTTTTACAAAGGAGGCAGGGTAGTGCTTCACCATAGTAAACAAAACTTCATTTTTCAATCAGTAAGAAAAGAAACTATATTATCACTAAGAATTAGCAGTGATGTGAAAGGAAAAATAGAACATTCTTCTGTTCATAGTAGCTGTATATTTGATGTTACATTTTTTTTGAACAGATGTGCCTCCTATCTATATTCTGATTCAATATTGTTGTGATATTCTAAAATACTGTTAATACTGTTTCAAAATCTAGAATTTAAAAGTATTCCCAATTTTAAAGTATTTTTAATAAATACACATTTTTCTATGGTCTGTGCATTTTCAAAACCATATTGGGAAAATTCCTTACTTAAGAATTTAACTCTTCTGTCTAGAAAGACACGGATTTGAAGAAGGATACAATAGCAGAGTGTAAAATCATAAAGGATGTTAGATAGGAGGACATGGACCAAATTCTGATATTCTAGAACTCAAGGATAACGGAGGTATGAAGTAAACAAATTTAGGGAAATGTGATATAGGAAGTAGTAATCTAGTGGAATCAGCTAATTCTCAAGAATTAGGATAGGATGAAAATGCAAATAGCTTTAATCACCCCAAATCCCTTCTGGAACAAAGAAAATCATAGGTAAATGACGTTAGGTGCAAGTTGACAAATCAAACACTATTGTAGGAAGTAAGGAATGTTAGTATAGAATCTCTAAGTTTCTATGGCACGAAGTTTCTCAGTAGGTCCTTTTGTTTTCCTTTCCAGAGTTAACCTGGGTTGGATGCATCATAAATTTGAGAGATGGAAATTCTCATGTCTTTATATTTGTCTCTACCTAAATTTCTTTGGTACTGTCTGCTTCATGTTTATTCAGTGCTCTTCTGTGAAAATAAACACTGAAATCTAACTGAAAGACAGTTACTGGGCACCTGGGTGACTCAGTTGGTTAAGGGTCTGCCTTCAGCTCAAATCATGATTTCAGGGTTCTGGGATCAAGTCCTCCACCAGGCTTCAGCAGGAAGTCTGCTTCTCCCTCTGTCCTTCCCCCAACTTGTGTGCTCCCAAGTTCTCTCTCTCTCTCTTAAAAATCAATTAATAAGAAATCTTTTAAAAAGACAGTTTCTATGGAATATTTAATATTTATTTACAATCATATATTTGGCCGAAGTAACTTATAATATATCAGTATAGATAAAATAAGCAAACCAATAGTTAACTTATTTCCAAAGACCAAAGAGTATCTAATTTAAAATACATAAAAATTTGAGGCATTAGCAAGATTTTTTTTTTTTTAAGATTTTAAGAGAGAGAGTGTGTGAGCAAGAGTCGGGGCAGCGGGAGAAGGAGGGAGAGAATCTCAAGAAGAGCATCCACTTCTGCCCAATCACGGAGCCTGACATGAGGCTCAATCTCTCAACTCCAAAACCATGACCTGAGCCAAAATCAAGGGTCAGACACCCAACTGACTGAGTCACTCAGGCAACCCAAGATATTTTTGAAATGTGACGTTTCAATCTTTTATTATTAAGATCCCAGTGCATTATTATCTGGATTCACATCATGGCTGTAAGAAAAGTCAGACAAATAGAGCTTATTACTTATAGAATAGGAAGAGAATAAGAGTGGTCAATGAAAATAAATAACCTTAAAACAACAAGAAGACCTGAAAAGTATGATTGCCCAGTTTCTTCAAATCTGAGGCTAAGACAAAAAATAATTGTTGATGATGGAATTATGTTATAAATCAAGGGTGTTTGGGATATTATCATTGGCATTTCCTACATTTTTCACCCTTGCTAGAGTCAAATGGATAATGTCCAATTGTTTTCTGCTTTCTTTTTGATTTCAGTATAGAAAACTTATGGTAATTTTTCAAATGTATTAACATCTACATTCAATATCCTTTAATGGATTTGTAGGGAAATTATTTTCTTAACTATACTCTTAGGGAATTGGAGGTCCTGTAAGAAATAATTTTGTTAAAAAAAAATAATAATTTTGTAGGTAGATTTCTCTATTTTTCAAGAATGTGATGAGAATAATTTATTGATTCAACTAATATGTACTGCCTGCTATATAGTAAAAACTCTAAGAATGTGTGGGCTCTGATCAAACCTCCTGGGCTACAATCCTGTGTACCTACTCACTGCCTTAGTGACTAGACATGTTATTCAGTGGGGCCCACCTCATAAGGTTATTGGGAAGATTAGATGAAATCATTATGTAAATCACTCTGCTCAGTACAGGAACATGGAAAGCTCTCGATGTTAATTCTTATGATTGTTAGTAATCAATAGATTGCTTATTTTTAAAAGCTGTTAACTTTCTGGGTGAATAAGATTTAATAACAGGCTCTTACGGACTATAGTCTGGATATAACAAGCCCACTTGCCTAACCTGAGTGAGAAGGCGAGCTGTGAACTCACAGCCACCTCTTTGGGCAAGTACACCCTGGCCACACACACACACACACACACACACACACACATCCCACAAGCAAATGAGATGTTTAAACTTAATATATTCTCCCACTGTGCTTGCAGAAAAGCCATTAAGCTGAAGAAACGTTTTTTTCTCCCGTAGAGAATGAATTCATTTTAATAGACTCTGAATTTTAGCTTGAGACAGCTTAGCGAAGTGCATTGTTTCCCCTGAGTAATGTAGGAAGTAGGATTTCAAATATCACAGTGCATTTTAGAAGATATTAGCTTACAGGGCTTTAAGATACTAGAATTAGCATCAAATGCTTGCAGAAGAGATTTCCAAATCTCTGTTTGACAGGACGCTATGACCTTCAGAAATGTTCCAACACCACGAAGAAAAGTTTTAGCTTGCTGTTGACTCAGATAGTTCCAAGCAGGCATATCGCATGTACAGAAACCTGAAGGCTTCCCTTCCTAAGTTACAGGACTAGGCGCAATGTCATTAAAATAGTTAGATCATACCAAATTCAAAGTCTTTGGGACATAAATCATTTTGCATAAATTTGCTTAAACATTCCCCAACTCTAAGCATATCAAGCAGGTCATTTGAATCACTAACAATACAGCAAAGCCATTTAACAAGTAACATGTGCTTAAGTTTTATCAAGTCCTATTCAGCTTTAGAAGTTCCATAAGCTTTCATGTAAGTTTTCCTCAAGGGGATTCTACAAAATAAATATTATAACTATATATTATAGATGAGGTAATGAAGCAGCAGAAAAGTTAAGAAATTCACTTAAAGCCATTTATATTTGAGTGGCTCTAAAGGAATGGCCATTCATTTGAATTCTGGAATTCAAACCCAAACCCATTTACCTGTTTTCCTCCACTACTGAGTGCTTTCCCAATGAGATTTAAAAAAAATTCAGGGCGCCTGGGTGGCGCAGTTGGTTGAGCGACTGCCTTCGGCTCAGGTCATGATCCCGGAGTCCCGGGATCCAGTCCCACATCGGGCTCCCAGCTCCATGGGGAGTCCGCTTCTCATTCTGACCTTCTCCCTTCTCATGCTCTCTCTCACTCTCTCACTTTCCTAATAAAAAAATAAATAAATAAATAAATAAATAAATAAATAAAATCTTTAAAAAAAAAAATTCAAAATAATTATGTAGTAATAGGTATTTTGTATCATTTCCATGCCTAGCTAAACTTAGCACTGGACATTCCAATTGAAATACCCATCATAATACCAACTTGGTAAAATCCTCAGAAAAAATAATTTGAACCCTTTTTTTGAAGAAAAATAATGATTAGGGGACATCTAGTTTTGTCAGATCTTAAAAATAGTCTAAAGAACAATAATTAAAAGTTTGGTATTAAAGAAAGAATGGGCAGATTAATGGGAATGAATAAATAGTCCAGAAATAGTCTTAGAAATGCATGGAGAAATCTAGTGTATAAGTGTGGTACTTTGAATAAGGAGGGAATGATGAAATGTTAACAAACTGAGACTTCATTGTTCCAAATGGCAACAGAGAAACAAACAATAGGAGATAGATTTTTACCTAGTTCCATAAAAAATAATAATAAATCCCAATGGAAGATTTGTAAAAATGAAAATATTGGTGTGACAGATGTGTTTGTGTGAATAACACATGAAGCCATCATGATGCCATAAGGAAAAATAATTTGAATTTTGATTATTAAAAAATGTACATTTTATGTATGATAAGGTAGCTAGCTACATTGATGGAAAGGGTCAAAAAGACAAGAAAATTTCAATACGTGTTATATATTAAATATGTAATATGATATATTTTTGTATAAAATCTTTTAAATAGAAAAATAGTATAATATGAAATGGCCATTAATTAAAATGGTATTTAAAATGGCCAATACACAAGCAAAGAAGCTCAGCTGAATTGTTTTCATATTTAAGGAAATAAGAATAAATATTATGAAAAAGAGAATAAATATTTGGAGACATCAATTTGTATCTATCAAAATATCATGAACTAAAATGTTTAACATTATCTTGTGGTAGTGTAAGAGGAAACAGAGTTCTTCAAACACTTTTCAAACACTTTAGAGTATGAATTGATATAATGAGAGAACAATTTGGCAATATCTTTCGAAATTTGAAATGCATGACAGGATTTGGGAATTTTACTGCTGGTAATGTATTCTACAAATACACTACAACATATATGCAAAAAATTTGTTATATTTATTTATCATTTTATAATAACAAAATGAGGGAATCATCATGAGATGTTAAATTAGCATATTATAGTCAAACAATGAAATATGATATGGCTGTTTAAAATAATGACGTAAGGGCACCGGGGTGGCTTAGTTGTTAAGCCTCTCCCGTCAGCTTAGGTCATGGTCCCAGGGTCCTGGGATTGAGCCCCGCATCAGGTTCCCTGCTCAGCAGGGGAGTCTGCTTCTCCTTCTCCCACTCCCCCTGTTTGTGTTCCCTCTCTCGCTCTCTCTGTCAAATAAAGAAATAAAATCTCAAAAGTAAATTAAATAAATAAATAAAATAATGACCTAGACATTTTTTGTTTATGATTATATGGAAAGATACATAGGTGAATGAAAAAAAAATACAGGTGAATGAAAAAAAATACAGGTGAATGAAAAAAATTGCAGAAAAGAATATTTATCACTCCATTTATGGTTAATTTTTGTAAAATTGTATAGATTCTAGAAATATATACAAAAAAGTAGTCATTGTCTCTGGGTAGCGAAATAAGAGGGAATAAGAGGGAACTTCTACTTTAATTTTACTACCATCTATAATGTTCAATGTTACATCATTAATTTCTTTGTGTTACTTTTATAGTAAAATCAAGTAGTGGCAACTTAAATAATGAATTAGCATTACCATCTTATATTTTCCTTTAGATAATAATAACAGAGTGAAGCTGATAGCTGATGCTAGTATTCCAGGATCGGATTATATTAATGCCAGCTATGTTTCTGTAAGTTGCTACTTTTTATGTTTTATATTCTTACAAAACATAAATACTTCAATTATATTACTCTTCCAACTATTTTAAATAAGAAATTTATTATAAACTCTATGCATTTTACATGCCAATTCCTTATAGCAACACTAGGTACCCCCATTTTATAGATGGGGAAATGGGGGCTCATAATAGAGATTGCAATTTACCAACAATCACTCCACTAATAAGTGACAGATATATAACTTCAAGCTACATATCCCCAGGCCTTTCCTCTATTTAATGTTTGTCAGTATATTCTTTGTACACAATGATGTCTGTCAATCTCTCTTGTAAAGAAAAAGTCAAATAGACAGTTATGTCCACACAATATAAAAATTTTATGCTCTTCTTGCCACCTAGATTTTCAGTCCTTCAAGGAGACTACAATGTCATGTTCTTCTTTGATCCTCAGTTACCTGTAGAATGTGCACTCCATTGTAGCTGCTCAAAAAACATAAATGAACCTACGTGGGATGAATTGTGACATGCCTAATGAACTATCTGGCACATCATAGATAGTAAATGCTTGCTGTATTGGATTAAAAATTGCATGAAACCAAAGTGTTTTAGGGATCTCTCTCTCCCTCTCCTTCATGGCTCCTTACACTCTTAGTGCTCATCACTATCACAGGTACATGGAAACTTGAAATGCACCCAAGACCTGCACCGGGGTTGACACATAGAATTGCCCTTGCCCTTGTGGTTATTAAATTCAACCATTCATCTCAGAGCAGTTTCTGAAAAAATCCTGATAATTAGATGTTAGCCCCTTTTGGAATTGATTCACCTACTTCCTCCTAAAGCAGATGATTCAGTCTCTGAACAGCTCCAATATACAATTGTTTTCTTAAAAACAAGATATGCTCCCTTATATTTTCACCCACTGGCTTCAATTCTAATGTATAGCAATGTTAGCCATCCTTATTATGGTGACCCTACTGACACTTGACGGTTTCCCCTAGTGTCCACAGTCTTGTATTCTTTTCTTATTCATCACTCTCAGGCCTGCCCTTTGGTCCCACTGGGACTTTGCTTCTGTGTTGCTCCATCCTTTCCCCATTAATGTAACTTGTTCTGTGTCCCATGCCCTTGGAATCCCTGTTAAGGTGGAAAATTTCATTCTAAATTCTATATTGGTTGATAATGACTCCAGAATTGAAATCATATATCGGGTCTTAATGTGAAAGGAATACATAAAGGGAGAATTTAAGATTTCTTAATAGGGGAAATGAGGGAAGGTTTGTAAAAGTTAAAGCATCCTTTGAATTCCAGCCTATTTTTATGCAAGAACTTTAAATCCATTTTGAAAAACCACACACATTTTCTATTGTGCTGACATATTTTAGTCATTTATCAAATGATTGACTCCCTTGAAAAAGTAATTCTTCTCTAAAGATTTTGGTGAAATCTTGTGCTTACTAGTTTTCATTACAGGCCAAACTCCATACTATGTTGAAGTTTTACTTTGATTTACAGAATGATGCATATATGCATTTAAATTTAATAATTGTGCTAGTGATCATGTTTCGTGATAATACAAACTACAAAAAAATAGAACAGGGCAAGGACAAATGGTTGTATAAGTGATCTATTGTTTTGTACCATTTTTATTCATTAATAAGTAGGTGCAAAAGAATAACTCACATTCTCTAATGTTCAACCAGATATAGTGTGACAATACAGGGTATGAGTATGATTAGAAAGGAAACTGACAGTTTTAGTAGGTGTAACTAAACCAAACAGATTTACATAAACAAAGGAATATTCATGAACACCCAGTGCCCCCTCTAAATATTAGAGGTTGTCAGGAAACAGCCATAAGAAGATGATAATGTAGGCTGAGCAATAAAACTAAGAATTCTGAATATATATATCCTGCTATAATCAAGTGATGTTGTAATATAATAAATCTTACAACAAAGTCTCTATGACCCATATGTAATGATATGCATAATCATTACTGAGCTTCACAGAAGGCCCACATGGAAAACATCTTAATGTAGGTTAAGGCAGATTTCAGAATTGGAGTGGAAGTATATTGTTGCTCTTCGCTCTTAGATAAATCTCCCTTGCTTGGAATTCCAGAAACAGATGGAAATAGAAAAACCATGATACCATAGTGGCCCTCATTTCACCATCCCCAGATTCAGTCAATCTTCCCTCAGAAAGAGTGAAGACTTCTCAGAAAGAAAGGTCTGATGCATCAATTCCCCCCACCTCCCCAGTTTTATTCCATGGCACCTGCATTTGAAAGTTCATGAACACTTGTTCTAGGAGCAAAAGACAGAGGCCATCTACAAATGGATTCTGGATTCCTATATGTCCTCGTGCTAGAGAAAAATGGAGGAGAACCATAACAGGAGGTAGGGGAGAAAACAAAATAACTAGTCTTCAGATGGAAGAGCAAAAAAACTAATGTCTGGGGAGAGGAAAAGGGAGAAGTGATGTACTTTAAGTACATCTAAGGGATATCCTTTAAGATTGGGAAACTCCAGGTCAGGGTCTGTAACTAGGTTAATATATCTTTACCTCTCTACCCTTAGCTGTCCTTAAGAATTGTGATCCCAAGTTAGGACTCACAGGAAGCTTGGAACATTTTGATGATGGATGGACTGTGGGAGAGAGGTAGGGCGGGAAAGAGATACTGCATCCCTGTAAACAGCCACTAACTTTACAAATGAGTTTAGAAAGGTTTTCAAGAGAACTGACAATGAAAATATTATAATAGAACAAGAGAAAGGCACCAAACCCTCACAATTATCTCTACTCAAGATGCCTGAAATTACTTTAACCTGAGAGATTTTTATCATGACTAGAAATTAAAGATTAAAGGCCATGATGCAAAAGAGATGTAATAACATCAGAAACATCAGAGTTGTTCCCATGTTGATAGAATATTATAGTACCAAAGAACATTTAATCTCTGAGAAAGGAAAATGTAGATGACCTGGAGGAACATTTTATAAATTGATTCCTGTTAATTGTCCTCATTCTTGAGACACTTTCTTCATTTGGCATCCAGGACATCATTCTCTCAATTTTCCATTTACAGCTTTGACTCATCTCAGTGTCATTGGTTTTCTGTTTTCTCCTCCACCACCAAACACTTGAATTATCTAGAGCCCAATCCTTGAAATTACTGTTTCTTTCCAAATCCATTTCTTTGATAATTTCATCCATTCTTGTGTTTTAACTGAAATCTATGTGATGATTACTTTCAAATTTATGTCTCCAGTTTGCATTTCTTCCTGAATTCCAAACTTATATACCCAATTGCCTTCATGATATTCCCTCTTGAATATCTAACAAGGATTTCAAGTTTAATAGGTCCATAATGAATTCCTAATTTTCCCTTCAAACCTGCAAATCCCAAAGTCTTCCCAGACTTCCTTTAAAATTTTTACTGATTCTTATACCCAATATCCAGTCCATCAGCAAATTTTATTGACTCTGTCTTCAAAATATATCCAGATCCTATCACTTCTCACCATCCCCCCTGTTATCACCCCAACTAACCCCTTGGTTGTATCATTGAAATAACCTTCTAGCTATTCTCCTTTCACCTTTTAACCCATAAAGGCCTGTCTTCTTACAGAAACCAGAGTAAAACCGTTAAACCATACACTCTATATGTTCAAAACCTTTCAACAGCTTTCTAGATCATCCTGAGTGAAAACCAAAGTCTTGTAATTACCTTGCTAGGACCTAAAGCACCCTTATCCTCCCTCCTCTGTTCTTTATTATGTCATCTTCTATAACTGTCCCCTCCTCATTTACTCTGCCGTAGCCATTAAGTGCTCATAGAAAATTCTAGATACATTTTTCCTTTAATGTTGTTGCACTTGACTTTCTACCAGAAACACTTTACCCCAAATCCTGCAGAGTTTACTCCCTTACTTCTTCAAGTCTTTCCTTAGATATCATCAGTGAGTCTTTTCTGAACATCCTATTTTCTGAAAACTCTCTCTCATAACACTTACTCTTTTAAAGGTTCTATGTAATTGCTTAACAGACTTATTTATGGACTTAATGTCTATCTCCCCTAATATGTAATAAATAATATAAATATCAATATATTTATATAAATATAGAGAATATAAAATAACTAAGAATGGGAATTTTAGTGTCTTTTGTCAGTGATGAATCCCCAATTCCTAGGACAGTGCTTGGCACATAGTAGGAACTCATAAATATTATTTCAATGGAGGAATGTACATATTTTAATACTGTAAAGGAATTGACCAAAATATTAATGGCACTTCATTCTGGATAGTGAGATTGTGGGTGAATTCCACATTCTATTATATATTTTATATTTTTATATATTTGTATTTATATATTTATATATTTTGTATATTTTTATCTATTACTCAAAAACTAAAAAGTACTGTATATATAAATGTTGATTTAATGTTGTAATTATATCGTTCTAGGGCTACTTATGTCCAAATGAATTTATTGCCACTCAAGGACCATTACCAGGAACAGTTGGGGATTTTTGGAGAATGGTATGGGAAACCAGAGCGAAAACATTAGTAATGCTAACACAGTGTTTTGAAAAAGGGAGGGTAAGTTATTTGAAAATCTTTTCACAAGATGTTATTTTACAGTTGTCTTAATATATGTGTGACAATTTCAGCTAATACTGTGAGTCATCAATAACTTGGACATCTATAAGGCAGTTTTAACTTAGTAGAAATAACTGTGATTATGGATCCATATAAAAAGGGTTCTTATGACTGGTAATTTTCTCTGAATACAGATCAGATGCCATCAGTATTGGCCAGAGGACAACAAACCAGTTACTGTCTTTGGAGATATAGTGATTACGAAACTAATGGAGGATGTACAAATAGATTGGACCATCAGGGATCTGAAAATTGAAAGGGTAAAAAAAAGGGAAGGGAGGGCAACACAATAGTAAATATGAATGCTCTGTCTAAAAGTAAAATTAATTTCTATAACTGTCCCTTGCTACAATACCTCTATATTCAACAGTGCTTTCCTATTATCTTCTACACAGAAATTTTTAGTCGATAAATGACTTCAATATCTAGGTCACTGTGTTTAATTCCAAATCTTATGGTTAAAGTTTATATTAACCAATGAGCATCAAATTCTTAGGTAGACAAGGGGAAAAAAGGAAATAACTAGATCATTAGGTTTTTCTTTGATGAAGAGACTATCATATGTGACTTAAAACAGGAATTTCCCTAATCAGTCATATCTTCATTTTAACAATTTGATTTTCTATTTAATCCAGAACCGATACAGAAGATAGAGTATGAGATCCCACTTTATCAGTTCATATCAATGCCTATACGGACAGAAAGTGGCACTTTTTTTACACTTTCTGATGTTATCAGACACTCAGTACTTGTGTTTTGAATAATAGGTGAATGTGTTTATTTAATTTTGGATCAAAATTATTTTAAAATCTGCTATTCTGTGCTACCAAATGTTACACTACATTTGAATATAAACACTATATTATTGTCTGTTTGCCAGCTTTTTTATTCTTTTCATTTACACTGGTGGCAACTTGCTTTATTATAGCAATCATAGGAGATCTATCTTGCAGGAAATCATGAAAAAAAGGTTCCTCGGTTTGGTAAATAGTCATTTTTATAAGATCCCCTTCAAAAGCTAGGATGTCAGCTGCTTTAAACCTTCATCATGATACTTTAATAATCATATCATGTTTCTTTCATCTGTCACATTACTTAGCATGGAGATTGCATGACTGTTCGACAGTGTAACTTTACTGCTTGGCCTGAGCACGGAGTCCCTGAAAACAGTGCCCCTCTGGTTCACTTTGTAAAATTGGTTCGAGCAGGCAGAGCACATGACACCACACCCATGATTGTTCACTGCAGGTAAGGAAGATACTTCCAGAACCTTATATGGAACACTAGATATGGTCTTTAAAGTCAATGTGGCCCTTTTATTATCATGATACCGTTGATTATTTTCTGGCAGAATGTTAATGTAACTTCATTCCAATTTCCAGTTTTCAGATGTTTTACTGGTTATAATGGATCCAACTTTAGCTTTATAAAAGGTTAGATGGCAAAAATAAAATGAGTAGTGAAAGTGTCTAAAAGCAAGGGAAAGTATCTTACTAGTAAAGGAATCTTCCTAAACTTTTGACTGGATTATGCCTCTCAAAGGAAAGTCTTTATTATTTTTTTTTAAATTGTAACCCCTCATTGATGTGTGTGTATGTGTGTGTGTAGGATTTTAAGAATTTTACAAATAAACATCTGATCCTTTTGTATTTCAATTGGCATTAGTCTACTACCATAATTTGATTTTTTTTCGTAAAAGCAAATTTTTAGATTTATGTTATAGAGAATAAAAGAAAATGAACTTTAAAATAAAGATCAAATTAAGTGACCAACCCAAGTATGACAACAATTTTTGCAAACTTTAGCTACACACGTCTTCCTTTGTTAGATCTTTGAACATGCTTAAGAAAATGTAACTATAAATTGAAGTTTTTCTCCACTTTATTTTTATTGGTATTTAACACTCTCAGAAAGAAAACTCAAGGTTGTTTAGAATTCAAGGTTTTCCCTAGACAGATGGATTTGATTGTTTTCTAACATAATAAACCTAAGTAAGTCTCAACTTGAGCCTCTTCAACAATTGGTTTGTCAATTAGGGGAAAAGTAGGTAATAATACACTATTTTATGATGTGGCTTACATGAGATACCTCGAAAGGGTAAATTCTTAGAGACAGAAAATAGAATTGTGGTTACCTGGGACTCAAGGGAGAGAGAGAAGGGTGGTTATTATTTAATGGGTACATTGTCTAATTAGCTGTTTAATGAGATCATCTGTTTGGGACAATGAAAAAATTCTGGAAATGGATGATGGTGACTGTTGCACAGCATTGCGAATGTGCTTAACACCAACTGACTCGTGTACTTAAAAATGTTTAAAATGGTAAATTTATGTTATGTATCCTTCACTGCAATAAATATTTTAAGTAACAGTATCTTAGTCACATTTATAATTAATGCATTATTAGCTATAATAATTCTAATAATTGATAATTTTTTCTAACAGATCCTATAATTAATGTGGTTAAAGATATAAGATAATATCAGTCCATCCAAATTATTACTCTTATTTAGAGGAAAAAACTCGCCATGTAGTTTAAATGATTATATATTTTCCAGGAATATTGTGGATTTTTTTAAATTATAAGGGTAATACACAAATGCTTGCTTATTATAAGATATCTAAATAATGCTTAGATTTAAAAGCATATAGAACAAAAAATTAAAGTGTCATTTTTGCCCTCCCAATTCCATTTCCCCTCCCTATACATCACATTTTCAGCAGAATAGTGTATAGTGTAAATAGAGTAAGAGTTTTCTTCTAAAGTCGATGATTGCTTTTAAGCTGGGTCCTTGATGATTAAAAGCTTTAATGGACAGTAGCTGCCTTCAGCTTCTCTGTATCTTGCACATACACTGCCACTGACACGGAAGTCCGTTAGAAAAGTACCTAATATTACCCTTGTACCCTCAGAGTAGAGAGCAGATAGTAGCTACACTGTAGTAAACGGCATAATGCATAGACTTGTCAAATCACTGTTGTTCACTGAAACTAATGTCACACTGTGTGTCAACTATATACTTCAATACATAATAAAAGAGAATCTCCTTCTTTGTGATTGAAATGGATAAGAGAGTTCAGAAAAAAGTATGCTCCTATTAATAATTCTCTTTTAGTATCATTTAAAACTGTCTACTAAATTTTTGTCTCTAACTCCAAATTCTCACCTCAACTCAGACATACATTGAACTGCCAATTCGATGTGACAACCTGAATGACCACAAAACTGAAAATTTGATGTGTCTAAAACAGAAAGCTTGACTCAATCTCCAGACTCACTCCTCCTCCTCATCTCCCATCTTGGTAAATGGCAGATCCCTTCTGTGTGGCACCAAAACCCTGTAGTCATCCTTGACTCTGCTCTTCCCCTCAAGTTCCACCTGCAGCCCTGCAGCAGACACTCTGATGCCTCGCCCCTCTCGCCTCCCCACTGCACTCTTCCCACCCTGGGCTCCTGGCTCCCCTTCAAGCACACAGAACAGGTGCCACTCAAACCTCTTCCTGCCCCCACTCCTCTGGGCTACAGTGCTCCCCTCCCAGACACCCACACTGCGTGCTCTCTTATGCAAGCTTCTTTTCAAATATTACATAATCAGAGATGCCTTCTCCTTAACCTGATTTATCTGTCTTCGCAGCACTTATTGCCACCAGGCACATTCTATGCATGCTTACTTAGCTGTGCCCTGCCCTTCTCTGTCCTCTAGAGAGTAAGCTCCGTAAGTTCAGGGACTCTGTACTGTTCACAGCTGTACCCCAGCTCCTCAGGACAGGGTCTGACACCCAAGATATATTGCATGATGTCATGACAGATTCCACTGTTCAGCATATGTGTGTATGCCTTGCCATAATTGAATTTACGTTGCAATGCTCATTATTTCTTACATGGTTGAATCATGAGATATTGCTAAGATTCGACTATTTCTTACCTACAAAAATGGTACTTTTATGTTGTTCAAAGTAACATTTATAAGACTCGGTGACCTGCCAAACGTCTTTTGTTGTTCTTTTTATATTTGCTTCCTAGGTTAACCATTCAAATACCAAGATTCTTATCCTTCTAATGGGAATTTCTGCATAAATCTCGTCAAGTTTATCAATTCACAGTTTCTATGGAGCACATACCAGTCCCTGGGTATTAAACTAATTTTTTAAAACGAAATAGCTTTTCAATGTTATTATCTATAAGAAGTAAAAAAAAAATCTAGGAAAAGGAAGTGAAAAGAACACATGAGGGATTACCAGTAAGATGCAGAGAAAATGCCATAAGGCTAAATAGTGGACGTTTTTAAAGTTTAGCATTTCTATTGGTAACCAAAAATACATTCAATACAAAGTTTCTGGAGTTAAGAATTCCCAACTATTTTTTAAAAGATTTTATTTATTTATTTGAGAGAGTGAGCAAAAGAGAGCATGAGCTGGGGGGAGGGGCAGAGAGGGGCCAGCAGACTCCCCACTGAGCAAGGACCCAGGACCCTGGGATCATGACCTGAGCCAAAGACACTTAACTGACTGAGCCACCCAGGCGCCCTATGAATTTTCAACATTTTTTAAAAAACTCTTCTCTATACTTCTCCAACTACGCCCCTTACAATGTGAAAGAAGAGGAAAATTTCAACTGGAAAAAACAGATGAAACAAAGCAAAACCTCTAACATTTGATAGAGTGCTAATGTTAATCATCTTGATCTATCTAGGTAGTCTTGGTAACAATACAAATCTAAAAGACACTCCAAAAAAAGTTCCTCCAGATAAGAAAAGGACCTCTTTAGAACTTATTACTGCCATAGTTGACTTTCTTCATCACTATCAATATGATGAACAACATTCGTATCATTTTATTCCTCCCGCAGTGCTGGAGTTGGAAGAACTGGAGTTTTTATTGCTCTGGACCACTTAACACAACATATAAATGACCACGATTTTGTGGATATATATGGATTAGTAGCTGAACTGAGAAGTGAAAGAATGTGCATGGTACAGAACCTGGTAAGAGAGCTAAACCGTGTTCAGTGTCAGCTCTGGAATTGCTACAAGGGAGGATCTTAGTAGCAGCAGTCTGGTTGGGCGTGGACTTGAAATTTTGTTTGGAGAGCAGACACTCTCTTTTTCTACATGATGAACCTCCTAGAGGGGAAGAGGTTTGGGAAGGGCATTCCACGTGGGCCAGTCACCCCTCAGTACTGTTACTGACTGCTCATCCTAGCTTGTTTATACGGATAGGCATATAGAAAGTAATTCAAAAATCGGTGTCTTTAGTATTTGGCAAATTTGGGGAGCTTAGGAAATGAATCAATTTCTTTTATAAACATGTTAAACATTATATTTGGGAAAAGTTTAAAATATTGACTGTTATGGGATTCCATGTATTTCACTTGTCCCTAGTTATCCCTATTGTATATTAGTACAAATAACACTTGTCATAGCATCTTATTAGCTAACTGCCTGGGAGTTTTTTGTTTTGTTGTTTCGGTTTAAAGGCAAAAAAACACATTTATAAAATACAGTATAATGGTAATGAGACAAAAACACTGAGTGTCTAGTGAGTTCCATCTTCTATAATAATACTTTACATGTATTATCTTATGTAATCCTTTATTTGTAAAGCAATGTCAATAAAACTAATTAGCGACTAGGTATTATTGGCTTTGCTTTACAAATAGGGAAGCAGATGTTCCCATTCAAAGAATTTAAGTGATATTTCAAGATTATAAAATTAATGTTTCAGAACCAAAATTCAAGCCAAAGTCTAACTATAATATGTAAAATTTTTCTCTGTATATTTGGACTGATATTTCTATACTCTTCAAATGCAAGTTTTCTCACAGTAAATATATAGATCTTCTGTAATACTATTTTCTGCAATACCTACTAAAAAACACATACAGCATCACAGTTGTTAAAGCTGTGAGAAAACAGGTTCTTTGCTAAATAAGTTTGAAAAGAAGTTAAACTGATCTTAGAATTTCTTAAAGCCCCTATGCGACTTGACAGTTATATTGACATAATAAATTACATTGACAATTATATTGAAATTATAAATCCAGAGCCCTTGTGAACATTATTTCCCAAAATTACATGATTGTGAAATCCTTTGACCCCAGAACCTATAATGTCATGTAGGGGAACACTAATGTTCTTAGAAAGATGCTGCTCTAGACCAGAGACATTTAAACTTTGTGGACTGCTGTGAATGTTTGAGCATCCAACTCCAATAAATCTATATTTATTTTTTAAATGTAGATTGAACAATTACATCAATTATAAAGCATATATATACAAAATGAGAAATTAAAGATCATATAAGC
Organism: Nasua narica; assembly: GCA_028533885.1. Classification (NCBI taxonomy): domain Eukaryota; kingdom Metazoa; phylum Chordata; class Mammalia; order Carnivora; family Procyonidae; genus Nasua; species Nasua narica. The sequence continues at coordinate 86,373,227 of CM052807.1, forward strand.
AATATTTTGAAATCCTGCTAATTGTGATGCCTTCATATTATCATTAAAATAATGATACATAGCACAAGATAATTCTGTTTCAATAATGATTTAAAATATATATTCTAAATTATTTATAATTTTTAAAAAAGTGATCTAGATTTTTGTCAGATTTCCTTACATTGTTGTTTTTACCTCATAGAATGACTATAAGTTTATTCTAGAAGCACAAAGAACATCAGCCCTGCCATTTCCTTGTCATTCACCTGGGCTCACATGATAAATATTACCTTCAATCCATAGTTTCTTTGTAGGAATCTTTTTAAGCCACTGCAATTTTGTGATGGTTAGGTAAAACTAGGTGATGTAATCCATATGCATTCCCTTATATGCTGAAGGGGAACAAAGGAGTGAAGTACCACTCTTTCTTTGGGATATTTCAGAAATGGAACATAACTTGTGACCAGGGTTGGCTTCCTGGGTGTACCCCCTGCACAATCTCACAGGGCCCCCATACTCAAAAGAACACTGCACCTGATTTAGTGTTTGTTGTCACTGTCTTGAAAATCTTTAATAATTTTTGAGGGAGGAAATTCTCATTTTCATTTTGCAGTGGGTCTACAAATTAGGAGTTTGTTCTCAATGATAAGGGTTCCAATATCAATCCAACTATTAACTATTAACCATTATTAAAACCCAAATTCTCTTATTTTTGTTAACAGTAAGAATAAAGAGAAAGCTAATGTTTTTCCTCCCGTGTCCCTAGATTATGCGTGCGCACAGGTGCTCAGTGTTCTTGACATTGATCAAGATTGGTTAGCTGTTTTGATAGGATAGAGGGTGGGACAGATCTGGATCTTGTTTCCTTCTAGAAACTAGAGTCACTCTTCAGGTAATAAAAGTTGAAAATATTTTGCCACGCTCTATAATTTTGTGGAACCGAACTTTGTAAAGAGTGTGTTCAAGAATACCTGTTAATAATTTCACACAATTTAGTACGCCATATATGCTCTCAACTTCATACATTATGATTGTTTAACCAGCCCAAGCAACATGTTACAGTTGGGTAGGGGATGGAAAGAGCATGAATTTTGAAGTCAGAGAATTGAGTTATATTCTAGCTCGGTTGCTGAGTTAATTGCTGGCTCTGTGACTTAACTTGAGTTAAACAATTTGAATTTTTTCTCTTTTGTAAAATAGCCATGTTATACTTCTCACACGCTTATGGTCAGTATTAAATAAGAGAAAGTACTAAGGCACCAAACATGCAGTCACTGCCCAGCATGCAGCAAATATCTGACAGAATTCTGCTGGATTCCCTACTTGCTGAAAAGCTGGTACTCAGAAGCTCTCTTTCACCTGACTTCCTTCCCAGAGGTTTTGCTCATTACCATCTTTTCTCTTTGATGATTAGAAGGAAAATGACCACAGTCCTTGTCTCCAGCCCTAACAAACCAGTATTGCCTTGCACGAGAGTGGTTTCTTATTTTCCTCTGTTGCTCTTGGGAGTGATTGCAGTTTTGATGAAGAATGCCATCTCAGGACTTACTAGAGTAGCCCTGGGCAGGGGCGGGGTGGTGGGAACCACAGAACAAATTACCACTAAACAGCCGCTCTGGGGGCATGGCCCAGACCCAGGAGAGAGCTTTGAGCTCTTTCACTGTCTACCAAAAAACAGTTCATAGTAGCCCCAAGAACTTTCTGAGAGAATAGTCCTTAGTGAGATAACATCCTGAGCTGCTGTCAGTCCCTCAGATAAAGGTTAATCTGGATGAGTCCCTTTCCTGCTCTGGTTTTCCTAGAAATTTACTGATGTGAAGTCTTAGGGTAGAAGGGGGAAAAAAAAAAGCTAATATACTTGGGCTGCCTAGTTTTTTGCCAGGCACTTTACATATAGTAAGTCCCTTAAAGATCACAACACAGGTGTTATTATTCCCCCAGATGAGGAAGCTGAACATGAGACAAGTTTTATTCTTCAGGTACCATGATTATCTAAGGCAGGAACTGGAATTGAGCTCTCCACTGCCTCTTTGGCAATAACACACCATGACAAGAGGGATCTTGGAAAATATAGTTCTGCCCTTTGGAGCTCTGCCTGGCCTGCTGGCAGAGTTTAAACCCATCATTCTTTCCAGTGGAGAAAATGAGATCGGGACAGTCTGAAGCTTCACATATCAAATGTGACTTCAAATTCAAATGTGGTTTTGTAAAAACTACCAAAATGCATCAATTCAAATGACTATTGTTTTTAAAGGAATTACACTGATTCCATATATTTCTGCCAAGGATGTTATTCATCGTGTGATGTATATTTGAAAACACTTTTTTAGAATTACCTTGAGAAGTACTTTACTAGCAATTTCAACGGGATTTTCATTACTGTATAACGACACTTCATTTCTTACCAAAATTGAATCATGTAACTTGATCATCCACTCACTGACAAAACTTAATCCCTAATGACTTCTAAATGTTCTCCAAATGAAATCCTTCCTTAAATGGTAAAGGTTGGCTAGTTGTGAGAATTAAATGATACTGAGTCAACAAACATTTATTATGTAACTACTACATGCCAGGCACTATTACAGGTAATGGGAATAGAGCAGTGAATGTGACAGAATTCTGCTGTCCCAGAACTGACATTCTGTTGAGGAGATGATTGAGGAAGCATTTTGTAATCCATGAAGAAATAGATATTCGTAATAATAACCAACAGTTTCTGAAGACAGTTTCAGTAGAGGAGTTCCAAAAAGGTTTTGAGATACAGTAGCAATGGATATGGATATATAACTCTGATGATGGTCACTTTAGAAGACACCCTATTTAAATCAATTGTCAATATACATACGTATATACTAATATGTAATATGTATAGTATAAATATTGGATTATGTTCCTATAACATCAGTTGTTTCCTATGTAAAAAGGGGGGTGATTTTCTATGACTTAACCTTAAGTACCTTGGGGAAAGTCCAAACTCAGAAATGCTAACAGGTTATTGAGTTATATTGAAAAAGCTTAAAGAACCTAGATGGTACTGAATTTAGCCTAATTGTTCAGATGAAATGTTAGGAGTCCTTGTCCAGGCCATAGGTGTTTGGATATTTCAGTGATCAACTGTCTTGTACTTACAAATAAAGACCAGATACTTGATATTAAGTAGGCCAAATGTCAGGTAATTAACAGAATTGTCAAACATATTTTATATATGCTGATGGCATGTAAATGTGCTCGCTCACAAATAGTGAAAGCAAAGGTGTCATCTGCATTCCAATAGCCCTTCTAATCATTCTAACAAGAAAACTATTTATAAGGAAAATTACTTATTTAGACCTAACAAGAAAAAGGAAATTCATAAACAGATTTAAATAACCTAATTTACCACTTTTGTATAATCACATCAAGCAAGAACAAATTAGCATGGGGTTTAATAATAAGTATTAAAAAAAAAAAAAACTTGAAGCTACAAGAAGCCATAGGAATTTAGAAAACCTGATGTTTGAAATGGTACAAAATCATTTATATAGATGGTAAATTCTGTGCTTCTCGTTTAGCTATTTAACATTTTTAAATTCGGCATTACTTTTCACTGTAACAGCATAGCTCCCCTTATAAGAAAAATAATTTTTTGAAATAGTTTTTAAAAATCCACCCCACCCATTTCTTTAACCACTCTTTCTTTGGTGTCTAGGCACAGTATATCTTTTTATACCAGTGCATTCTGGATCTCTTATCAAGTAAAGGAAGTAGTCAGCCCATCTGTTTTGTTAACTATTCAGCACTTCAGAAGATGGACTCTTTGGATGCCATGGAAGGTAAACAGAGGCAATGTGTACCAATTTACTAGCAAACCAAGAGCATAAATTTAATGAAATTTAATGTTTTAGATGAAAATTTTTTAGAAGCTTGGTTAATGCACATAACAAATTTTTTTATTTCTCTCTAATCCAAGTTAGGGTAGCAGCCTCTGTATCTGCACTCTGTTTTTGCCATGAAACATTTAAATCTTTTGAACTGGTAGTTTCAGTTCTCTCTTGTGACATGTTACTTTATGTTATAGGTGATGTTGAGCTTGAATGGGAAGAGACCACCATGTAAACATCCAGACCAAAGATTACAACTGAAGACATTTTCAAATCCCAGGGGCCAAAATTTCCCCCTCACTCTTCTGAATTGAAATGTGCAACCTTAAGGAAATCTCAATGTTTCTGTTACTGTGCCTTACTAAATGGATTGACATTTTAGGAATAATTCTAGGAAATAATTCAGGGTAGTCATTTTTTTGTACAGAATAAATATGCATTTAAAATGTTTAAGAAAAGAGGTCCCAGAGATTTTTCAAGTCGTCCATATTTTTGGAAGGAGCCAAATAGAAAATCATCATTATATTAGCATGAATGTTTCCACGTAAATTTTCCCCACGTATTGGATTGCATCTTGAACAAAAGTTGTAAATGTTGATTCAGTCGTGTTATTTTGGCCTCCAAGGTGTTAACGTTCCTTGTGGATAACTTCCAGGACTGTCATCATGATCTGTACACTTCCATGTACACCCCTGTGTTTTGATTCCTCTGTTTTATGAGTGCTGAGATATCATCTCATGATCTCCAACAGCTGAACAGTAACCCCTTGACACTGCTGGGATTACTTAGCCTTTATACAACACACAGTAGCTCTTCAGGGACACTGAGGGTTATTTAAGTTGCATTGGGATCTTTAGTTGGAAAAACAAAAAGGAAAATCAAACAGTGTGATTGCTCATAAGAAGCTATAGAGTACCTTTGTACCTTTTTCAGGAAAAGTTGTACCACTCTGCTGTATCATTAAATACATGGCTATCTGAGTATTTGTCTATTAGATGTCTATTCAACCCAATATTGATAGTTTTGGAAGGTCTGTTCAGCAGAAATGTATGATGTACAGCAAGCTTGTAAACTAATGATGTGTTGCTGTGGTGCCAACAGAAATTTATGAGTAGATTATATAAAAGCATCTTTTTTCATCTCCCAAGGTAGATCATAGAGGAGTGTACTTGGTGGAAACTGCAAACAAAGAAATTAACCAGGTTGTAGCAACTTCGAGATTTTTTTCTCAATATATTTCAATCTCCTTTTTGTTCAACAGTGACAATGTACTAAGTAAGTTTTGAACTACATGAAATTATTTCATCGTAGATTTCAATTAAGAATCATAAAATGAAATAGTATCAATTATTGTATTTCTTCTATGATAAGAATTATACTTTATGCTTCTTTCTGCTGGTATATACATATAGGAAATGCGATGGCCAATAAAATTAAATTTTAAGGAATTGAGTTACTTTGCAGCATGATTTCAGAGGTCCTTATAAGTATAAATTTTATTTTATATCACATATTGAGATATAATTGATAATTGCCTTAACTAATATAATGCAGTACATTATGTATAAGTATAATATAGTATTAGAGTACAATATATTTAATTAACATATCATTTCTCAAGGTGACCATCAGTAGTAAGATATTTTAAAATCAAATTTATGGGTCACCTGGGTGGCTCAGTGGGTTAAAGCCTGCCTTTGGCTCAGGTCAGGAGCTCAGGTCATGATCTCAGGGTCCTGGGATCGAGCCCCGCATCAGGCTCTCTGCTCAGCAGGGAGCCTGCGTCGCCCCTCTCACTCTGCCTGCCTCTCTGCCTACTTGTGATCTCTCTCTGTCAAATAAATAAATAAAATCTTTCCAAAAAATTTAAAAAAATAATTTAAAAAATAAAATAAAATAAAATTTATTAACCAAGAAATTAAATTCTTTAATCTTATAAGCAGTCCTGCTTCTTGTTTTTTCTTGGCAAAGCAGTGTAATAATAAAATGCACTATTGTTCCAACTGACTTTATTCTATAGAAAGTTACAGAAAACAGTAAAAAATGAGAATTCTAAAAGTTGGAGTAGAAGTTCTTCAATTTCCTTCATGTATCAGTTAATGAAAAAGTGTGGCGAACCAGTACGAATACAGGTTTTTGTATTCATAGAGGACAGATAGCTTTTGGAAAGTACTGATGAGGTTACTTTTTAATGTATTAAATCATAAGGAAATAAACAGTTCAATTGACAGGCCAGCCCACTCTTTACAACATCTGTATAAAACAGATGTGTACAGCGTAAAGCTTCAGGTTTGACCCATGTGTATATGCATATGTGTGTGTAGAAAGCAGAGTTTTAATGTAAGACCTCTTTTAAAACAGTGCCATTCAAACTCTAATGTGTATACACATCATCTGGGGATTGTGTTAAAATGCAGACTCTATTTCAGTAGGTCTAGGGTAGGACCTGAGATTCTTCACTTCTAGTAAGTATTCGAGTTATAATTGCTGCCTGATCTCAGGCTATACATTGAATAGGAAATCTCTAAAAGACATTAAGATCAGAATAATTTCATGTCCTGAAATTATTTGAAACCTGTTAAAGGAAAATCTTTGTCTTCATTCACAGCAACAAATTAGAACACCTGTTGAATGTGTATCACTCACCAGCTATATCACAAAACTATACCTAAAATTGAATTGAAACTCACATATATTAATAGCTAAATTTTCTCTTAATTATATTGTGCAACAGCCAGTATATAGACACATTCTATAGGTGTCTATTGCTACGAAGTGCAAATTAGAATAATGATGAACATCTGTAACATTTTTGGATCAGATTTGTCAAAATACGTTGAGGCACATGTACAATAAATGAGCAACATGTGTTTCATCTGAACCAAATGAAACTGGAGCCTCTCAAAATGGTTTGCCAGAGACGAGAGCAGCTGTGGGTATCACCTCTACTTTCATCCTGCTTTAAAACGCATAATTTTCTTCTTTCAGTTTATAGGTGAAATGTATAATAAGTCTTTTGAAAAAGGCTAATTAAACCTTGCCCTCTTCATAAAAAAGATGGTGATTCACTCTCCACATCTGTTACCGAACACTAGATTTTAGAAATGGAATTTAAGTTCAGCAAAGTATGCGCCCTACAAGTCCATGACATTATTGTGGCAAGTCCATTTCATGGCCAACTTTCAGAAAACTCACATGAAATTCTTGAGAAAGCCTGGAAAACAAAATGATCTGAAATTCTCAACTGAATGATATGAAAAAGTATAAATATAAAAAAAAGCTTATAAAACATAATCATGGCAAAACAGATTGCCTTTTAGAGCAAGTAATATTTCATGTTGAATGACTTCATAACTATGCATAGAGTTTTCGTGTGGAAGCAGGACTCATACACCTACCATGAAGATGTTCTGAGGAATAGATTAGATTCCACATATCAAAGTGTTTCATAAAAGTACAATGAATTCTGCAAAGTTAATCTCTTTCCAAGACTGGTCAATGTGTTATGTTTATCAGTAAGATAATGCATCTCATTTTTAGGTTGTATTATACTTTTTGATATTACTGCCATATTTGTATGTCATACACTGTATGTTTCACATGCACTTATTGAAAATTATGGCAGTCATATCAACTTCTGCTAAATAAGACAACCGATGTTTTTTTCACAAATGATTTGAGCATTCTCAAGGAATTTCTGAACTAAAATGAATGGACAGACATGTGCACAAATAACAGAAATCTGATTTGGAAGACAAGTCAAGGAAATTTTGATTTTGGACATTTCAACTGCATATTCTGAATCAGTGTCTGCAATACAGTTATTTGAAAATAAAACTGTAGCTTAATACAAGGTAACAAAAATCATTATTCTCCTGTTAATTTTTTACTTTTATATGCATCATCCCAACTAATTCTTACAAAATCCTCTAAGATCTGCAGAGTCCCATATTATAGGCAAACATAATGAAAGTTTAACTTCTGTGCCTGAGGCTATGTTTAGCAAGGGTGGGAGCTGCATATCATAATCAAGTTACTGAGAATGGATGATAAAGATAGAAATTTTAAAGGCAACAAAGAAAATAAGAGACCTCATTCAGGAGTTCAAAGATAAGAAAATATTCTGGCTTCTATTCAGAAATAATGTATGCCAACAGACAATGCAATGACATATTCAAAGTGCTGAAAGTAGCTCCTAAAACTGATCAAGGGCAGCTATAAAAAAACTAGAGCTAATATCATAATAATAGTGATATATTGAAGGCCCTCACCCCAAGATCAAAAAAACGTCAAAAATACCCACTCTCACAACTTCTATTCAACATTGTAGTAGTGTTCCTAGCCATTACGATAAGGCAAGAAAAAGAAATAAAAGATATAAGGTTTGTAAAGCAAGAAACAAAACTGTCTATGTGAGTAGAAGGTATAGTCATGTATGAGGAAATCCTTGAGAAATCTATTTTTAAAAAAGCTGTTAAGTATGATAAATAGCTTTAAAAATGTTACAGGATATAAGATCAAGATACAAAGATCAATTTTATTTCTACATATGATCAATGAGTAACTGGAAATTTACTTAAAAATACCATTAATAATGGCATCCATCAACATGCTTAAGAATAAATTTAACAAAATATGTATGGGATCTGTATACCAGAAACTACATTGATGAGAAGAATTAAAGAGTATTCAAAGAATTTTTTAAATGCATGTCCATGAACTCAACAACTCAATATTGCTGAGATATCAGTTCTCCTCCTATTGGTCTATAGAGTCAATGGAATGTCAATCTTTTTTTCAAGGTTTTTTATTTGAGAAAGAGAAAGAAAGAGAGCATGAGTGGGATGGGCAGAATGAGAGGGAGAGAGAATCTCAAGCAGACTCCAGGATAAGTGTGGAGCCTGACACAGGGCTCAATCTTACAACCGTGATCATGACCTGAGCCAAAACCAATGCCTAACTGACTGCACCACCCAGGTGCCCCCGGAATATCAATCTTAATACCTTAAGGCTTTTCTTTTCTAGAAATTGATAAGCTGGTTTTACAGTTATATAGAAATGATGCAAAGATCTAGAATAGTGAAAATAAATTTTAAATAGAACACAATTTAATGATTTACACTATAGATATACAGTGTTTCTCATTAAAAGAAAAACTAGAAAGTCAAAAAATAAATCCACACATATCTGGTCAATTGTTTTTCAACAAAGATGACAAGGTAATTCAATGGGAAAAAGAATGTCTTTCCAATAAACAGTGTTGGAACAACTGGATATCCATTTGGAAAAACAATTTTTATCTCCATCTCATTTAACAAATACAAAAATTAAATTGAGGTAATACAGACCTAAATATAATCATTAAAACTATAAAGCTTATAGAAAAGAAACTGAAAAAAAATTCTTATTACCTCAGGATAGGCAAAGATTTCTTAAAGTACAAAAAATGAAATGTAGTATAAAAATTAATAAATTGTTCATCAAAAGTATAACTTTTGCTCTTCAAAAGATACTATTAAGAAAATGAAAGGTCAAACCACAGGCTAGGAGAATGTCACAAGAGACTTGTATTCAGAATACATGTAGATTTACAGCATAATCACATACACCCCCCCCCACACACACACTCACACAAATGGCCAATACATGAAAAGGTATTCAACATCATTAGTCATCAAGGAAATGCATTTTAAAATCAGAATGAGATAATCATACCAATAGAATGATTAAAATTAAGATGACTGGTCATATCAAGTCATCTTGGCAAGGATTTAAAACAGTTGGCACTAGAAGTAAATGGTACCACTTTTGAAAAAAGTTTTGTAATTCTTATAAAATTAAACATAAGACCATATTACCATTTTACCCAGCATTTCCACTCGTAGGCATTTATCTAAGAGAAATTAAAATCTAAGGTTCTTTATTTTATGATTTATTTATTTCAGAGAAAGAGTGAGACCATGCGAGTGCATAAGTGGGGGCAGGGGGAGAGGGAGAGAATCTTCAGGCAGACTCCCCACTGAGTGCAGAGTCCTACAGGGGCTGGATCTCAGAACCCATGAGATCATGACCTGAGCCAAAATGAAGAATTAGCCACTTAACTAACTGAGCCACCCAGGCCCCCCTGTATTTCAGCTCAGGTCATGATCTCAGGGTTGTGAGGTTGAGCCCTGAGTCAGGTTCTATGTTCAGCATGAAATCTGCTTGAGATTCCTTATCTCCTTCTCCCTCCACTCCTCCATCCACTTACTCCTCTCTCAAATAAATTTTAAAAATCTTTAAAAAATTGTATACATGAGTGCATTTTATTTCATGTAAATTATAGCTCAGTAAAGTTGATTTAAAAAATAGAAGGATAATGAAAAAGTAGTAACAAGATAGTTACAATATACCATTTACGGAATTCTTAAAAATACAACAAATAGTACGTATTTTTATGAATTATTTCACATGAGAATCATGGTTTCTTCTGATATGGGAGGAACACAGGTACAGTGATGGATTGCCATGGAATCAAGAGGATCCCCAAGGGTTTCAAGTGCATTTATAAATCTTGGTTTAAAAGTTGAAACATAGTTGGGCTATATGGCAACACAGATTTGTCAAAATTAAGTAATGAGTGAAAAAGTTTGTATCATTCTTTAAGTTCTCTTTGTGTGTGAACTAATTCATACTTCTACAAACATGAGTAAATTTTAAACTCTAAAAATTTACTAAAATGACATAAAATATTTATGTATTATTTTCACAAATCTATCAAAGTGTCCCGCTCTCCTGATCGAGCACAATATGGAAATATTTATTTACTTTTGTTATGTACCCACCACATTCCCAAAGCACTAACAATTGGTGTTTTAAACATTAAAAATAAAACGACATGCTCCAAGAGCTTCCCACAGAATTCACTAGGTTCTTACTCACTTAGTATTTATAACCAGGTGAATTGTGATGGAAGATATGATGAATTCACTTGCTGGACAGAGTTTCATGAGTCTAAGGATACCACCTTCCTAAATTGATGCAGGCTAACAGGACTAATGCCTATACCCTGGACTATTAGAAGTGTTGCATATTTATGTTTTAAAGAATACACTTAAAATTGTCGTGTGAATAATCTGCATAAAATAGACTATTATAATTTTACTTATTGTAACTTAATAACCATTGTCTTTAGTGCACTTATTATGTGCCAGGCACTTTTCTTAGGACTTTACAAATGTTAATGAATTAATCTCCTGACAATTCTTAGAAGTTAGGTGCTATTAACTGTGTTTTACAAATGAGAAAACAAAAGCAAAAAAGGTTAAATAGTCTGCCCAAGGTTACACACTAAGGAAATGTGAGAGTCTAGGCTTGAGACCCGAAGTCTGATTTCAGAAGTGCAGTGTCAGCCACCGTACCCCATTTTATTACCTAGAGACCACTGTATATGTAATATCTTTGATCTTCCCTAATTAGACACAGAATGTACACCTGAATGCTAATTACTCCCATCTTCAAGAACAGAAGTTTCCTGATATTGTGTAAATTAGGCCACTTTATGCAAATTATTCATGCCACCTGGCCAGTGGTAGTGCTGGCTTTTGAATTCAGGGACCTAGTCCAATCTTCTTTCTGTAATTTGCTACCTCCTCCAATATATATTTGTTCCAAACCAAATTACATTGTTTATTTGTTTCACCAGTTCTCTACAACTTAGTGCCAGATTTATCTCCCTGGCTCTCAGCTCTGATCATTTCACTGACCTGTTTAGTAGCCTTCATTGTAAGTTGAATCAAACTCATAAAAAATAAAAATAAAAAAAAAGCTTTCGGGGCACCTGGGCAGCACAGTGGGTTAAGTGCTGGACTCTTGGTTTCTGCTCAGGTCATGACCTCAGGGTCCTGAGATCCAGCCCCTCATTGGGTTCTACGCTCTGCTTGTGTTTCTCTCTCCTTCTCCCCTCTCCACACACAATCTCTGTCTCTAAATCTAAATAAATCTTTTTTAAAAAAATGCTTTCCCACAGTATTACTCTTTTTTTCTAGATTAAGCCTAATGAGAATACTTGCTGCCTACAAAAGCACACCCGACACATTCCTAAAACTATGCGTTGGCTGCTACATTTTCCTCAATAGTTCTTATCCACAGGCATTCCCACTTACTAGGTTGTCAACGGCTTGTGAACAAAGACTAAGTGCTCATGACTTTATTCACACAGCATTTGCCCTAACATCTTATACACCAGAGAAACTCAAACAAATACAGTCCAGTGGAAAGTCTGCTATAGCAGAAGTAAAATAATAATCAGCTATGTGACAGCCTCTCTTCCTATCAATGCACGCAGGCTAAAATATTTTTCCGATCGAGGAGCAAACACTGCGGGCACACAGGTAAAGGCGGGAGAGCAGGGAAGACGGGCATACAACACGGTGTGGCTTGTTCAGGATAATCAGCGACCCAGAATGAAACCAAGATCATGAAAGAATGCAAAAAAAACTTTAAAACAACTGAAGTTGATTTAAAAAAAAAGAATTCTGTACATTTGGGCAACTTACTTACTCAAACATAGTTTATCAATAGCCTTTTTCCCCCTTCCATCATAAACACTTCAACAAACCTGGTTTCCCAGTTCACGGCGGTTTGAAAACAGCAGAGCCAATAGCTTATATCCTTAAATTGTGCACACACACATGCACATACACACCCCTTTTTATTAAAAGCACATAGGCCTTCAAAGTTGAAAATTCAGGACCATTTGAACTCTAGCATATTTCAATAGCCCCTGGAGAGAACAATAATACCTATTTTGGCATTTTTAAGAAAGTCCCCTTTAAGAAAATACTTTTTTTCTCTTTAAATTATATTTACTCTTTAAGGAGTCAGGAATAAGTTTAGCACACTTTTTAAAGACCTTATCAAAATGAATTAGACTAAAAAGGCAGGGTGAGGCGGTTCCAGAAGAAACTTGGAACAAGCTATTGCACAGAGTAAGGCTCCGGCTGGAAGGGCAGGGGCAGGGCCGACTCCAGCTGTCCCTGCGCGCTCGCGCGGAGGCAGACACCGGGTCCAGAGAGGACGGGAGGGAGCAACAGGTGGCAAACCAGGCTAGCAGGACACATGAAGGCGGGCTAGTGAGAGGTAGCATGTCATAACAGGCAGGTGGGGCAAGGCTGAAGAGAGTCCAGGAACTGGCGCCATGGAGATCCAAGAAAAGGCAAAGGCAGGAAAGTGGGTCAGCAGAGAGCAGGGTCCTACATGCCAGCTGGATTTAGAGGCGACTCCTTTCCTCAGAAACAGACTCAAAATAGAGAGACTCAGGCAGGTGTCAATGACCTCTTATCTCCTGAAGATAGATAAATGGGGATAGATAGATGATAGATGATAGAGAGAGAATAGGGATATAGACATACACACACGCGTATTTATCTGTATCTCTACATCTCTCCTTCATAGAGCGTAAGCTCTAAATAAATGGTGAGTGAATGAATGCCTTAAGTAACTAGGGTATTAGAGAGATTTTAGAGGCCAAAAAAATTATCAAAATGAGTTACCAAAAATATATACCACTAATCTAATGAAAACAACAAAAATAACAGAAGTCAAAATTGCCATTATGTGGTACAAAAATATTGTACCAAAACAAAACAAAACAAACAAAAACAAACAAAAGATTAGAAGATAGTAATAGGTATCCTGGAAAACTTTATAAATAATAACAAATTCTCTAGTGTAGGCGAGCCCAAAATAAATATGCTAAAAATATAAATAACCAATTAATGAATGAGAAGATATAATGAGAAAAATTAGTTCACTGATAATCTCCAAAATATTATAAAATTCCATGAGGTTAAACTTGTAGGGCATTTTTGAAGAAAACTATAAAATAGGGAAATCTAAAATATGATTAAATATTTTGGTAAGGGAAGTCTATTATAAAGAACATGGTTCTTTTCAAATTAGATTATGTCAAATTTGTAAAAACTGCTTAAGTTTATCTGAAAGAGTAAATAACTGGGAAATAGATTAAAATTCTTTGAGTAGTAAGAGTGATAGGAGAATTTTTCTTTCAGCTTTTAAGATGTATTATTACCTAAATAAAGTATATTACTGTTATGAGAAGCAGCAATAGCTCAATGAAACAAGTTTTTCTAACACAGACCGAGTTATAATGTTTTAATATGTTGTTAAGGAAAAAAATCACAGTGGAAAAAAGATACGTTATTCAGTAAACGATGAAAGATATTTGGCTGCTAAGAAAGAATCCTGTTAAATTTACCCACCTCACCATTAACCAAAATGAATTTTGGAGCAAACATATCTTGGTATGTGCATGGCCATATTCCCCTTTAATAACCATAAATAACTTCACTCTCACAAGATAATCACTCACCCAACTTCTAATGCCCAAGGGATCATACCACTTCAACATGAAACATTTATGTTTTTCCCACAATTTACAAGAATTCCAAGACATAACTATGTCCCAGAAACAAAATCTGGAGTTTAGACTACTGGGTCCCTTAGAGTACACTTACTTCGCAGTCCAAAAAAAAAAATTTTTTTTTAAAGATTTATTTATTTATTTGACACAGAGAGAGAGAGATCACAAGTAAGCAGAGAGACAGAGCGAGAGGGGGAAGCAAGCTCCCTGCTGAGCAGAGAACCCGATGCGGGGCTCGATCCCAGGACCCTGAGATCATGACCTGAGCTGAAGGCAGAGGCTTTAACCCACTGAGCCACCCAGGTGCCCCCGCAGTCCAAAAAATTTAAGTAAAGTAGCACATACCAATATCTGTTCTAATTAGGAAGCACTGAATTTTCCGATAATTGAAGCTTATTGTGTGGAGAAAGCTACCTGGTTCCCTGTGCCGGAGTCCTTATGTCTATCAGAAGCAATTCCGTTTAACCAGAAAGCTCAGCCTTGCCCCAAACTCTGGGAAGAACTTTGTCCTTATCCAGGGAAATTTACAATATATTCCTTCAATACTTTTGGGTCAGCATCAATCCAACTTTGCTGCACATGTGCTACAGATCTTGTTTCCTGGTCCTAAAAATTATTTGTGTAATTTGCCAGATATACTAGTTCTAGTTTTTTGTTTTATTTGATTTTCTCAAATGATATTCATTTGATTTTTTATTACAAAAGTAGAGAATGCTTATTATAGAATTTTTTAACACCAGAAAAATCTTTTAAAAAATGTATATCAATCAAAATTCCAGTACCTAAGTGTAACTATTTTCTTATTGTAAGTGTAGCTATTATTAACAATTTGACAATTTGGAGTCTTGCTTTACATTTCTTTTTCTCTCTCTCTCTTTTTTTTTTCTTTCTGGTCACGGTCACAGAGAGAAATGCATCAGGATTTTATAAAAATGTTTAATAAGGTAATTGGGATATTTACGGCATTGGCTTGAAGTATGACTGTTTTGCTTTCAAAGTTCAAGATTGAATTATATGCAACTTACAAAAAAATATTTTAAATGAATTTATCCACAAATGTGCTAAAGTCAGTCAGTTGAAAGGCAAGGCCTGTTCTACCGAGTTTTCCATTATTATGAGGTTTTTTTTTTTTTCCCAAGTTTATTGGATTATTATTTTTTTAATTTTTATTTATTTATTTGACAGAGAGAGAGAGACAGCCAGTAGGCAGAGAGAAAGGCAGAGAGAGAGGTGGGGAAGCAGGCTCCCTGCTGAGCAGAGAGCCAGATGCGGGGCTCGATCCCAGGACCCCGAGATCATGACCCAAGCCGATGACAGAGGCCCTAACCCACTGAGCCACCCAGGTGCCCCGGATTATTATTTTTTAAAATATGTGTTTGTTATATTAAGCTCAATTTTTAAGAAATGTCCTTTTTTGCATACTGAATACAATCTAACTATATTAAACAGAACTTACTGTCTAATATTTTAAATGACATTTCATACAATCTAGCAAAGTCAACATTATAATATGGAATAGTTTGCACTTCAACTCTCATACTTTTCATAATATAACAAAGTAGGTGATTAAACACCAAGAAGAATGCCATTGTGTAGACTTTTAAAGGAAAAAAAATCACAATTTAAGAGATGTTTGTGCAAATGTTATTCCAATAAAGAATTCTTTATAAAAGAAATGATACATGGGGATAGGTGATTCATCCTAGCCCTTTTTGCTACACGTTTGCTTTTACTGTAGAAGCAGTGCAGATTTAGATGTGATATTAACTATTAGGGATATTGTAAAAAAATAGTTAATATATCTAAATAACTTTTAATTTTAAATTATTTAAAACGTCTCATGGTAAGTATGTGATTAAATATTGGTATTTATCATCACTTCTTTATTATCATATGGGGATTTGGATTTTTCATTAACTGAATTATGATTTTATTTCTTCTTGACATTGTATTCTAAAATCCATGTTTTAAAATGGGACTTTCTTCCAGAAAAGGAGTTGTGTTATATAAAGTTACCAATGCTATTCATAATTTAAATGTTATTTATATTCACCTAATGTAAAATCATTTAACTATATGTATTTGGGGGGATAAATATCCAAGAGCTAATCTTATTTAAAGCAACAAAAATTATACTGGAGATTTCATTGATCTTCCTTTCTCTTAGTAAATTAAATTTAGAGATTGGTTTTTCATTAGTTACTAGTTTTTATTTGTTTAACAAGGATAGCTATCAATTACTGGGCCTCTAATAAATGTCGGTCATTGTGTTAGGTCCAGGGTTCTCAAACTTGACTGTGCATTAAAATCACCTGGTGTGGGCGCCTGGGTGGCTCAGTTGGTTAAGCGACTGCCTTCAGCTCAGGTCATGATCCCAGAGTCCTAGGATCGAGTCCCGCATCGGGCTCCCAGCTCCACGGGGAGTCTGCTTCTCCCTCTAACCTTCTCCCCTCTCATGCTCTCTCTCACTGTCTCTATCTCAAATAAATAAAATCTTTAAAAAAAAAAAAAATCACCTGGTGTTTTCCAAACTTCCCAGCCAAGATGAAAAAGCACTGTGCTAGACACATTGAATTCCAGCAACAACTCTATTAGCATCTACAGAAATATCCTACTTCAGTGGGGCTGCAGTGGGTCATGGGAATCCAAATTTTAACAGGCTCCCCTAGAGATTCTGATGCAGTTGATACCAAGACCGCTTCTTTTTTTTTTTTTTTATACCAAGACCGCTTCTTAAAATAAACCTCGAGGCCTGCTTATTTCAATAAGTGGCTTATATAGTCTATGGTCTTCATTTCAAAGGCCTTTTATATTGGGGCTACCCAGTGTACCATTAAAGATACCTATTTTAAAGATGAAGATTTACCGGATTAAAAAATGTTTTACAAAATTAAGTTCTTTTAAGGTAAATTAAAACACAATTTTATTACCATAAAGCCAAGACTTTATGAAGAAGAAAGTTAAAAGATATAAAGAGGGGAGTTAAGGGTTACAGTTTTCCATATTGAATTTCATACTGTTGTAACAACCTTCAGGTACCCAGGAAACTGAAGCAGCTGGTTCAGGAGGTGAATAATAACACAAATCAGCTTCTCAAGAGTATCCCAGGGAGTGGCTGGATGTAAGGGAAACACTTATCCTGAGGCTCTCACTCTAATGGGGCCAGTGAGGTGCAGTAGTGACTCTTGTTGACACAGAGGCCAGAAACATCAAGGGTGGCCAAGTATTCAGGATCTGGGTGACCACGAACAAGCGACCCACCAATACTTTTAAAATGAACAGCCAAGGGGCACCAGGGTGGCTCAGTCAGTTAAGTGTCTGCCTTCAGCTCCAGTCACGAACTTGGGGTCCTGGGATGGAGCCCGGGTGGGGTTCCCCACTTGATGGGGAGGCTGCTTCTCCCTCTCCTCTGCCCCGGCTCATGTTTTCTCTCACTATCTCTCTCTCAAATAAATAAAATCTTTTTAAAAAAGATTAACAGCCAATAAACAGTCATAGTCTCTTATAAACATAGCCTGAGTGCCTGAACTCAAATTCTCTACTCTAATTAAGTTGTGACGGTCAGATTTAGCAAATAATTAGTTAGACTTAGTATCGGAGTCTTAGTAACTTCATGTACAAAAAGAGAAGTTTGGCTATAAAGTGTTGTTTTGAGTAAGGGAGGTCCTGGTCCCATGAAGTTTCTGGGAACTTCTATCAAAACAAAGGTCAGAGAACCCTTTCCAAAGACAGTAAATGTTCATTATATCTTGTACTGACCTAGATTACACGTAAACAAGCAAATCCCAAGTAGAAATAAAAATAGCAATAAATCTCCACTAAGGAAAACGGTCACTTCATCTCAGAAAAGACGAGGTGGATTTTGACAATTATCATTCTTGTGAATTCGCTCAGCAAAGATGACATAGTATCTGTTCTCCACCAGGTCGTTTTCCAAGTGCTGATGATTCCGCAGTTCCTGCCCTATAGAGAGTGGGTCATATGAACAGATAAGCATTATAGGGCAATGTCATAAGTGCTTGGTTCTGAATAATTCTAGAAGCAGATATTGTAATCAATATGAGCTATACGGAAAGAGACCGTTGTGGAAAATGGGTATAGTCTGCTGATCCATACTCTACAAATAGTTTCCTTGTGAGTTCTTTACAGTCATCACCTTTCAGGCAGGAACATATGAGAAAACCCAAGTGCTTGCAAGCTTCCTGTGACTGTGCTTTTTCATCAAATTTTGTGCCCAAGGAAGCATGCCATAAAAAATGTGCTTTACCCTAAAGCCTTTTGTGTTTATCCAGTAATGCTAAGCATTTAAAATAATTCCGAATATGCCTTAATTTTTCAAAACATTGGATTTTTTAGAGAGTTGATTTTGATGGAAGTCTAGTTGTCACTTCTGAACTCAGAATGATTTCACAACTCTACTCTTCCTCTTCTAGCCCTTTCCTTCACTCCCTCTCCTTTCTTCCCTGCCTTTCTTCCCCTCTCTCCCCTCCTCTCTTTCCATTATTTTCCTTTTCTCTAAATAGACTATTAAAAGCCCCAGAGCCCCCAGAAAAGTCTTGCTGCCCACTTCTAAGGTAGAGCTAAATTACTGCACCCTCAGGAAATCTCACACTAATCTTATAAGATCTTATAAGATCATGCTTCATTTTTCCTGTGGCTGAGGTTATTGCTAAGATAATGTATTTATAAAACTCCTTAAGTGATACACCACTGCCAAAAATAGTATTATAGTATTAGCATATGTCCAAAAGCTGATTTTAATCATCACTTTAATCTTCAAAAGATAACTTATTCCATTGAGAAGACTGGGATTTTCTTCAAAGTCGGGAAAAAAATAAGCTTTTTGGTGAATTGAAATGGATAAGATTAAAGAAAAAAAAATCTGCTATGGGAGTTTTAGAAAGCTATATAAAATACCAAACCCTCAAAGAAGTAAAAATAAAGTTGGAAACGTAAGAAGTCTAGCTATCTTAGAATCATATATAGAACATGCAAGAATTAATATCTTGAAATTACTTAGTTCTTTAAAAAAAAAGTAGCATATGTTCCTAACGCTATTACATTATATAGCATAATACAAAATCTGAAAGACTAAACCACACCGATCTGAATAAAATGTTAAAATAATATAAAAATAATCAAATTCCACTTACTACACTTATTGCTAGTTTTAAGCATAGCAACCACACACAAAAAAATCTCTATCTTTTGGCAACTTCAAATACAAACATTTCTGAGAACAGCGCAACAGATTGGTAAAGAGCAAAGCAACCCTTGATTCTTGCATTCTTTCTTCGTGATGTGATGTTTCTCACTAACCTCAAACAAAAACTGACACACCAGTAAAGAGCTTGTTGTGCCCTGAAAAAGACACACCACTATGCACGGTCAAACTTCATTTTACTACAAAACAAATATTATACTGAACTCCAGTCATGCCTCTTATTATTCATTATTATACCCTTTAATCCTCAAAGAGCCGGAGTTTCCCAATCGGGAGTAAAAGTTAGCCAGGTTGGCCATATTTCACAAAGAGATACAACAATCATTCTCTATTCCTTAGGATCTGTTCGTGCTTCCAGTCGTGGAGGTGAAGTGGTCCTTCTCACGTAGTGGGCGCATCCACACCTCCCAATTCGAGTGGGGAAAGAAAGGTTTTCTGTAAGAGGTTTAGAACTCGGGATCTATTGGCTCCACTCTGGTCATGTGTGTGGAAAGAGGCAAGTTAGGAAAGGAAGGATTGGCTCAGATTTACTGCCACCTTTTGCTGAACCTCTGACGGTAAGCCTTGGTAGAGAGAACAAATTGATTTTTCTCTTCATTTTCAAGGAGGTCAAGCTAAAGTTTCCCTCTGTGAGAGTGGGTAATGGAACAAGTGGCAAACTGCACCAATGACTCGGTGACATACTTGCAGGCTGTGGGGTTATATTGTCTTCTGGATACAGAGTGTTCGACAAAAAGCTGTATCAGAAGAGTTGGTAAAACCTTAAATTGCTGCAACAGCTGAACGAAGAGAATAGTTCTACTGAAAGGAAATTAATGAACAAGTGTCAAAATGGACAGTTGGTGTCAATTCCTAGAGGATTTGGAAGTGAGAAGTGGAGTTGAGGAAACCTTGTTAATAGAGCCCTTGTTTGTATGAAAAGAACATCAAACTTTACCAAATATCCATCATAGGAGTCATGCTTGTCACAGTCCACATTAGCCTGCATTGAGCAGAAAAGAATGTTTTATTACAAGCTATGTGGGAGTCTTATTTTTTTTGATCTCCAGCAGCATATGATCGTCTGTTTTCTTGGAAACAAATTTAGAAAGAAATTCTACCCTCAGCGATGTAATTCTTGGACCAAAATGTGTCCATTATTTTTGAGAGAGAAAGACTCTTTCGAGCCCAATCTTTTTCTAAGTGAGTTTTAAAATATTTGGAACTAAATATTTTTAAGTTTCAGCTTTTTTCAGGAGCAACCCCACTCAAAACTCAATTTTCTCTGTTCTGTCAATAAATGAATAGTAATAAAAATAAACATTTTTCCTGATTATTAAATCTGACTAAAAGCATAATCAATAAATAGAAAATTTGAAGTATGTTCCCTCTCTATTTTAGGAAGACTCTATGTTAAAAGGATTTCTTAATAAAGGCTTTCTTTATAAATGGCTTATGGAAATAATCTCTTAAATGTCAATGTAATTCGCATCAATAAACCAAAGGTACCAAAACAAATACTGTGAGGGCAAATATATAGATCTCTCTAAGTTTAATATAAAATTCTCCACAGAACAAAGGCTTATTAAGGAAGAGGTAGAAAAAGAAAATGACAATAAAGGGAAATTTTAAAAACATTTAATGTGGGAACTTATTGGAATTCTGAAGTTTTTGCTTAATATTTCTGTTAATCTAAAAATCTGTTAACAAACATTCGAAAGAATATATTTTAAAAAGGGAAAATCATGTTGAAAATTTTAAAATACATAATGAATATGGATTCAGAAGTGGTAAAGTTGGATCTATTGCTAAATAGTTAGTCATATCAGTGTTTGTAACTTATTTGAGAACTAGAAATCTAAGACGTATGGTAGTAAGTGACAGACTCTCCAGCAGGTACATAAACCACATGTGGAATATAGGATTTGGTGTGGGACTGTACATAGATAAAATAGCAACTCCCAAAAAGAAAGAAAGACCAAGGAATGGACAGAGTCAAATAGAAATGAGATGATACTATTAACCTTTTATAAAGACAGATTCATAGTAAAGAATTAAAATAGGTAAACAATGAAGCAACAGCAATTCTAGTTGAAAGCTCATACGCAATTATTGTGAAAGCAGATATAATACACATTTGCCATTTTTCAGAATATTCAATCCTACCATAGAGCATAAGAGGAGAAAGAAGAAGATTAGATGAAATTAAATATAAAAGCAGATGGCTTGGAAAAAAACTGGACATAGATCAAGTAAGAGTAGCCTATGCTTGTCAGCATAGGAAGGTATAGCCGGCCGGTTAAGCATCGGTAACCAAATATGCCTGACACATCAAGTATTCGGGAGCCCTACATGGAGCCTTCAGTTGGGGAGTCCAGTTTGGCCCATACAGATTGAAGCCATGGCCGCTCAGTAGGTCATAGGTGAGCCGTAGCTTCAGACTAGGTCCAAAGAGCACCCATGTATTGCCTGCGGGTATCTTCCATTTGCTGCAATCTCTTGTTCTCCCTCAGTTAAAGTCTTTGCAACTACTGTAAGTGGGCAGATTGAAGGAGGACAAAAGCAGGACCTAGCACAGTGTAATTCAGGACTTGGATAGTATGGTCTTTCCACCCTACTTATACTCCATCCTGAGTGTGCAAAACTATTCCATCTTTCTCCCTGTGCTTCTTTATGCATACTTTTCTTTTCATTTTATATATTTTTTAAGATTTTATGTATTCATTTGAGAGAGATCGAGCATGAGATGGGGGAGGGACAGAGGGAGAAACAGACCGCCCGCTGAGCAGGGAGCCCAATGCGAGGACTCAATCCCAGGACTCCAGGATCAGGACCTGAGCTGAAGGCAGTCACTCAACCAACTGAGCCACCCAGGCGTCCTTGCATCATGTATACGACCTTGGCGACAGGCAGTAACATGGAAAATACAATTGCATTGTTATTTCCCAATGCAACCGGACACAGATCCAAACTCAGCCATCAGCTCTCAACACTGCCTCTTTTGGTCACTGTACTAGAAAATAAGGAAGTTATCCTGCAGGCTGCCAAATAAACATTTAAAGGTCCTCTAAGTTAGTTTGCCGATATATTTTTCCCCCCACTGAGGACTATTCTCCTCACTGGTCACTGTAAGAAGGCTCAGAATAAGAACTTCTTTCTGATTATAGCAATCACTGGTATAAGAACCAGGATTGGTTTATAAGCATGTAATCTCGAGCAAGTAGATGAATTTCTCTTTTCTTTCTCTCTCTTAATTATATAACATGCTTGGCAAAATATTGTGAAGATGGTATGAGATCATTCATTAAGGCCCTTCAACACAGAGCCTGCCACTTTTTTTTTTTCAGAGTTGAATAATGGCTATGACTTTACAAAATAAAATGTAAAACTACACTCTACTTTTGAAGTCTACACTCTCAGAGTACCACTTCTTGAACATTAGATTTTCAAACAGCTTAAATCTCATGGTAGTTTATACTTAAATACAAGAAAAGGAAAAATTAATTTACATGGTAATCGAGTATACTTTTATTGTAAAATTACATAGCAAAGTCTTTTCCAATCACAAAATCTAGCCTAGCTCTTCAAATCAAGGAAGATAAAATGGAACATACATTTTATGTGACTAGGGACACATCGACCATGTCATTTCTGTGCTGAAAAAGCTCCAGAAAATATACAATTTAAACATATTCTAACTTTTGGGGTGCTTATATCACTACTCTAACAACTAACATGTATCATCAGGAGGCAAAAATGTCTGAGCTTCTCAAAAAGTATGAAATGTGTGTGTATGGCTGATTAAACAACTTTTTTTTTTCTAAACCGGTAGAAAAACTTTATGGAATAAATGTGTTTGTACAGTGGTGACTATTTGTCACGGGAGGCTCTGACATTGGCATTAAAGCACCAACTATTTTGGACAATATGTCATAACCAGCCAGTTGGAGGAGTAACAAAATCCTTGGCCAACCATTCTACACAAGAGACATCTGTTTAGCTTAGCAAAGCTAGTAACACCAGACTCTACTATAACTTGGATGCTCTAAATAGCACAATTCATTTGCTTTTTAAAAGATGTAAACGACATTGAAAAATTACTCCCTGTCTCTCAGACATTTTAAACAGTAGGTGTATGTGGTGTCGTGAAAAGGTCATATAATATTTTAAGTACAAAAGATATATGTAATTTTATATTAGATTTATATTTTTTAAATAACATAATACAACATTTACATTATGTAATATATTATATGAAATTTTTGGACATATAGAAAACAAAGAAAGTAGAGTGTGATTTATTAAGGTGATATGTAGTTGGATGATTTTTCTTCTTTTCTTCAATCAAAAGTTAAATAGTTTAATACTAATTTGTATTAAGTTTTGCTATGGGCCAGACACTGTATATTAAGTGTTTCATTGCTATTGTTTTAATCTTTAAAACAACCTTAAATAAGGTGAAATTATTTCCACTTTATGGTCTAGTTAATTGAGACTTAGAGAAGTTATATAATTCGCCCAAGGTCAAATATTAGCAAGTGCCAGAGCTAGGCCTAGAACTTGGATGTAAAAGCAAGCCCCATATTTGTAATCACTGTAATTTTTTTAAAGAAAAAAAAATCTACTTTATATCCTGCACTCTGTTTGTTGTCTTATTTATGAATATGTATCTGTAGGCATCTATTGTCTTTTTCTGGGATGTATGGTAACCAACTTGTACTAATTTGCATGAGATTTTCCCAGTTTCAGTGCTGAAAGTCAGGGCTCCTGGGTCCCCAACCTAAGCAAACCTACACTGGGAAATTGATGCGCCACCAGGAAACATATTTAACCAGGAAAGATTCTGAAGTTTCCTGAATTTTGCTCCTCTATTTGTAAATCTGAAGGAAAAATAATAGAGAGTATAAAATTATGAAGAAAACTTCATTTTTGTAAACAGCAAGGAATGAGTGTTTTGAAGGTAGAGAAGCATTCATTGTCTCTTTCCTAGAAATTACAGCCTGGAAAATAAGAAATCAGCCAGAGGCTCTTACAGTATCTTTTGTGGTCAGTGCGTGAACTGAACACGAGTTTTGTGAACACGAGTTTTGTGTTCTACTCCCAAATGGTAGGAAATCAGGGCCAGCTGAGAGCAAAGAGCAAACAACATATTTGTTAAAAGATCTGAATAGCAGCCTGTCTGGTTCCTCCTTTGCTTGTCTTAGACCCATGTCTTAACTGTTTTAAAAAGGCAGCTAGCTTCCCAGCAGGCCCCAAAACCAGAGTCCTGGGGAGCCCAGGTCCCACCCCATTTCTCCCCACCGCCCTCTGGATACTGGGCGGGACCTGCCTTTAAAATCTTCCCAGGTCCTCTGCCTGGTCCTTGTCCCCTCCACCCCACCCCCCCACCCCCGCCTTGTTCTCTGAAGTGACTCGAATGTTCTGTCAGTCTAAGTGCAAAACTATTTTTACCACAGTGTTGGGGAATCTCTGGGCACAAACTGTCTGCCGATTAGGTAAATTACAGGTGCTGGGGTTCATGTTACTCATTGAGCTGCCACAAGTTTCAAGCATTAATCTGCCTCTTCTGAATTTTCCCTTTTGGTCAGCGGGCCTTTCCTTCACCCTCTATTCCTTAGGCCTCTCAGGGGCCTTGCTAGCCGACTCTTTTTCCACAGGCAGGCGGACCAAGTTCCTTCGGTTCATCTCTCTTCTTTCATTGTTCACTAATGCTTCCGTCTGGTTCTCAGTCCTACTTTCTCAGCTGTAGGTGAAACGGCTCTCTTTGAACCCAACTATGCAACAATATAGCCAAATTCCTTAGATACGACCCGCAGAAATCTCTTCATCGGTTTCTGACAAACCATCACCTGTGACCGTTTCTTCCTTGAACTTCCTCCTCCTGTCGCCACCATCCCAACCCACAGGTTGCTAAAAATCTTCAGCATGCTCCCTGGAAATACCAATCCCACATTCAGGGACTTCCACCCCCAAATCATCCTTCCTCAAGCTTCCAGTTCATGATAGAATCACCACCGTACGCTAGCTTCGAACCACACTCTTTCCTCCAAAGTTCCTAGTTCCGTTACTCATTTGTGTCTTTTTTTTTTAATTAGTGTCTGTCTCCCAGGAAACCAGAGATTTGTTGAGGGCATAAATACATCAAACACTGTTATTGGAGTCACTAGGTCCAACCTTTTCACTTCCACTATACTATTAACATCAATCAGTCCCTAAATTCATCTTAAATATCTATCATGAAATACCACGATATTTCATGATATTAGAAGACCTAGATATTAAAGAATACCTAGATATAATACCTAGATATCTAATACCTAGATACCTAGATATCACGAAATCTAGGTATTTCCATTAATTCACTCTGGTTATTTCAATCAGAGGCCTTATGAGCTGGGTAGGGGAATGGGAAAAAGTAACATTTGTTGAGTGTGTATTACTTATCATGGCCTCAGCAATTAATTATTTCATTTTAGGCGAAGGACATGCCTGTGACGGATATGTTATATATGGCAGTTGATCTCCGATAAATCTGAGGCTCAGAATATAGAATTAAGAACGGCCAGAGGGACACCTGGATGGCTCAGTCCGTTAAGCGGCTGCCTTAGGTTCAGGTCCAGATCCCAGGGTCCTCAGATGGAGCCCTGCTCTGTGGGAAGTCTGCTTCTCCCTCTCCCTCTCCTGCGATCCCTCCCCCAGCCCCTGCTCTCTCCCTCTCAAATAAATAAATAAAATCTTAAAAAAAAAAAAAAAGATTTAAAAAGAATGGCTGGACCTTGGATCCTGTCTCATTCCGAAGCTGTTTTTCTACTGCTTACAACACCTTCCCAAAGGCTCATAGCCGCAGTCCCCTATTGACTGAGTACCCATAATCCTTTCCCTCTCACTCCTTTTCACAGAGAAGAACTGGATATAGTCAAGCTTTGTGGAGACGGTGGGAAGAAAATGCATTTGCAAATAACTAAGCAAGAAGTAAGAACGACAAGATGGTAAACTGTTTGAAAACTCTCAATTCTGTCACTAACCTAGTATCAGATTTTGTTATGAATGAACTTTAGGCCCCTGAAGTGAATAATTGATCTTTAATATTATTCTTCTCTCATTGTTATTAATTCATCCATAATTTTTTAAAAATACATTTGCACTATTTAAAGTTTGGAGGATTTCAGTTTACGCAAACCTGTTTGGACCACTTGTCAAGGTCTGTGTCTCCCAAGTTCCGCTGAGAAATAATGCAATTGCAATTACAGGCATCTCATATTCTATAAACAGTTTGAGTTCCAAGAGTTCACCAGTTAGTTGTTTGGAATCACTGCGTATTTTCCCATTACCTAATCTAGTAATGGGTGGTTATTTCCCAAGCTGGCATTTCCTTTTTCTCTCCTCCCACCTCCACCTCCAGCCCCCAAAACAACAACAAAAGAAGGAAAAGCCTATTTCAACCAAGATGAACAACAACACTAAATTTTATTGGCCTGAGTTCTAGAGAATGTTAGGAAAGGGGCTTTATAATTTAATAAGAACAACAATTCCGTAGTAAAGTTTGAATTCACACAAAGAAATACCACCTCTGTCTGGGAGGTTAATATTGATCAGTACCTCAAAGCTTTTTCTACTTTCTAGAATCTTTCCTTTCTACATTTTTAACTCTCTGTTTCTCCAGTGACAACACTTGAAGGATGGAAAAAGAAAAAGGAACGTGCTCATTTTCACATTCTTTAGCAGGTTCATGGTGTGAAGACCCCCCCCACCCCGATCTGATACCTCCTAAAATCAATAGTGAGTCTCCGAATGGTACCCCCTTAACGTTCCTTCTCTTATCCAAGCAACAAAATTCCTTAGAAGTGATATTTTTATCTCATTTTTTACCTACACCTAATTCCATTAATGAATGTACTTTTATAGAATATGCAACATTTTTGAAGTGACTGCACAATTTTCAAAAATTTCATCTTCATCACCACTTTCGTCACACAAAAGTGTATGACGTCTTTCATCACTATTCTAACGTTATGGATAATAAAGTGAGAATTTGAGATATTAGAGTTGACTGACTCTTCACAAGCTAAAATGACTGTAATCTAAGCCTTCTGCACCCCAAATTGAGGGCTCTCTCTCACATTTTTTACTACTTAGTGATTTTCGTTCACCCTTCTAGATTCAAACTCCTTGAGAAAAGGGATCATTTTTTACTGTTTTATCCTTTTCCCCCAGAACACTATCTGGCACTTAGTAGGTACCCCCAAAATGTTGATTAAATGAATTTTAGTTACTGTTATCTTAATTATCTTAGCAATAATGTGATATGTCTTACTGGTTAAAAGTGACTTTTCAAATTGTCTTCACATTATAAGATGAGTTCTCAGGGCCTCCAATCTGCTGTTTTAACTACTGATATTAGCAACCAGCCCTGGCAGAAATAGGAGGAAATGTCACAAAAGAGGTAATGGCTTCATATTATTCTACCCTGTGTTTCCTACTTTTCCAAAAAACATAAAAATGGTTCTCAAACTTGATAGGAAATTATTCAGCTGCACAATAACAAAAACATAAAAACAGCCCCAAATGTCAGAACATAACCCCTGAAGCCTGTGACTCAGTAAGAAAAGGATCTCAGAAGAATTATCTTCTGGAATAAGTGACTTGACTCATAAATGTAGCTAGTTCCTACATTGACCATTAATCCCTTATACTGCCTTCACTGTGGTCATCTAAAAATGAAGTCGTAGTGAACACAGCCTATAATTATCTCCACTTGGGGGTAGAATAGAAGACCTTATGTTTCCATCTACTTTTTCAGGCACTGACTATTGAGGCCAAAACCAAGGTTGACTGTCATCCCAAAGGCCATTTGCAAGTGAAGGGTGTCTTTCCAGAGCTCCGGGAGGGAAAAGGAAAGGAAAGAAAAGAGAAAGGAAAAGAAGAGAATGCAATAATAAAAAAGAAAAAAATCTTTTGCAATAGTTGAGCTTTCTTTCCTTCGTACAAAATGGTCTTCACCCCACACATAGCCTTATGCTTTTAGTGCTAACTAATGTTCATCAAGCAGCCAATATAAGGCTATGTGCTTCCCATGCACGACACCACCGGAGTCAACCCTCTATAAAATTCTATAAGACAACTGCTAGTATCTTGGAGCAATCCAGAGCTAGTCCCTGTCTATGTACACATAAATTGAAATTACCTTAGCTAGGACTTGAAGGGAGTCTCTCCAATCTAAAGATGCTGTCCTTCATCCTTATATCGTATGGCATTCCCAACCACCATGCTGCGTGTATTGGACCAGGGCAGGCTGCAACTAAAATCTGTATTCCTTGCTTGGGCCTTGGTTGCCACCTTTCCACCCGAATCCTATGAAACAACTTATTTGAAGTCAATGGATACAAAGAATGTGAACCAACAAGCCCTGAGCACAGTGTGCAGAGTAGGAACCATAATGGAGGCACCTTGGGGAGGGCGAGGTGGGGCGCAGAGAATTCTGAAATAGCAAGTAGCTATGGTGTGAGTCTTGTTTCCACTAAAACTGTTTTTAAAGAGAAATTATTCCATGTATTGCAACCCCATCCTCTGCCCACCCCTTACGTCACTGTTACTACTGCTCCGCGTTAGGGTGGGGTACAGAATTCAGAATTCGGTTGCCACCCACCCCCCAAAGCAGATAGTCAGGGAAGGAATCTTAGTACCCTCCAGCCACCCCTCCAGCTCCCCAATCATCTTACAGCCTTAGTAAAAGAGAGGAAAGAGATTTACCTGCTGCTATTGAGGCTGAAGCCTGAAAGTCATGTATAACTTTGAAGGACTGTAATGGTTTTAATCACAGGAATAGCATCTTTTTGACAGGCTGGACAGAGAAAAGAGCTGAACCACTCTGCAAATATTAACCAGGCTATTTTGGAGCAATGGCTATTGCCTCTGAAATCTTTCATCATGGGTCTATACTTAGAATTCAGATGAGCCTGGGGGAGGGGAAGGGAGCAGTGTAAATCCCCAGTTGTTTTGAAGTTGTCCGGTAAACAGGTTAGCATCTCCGCTGTCTTAAATGGAAGCCGTCAAATGTCTTATTTAAATTGTAGGATTCTCCCTGGAGTATTTTGTTTTAACCTGTTCTGCACACAGATTGTCCTATCGTCCTGGTGGCGACACTTCTCAGTTTTCTTTCAAACCAGATATTGCGGAGAGCACTGGCTGTGATTACATTGGGAGACTGATGCTCCATGGCAGCTAAAAGTTGGATTGAGTTTCAGGAGCTACTATATATAAAGCCGGGGCGACTTATGTCACCGCACTAATTAAATGCCATCTGGGTGGTTCCTCTGGGTTTTTGAGCCCATCACCCAGTTCAGACCGAGTCAGAGGCCAAGGAGGAGAACATGATGATGGACCTTTTTGAAACTGGCTCCTATTTCTTCTACTTGGACGGGGAGAATGTTACTCTGCAGCCATTAGAAGTGGCCGAGGGCTCTCCTTTGTATCCAGGGAGTGATGGTACCCTGTCCCCCTGCCAGGACCAAATGCCCCCGGAAGCTGGGAGCGACAGCAGCGGAGAGGAGCACGTCCTGGCGCCCCCAGGCCTGCAGCCCCCCCACTGCCCCGGCCAATGTCTGATCTGGGCTTGCAAGACTTGCAAGAGAAAATCGGCCCCCACTGACCGGCGGAAGGCTGCCACCCTGCGCGAGAGGAGGCGACTAAAGAAAATCAACGAGGCCTTCGAGGCACTGAAGCGGCGGACTGTGGCCAACCCCAACCAGAGGCTGCCCAAGGTGGAGATTCTGCGGAGCGCGATCAGCTACATTGAGCGGCTGCAGGACCTGCTCCATCAGCTGGATCAGCAGGAAAAAATGCAGGAGCTAGGGGTGGACCCCTTCAGCTACAGACCCAAGCAGGAGAATGTAAGCCCAGATGCTGTCGGGGCAGGGGATCGCGCTGGCTGATTAGGCGCTTTCCTTGGGGCCTTAACCTCCAGCTGCTCGGTCTCCCTTCCCCGTCCCCTTCCTCGCCCGCCCCTCCCGCTCCTTCTCCAGTGAACCCCCAGTGACCCGTGAACTAGGGGTGCCTGCAGTAGGCAGGAAATTCGTCCCTGGCCCGAGGAAGTAAGGGAGACACCCCCACAGAGCCTCCCCACTCCCTCCCCGGAACCGAGGTTTCTTTCCTAATCCGCAGCCTTGGTTTTTCTCAAGCTTGAGGGTGCGGATTTCCTGCGCACCTGCAGCTCCCAGTGGCCAAGTGTTTCGGATCATTCCAGGGGGCTCGTGATAACTGCCAAGGAAGGTAAAGTGAAAGAAAGGGCACTGGGCCGTGCTGGAGAATATCCTGGGAGGGGGCCTGGGGTGGAAGGGGAGAAAGGGCTCGGAGGGACGGCGGGGACGCGCGGGGCTGGGGTCCTCCCGCGGGGCCCGGAGCTGCCTTGTTCTTCCTTTCCCCCGCGTTGCTATGCTTGAGTGTTTTTCTTTTTCTGCGCTCAGGAGGGGCAAGCATAGACTCGTCAGCTTCGAGTAGCCTTCGATGCCTGTCTTCCATCGTGGACAGTATTTCCTCCGAGGAGCGCAAACTGCCCTGCGTGGAAGAGGTGGTGGAGAAGTAACTCGCGGCCAGAGTTTGGGATGTTCTCCACGCGGCAGGAAGACCCCACCCTCCCTCCTTCGCCTAATCCTTTAGCCTGAGTCACATTACATTAATATTTAGGAACGCAGACGCAGGAGTTATGAAAGGGAAGGACACTTGTTCACAAAGAAACTTCTCAGAAACTGTTGTGCACGCTCCGATGAAAAAGCCTTTCGGCTTTGGGCTTTTACTTTTGGAACCGCGAGTGGCTTAGCTCTAGCTACCTTACTTTGTGTTTGTGTGGTTAGTTGTGTAACCTCTTACTTTTATTCCGGTGATCCCTTTGTGCCACGTTCAAAAGAAGTTCATTCCTTCTGAAGCCAAGTGGGAACGTTGCATCTAAATGTTAGTGGTATTGAATGTATTTTTGTAAATAATCTTAGTACTTTCCTTTTTTATGTAAACCTAAGAAATATATTTTAAATGTGGAGTGACGGATTGCATATAAAATGTGCGAGGATCCTGATATTGTAATATTAAAAATAAGTTTCTTTATGAACAAAGTTGGTCCTAATTTGATTCAACTGAAAATATGCTTGGGAGCAGGTGCGCGGAAATAAAGAGGAGCCGCATTTTACCGTAAACGCCACACAAGCCCATTTATTTGGGTCTGTTCTTAAAGGCTGACTGGAAGGGAAGAAAATGAGTTGTTTTCCTGCGTCTGAATTAAATTGTTCACTTTTCTATCTCATACACACCTCACGCTTGGGGTTAAGAGTGGATTTTCCTCCTGGATAAGGAGGAATCTGACTTTTCCCTTTTATCGGCATCCTTTTTATGTTTTCACCGCCCAATGCCTGGAGATCTGGGCGAGATTTACTTACCCTGAGTTAACAACTGAATTTTCAGTCCAGTAAAAATCTCGTTGTTGCAAGAGACAGCCACACGAAAACTTGTATCTGCCTGAAAAGCTCTTCAGCTGATTTAGCCCAGGTTACTCTCCCTCTTTGACTTGTCAGGCCCGGCCCTTCCGAAGAAGCCTTCCTCTGGAGCGCCCAGGGGCTGCACGGGCCTCGCAGCCAGGTCGTTGGCCCCTCCCTGGTTTTCTTGAACTAGACTGGTTGCCAGACTGGAATACCCTCCAGGCCTGGGTGGCTGGTGTTTGTTTTGCAAATAGAAAGATAAAAGAAGGGAACAATTTGTCTCCTGAGGTGGGGGTAGCCTTCTTTGAAGGACAAGTTGCTTCAAGAGAGGGAAGGGTTAAATGTCTGAGGGCAAAAGACAACAACAAAACACGTGAAACCTCTTAGCTGGACCTCATAGCAAAGCCCCCAGAGAGGCTTGAAGCCCCAGGAGCTCCTCACGGCCAGGATTTTACAACGTGTGCCAGGTTTGTTTATCCTGTAACTTCAGGAAGAAACGACCACCAAGAATCGCAGTGGGAAGTGAAGCAGGGGAGAGGGCCAGCCATTTCTTCGGAATCGCTACTTCTCCCTTACGTTCTGTAAACGGCACCTTCCCTCCAGTACCCCTCCCCACCCTTGACTTCTTCCTCCCCCTTTTTCCTCACAGTTGGTCCTCAGTTTACAAATGTGAAAATCAAACCGAATTCAATATTTCCCAGCCCAACCAGTCTGGACGTTCCTGTTGCACACCACAGAAGTTCCAGAAACCACCACAGACAGCGCCCCCTGCAGGCACGGAGCAGCATTGTGCCCCTTTTCTCTCTCTAAAGGCCTCATGCTGGGGGTAGTAGTTAACTCTGTCTTCCCAGCACCCAGATAATTCTAGTTTCTCCTAGAAGGTTTATGAAGTGCAGAATGGTTCGTAGAGAAAACAGACATTGAAATATAATCTTTCCCAGAGGTTTGAGAAAAGCAGGCGGGAATGTGAGTGGCTGCAAACGGCTGAGTTGCTGTGGGCACTCTCTACCTAGTTTGAACCCGGGTTGCTCCTGTGTGGCCTTGGGCTCTCCAGGCTCCTCTCTTCTTCCGGGTTCCTCATTTATAAAATAATGGTGACAATAATACTGGTGCTTAACTCAGGGGTGTGAAGATTTCAGTGAGATAAAACACATAAAGGATTTAGCCAAAGCAGAGCCCCAAACACTAAATGTGGGCTCTCTTTATTTTTCATTAGTAAATCTACTTTGACCATCAAATGCTTCTCTTCCACCAAAAGTCAGTCCCTTCAAATACTGTCTGCTGCCTGCCTTGCAGGCGCTATTTGGGAAAAGTATTAATAACAATGAAATCAGTAGCAATATGAATGACTCATTCTTAGCATTTACATATTCACTCAGAATCCTACAATTACTTGTGTGAGAGAAACGTGTTACTTCTTTTGAGAAAAGTTTTCTTTGGAAATAGTTTCTTGCATTTGTAAGCATAGAGCCAGGGCTTGGAGCAAGTAAATACCAGAGGCTTCCAGCCCTTGGCCCGATCACCTGCACCCTGAAAGAGAAGCCTTTGGCAAATAAGAACATTTATGGTCTAGAACAGTTTGGTTCTCTTTAGCAATTACTTTCCAAATGTTCTTTCTCAAGAGTGATTAGCTAGCGAACTCCAAATTAGGGCAGTTATTTAATTAAAGATAAAGTGTAGAGCATTTCAAATTAACCAATCAGAACATGTATATGAATATGAATATGTCTGAGTGGTGTGTATGTCCATTCATCAGGCTTATGATTTTTTTCTTGAGAATCAAGAGAATTTCCCTGAAATGTGTATGTGTGTGTATGTGTGTGTACGTATACACATTACATATTATATATAATATATATACAAAATAAAATATAAGTATATATATGTGCCACAGATTCATGCCACAAATGAAATCAAATCTCCTAATTAACCAGGTGAATTCCTTTACTTTATGATTGTACATATATTTATAATAAGATCTATGCTGTAAACTATTTAGCAGCAGAATGTTTTTTTATCAATTCATGGACTTTATTTGCTTGATGGATTTTATTCAGTCTTTGCAAAGTAAATCTTCTCTATCTCCCCTAGCTAGGTAACTTGAGAAATTGTTTGGAGTAAGTTTGCCAATAGAGGTCTCTTCGTTAAATAGAGCAAATATTTCCCGAAGACTTCATGTGACCTCCACTGCTATAGTTGACATATTAGGTTTTCCAATGAAATCCTTGGTGTGTTTGCAATTAAAATGTTTTTATTTGATATTAATGATGGTAATCTTTACTAAGGCCAAAGGCAACACAAACAGGGCTGTGGAAGCAGAAAATTAAGGTATAATAACTAGATTTGGCATTTAAACTGAACCTCTTTCCAGAGGTAGCCATAAAGTCATCAAATATTTTTAAAATGAGTTATTTTCTTTTTTGGTATTACTATACAAATAATTTATGAAATATCAAATGCCAGCTTTTCCAAACTAACTTTAATCATCACACCTGAATCATTGAATTCCAACCCTGAACGTAATGAAAATTCACTCATGTCTAACAGACATGATGTGTGTGTGTGTGTGTGTCAGACTCCTTCCTATGTGTGGGGGATGGGAGCATGGTGCTGAAGTCTTGGGTTGTTAAACTGAACTCTATCCTTACTAAGATCTCTCTGACTCAAAGTTAGAATATAGCCGTTTGTGCTTTTCTTTTAGTAAGCAATATTTTATATCATTTATTTATCTCAAAATTCTCCTAGAAAGGAATATTTTAAAAATATGTAAGTTTAAACTTTTGAATATCTCATTTCCTAATCTAATGCATTAGAAAGTTAGGAATGACATGGTGCTCCCTCAAAGAGCCAAGCCATCAAGACAGTTCTCCATCAGACCCCTCCAGCCACTCCCTTACCCTCAAAAGCAATGTTACAAAAGATGACTCTCAGCCCTAGAGGCCTAGAGGTTGCATTCTGAAAAAGACATTTTTTGCAAGCCTAGTTCAGAGTCAGCCTGGCTTCTCCGTTCAGAATGGCTATGCCATGTGCTGAAACAAAGATAATGCTGCAAAGACTGGCTCCTTTCTGTACTCTCAAGGCTGCTCAAAGTCCCTCCATGGGCCTTTGATCTCTCCTGGGAGTCTTCGAAGCCAAGCAGAGGCCAATGTCTTCCTCAGCTGTCTTCTCCACAAATTCTTCCAGCAGCTTTGGCAGGTACTAATGTGTTTACTTAGGTGTGCCTGGTTCCCAGAGCTAATAGCAGTTTGAAATTGTTTAGCACATTGTGAAGTCATATACTATAAGCAAAAAATCTCTAGAACAGGTCCCTTTGTCCAGGAGTTGATAAGGGTCTCAGATAGAGGCAGAAGCGAATTGAAATGGACTCATCTTTCTATGTGTATTTGGTTTCTCCCACTGAGAGAAGCATAGAAAATTTGGAATAATGCAGAATTCTTAGGGTAGGCAAAATTTACTAGGAAAGGGAGCTCTGCGCATCATTTCGCTGGTGGGGTCTGTCCATCAACACTAGGATTGTTGCCATAATACTTAAACTAAAATAGGTTCTCAAAAAAAAAAAAAAAAAAAGGTTGGTGATTACTTAAAGGTCTATGCAGTTCAAATCTGCTGAGTCTAAATTGTGAGAAAATCAAACATGCATTTATTTTCCTTCAGAATGTTAAGTGAAACTTTTTAAACTATCTATATACTTCATGAGAACCTTGGGTGGCATTCATTTATAACACCATGCATGACTTAATTGTCTTTCCTTCATCTGCCTACTGTAAGGCTTTCCTGTAGTTAGTGTTGGAATGGCATTTCTAACAACGTGGTTGTATATTAAATACGTGGGAGTTTCCTCTGCACATAAAAATCCACTTCTCAAGAAAGAGTGGAACACTGCTTATATTTTTATTCTTTTTGATGAGTAACAAAAGTCAGTCTAGTCTGATTTTGAGTTAGAGCACCCAAATAATCAGGAGATCTCTCTCTCTCTCTCTCTCTCTCTCTCTGTAATTTTCAACTTTTCTCATTCTTCTTTGTTCAATTTCTCCACTCCAAAAATGATTTTTCTTCTCTGGATCATTCACCCAGTTCCTCATTTTCTCTTAGGTAGTTTCCCGTCGGAAAAGAGCAGCAGAATCTCTCCTATACCGAAGGATCCCAGCCATCTTTGAAGCACTGGCTTCCTTTTCTCTCTGTATACTGTCTCTCGTTTTTAGCTTGTGGGTGTTTGTTTTGTTTTGTTTTTTCCTCTCTCCTCCCCCTCGCCCTCCCCCCCTCCCCGCCCCCGCCACTGACAGCGGTTTAAAAGTTTTGTCTCGTTTTTTACTCTTGGTGTTTTGAGATCCTATTTTCAGCGCTGGAGTCCCAAGGGTCCTCAACCCCGGACCTTGTTTCCCCCCCTCCAGCAAGTCCCATTAAGCCTCTGGGCGCTTGTGTTTTCGCTGCTTCTTTAGTTCCACTCTCCCGCGGCACTCTGGTAAATTTGTTTTGAGATCACCTTACCCAAGACAGCCCTAACCTCTGAGAACTACCGTTACCGACAGAGCCTCCTGAGTGACAGCATCTTCCAGGCCCAGCGCTGAGGGCAAGACGACCGGCGCCCAGCTCCAGCAAGTTTCTGCTGCCGCACTAAGCACGCGCACTGAGCCGGAATTGACAAAGAAGAAAACAAACAAAATTCCCCTCTGAGAGCGCAAGCTCTAAGAATCAGGATGCCCAGTTCCAACCCAACCCTGTGTGATCTGGGGCAAATTATCTACCCCTTGAGCTTGGGTTACCGTCTTTCAAAAATAGATCTAATAAATAGTTCCCACAGAGTCATCAAGAGTAGTAAATGAATGAACACAAGGAAGGGATGAGAACAGTGCTTGGCAAATACAAAAGTCTTAATAATTGTTTACTACCAATACCCCGCACTGAAGGATTGGGTACAGAGCACATGAGGTGCCTGGTATAAAGAAATCAGCTGAAAGGCGAGGATAACGTCTTCCACTTAAGCTTTGAGGGGCAAGTTGATTTGTGCCCAAATCATAAATCTGCATGACACCTGTGTGCTGCATAGTCGGAGAAAGTGGGGGTATTGCTCATGGCCAGAACCTGTGTGACTTGGCTGAGAATTCCTGGGTGAGATTATCTCCCCACTATTGTATTTCAGAGGTAGCAATGTGCATGCAGTTCCAATGTTTCCACCGGTGTGGATGGAGTCTTCCATTCTGCCTGGGGTCCTTTAGGAACTTGACTCTTTTATCTACTGTAGCCCTCAGTACCCTATTCATTTCAAAGGCATCCACTTGTTAATAGTCTTAAATAAGGTGCAGATGGATTTCCCACTGGCCAGACAATTAAGCAGGCCATTGGTGTGAAAGGGAGCTTGATTTTCAAGGGCGTGGGGGGTGTGGTGGTGTCTTTGTCTTAGGGATGAATGAATGTGGGAAAGGGGGCAGAGCTCTGCACCTAGTAGCTAACCTTAGTGACTGACATTTTACCATCCCTGTTTTTCCGAACCTTCACACTGAAGAGCGGATCTCACCCTGAAAAAGCTAGAATTTCTCTGATCTCTACAGACTTGGGATCAGCCAACCAGGGTTGCTTAAGGAAAATAATTTTAGGAATAAGTAATAGAAGAAATCGTCCCCCCCCTACCCTCACCCAAGTCACAACACTTACTGGACTGGATGACTGAAGATGGTGATGAGAACACTCCCTCCTATTTTAACCAGGCCACAAGCCCGGGTCCAAATCTCCAGACTACTTAATGTCTATGTGCCTAGACCTTAAGGAATAGTTTTTCCTGTACATAAACAGCACCGTCCCCTCCCATGCCCACCCCAGGGGATCTGGAAGTGGGTTAAGGGTGGAGAAGCATTGGCAAAAGCTGATTAATAGATTGATTCTTACATAATTGGCAGCCCTGTCTTCTCTCCTTCTACCCACCAAGTTCCACAGACCCTGCTGCGATTGCTTTTCTGGAAGGCTTTGGTCGCCAAAGTGTGTGAAGTTACTCAAGGTCTGAGTTGGAAATTTTACACGAGCCGAGAAGGATTGCTGTGCCGGCAGCTGGGACGCATCTGTAACGGTGTTAGTTCGCCTGAAAGCAGAAAATTAGCGACCCCAAAGCCCAGCTTGGCTGTTTAGTCTGTCGAAATGGCAGGGCGGAGCAGAAAGGGGAGAAAGGAAACTCACCCCTGGAAAGGGAGGTCGCCGTCTCAAACTCCATTTCTTTGAATACAAATCACAGAGGTGCAGTCAGCACAGAACCGCTAGATCTGTACCAGGTCTAGCAAAGGCCTAGTCCAAGGGAGGAGACACTCAGCAAACGTGCGCAGAAGGGGGAAGGAAGGAAGGACGGTTCTCCGTCACCTGGCCCTTGAGCCCACCTCCTTTTAGGTGAGCAGACATGTAAAGAGAACTCAGAGTGAGCCCTGTCTTGGGAAAAAAGGGACCTCCCTGCCCACCCTCCAACAACACAGAGCCTATAAAGTGACAATCTGACCAGAACAAAATAGACTTTTAAAAAAAAATCCAGATTCGCTCCATGATTGAAAGTGTCGCTTCAAAGTTTTTAGCAACCGTTATTCGATCCACTGCCTGAAAAAAATCCCTGAGAAAATTAAAATTCATGTAGAAGAGAAACAAACACCTAAAAATAAGCTAATTCCTCATGTCCAAGATTGGGAAGGCAGGTGGGCTTTTGGTATCAGCTTATAGTAGAGTGTTTTATTTATTAATATTTTTTGATGTATGAACAACTCCAAAAAGTTGGATGGACTTCGTTCCTTCGTCTCTACCACTCTTTAAGTGATTCCTTGGTTTAGGTAATCTAGAGAGTGCGAGTGAGCGGGTCTGGGAATGATCCCCACCCCAGCAGAAATGCAGTAAAACCATTAGCGTCAAAAGGGGCTGTAAACAGCAAATTGTCTCTGGAGGAAAGGCGGAGGTTTGCCCAGACAGCCCCTGCGGGGGTTGTGGTGGGATATGCTAATAGTGCCTGGCCACTGGGGCCGGCCTCCCTCTCCCAAGAATATATAAAGAGCCCCAACCCGAGCACACCCGACCCAGGCCGCCAGGCGTTTGCCCTTGTTAATTACCGGAGAAACCGACCCGGGAGCTCCTCCCGGATTCACCCGCCGGCAGCAGCGCCAGGCTCCCGTCTCTCCCCTTTATCTCTCGCTGCTGTCCAGGTGCACCACTTGCTTCACCGCAAAGGATGGAAATGATGGACGGCTGCCAGTTCTCGCCTTCTGAGTACTTCTATGACGGCTCCTGCATCCCGTCCCCCGAGGGCGAGTTCGGGGATGAGTTTGAGCCAAGAGGAGCTGCCTTCGGGGCGCACAAACCAGAGCTGCATGGCTCAGACGAGGACGAGCACGTGCGAGCACCTACAGGCCACCACCAGGCTGGCCACTGTCTCATGTGGGCTTGCAAAGCATGCAAGAGAAAGTCGACCACCATGGATCGGCGGAAGGCGGCCACCATGCGCGAGAGGAGACGTCTGAAGAAGGTCAACCAGGCTTTCGAGACGCTCAAGAGGTGCACCACGACCAACCCCAACCAGAGGCTGCCCAAGGTGGAGATCCTCAGGAATGCCATCCGCTACATCGAGAGCCTGCAGGAGCTGCTGAGGGAGCAGGTGGAGAACTACTACAGCCTGCCAGGACAGAGCTGCTCGGAGCCCACCAGCCCCACCTCCAATTGCTCCGACGGCATGGTAAGAGATAGTGCTGGTCACCCCAGTCTTTTCCAAAAATTCTTACCTCTCATTTAAACCAGGGGTGGCAAACAAATATTCAATGGTTATTGCTGGATAGTTGGGGGGGAGGGAGCTAGAAGAGGGGGGCCATAGTTAGAAGCCAGGAAACAGCTGTTGAACAGGGTTTTCGTTTGACTTCCTCCCAGGTTCCAGGTGAACATTGTAGGGGAGGGTTGTCATATGAGACTGGTGGCTGCAAATGATCAATAACGTGTTTTCTCCACATGGCCCCCCATCTCTGCTCTGCTGAGGCCTGGCTGGAAAGGGATGTTGATGCATTCTTTTCGGAGGGCGTTTGCTCCATCGCTGCCAGGTTTTAATGTGTTTTTGCCCTGGGAAAGTGTTCTCTCCCTGAATTAGTGTGGCTTCCTTCTACTCCAATCCATTTTGCATGGTTAACCCAAGGCACATTGCTGCTGAATTCCACCCCGCCCTCCTCCCCTTGCCGCTGCTCTCCTCTTCTTCAAGCACAGAGATTGACCTCAGTGCCCTTACAATTTGGTGAGGTCCAACCCTTCCTAAATCAAGGCAATGAAGGTGATTGGGAGTGGTCAACGTGTACGGAGCTAGCGGTCAAGCCCCGCGCCACCCTAGGTCGGAGCATCTTTTGCCAAGACCTGAAAACAAACCTCCTTTGTGTCTTGTATTATAGCCTGAATGTAACAGTCCTGTCTGGTCCAGAAAAAGCAGCAGTTTTGACAGCATCTACTGTCCCGATGTACCAAATGGTAAGAATCGATGACTTCAGAGGAATTTCAAAGTCAGTGCAACTTCACGGTTCAGCCTGTCAAAGCAAAGTCTGGTTTTCCACGCTGCACTGGGGAAGGGAAGAGAAAGGAGGATTCCTATGGGGAGGTTTTGGTGCAGCAAAATAGACACACATCTTTTGTTCAGAATCCCTCTAACAGATGCACACATATACACTTTTACTTGAAATTTTACTAGGGGGCTTCTCCATTCCCTACATTCATCCCCATGAATTGCTAGATATTTGTTGCAAATTTCTACATCAGGCTTTCTGTGACCACCTGACCTCTGGGTGTCAAAGTTGCTGACCTATGGTTTAAGAGGCCACATCAGCAAATCTCTCTACTTGGGATTTTTTTTTTTAATGGTTTTCTCCTTGTGTTCTTAGTATATGCCACAGACAAAAGCTCCTTATCCAGCTTGGATTGTTTATCCAGCATAGTGGATCGAATCACCAACTCAGAGCAACCTGGATTGCCTCTCCAGGACCCGGCCTCTCTCTCCCCAGTTGCCAGCACGGATTCACAGCCTGCAACTCCAGGGGCCTCTAATTCCAGGCTCATCTATCATGTGCTATGAACTGAAAATCTAGCCTAGATGAGTTCTATGAGGAGGGCCTATGACACAGGAGGAAGGAAGTACCAAAAATTCAAAAGCAAGACAACTTGTATATAAAGATTTGCTTTCAGTTGTAAATTTGTAAATATTATCTTGCCACTTTATTTGAAAGTGTATTTAACTGAAAAGTCACCATTGCAATTATACTTTATTTCTTTTCTCCTTCTCCTCCTCCTCCTCTTCCTTCTTCTTCTCTGCCTCCTTATTTGCTTTAGATATATAGTTCCAATAATATTCTTTCTGATAGGGGGCAATTCATTGAAGGTAGCTTGTTGCAATGCTTAACTTATATATAGTTTTTATAAATATTGCTTATCAAAATATTATGTCTGATGTTAGATCTTTATTTTTTTCTTTAAAACATTAGAACAGCTGGAAATCAGTTACAGGAAACTTTAAATATATTTAACTTTTGTTTTTCTATTAACCCTTTGGTGATATTGTATTAAGTAAACACATAACAATACTGCCTAATGGTATATATTTTGATCTTTTCTTATAAGGAATGTATCTTTTTCATGTAAGCACAAAATAGTACTTTGTGGATAATTTCAAGATATAAGAAATTTTGGAAATTCCACCATAAATAAAAATGTTTAGATGAAGAAATATTTTGGTTTACGTTTTTAAAAAAGAACATCCTTAATGGAATTAGTGGTCACTGACACGAAATTTTTAACATGGGGCTGAAAATGACAAAATAGTTGGCTTTGTGGACATGTTTGAATGTTTACCATCTCATGGACACAGTTTAGGTCCTGTTGATGTGACAAATGAAGAGAACATTTCTATTTTAATCAGCTTTGAAGGGAGTCTGCTAAATACAATTTTTCCCTTCTCTGAGTACTGTGCCATATAATGTCAAATTACGTGTGTGTGGAGGGGAAGAAGAAGTTATTCAGGACAAGACCACATGTTTCAATGAAAAGAATGTACATTACAATATTTTAATACAGTACATTAGAAATCATGAGTTAAATCATGTTTACTTTATCTACTTGCCTGAAAATATCTTAATACATTATATTAATATTGTCAATAAAATATTTAAAAGTATCGAGCCGATTTTTTTCGTACTGCTAAAGTGCTGTAATAAGAAAACTTAAACTATAGTGAAGTGAAACAGACTGTAATTGGCTTCCTTCTTTTCACAGCCTTTCTGATATTATTAATCATATTGTGTGTGTCTGTGTGTGTGTGTGTGCGTGTATGACGGACATGCATTTTTTTTTGTTCATCGCTTTAAATCTCCTTTAGCAAGCAATGAGAGAAAAAATAGAACCAGTAAGTAGAAAATAGTCTCAGATGATTATTGAGATAATTTTCACAAGTTTACTGCTGAGAGAGATAAAAAGAAAATATTCTTGAAACATCTGAAGTAACTGTTCCCAGGCAGAAAAGATAATTGTTTCATCCTCTAATGTGTACTTTCATGTAAAATTGCTAAGGGTTGCATTATATACAGTAATCAAATGGACTCTTTGCTAGAGCTTAGCAATTACACTGTACTCAGGAAGATTTTCCCTTCCTTCCAATATGATTTTTCTTGTGCTTGTCCAGTCATCGGGCTTAAAAGAATGGAAGTTATTCTGTAAAGGGAGGGAGAGAAGAAGGGCTGAGTTCAAAAAATAATGTAGCCACCTGCCCTGTTAGCATCCTGGCCTAGTAGGGATGCCGACTTTTAGCACACAGGTGGGTCTTTCCTCCCCCTTGGTTTGGTAGTGAGAAGAGTTGAGGTGAGGAGAATTCAAGAAGGCGTGATAGAGATACATGCATAGTTGCAGTATAAATTTGAATTATTCACCCTCACTGGATGCTGTGCTAAATATACACTCTTTTTTATACTTCTGGGGAGAGGTTGGAGATTTGTTGCTGTTCTCCATAGAATTAGAATAAAGAGAAAGAACCATCCAAAGATTGGTTTGTTTTTTTCAAGTTCACTTCTAAGTCATATTACCATACTCGGTT
This sequence comes from Nasua narica, assembly GCA_028533885.1. Lineage (NCBI taxonomy): Eukaryota > Metazoa > Chordata > Mammalia > Carnivora > Procyonidae > Nasua > Nasua narica. The sequence continues at coordinate 86,416,227 of CM052807.1, forward strand.
CCATTTCATAAAAGCAAGCAGAGAATATTGTATAATTTTATTCAAGTGAATAAAAATGAACTTTCTTTCTAACCAAACTCCAGGTACTTTTATTAACTTGTTAATGTATTTGATATTCTCAGTGGGAATTATAAACTCCAAGCGTTTAGTTCGTCTTCTGGTGGTCTGGAGTGAATCAAGGTGGTGATCGACATGTCATTGAAGATAATACAGTCCATGCCAACTTGCTCAGTCATTCTTGTTTCTGGTGTACTAACATGGAAGGCTGGTGTCTCCTCAGCAACTAGCTTGGCACAACATATCACACACTGTCATGTATACTTTTTTGACAAGGAGCCTTCAAGAATTGGCTCTCTGGTAGTCCAGGCCCAGAAAAGTCTCTTCAAGGAAGTGGATGGGGAGGATTGAGGAGTGACCCTGGCAAAATATTCAAGCAATGACGGGAGTTGGCCATTTATAATCCCCTGGAGTGAACAGTTGGGCCGTCACTGAGCTTGTATAGAACCACTCCATCTCAGCTGGTGGGAAAATGCAACCGACAGGCAAACTTCTAGAAGAAACTGACAATGTTCCTTTTACTATCTGCAAACCTGTTGGGTAGGAGGCTCTCAGGAAATAGTCAAAAGGAGTCTCTTCTGCTTGTGCCTGAGAAACACAAGCCTACTGGTTTATGCAGGAAAACTCTAGTGAGGCGATGGAAACCGGGAAGTGCTATTTGGGAGGGAGCTGCTATTAGAAATCAAGGATTCTTGATTTCCCCTGTTTTTTTGTTTTTGTTTTGTTCTTCTCATTTGAAAGACAGAAGTTAGTGGCTATATTGTACCCCACAAATTCTTCCTTAAAATGACATTCCTACAATTATTTAATCTGAGAGTGTTTTTTCCCTGAAATTCTCTCTTTGGGGTTATAGCAGTTGCTAGCTTAAAGTAGTAATTTAATCCCATGACTTTCAGAGGTGGTATTTCTGGGAAGGATATTAGAGCACAGCTTTCTGCAAATTCAGAAAAGCCCAGCTGAAGTGGCAAAGTACCCCCTGAAAATATCACCCCTGGATGTTTCCACATCATCGCAAAAAGCATAGCAAAAAACACCAAATTGATTTTCTTTAAGAATGCTGATTATAGATATTTTCCTTGACTAGTGATTCAGTTTTTTAACATGGTACATTGGCTGAGCATAGACTTTAGACTTTAATCTAAAGTCTAAACTGGGTCTAGAATGATGTCTTGCTCTCTTCTCAATTTTTACTCGCCATATCTGTAAAATGGGGTAAATGGTCATTTGTGATGCTATTACAAATAGTTGCTACTAATATTGTTATAGTGTTAAAATCCTATAAAATAATTCTTCATACAGAGGAAAATAAGCCAAATTTTACTTCCATTTATGCTACTTAATTCATTTCATTATAGATTCAGTGGGCACTAATGATAAAGCAGCAACTAGTAATTATTGAGTACTTCTCATTATGCAAATGAGGAAATTGAGGCTAAGGAGTTTAATAATTTGCCTAAGAACACTCTATTTGGACTGGCTAATTAGGCTTCCTCATGATCGTGTTCCAGCAGGCTCCAGCAGAGGTTACAAGGCTTCCTATGACCTAGCACTGCAAGTCCCAGAATATTCTTCTGGTCAAGCCAATTACTAAAGCCAGCACAGAATCACTGAGAAGCAAATTAAACTCCACTTTTCAATGGAAGAAATAGTAATGAATTTATAGCCACATTGAATCTACCATACTGACTAGTATAAACTTTATCTGTTTCTTTAACTTTCACCCATTTTACCTTTCCCCTATTTTACCCATTCACTGTAATCTGGTTCTGTTTCTATCCTTATCCATGGTCAAGGCAATTTCAAATCAGACTGTTCCTCTTCTGGGCAAGATTATACTTGTAGCCCAGATGTCACTCCTGATCTTTATACCTGTATATTCCCAGCATCTCTTTAGTGTCTCAATGGCACCTCCAACCAAATATGTTCCAAATTCAACTCATGATGTTCCATCTCTCTCCTGCCCTCTTACCCTGGCTCCCTTTTAGTATTGAGTCTCTCAGTGAATAGTATCACCAGTGATGTAAACATGAAGCTTAGGATTGACTCCTGATGTGTCAATCTATCTTACCCTCTTGTCTAATTCATTACAAAATCCTGTAACTTTATTCTCTTAAGTAGCTCTCAAACCTCTACTCTCAATCAAAACTATGGTTATCCCTATCCAGGAATATCATAAGGTCCTCTTAACCTGTCCCATCACCCCATATTTTCTCTGGATCTCCCACTCGTGGAGACATCATCCAAGGTTTTCTTTGGGGACTGTCCCTTTTCTTTTCTCAGGCCATGTGGTTCAGATGGGATTGACTCTACCATCTGACTCTAGGAGTGAGCGAGTCATTCAGGCCTGATTATGAGTATGTCTTCTTCTTTGGCCATAGTGATTGTTTCATGACCAAGTTGACCAAGTTGTTCAAGTGTCAGTCCTAGGATATTTGCTGGATTGATAGAGGGATAAAAGTTCTCTTTCTGCTAGGGTGATAATATATAAGGGCTTTTTTTTGTTTTTTGTTTTTTGTTTTTTACTCTAGGTTGCCAGCTGCCATTTCATCCCTGAGAGTAGAAATTCTGCCTAAAAACAAAGCCAACATAGTCGAGAGCCAAGCTGTGCCTGCGATGCCAAGAGTTTTATTCCTGACAACATCATTAGGTATATGGATCCCAATATACCTGAATATCTGTGGTTGGCCATGCTTTACAGTTTTGGAGCCAACAGGTTATCTTTTCCCTTAAACCGGTATAAGTGGGAACTCTGTTCACTGAAAAAATCTTGCATAATATCACTTTTTGATCTTCTCTGCCTATTCCAGCCAGAGCAATCATTTCAGAACTTCATCTGATCATGTCAACCACCCCATGTCCTCTCCAGCTTATTGCACATAGATTAACAAAAGACCAAACTTAACAGGCCCCTCCAGTTCTGCATGTCTGTCTCCTAGCTACATCTCTAGCATTATTTCTTTGTAGAGGTAATGTCAGGTCCCTGCTCTCTCCACTCCAGCTACCTAAGGGACCTTTATCAGCCACTGTGTTCTCTCTTGCCAAAGGAGCTTTCCACATTCTCTCTGCATGGCTCTTCCTCCCTCCAATTCACCTAGTTGATTTCCAATCTCCTTTTAGATGTCAGCTCAAGCATCAATTCGGAGTTTTCCTTGCACTCTTTCACAGTGTCATGTCCCCTGATTCTGTGATCTCAAAATACTATATACCCAAGGGACGCCTGGGTGGCTCAGTCAGTTAAGCATCTGCCTTCCACTTAGGTCATGATCCTGGGGTCCTGGAATCAAGCCCTACATTGGGCTCCCTGCTCAGCAGGAAGTCTGTTTACCCCTTTCCTTCTGTCCCTGACCCCCGCTCATACTCTCTCTCTCAAATAAATAAATAAAACCTAAAAAAAAATACCACATACCTCTCCTCTGAAGCATGTCTCATAATTAAAATCATGTATTAATTTGTATGATTATTAACATTTGTTTCTTCTGCCATGTGAACAAGGACCTGTTCTTCTTGCTCAACCCTGTGTCCTGGACTGTAGTAGCATATTTTGTGTTATATATATGAATGAATTGATATTGCTGAAGCATTTGTTGTTGTGGAATACACTCTTATTTTTCAAACACCCTTCTTCATAGAATTCTTTAATACTATATTCTATTTTTCTACTGGTTCTCTTACTTTTCTGTTTTTTATTAATTTCTCATACTGACCTCTCTAATTCTGGCCAATCTGTATACATTTATTTCTTAAGGTTCTGTTGTGTGGCTTATTTTCTTTTGGTCTACTGTGGACTTTTCTACTTCCATAGCTTCACCTCCTACTTAGCAGCTATGGTAGAGATGTTTCTACCATTGCCTCATCCATACTTTATCTAAGGGAAGCTTCCCTGTGTGCAGCCTCTGATTGGCTTGGATTGGCCTTTTTAGTAACTTAATCAGGTAGGGATGGATATCTGACCTGAGAGTAACCAATCCCATAAATTGATCAACATTTATGAAATGCATAGCTAGAATTCAATATATGCATTGAAATAAACATATTTTTAAAAAATCAAGAGTTCAGAGAAATAGATCACTATTTAAGAATGGGAACTAAACTGAAAGATCATGATGTTGATGGGGCTGGAGACATTATGATAGGCTATGCACATGCCCATTATTATGGAAGAATATGAATTAAGTAAACAAAAGAAGCCCATCAGTAGTGGATAGAGTGAATTCAGAGACAGAATAGAACACATCACCCACTATGAGCTCACTATTTATAGTAAATCTGGGGCCCTGGACAAGAGCCGATGTCGAGCCCCACTAATTTACCACTGATTAGCTGAGGGAACTTAGGTAAGTTATTTAAATTCTCAAAAACTTGTTTTCTTACCTATAAATGTAGATAGTAATAGAATATAAATCACAGAACTTGGGAGGATTGCATGATCTAAGGCATAAAAATGCTTAGTTAGCTTAGTGCCTCATACATAACAAATACTCAGAGAATGATAATTAATAAAAGAAAGTTCATAGCTGCTTGAGACTTAGGATGGAAGCTCATAAATAAGTGTCTGATGTGGGGATCTTTGGAATCATCCAGAAAGTCCTCCGGCTTTACTGCCCGTGGGCCCAAGTCATTCCTTTATTACTCTTCATAAATCCCATAAATGAGCTAGCTGGAATGGATCTGCCACTGAAAGAATCATATTAAAGCTGCAGGTTTTTCTTCAGAAGGCCATTCATATTTCCAGTGGCCCCTGAAACTTTGCCTTTGATGGCAATCCCAACGTGGACAAAATTAAATGCATCTTCTCTTATATATCCTGCTTCATTTTTGTGGCATCTTTGCAAGGTAAGCCTGCTAAAAATTTTAGAATCATTTTTGATTCCCCATTTTCTCCCAAAAGAGTTAGTTTGTCGGTAACACACATGACAGGGAATTGTAAAAATAATGGCAGGAACGGCAATGGAAACAATAGTGTTTTCCTCAATAAGTATAATTTTTCACACTGTAATTTGTGAAATCAGTTTTAGTTTTATACTCTTTGCCAACATTTAAGGAAGTTTCCTTTTTTTTACTCAAAAAGTTGTTTTAAGTTGAACATCTTACAGTCAATGGGATTTTAAGGTCAAAGAAATGTTGACCCCAAGTGAAAGTTAAGAAAGGACATTTATTAAGCATTTCTTTTATACTAGAAAGTGAGTTTTACATGTTTTATTAATGTTGAGATCACTAGTAGATAAAATAATTCCCTCCACTCATGGAGCGACTACTATGTCCCTGGAAATATTCTCAGCGTCTGATGGGCATAATATGTAACTAAGCATAAAAGCAGCTCAATGAGATGAGTATTACTGACCCCAGGCTCTAGCTGAGGAAGGGCTTACTTGCATGCAGAGAGGAAAGTAACATGATCAATTCATAAGTGGGGTTCTTGTAAACCATCCAATTATAGCCCGATGCAGCAACTAGAGTTCAGTGAAAACCTGAGGCAAGGCAAGTATTTTGAGCAAGTCACTAGAGAGCTTGAAAATGGTGTTTTAGTATTCTGGAAGTTTGGAATGGGAAGAGGGTAGAGCCAGGAGGACTAATTAGGAGGATTTTGTAAATGGCCCCTGCGTGAGGTGACATTGTCCTTTAGCCCCTGCTGATTTGTCCAGCACAAGCAGGGTTCTCAATGAAAGTTGTTGACTGATTGAACTGCTGAGGTTGTGTCTGTATGATGCCAGACATCTGGATATAAAGAGTAAAATCCAGTCATCCAGATGTTAAGGTTACATGATACGTCGCCATCAAACATTTAAAACTTTTAACTGAGTGACTGCCTTTTTTACTTTTCATCCAGATGAATAACATTGGGTTAACTCAGCTGAGCTTGTACCAATTGCTATTTTGTGATTTTTTTTTTTCCTGTGGAATGGTTAATCAGATTGCCAGGGCTGATGAATTGCTAAAAGATGAATGATTATATGATTATACAATAGGCAGGTGAACATAAAATAAGTGAGACCTAATAAATTATAAAGAAAGTAAGAGCTTCATATTATCAGAGAAGTATCTTAAGCACTATTTGTGGTGGTTTCTTTTCTTTTTTTTTTGGTTTCTTTTCTTTTTATTCAAAAAATTTTCCTTTGGGTTGGGTGTCTCAAGCTTACAGCATTACAGCCCTCTAAGTAACTATTATTTTTGCACATCAAAGCTAACTCCTTGAAAATGTTTCACAGACAATTAAATGTTAATACTTTCCTTCTGTGCACAGTTCAAATGTGATAAAAAAGTGAAGCATTGTAATGCCATATTCAGTTCACTAAAAGTAAATCTTATCCTCCTAAACAACTATATTGCATATAATAATGTATTCTAAAATCTCAACTTTGATAAAATCATACTACTTTAATTAAGGAATAGTGGTAACATAAAATACATATACCCCTGGTTTTTGAAAAATTATCACCAAAGTAAATGTAACTTGAAAATAAGAACATTAATCTGTCATTGAAGATAATACCTAAAAATTTTTTTTGAGATTTTATTTATTTATTTATTTGAGAGAGAGAGAGAGAGAGATCGTGAGTGAGCAGGAGCAGGGAGGAGAGGGAGAAGCAGGCTCCCTGCTGAGTAGGGAGCTTATAGTGGGGCTCAATCCCAGGACCCTGGGATCATGACCTAAGCCCAAGGCAGACACTTAGCTGACTAAGTCATCCAGGAGCCCTGAAGATAATACTTTTTAATCAAATTCATTGTATGTCCTACTGCTAATCTGACTTATTGAGAAATAAAAGTTTGAATAACTGGTTATCTGAGTATTTTGTGTGCATGATGATAAAAAGATTAGCTACTATAGGATTGGCCGTTCTTTTTTTTTCTTTTTGATACACAGTGTAGATTTAATGAGATACGCCTAGGGCTCATCACACATGTTTATGCTCGTAAGTTTACTAGCACTTGTATCCTAGTGAAATAGGGTGTTATTTGAAGGATGCACCATACGCATTGCAGTTCCAATGAGTTAAGTGTATGGCTATTCTCATATACTTTTTAAAAATTTTTATTTAAGTTAGCATTTAGTTAGCATGCAGTGTAATATTTTTTAAAAAACAGACAGTGTAGGGCGCCTGGGTGGCGCAGTTGGTTGAGCGACTGCCTTCGGCTCAGGTCATGATCCGGGAGTCCCGGGATCGAGTCCCACGTCGGGCTCCCAGCTCCATGGGGAGTCCGCTTCTCGCTCTGACCTTCTCCCTTCTCATGCTCTCTCTCACTCTCTCTCTTTCCTAATAAATAAATAAAAATAAAAAATCTTTTAAAAAAAACCAGACAGTGTAATATTAATTTCAGGTATATAATTCAGTGATTCAATGTTCCGTACAACAGCCAAGGCTCATCATCCTTAATCCCCATCACCTATTTCACCCATTCCCCCACCTACCTCCCCTCTGGTTACCATTGGTTTGTTCTCTCCAGTCTGTTTCTTGGTTTGAAGAAACATGATCCCCCCCCCATGATCATTTGTTTTGGTTCTTAAATTCCACATATGAGTGAAATCATATGGTATTTGTCTTTCTCTGACTGACTTACTTCTCTTGGCATAATACTCTCTAGATCCATCCACATTGTTGCAAATAGCAATATTTCACTTTTTATGGCTGAGTAATATTCCCTCTGTATATATACACATCTTCTTTATCCATTCATCATCCATTTAACCATTCATCATCTATTCACTGATGGACATTTGGGCTCTTTCCATAATTTTTTTTTCTTGAAGAAATTACTGATTTTTAAAGTCATTTTTTGAATCACTTGATTGGCTTTACATTCTGTGGATAAGGATAATAGTAACTAGAAAGATTAAGTATCTACACAGAAAAGTGGTAAGGAGAATTGAGATGATTTTCTGGACAACTAAACCAAAACTCCACTGACTCTAGTTGTTAATACATTTTAGAAGGAACCTAAGTTGTTAGCTAAAGGATATTAAAAGCATGTGGGTTTATTTTTTTCCTACTAGGTTATGAATCCCCTGAATCCAGAACCCCTGATATCTAGTCTTGCTTCACGCACGTAAAAAGTATAAAATGAATGCTCATTGAATCAATTTCTATATTCTTGTATCAATTTGTATACATGAGTAGAACCTCTACTGGAGGAATTCAAACTTCTTTCCATATTTAATTGTAGATCAGAACATCCATCCTGTTTCAAATGTTATAATCTCTTTCAGAAAGACAGGATATATGATATGAATAGTCTCATACAAATTTAGAATCAATTCAACATGAAGAAATGAGTATCCACTACAAAGACATCTCTTTACAATCACAGGATTAATAACAGAGCTAGAAATAATTGCATCAGCCTGCCAACATCTGAATGGCAGAAAGAAATTTTTTAAAAAGTTCCATGAAGAATTTTGAAGGTCTTTCAGGCTCGCTATGCTGAAAGGATAAGTGTCTTTTACATTGACACATTGCCAACTCAAAGCATCTAAAAGTCCTTTCAGAATTACATATAAACAAGAATCATTTCACCCACCTCTGGGCTGGAATGTGACAGCTGGCTAAAGGAAACATAGCAACACCACACAACAATGTCAAACAGGATGGATGGCTTAACCAATCAAAAATAGAGCATCAGAGCAAAACTGCTCAAATTAGATTTCTGGCCAGGGCAGGGAGGTTAAATGTTCTGTCCCGGTATAAAGTTCCTAGGGTCCTTGATGACCACAAAAGTCATCTTGGTGCAACCAACTGAATTTAAGATGTGACTCAACAACTCAAGAGTTTCTTAATAACACATGGGGCTTCTTTGAAGAACTTTCCGATCCAACATAGAGAATGTAAAAAGCGATAGATATAGTTAAGGGAATGATCAGCCAAAGAAGAGTGACCTTGGACAAGTCACAGGTTCCCAGCTTAAAGGTTGATCAAGCTACTTCCCCTTTCTGTGCTTTATTTTCCTCAGTCATAACATAAGAGTTCTTAATACTTGGCCCTGCAAGTTGCTTTTAGGATTAGTTATACACGTACCATGTATCAAGCTCTGAAAGCAATTCCCATTACAGAGAACCCACACTATACATGGAAAAAATATTTTTACCTATTAGTGGTAGGCAGAATTCATACAAAACACTGGGGAGGGAATTCTGACACAGATACTCCTAAATACTAAATTTTTCTTAACTTAGGGCCCTGAAAAGTTGTTGGCCCAAGAGAGAGTCCGGTTTAACTTAAGATGTTTCAACAATAGGAATAGATTATACACTTTGTATAATATCTTTCAAAGCTGGAAGATATGATTAGGTAGAACTAGAGAGAACACAAACACACTAATTTTTTGTTTTGTTATTTCTGCCTAACAATAAATATTCAATCAAAATTCCAAAATGAGTTGCTTCAAACTCAGCTTGATAAACTCTAGAATTTTCAAACAAATATTAATGCTTATATAGGAGGTTATATAATGCTCCAGTATTAAATAAAGTTACTTAAATTAGTCACCTAAAATCGTCACTCCTTTTATTTTGGTTAATTTATAAGTTTTAATAAAATCTTACTTTCACCACCAGAGACTATATCTTCTCCATCCCACCTCCCTTCTGAATTTTGGTCATCATTCTCTGAACTAATAACTGAAGATATAATTTTAAAATGTCTTCACAATATAAACCAAACTCTGAAATATTAATAAAAATATGTGTGAATATAATACAGAAGTGCTATAAAAACTATTTTCTAATAATCCTTAGAGAAAAATATCTGAGTTACACTTTGAAATCACATACTAGCGATTGGCATAAGTGAGTTGCAAGCATATTACAATCAAAGTGCTCTTCACTTTGTCTGGGTATGTATGGTTACTTCAGCATTCATGAGAAGATAATTTTTCATTCTAACTTGAATGTGGTAGGAAAAATCATCCATTTTAAAATCATTGTGTAACAAAAGTCGGGTGGCAAGACTCATAGCTCACTGAAACTTATACACATAGGATCCTAATTGTCAGTCTCATCCTGTCCGGAGGTTAATTCTTAAAATTGTGGCTATTAAGTTTCATGTGTTATATTTGCTATGGCACTTGGGAACATCGACCAAGTGTTGAGTGTCTCTGGTATGTCCATTCTAGCTTGAATCGCTGAGCCATATCACTTGCTAGTAAGTTATATGGAAGACTTCTGTTTTTATGGGTGGTATTTTAAAAAATTACTTAGCTCCCAGTAAATGTTCAAGCAAAAGTAATGACATTTTGTAGTATGTGGCAAATTCTTTCATGTAGTACTTGTACTATATATTCCTAGATAATAATGTACGAAGAATGACAGCACTCCTGGATGAAGGAACTCTGGATATAATTGTCTCATTATTTTCTTCTTTTTAGTTTTTTTCTAAGTTTTTTAAATGGACACTTGAATAAAGAAAACAAAATAGTAAACAGTAGATAACAACTTCATAGTCCTCTTTTATCAACATTACCCAATTCATAATTTCTCTTTTAGAGAGTTGGTTGATTTTGAAAGTAGATCTAATGTTTCATGTACTGTATACATCTAATTCCAAAAGCTTTAACCATAAGAAGGAAGGATGGATTGAGAGAGAAGGAAAATGAATTTGAGGGTGGGTCCTGGTATACTTACCAGACTTAATAAAAACCCATTATACAGAATTCTGACAAAAGCCTTTGTGAAAGCCAATTGGAGTGTATCTCCTTACTCCCCTAGTGATTACTTAGACACCCCCCATCAAATTGTTCCTTCCTACATATTTATATTCACGACATCTTTGAGAAAGATCATGTTAATTTTCAACAGAAAAATATTGATTTTGATTAAAGAATTTATTCCAAGACTATTTCAGAGCTAAAAATAAGTACTAATAATTGTGACTCCAGTATCTCTGTTTCTCACTAACTAGCTTTCCAATGTAAGCATTAGTCTTAGCTTACTGCAATAAATAGCTTACATTAATCCTCTTTGCATTATTTTAATTTTTATTATTTTGCAATTTTAAGACAAGTCTATTCATATATTCTCATCAATACTTCCATGTGGATTTATTGCCAGTGTATCTAGAGTTGTTTTTTTTTTTTTTTCAGTACATGGAGCCATCTTCCACCAAAAGAGCAGATACTTAGAGTCATTTGGAGAATAATCCAGAAGTCTGAGGAAACTATTTTTTTTTTAAAGATTTTATTTATTTGACAGAGAGAGAGATCACAAGTAGGCAGA
>CM052807.1:86427586-86458482 GCA_028533885.1 Nasua narica
ACTTTGTGTGAATTTCTCTTATAGATTTAGAGAAAAAAATTGTTTCTGATGAAATGATGGACTGGCCTATAAGGTAATGATAAAGAAGAGAAGATGAATAAATAAAATGGTTTGGTAGAATCTTGCTGAAGCAGAATATAGGGGATTGTCAAGGATAAAGTTGTGTGGTTTCCGTGGAAAATCTGACCAGAGGAGGAAAAAGACATGGAGGCACCTGAAACACGTTTCTCCATTGTTCCTCTTTGCCTGCAAATTCTTTTCTAGGTTTTTTGCTCTTGTTTTTACCACAGTGACATATAGCTTCATACTTCAAATATTCTCCCCATGAATTATGAACCCCAAACAACTGTGAGTGATGTGCATAATGCTTGCCTTCTAGAGGACTTAAGCTAGGCTGCATAGTTTATAGCTGATAAACTGGGAGTCCGTCTTTCACCGCAATGATGTATTCGCTGCACTAAGAGCCATTTCCATTGTAAATTCATTCTTGAAATGTTGGATCATAAATGTCACCAGTATCATTACCCAATCTGCTCCCAGAAGCAGTGGCTCTGTCAGTCCGCTGCAGGTGCTTGCTTCTGGAAGCAAGGTGCTCCAGATCAGACACATTAAACCATGACTTCATTCTTAAGGGCAACTCCTTTCAAAGGCCTCTTTCCTTCATGCTGCTTGGCAAAGAGATTAATGGATGCCATTTCTGCTACACAACTGGCTTGGGGGTTTTCCTTTTGCCCTTTTGGAAGGAGGCACCTCTGAGTGCCTCTTAACAAATATATCTCTTAAACGTTGCTCCTTGAGAAGATTGTGTCAGTTCAGTCAGAATCCATCCTTGATATGCCTGCATTTAGAATACACGGACTTAAACTATAATCAGTTATCATGTCTTTATTGGATCATCAGTGCACAGGGAACATCCTCGGGATTGTGTTGAGAGATACAAGGAGCGGACGACACAGGACCGGGCTTAGGCAGCTTAGACTTTGGTAGGGTGAGAAACAACCCTGCCGTGACAAGTCAGGGAACAGATAGTGAGTGAAACTCATTTCAGGTATCAGTTACTTCCTCATACACCTTGCAGTGTTACCTGGGGAAAAACCTTCTTGGGGAAATCTAAGTAACATGAAGGTTCAAATCCCTGGCATGAATTTTGCTGAGCAGTACATCATTTGGAATATTAAATTGAGTCCACAACTGCTACTCAGAGTGGAAAAGACTTTTAAATGTAGTTTTCTTATTTATCTTTAGATGTTCTCTTCTTTCTAAAGTATTCAGATTAACTCAGTGGACTGTGCATCAGAGCTAAAGCTCAGAAGACATCGATCTGATAAAAAAAAAAAAACAAACCACAACCTTAGGGGCTGCTGCAGAAAACTGTTCTTTCTTTAATGTGTCTTCTGATTGTGTATTCCAGGAAAGTACGAAAGAGGTATTCTGGTCCTTTAGAAGTTGGTAGGAAAATGTTAAAAGCCCTTCACCTGAAAGCAAAAGCCTGATTGAATAATTCTAAATTGGTGTTCAATCAGCTCAAGTAATGAATGGCAACCCAGAGCACCCCAATTCCTGACAGGTATTTATGAGCCTGTAGCCAGAAGGACTCTAGGTGCACTGCCTTAGCTTAATAACAGGTATTACGGAAAGGCATGCACTGCACTCACTCTTTGACATGCGTTATTTTACAGATTATGAAATCAAGGTGAGGAAATTTATAATGTATTTGTTAGATTTATTTTTTTCTGAAAGAACACTATTTACTACCTGGAAAATATAATTGGAAAAATATTTTATGACCTCTTTTATGATGAACAAATTATGGAGACTATTTTCAAGGGTTTACAATCACATGTTGAGAAAAAAATCACACACACATACACACACACACACAGACACAAATATTTTCACCTTTGGGCTTTCACTGGACTGACAATGCTCTTCAAAGCACTAATTACTGCGCTCACTGATTAATGACATTGTAGCAACAGAAAGCTCACAAGACTCTTGGATCATTATATCCATCAAAATATTTACTGAGCTGCTTTTAAGAAATTTAAATATAAATGCTGACAGGCAACGGGATATATATGTTGGAAGTCAAAAAAAAAAAAACCTGAAACGGAAATAAAAGTTGTCTGACATTTTTAATTAGCTGGATATTCACTGAGTCCATGAACGAATAGGAAAGCATATGGAATGAAGAGATGATTTAGAGAGGGTCTGAAGACTGACTGTATTTAAGAATCAAGGAGAGGAAGAAGAATGGGTAAAAGAAGCAGGAACTAGCACTCAGAGAAGTCTGAGCAAACTAAAAAAGTGTTGGAAGGAAGACAAGATTGCCAAATATAGTACATGAGATTGTTTCTAAATGTTTCTTTTTGTCGTAAGGGACAGTATTGATTGTTCTTGATTTGATGGGAGAGTGAAGTTGGGGTTATTTATCATCAAAGGTTGTGTTCTGCATCGCATCTAGATAGTTGATATTCAGGAGCTGATCCCTTATAAAGCGGAGAGAGAGGCAGAGACATGCAGAAAAGTTGGACTTCTGGTTTTCGACTCCGAAACCTTAGAAATCATCCTGTTCTTCAACTAGAAAGAAACTGAACAAACTGAAAACCAACAATTTTTCTTAGACGCAACAGAGAATTGAGGTTGCAGGACAAATTGTCCCCCTGAAATCTGGATAGACAGGAGAACCCAGGGAAACAGAGCCAATATCAGCCTATCTGGAGCAGAAGGGGCTGGAGTCATAAACTGACAAGAACATTCACATGGTCATTTTGACAAATTGCAGAGGATGAGTGTGGACCAACCTGAGAGTGAGATACTCTTGGGAGCCTCAGTCTCAGAGGGGTCCCCATGCTCTCATGGTTTTACCTCCAGGAACCCCATTAGGTTTTCATTGTAGAGCCAAGAAAAATCACCTCCTGTTTTAGGCAGGGAATGGGGAAAAAGTTACCATTTGGAAATACAACCAGCTCATTCTCCATAACAAAGTCCTACCCTTGGTGAAAACAGAAGTGTGTGTGAAGGTCACAGGCCTAGGACACAGGTCAACTAAAAGTTGGATATTTAATCATAGGTTTCAGAAAGCTTACATTCCCCTACTTGTTATCACCACATCAACAGTGTTCTAGTACACTGAGAGTAGATTATAATGGAAAGAGTTGCAAGGCTCAGACTCTATTTAAAAGAAAGGATTCTTAGGGAAGCACAAAGACACAGAAGAGACAAAAATAAGGACACTTAGGAATTTGAGGCTTCTGTTATCTGCAGCTACAGGAAACATTAAACACAGCCCAACTCTTAGGTGAACATAAAACCTCCCACCAAAGTTCTATTTACCTCAGTTCCTGTTACCTGATATATTATGCCAGGTTCTCAACAAAGTACTACAATGATGTTAAAAGGCAGAAAAAGATTCAGTGTGAAGACATAAAGCAACCCTCAGGGGAAAAAAAAAATCATATATGAGACAGATTTTGGAATTAGCAGACAGGGAATTTAAAATAACTCTGATTAAGATGTTAAGGGATGTTGGGGCACCTGGGTGGCTCACTCGGTTGGGTGCCTGCCTTCAGCTCAGATCATGATCCCAGGGTCCTGGGATCAAGTCCCACATTGGGCTCCCTCCTCAGCAGGGAGTCTGCTTCTCCCTCTGCTTCTGTCCCTCTCCCTTGCTCATTCTCTCTTTCAAAATAAATAAATAAAATCTTAAAAAAAAAAGATGTTAAGGGTTGTAATGAGAAAGTAAACAACACAGAAGAATGGATGGGCCATGTAAACAAGGAGATGGAAATTCTGAGAGTCAAGAAGAAATGCTGGAAACCAAAAATGCTACCACAGAAATGAAGGATGCCTCTGATGGGCTGGCTCATTAATGGGCTGAACAAGGCCAAGAAAAGAACCGGTGAATTTAAAGAGGTATCAATAGAGACATTCAAAACTGAAATACAAAGAAAAAAATAATAAAAAAGAATAGATTATCCAAGAACTATAAGACAATTTTAAAAGGTGTAACATGCATGCAACTGAAATGGATATATGTTAACTAAAGTTAATGTAGTAATCATCTCACAGTAAATGTAAATCAAATCATTATGCTGTACACTGTAAACTATGAGTTCAGTTTGTCAATGTCTCAATAAAACAGCAAAAAAATATCTTTGTGATGTTCAGATATAGTGATGGATTTCTTACATAAGACGTGTAGCACAAAGCACAAAAAAGATGTTAATACTTGTCCATTAAAATTTTTAAGCTATGTCCATCAAAAAACAATAAAAAAGTGAAAATATATGCTACAAATAAGGTAATTACAACACATAACCAACAAAAGATTGTTATCTAATTTATATTTAATATATATGGTATTTAATATTTATATAATATACATATTAAAACTACTCAAGTCAATAATGAAAAAGACAAATAATCAAAAAGTAGCCAAAACATATAATCCATAACATCATAAAAGAGGAAACTGCGATGCTCAATAAACATGTAGAAAGTTGCTCAGCTTCATTTATGATCAAGGAAATGCAAATTAAAGCTATAATTGACTCTCATTCTATGATTAGTGGATTGGCAAAAATTGAAAAGTCTGACAATCCCAAGTGTTGGTCAGGATGTGGACTAATGCTGGTGAGAGTGTACACTGGAAAAACCATTTGAAAGAATTGTTTAGGCTCTTATAACACACTTAGGATTTTATAGTCAGAGGAAGTTTAATTTTTAAATTTAAATTTTATATGTACTGTTTTCATAGAGAATTATGATAGTGAGCTCAATAAAAGACAATGAGTCATTAACATAGGGGTGCATGTATCGCTCTGAGCTAGTATTTTGCATTTTGGGGTTAAATACCCAGTAGTGTGATTATTGGATTTTAGGGTAGGTCTATTTTTAAACTTTTGAGGAACCTCCATGCTGTCTTCCACAGGGGCTGTACTAGTTAGCTTTCCCACCAATAGCATATGAGTATTCCTTTTTCTCCATATCCTTACCAAGACTTGTTTTTGTGTTGTTGATGTTAGTCATTCTGACAGGTGTGAAGTGGTATCTCATTGTCGGCTGATTTGCATTTCCCTGATGATGAGTGATGCTGAGTATCTTTTCATATGTCAGTTGACCATATGGATGTCTGTCCATCAATAGATGAATGGATAAAGAAGTGTGGTGTACATTCAGTGGACTATTATTCAGCCACAGAAAGAATGAAATCTTCCATTTGCCAGGGCATGATTAGAGATAAAGAGTATAATGCTAAGTGAAATAAGTCAGTCAGAGAAAGACAAGTACTATATGATTTCACGCATAGTGAAATTTAAGAAACAAAACAAACAAGCAAAGGGGGAAAAGAGAAAGAGACAAATCAAGAAACAGACTCTTAACTATAGAGAACAAACTGATGGTTGCCAAAGGAGGGGGGGGGGGGGATGGGTGAAATTGGTGATAGGGATTGTCATGACGAGCACTGGGTAGTGTATAGAATTGTTGAATCACTATATCGTACAGCTGAAACTAATATAACACTGTGTGTTAACTGTACTGGAATTAAAATTAAAAAATACAAGTCATAAAAATTATATTGCACTAAGATTGTATCAGCAAAATGGGTAGAAATACAAGTTGGAGAGAAAAATGGATATGTTTTGAAGTTGATGAGTTTAAGTAGAATCAAAATGTGAAGTGCAGTACAAAATATCAGATCACATTATATGTAGTAAGAATAAGTGTCATTTCTTTAAAAATGTTCCCTCAGTTATATACATGTGTGGGAATGTGTGGGTGTGTACGTGTATAGAGAATCGTGATGCAACAATATTTTTGCGAGAATAGCAGCAAAATCACTCTGACTCAGATGACTCTGATCCACACAATCAGAACTAATACTCTATGAGCAGTAAGGGAGAAAGAGAAAAGGTTTAAGACTTTGGCTTACCAAATAGATATTTTAATGTACATGCACTTGCATGTGTAGGTATGTATAAAATTATTTAAGATCTCAAAATACATAATAGGGAATCAGATTTGAACTCTTGAGAAAGAGTTGGTAGCAAAGAATGCAGTTTTTACGATCTCGTAGAGTACAGACAACATTCAGTAGCCAGAAGAGCCTTGAACTTTAAAAATTAATTCCAAGAAAAGAAACAAGTACATGCAAAAATACCACAGTAGTATGAAATAGGTGGACGGGGAGAGAAAAACCTATTAAAGCAATCAGATCCAGCCTGTACAAAATCATAGACACACGGGTGGGGCTGAGTTTGGAGGAGAATCTGATGCTACGAACAACTGATGAAAATCTATACCTTCATGTCTTAGGTTAGGAAGTTGGTATCCCTAGAAGAAGGTCCCATGATAGAAATTTATGTGCAAGTCATTTGAAGAAGTGCTCCCAGAAAAATCTGGCAAGAGAGTGAATGAATCAAAATAGAGAAGAAGGATGTGATTTCAGACAGAGCTCCAGCATCAGCCTGATCTTTGGAGCATGAATTCTATCTCAGAGTTTGTCCTTACTGGAGACACAGAAAACCCCCAGGAATTGGGTTTTCATATCTGAGAATCAAATCAGTCATTGGCTTAGGGCTCTGCTGGTAATATCCTAGGAACTTCCTGTTCTCTGCACTTGGCAAAGAGGCTTTAGCCAAGGTCAGTGTTTTGTGGAGAAACAAGGATGGAACCTGGAGATGGGCACAGACAAGATATAAAGGATCTGAGGGGACCTGAACAGTGCAAGTATAGTGTCTACAGCTCTTTAAAATAGGTTTCTTTTAGGAGGAGACAATGCTAAACAAAGAGCCATTTGGAATCTATCAGAAGAGTAAAGTGGGCCACAGATAGGAAGGTCTCCAGAGGCTCCGAGGACATATAAAAGTAAAATCAATCCCCTTTCCAATAAAATATTTTTTTAAAAATATGAGACCTGGAACTGAAGCTAGAGTGTTTAGGATACATTCTAGTTTTCTTCATTTTCTTTATTGGTATAGAAATAAATAACTTTGGCACACTAGCATATTACACAAATATTCTCTAATTAATGTGGACTTTATAAGGTCCGAGAAGGTTCAGTGAAATTCAGAGGGCAAGGGGAGGAAATGGGGAGAATATATTTCTTGAGTTGAGCCTGACCCCTGCTATGATTATCCTGCCGGTTTCCTGACTGTATCTCTAGCTACCAGAAACGAAGACGCTCAGGACAAGTGTGTAAGTGCAAATGTAGGATTTGTTTCTAGGTTTATGAAGTAAAATTGACAAATAAAAATTGTATATATTTAAAGTGTATAACTTGATGTTTCAATATATGTGTACTTTGTGAAGTGATCACCACAATTCAGCTAATTAATATATCCATTAATCTACTACTTCACATAGTTTTCTTTCTCCTTCTCTCTCTCTTTCTCTTTTCCTTCCTCCTTCCCTTCCTTCCTTCCAACCTTCCTTCCTTCCTTCTGTCCTTCCTCTCTCCTTCCCTCCCTTTCTTCCTTCTTTCTTTCCTCTCTCCGTCCCTCCCTTCCTTCCTTCTTTCCTTTCTCTTCTCCTCCTTCTTCTTTTTTGTAGTGAAAATCTATTTCTTAGATTTCAACTACACAAATGTTCCTTGGCTGCTATCAGCACCAAGTAAGGGAAAAACAAGCCTGGAATTTAAGGCTTTATAAGAATGAAGACTTAAATATGAAATACCAGTAGGAGTTGTGATACAATGAAGATGTGAGTAATAGTGCATATTAGAGTAAGTAGCAGTTTGAAAGCTTTAAAAGATCATTTTCTTTGGAATGACCAACTATAATTTTAAACTGATCAAAGTTGGCCCTTCCTGTCATATCTCAACTAGAAATTCTTTGGGTTCAAAGTAACAGAAAACCCAACAGATGATGGATAAATAAATAGGATAGCATAGTGGTTAAAGCATAAGTTCTGGAAACAGATTTTATAGATTCAAATGTTAAGTAGTTAACTTAAGCAAATTAGTTAATTTTTTTGCATATCAGCATTCTCATCTAAAAATGGGGGGAATAATAATAGTATCCACTTTTTATTTAGTTCTGAGAATTAAAGTTAACATATGCAAAGTATCTGAAATACACATGTTCACAAAAGGGTACCTGAAAGGTAGTAAATAATATATAAGTAAATAAATTTTGTTTTGAGGTTACATAAGTTAGACATAAAGATGGTTTTATTGTCATGGATTTTTATTAATCCTTAGAATAAGTTACTGAAGGAAATAGATATTATGTTTATTCTCCAACAACCTGGGCTTTATTTATAGGAGAGGGATAATGAATTCTGTGCCTGTTCATTTTTTATGCAAGTGGAACACTACCTATTTTTCTTTATGTTTTGCACCTTATTTTAAATGAAATTTAGATTTCTTTCCATATAAGAAATAAGCACATGGAGGTGTCCCTTTTGCTTTTAAAAATCAGTATAGTATTTCATTTAATTATAGTATTTCATTCATGCCATCATTTATTTTACACTCCCCATACTGATCAACATATAGCTTGTTCACAAACAAAACTACAATGAATATTCTTATAGATCTTTAGATATTTATATGAACATATTTGGAAGGCAAAATTAAGAGATAAGTATTTGATGTAGCCTTACCCTGTATAAGAGATTATAGTAAAGATTAAGAAGTATTCAGGAAGATGGGAAAAATAGTAGATCATGTTAAAGCTAGACATTTACATATATCCTACATGATTTAGAATACTTTGTAGTTAAATCTAACTAAACTGCGTATTAAAAGCTGGAATCGAATATCTTAAATTCCATTTGACTGATTCCATACGAGAAATCTACCGTCAACAAGTTCAGCCTGTGTTGTTGTTGTTTTAAAGATTTTATTTATTTATTTGACAAAGAGAGAGAGAGATTACAAGTAGGCAGAGAGGCTGGCAGAGAGAGGGCGGGGGGGGGGGGAAGCAGGCTCCCTGCTGAGCAGAGAGCCTGATGCGGGGCTCGATCCCAGGACCCGGAGATCATGACCTGAACTGAAGGTAGAGGCTTTAACCCACTGAGCCACCCAGGCACCCCTAAAGAGTTTTTTTTATCAGCTTTTTAGAGCCAAGCTTTTCTATGAGCAGACAAGCAAGAATTGGTAGATGTACAATGAAAGAAGCTAAAATAATTAGAAAATAAAATTTTGGAGGAAACAGGGACTATACAGAGAGAAGAAAACCTCCAAAATCCTGTAATAAATATCCCCAGAGAGATTGATTTAACAAATATTTGAGTATTTACTATGTGCCAGGCACCAGATATTTAGTCATATGTAGAACAGACCAAAAATTCAGCCCTTGCGATACTTAGAAATTATTGTTTCAAGAAACAAGAAAGAGGGGCACTTGGGAGGCTTAGTCATTTAACTGTCTGCCTTCAGCTCAGGTCACGGTCCTGGAGTGCCGGGATCGAACCCCATGTTGGGTTCCCTGTTCAGCAGGGAGTCTACTTCTTTCTCTCCCTCTGTTCCCCTCCCCCACTCCTTCTTTCTCTCTTTTGCTCACTCTCTATCAAATAAGTAAAATCTTCCAAAAAAAAAAAATGAACAAGAAAGAATCCTATAGAAAAGGAATATTTGGAGAATAAAAAAGAGCTCATGGAAAATAAAAGTATAACAACAAAATATTCGGTAGTAGGACTGAAGAATAAAGTCAAAGATACCTCTCAGAAAGTAGAGAAAAGAGAGCAAAGAGCAGAGAAAAGACTAGACATCTTATTGGACCATGCCAAGTGATTTAACACCCAAATAATAGAAGTTCTAAAAGAAAGCAGGGAAAGGAAAAATCCAAAAAATTCCCCAGAAAGTAAAAAATGGATTTATCATATTGAATGAATCCTTTGAATGCTCAGTACACTGGGTGAATATTAAGCCAAACTAAATAATGTCAGTATGCAATTTTAGAAGATAAGGACAAAGAGAAGATTCTAAAACCCTCCAGAGAGAAGAACATAGATTTTATACACATGATCAAGATCCAAAAGCAATAAACATCTCAAGAGCAATACGGAAAGATAGAAGACAACAAAACATTGACTTCATAATCCTGTGTGAAAATGATTTTCTACCTAGACATTTTTCAATTAAGGGTGGAGATAGATAGCACATTTTTAATCGATATGCATGGTTTCAAAAATTTATCATCTTTCAGAAAGTTACTGAAGGATGCATTTCATTAGTAGGAGGGCGTTTACAAAGAAACAAGTGAGACATAAGACCCATGAATGAACTAATGACAAATTTCGAGGAGACCGCTATTTGGCTGACCAATCAGATTGGAGTGAGATAGAATTCTCCACAGGAAACATCTTCAGAAAATTGAAGACTACTCCTGTTTTTAAGTAAATAGAGAAGAGATTAACAACACATTGAGAGAGAATTTGGGAATGGATTAATATAAATGTACAAAAAATTCACACAACAAACAAAGAAAACAAAACATATATTAATTCTGTAGAAAACAAAAAGTTGTGGACGAAGGAAAAAATAACCCATATACTTCAAGGCCCATCTGTGAGTAGCATTTATAGAACTCAAACACCTAAGATGGAGTCATCTGGGGTATGGACAGTATCATAGACTGGTCAGTGGACATTCAGATGTTTGAAGTCAGTTCTCAACTGACTTTGACCACAGAATTTCAAGTCTATGAGTTGATCAGATGGACTGAAGAAAATATGGCTTCAATATTTTGCTGCATCTCAACAAGGGGCTGACCATGGGGCTTGCTTTGACAAATAAAATGTGGCACAATATTATACAGGTTCTTGAACCTAGGACTCAAAAGCCTTGCAGCTGTCATTGTCACCCCATTGAAACCCTGAGACCATCATGCTATGAAGAAGCTCGACCAAGCCTACTTGAGGAAAGGAGTACACTGAGTGAACACCTTCTG
Source organism: Nasua narica (assembly GCA_028533885.1). NCBI lineage: Eukaryota > Metazoa > Chordata > Mammalia > Carnivora > Procyonidae > Nasua > Nasua narica. Next base: position 86,438,485 of record CM052807.1, read on the forward strand.
TCCCAGCTGCCACAGCTGGGCACAACCCCAACCAAAACACCAACTGAACGCAGCAGCCCTATGAGAAAGCTCACGTGAGATCAGGAGAGGAGCCATCCAACCAACCCCCAGGATTATGAAAAACAATAAACCCTTGTTGTTTCAAGCTACTAAAATTTCAGCCATATTTCTGTGCAAAAACAGATCATCAAACAGCATATACTATTTATTTGCTACTTCGGCTAAAATCTCTTCCCTTTTTGGCACAATGTTATCAACCTTACCATAAATGTTTCTAACTTGCTTTTTCCAAGACACTAAGTATTACCATGATTCAAACTTGTTTTTAAATTTGCTTGCCTTCATATCTCTTTCTGACATAAATTTAGTATGTATGATGTGATCGTGCTTCTTTGCACGTATGATCTCTCCTCTGTCTTCATTTCAGGACATTACTCCATTCCATCGCTTGACTTTGCGATCCTCCAATTGTGACACTTACTTCATGACTCTTGGTCTTGAAGACACCATTCCCTCTCTGGAATAATTTCCCTTCCTAATCAGCCTGGCAAATGCTTTACGTAGACATGCTGTAGTGCTGATATTTCCCTGCAAATTTTAAAATCTGCAATATGAGATCTCCCGTGACCAGGTCTTACTCAGCAGACTCAAAACTCCTTCACTTCATCTCCCAGCAAAGGTCTGTGCTTCTGATGCTGTGGTTCCACACGAAGTGACAAAGCCTCCACTTTCTCCTGAGCACAAGCACAGTGGCTGCTCTCGCTGTTTTGTCGTGCTAGTTTTGAGGCTTGTGAAACCGCGTGCTTTGGAAGGTTTTCACCTGCTCTCCACAGTTGTTCAGCCACAAAATCACCTTCAGCAGATTCCTGAGCTGACTTTGCTGTTGACCTATTGAGGCTCATGTCCCAGGGTGCATGCAGTAAAGACCAATACCTCTGCCACGTGCTCCGCAAGACATTGTCTTCCTGAAACTTTTGAAAGTTCTAGATCCATCTTGTGCAGATTTGTTACAGAGCTGTTACGGTTTTTCTTTATTACCTTTTGGTATCCCCTTATTCCTTTTAGAGACATTCGGTTCAGCTTTAACACTTTACCTGATTCTTACGTTGCTCCCTTTCCTGGGTAGGTAGAATTAGCATTACTTGCTGGGCTTAAAGTCTTGTTCTTTCTTTTCTCTTTGTTTTTTGGCTCAGACTTTATTTTTTTCACATAGTCCGCTAGATTATGCCTTATTGGCATCTGCCATAGAAATATATAGTTTATGGGGCTGCTTAAAAGCCTTCAATGTTCAAACAAATTGTGTCCCTCTTTATTCTTTCCAAGTCAGATCATCTCACCCAGGAGATATTCTTCACCAGGCAAACATTCAGAACTCTATTATGGGTCTGCCCAGTGTTCAGTAGGAAATCTCAGCTTGAGTGTGCCTGCCTTTGGATTCGAAATGCCCAAAGTTCCTGGAGCATCGCCCTTCAAGACACAGGCAGCATTCGTAAGCCTGTTGACAATTACTCCCACCCTGAATATTCATTCACCAGATCATTGAGTTTCTGTAACAATCTTACTGTGGGTTTTTTTTTTTTTCAATAGGTACAAATTTTCTATAATAAAACTGTTTGCTAGAGCCACCCTAGCCTTCAAGGAGGCCTTCCAAGTGTGCTGACTTTGACCCTGCAACCGCTTAATTGAACTATGTGGTTCAAGGTCGGTAATTTCTCAAATACTGTTCTTTAAGAAGCAGTCATTTTAACCTGCTCTTTAAGACCTGGCATCTCTTCCTCTATTAGAAGTTATTGTTGGGGTGCCTGGGTGGCTTAGAGGGTCAAAGCCTCTGTGTTTGGCTCAGGTCATGGTCTCAGGGTCCTGGGATCGAGCCCTGCATCGGGCTCTCTGCTCAGTGGAGAGCCCGCTTCCCCCTCTCTCTCTCCCTGCCTCTATGCCTACTTGTGATCTCTCTCTCTGTCAAATAAATAAATAAAATCTTTAAAAAAAAAAAAAGAAGTTATTGTTGGACCCTAGTTACCCCTTGTGAATAACCGAAATGCTTCCTCTAGTTTATACATTCTCTCTAAAAGACATGAGATCTGAAAACATTTCCTTTTCTGTTTTTTTAAAAACTTTTAAAATTTTTATTTATTTATTCATTTGTTTGTTTGTTTGTTTGTTTATTATGGGGGAAAGGACAGAAGGAGAGAGAGAGAATCCTGAGGCAGATTCCTTGCTGAGCGCAGAGCCTGAATAAGGGCTCAATCTCACGACCGTGAGATCATGACCTGAGCTGAAATCAAGAGTCAGACGCTTAACTCACTGCGCCAACTAGGCATCCCACCCTTTTCATTTTTTGTATCTTTTTCTTACGGTCTTGAAGATCTAATGTCATTTTCCCCTTCATATCCCTCTAGGATATTTTCTATTATCTGAACATTAAAGAATGCTTTCTCTTCCTCAAGTTTAGTTTTTTGCCTTCCTTGCTTTATTTTTATTCTTCTCTTGCTTCCTTCTAAGTATATGTCTGAAGCTTAATTTTTTAAACCAATTCTTGGGCACTATGATTCCAGGAAACATGCTGTTGCAGGCATAGACCTTTACTTTGCAAAAAGTTCATTAGGCTCTTTCTCGGTCTCCAACAAAGAAGAAGGGCTATCCTCTTTACGGCAAGAAATGACCTAATTTTATTTTTTCATGAATACTTAAATTGACCACACTAATATGAATAAAATCACACTTTGGGCCTCCACAACGTGGAGATCAAAATGGTCAGAACTTGTCTAATGAACAAAACCACAGCCATCGAGAGCCACTGAGTGATGGCGGTAGAGGGTACACATGTGCAAACATGTGGACAGGGACCATGAATCAAAGATGTTGGATCTTACTTTGCCAAGAATGCAGTTGAAGACAACACAAAGGAGGGGATTTCAGGCAGCTGATACGGCACCGTCTGTTCAGGCCTGGTACCAATGATTTAAAGTCTGAAATTCACTTGTGGGGCTCACTTGGAACCTGGCGGCATGTGCTGTGTGAAGTCCTCCCTGAAAGCCTGGCTGAAAAACAGCAGAAATAGCCAAAATTTCTCTCCCTATTAATGTTCAAAAAGAAAGAATCCACTTTCTGTCTCTCTTGCCATCCAAGTTAAAATAGAGTTTGTAGTCAAGCTTTGGGGGCTTGCTTTCTAGAGCCTACACAGCAGACATCTGCCAAGGCCATTATGGCCCATTTTTGCTGAGATATAGTGAGTTGCCTGAGGATAAAGCCACCTTACACCGTGATGACCTGTCAAGGTCAAAATAACCATGTAGCCTGCACACAAAAAATGCCAAGTCTTAAAGCCACTCACCTAAATCATACCAGTTTAAAGTCAGCTCCACGACCTTAAAAGCATGTCATGTAGTGCAGTTTTGACCATCATCCAAGTTTAAAAAAAAAAGAAAAAACAGTTGATTCGGTAAATCACCACCCAAATCTTAAGTCCCGGTTATATGACCAGAAGACTAAGAGCAGAGCACGATATATTCACTAACAGCAACAGATCCCGAAGGAAGTCCAGAGACACCAAACCAAGCATGCTTGCTTCCTTTCTTCAGTGTCTGTAAAGAGCTAAGTCATTCCTTCCTCCTGAGAAGCCTAGAATTTTATTTGAGGGCAATCATACTATGTCATTAGTTTTTAATTGGCAGCCATCTTGCCCCAGGGGCAATGGCTGGAGAAATTTTTGGCTGTCACAATTGGAGGGGTGTTCCCGGCATCTCATGGACAAAGACCAGGGATGCACAAGAAAACTCCTAAGTCAGAGCCTTACCGGGCTCAAGGGGACAGCAGTATAAGGCTGAGAACAACCGCTCCGTATAGAAGTACGAAAATTGGGAAATAATACTTCTTCGCACTTGGATTCACTGCCTCCCTAAAATTCCACATGAGGGAGGTAGACAGGCCACTCCGAAGGACAGCAGAGTGCGGGTAGAAAGGGGGAAGATACTAGAGAAGAAAATGATAACTATCCTTTTCAAAATAATGTGCCTGTATTTGGAATTGTCAACAGTCCACATGGCAGTATTTTAGGGGACTTCATTGTAATGTTGCCTTTTTAATTTATATATAAATGTTTCTTCAGTGGTTAGTTAATATTTCTGTAGTGCTAGCTTTTAAGAAGGAACTCACTTCCTTTACTTGAGACAGCTGGCCTGAGGCCAAGTCAGGGGAAAAAGAAGATATCCTATGACACGGTACTGAGTTTCCTAGAGACACCAGGGGGCCTGTGTCCTCAGTTGCAATATTGCAAAGAAGTAGTATTCAGATTCTGACAGTCCTGCTGGGAATAGAGAAGAACTTATTACAATTATTATTATTTATCTTTCAAGTGGCAACAGAACTCTCACTGCTCTGCAGAATATAAAGGGACAGATGACTTGGCAAATTCTTCATTACAAGTTCCCTGACGCCTGCATTCTCCTCTTTTGTGTTGCAGAATGGGGAAGATAGAGTTGCTTGATTCTTAACATATTATTAACTCTAAATCACGTCTGAAACGGGAGCCCTGTGAGGAGGATTTAGATAACGACACATCAGAGAAAAAACCACAGTCTAAAAATATTTGGCTTAAAATCTCATTCACAATGTGCCAAGTATTATTTTCCTTGACATGCTCTCTTGCCTGCCTTTGCAAAACCATAATCACAATAATTTCCCAATCATATTCAGTGAGGAAGAGGGTGGGGATTTCGAGACCCAGATGGCAAATTTATAGAAACTGACTAAAGTCCAGTTCAGAGAACTCAGAATCATAAAATTCTAGAGGGCAAAGGCAGTTGTGATCATCCAAATTAACTTCCCTATTTTGAGAAACAGAGAAACTGAAGGTCAAAAATGGAGATATACCTTGCTGAACGTCACATAGTATGTTAATAGAAAAGCTAGATGTTCTAACTCCAATACCAGTCCTGTCTCCATTCTGTGACACTTTTTCATCTACTGCATTATCCTTACATCAAATATTCACTGAACATCCATTATATATGCCTTCATTTGCATTCATTCCAAAATGAAGCACAGAAATCTTACAGAGCTAACAGTTGGAGAAGAGGAAGGACTTGAGTATTGGTAATTATAAGAACAGACGGTAAGTGATACACACCCTAAAAGAGGTCCAGGCTCTAAAAGAGAAAATCAGAGAAATGAAATTCAAATTTCTCTAGAAACAGGCAGGTTATGTAAACAAGCGAAAGATGCTGTGTGTGATTAGAGGGATTAGTGAGGATCGGGGCAAACAGAGACTTGAGAACATTTCGACTATCAGCTCTAGCTACTTATCACCAAGAAGGAATGCAGGCCCATTTTTCCCCCCCAAGAGACACTAAGCATCTCAATTTTTAAGTAAAACGGTCATGTTTGTAAATGATGTCGACAAAATAAAATTGTTTTAAAATCACAGATTTTGTATTTGCATCGTGGGCAAGGGAGGACTGATCAGGAGAAAAGAGAAAAGGGATAGATTTCGGAAGGGAGCTGACAGGTTTGGGGACAAGATGGCTGTTAGACACACACCAAATATGCAGGTTGGCAGCTGACCCCGTGCAGGAGTCTCTCTCCTCAGAAGCCTATTGTGTTCCAAACCGATTGCTTTGTTTTGTTTTAAAGTAAGGCAATTTTGGGGGCACCTGGGTGGCTCAGTGGATTAAGCCTCTGCCTTCGGCTCAGGTCATGATCTCCAGGTCCTGGGATCGAGTCCTGCATCAGGCTCTCTGCTCAGTAGGGAGCCTGCTTCCCCCTCTCTTCTGTGTCTGCCTCTCTGCCTACTTGTGATCTCTGTCCTTGCTGTCAAATAAATAAATAAAATCTTTAAAAAATAAAAAAATAAAAAATAAAGTAAGGCAATTCTTGAACGAGCTATTTTGTACGTGTTTTCATTATCTCGACAATAACTGGCACATCTTCTGACTCTAACAGCCTTCATAGGTACCCTGGGTCCTACCATTTGCCTTTTTCTTACAGATTGAGATATGAAACATCTCTGCCGCTCTTGTGCTACCCCCTTGAACCTTAGATGGGCAGTGAATCTCTTTTGTGACAAGTCCATATTGAAATTGCTGAACAGATGGGAGTTGGTTAGAAATCATAAAGAACAGAGAGAAGCCAGCCATGAATTATGATTGCCAAGGAATCCTCCAAAGTTATTCTGTATTAAGAAGCATGGAATACACTGGAAAACTCAGAATACTGAAAGGATAATGGAGTTCATTGTTTTGCCTTTTTGCCAAAGAGTCGTAAAACCTTTTTGATAGATTTTAAGCACCTGCTTTCCATCTCCTGAGACAGAGTGCATGATGATTTCCTTTCAGATCTGGAATGGCGAAGGTACAGGATGGGGAACAGTTGGTACTCAGGCCTTTCTACCACCCACAACAAGAGGAGCTGCACCACTGAAATGTGAAGTCTTGTGCAGTAATGTCACTGCATAGGAGACCTGGATTCTGTCCTTTAATGTACTCACAAAATACAACACGTGGACGCATGAATGTTACTTCAGTCATATACTGGTACAACAGGAGAGGGAAACTGTGTTACCCTTAAATCAGATTAAGGAAAGCACAGAGTAATTCATTATGGGTGATTTTCTCATTTCCATAATTGTCCTGTTTGTTGATGGAGAAACCATACAACCACTGGGATAAAACATTTACTGAGTACTTACTATGTGGATGGCATTGTCTCCTTGCTGAGATTTGTCAGATGAACAACGTAGTTCTTGACATATACCGTGCTTGACTTGGATTTGGAAAGGCCATTTCTTCTTTCTGAACTGCACTTCCCTTCTATTCATTCTTCAGATTTCTGCTTAAAGAATCTCCTATTTAGGAAGCCTTCATGACCCAGCAATCCTAAAAGCCTGTGCATATGTCTGTCATGGCCCCCACTTCCTGTCTCTTCCTCCAGATTGTAATGGAAGGTAGAGTTTTATTCAACCTACAGCCTCAGTGTCTCTCATGGTGCTTAGTATACTGCACACACACAGTGAATGTTTGTGGCATGAATGAATAAATGAGTGAGTGGATGAATGAAAAAATGAATCATTGGATGGGTGAATGGGTGGATGGATGAAATATGTCAGGAATATAGAGAGAGTGACTTACTTCACCTCAAGGAATCAGCAAGGACTTTACAGAGAAGATAGAAATATTTGTTGGGACTTTTTTTTTTAAGATTTTATTTATTCATTTGAGAGAGAGAGAGCATGAGGGGAGAGGCAGAGGAAGAGGGAGAAGCAGACTCCTTGCTCAGCAGGGATGTAGGGCTTGATCCCAGGACCTGGAGATCATGGTCTGAGCTGAAGGCAGACTCTTAACTCTCTGAGCCACCCAGTGCCCATTGTTGGGACTTTAAATATTATTTGATTCATTTAGTAAAGATTTCTTGAGGGTTCACTCAGTGCCATATGCTTTTTAAGGCAGAAGGAATATAGTATAGAACAAAACTGCCAAGTTCTCTGTTCCCAGAGTTAACAGAGTAGGGCTAGAGAGATGAAAGAAAGAAAGGGAGGGAGTGGGAGAGGGTGGAAGGATGGAGAGAAGGAGGAGAGAAGAAAGAAGGAAAGAAAGAAAGAAAGGAAGGAAGGAAGGAGGGAGAGAGGGAGGGAGGAAGAAAGGGAAAGAGGGAAAGAAAGAAAGAAAGAAAGAAAGAAAGAAAGAAAGAAAGAAAGAAAGAAAGAAGAAAAGAAAGAAAGGAAGGGAGGGAGGAGGAAAGGAAGGAAAGAAGGAAAGAAGGAAGGAAGAAGAGAAAGAGGGAAAGAACACTTTACGTAGTGATAAGTGCTATAGGAAAATAAAACGGTATTATATGAAAGGGTGTGAATAAGGGCAAAAAACGAGTAAAGCTTCTACACAGCAAAGCTCAGCCAAAAGCCTATAATTTTCTTAACCAACTCTGTTCAACTCTCAAGCTTCCTGCTTGTGGAAGGTGTCAAAGCTGTGTTCTGAGGGATGATTTCTTCAGTCGGCCAGGGCCTTCAGTCCTTTGCTGTTTTTTCCTCGCTCCACTCTGAACTTCCTGAATTTTTCTACTACAGTCTCAATAAGACCCCCTCTTTCTGCTTAATCAAGCCTACAATCAAACTCTAAATCTCTTGGAAAACCACCTTGTGGTACAAAAACTTGTGCCCTTTTTGCCTCCACAGATCCAAGGAAAATGAAAGGAAATAAAGAAGAAGGTGGTGTGTTTTGTTTAGGCTCCGACTGAAAAGAATGGACTGCAGGAGTGGGCTGTCACGGCAGGCCCTGTGACAGCACTCTTTCTCCCAGATGGGACAGTCAACACTGGGAAGCTGTCCCGGCTTTGGGCTTTTGGCATGGATACATCCTAAATCTTTGGCAGCATGAGGTGCATGGCTGTCCAAAATTCTCTGCAGAACTATGTAACTAATAATCAAGGAATTTAGATACTGGTCAACCCAAAATACATATTACAATTTAAAAATAACTAGTGAAAGCATTGAGGTGTTAACAGAGTTGTCAAAATTCTCTTTGATTGGATGTGAGCATATTCAGTGTAGGCATCTCGTGACTCATGCCCAGAGGCCATGTAGCTGTGTTCCATAAAAGTCCCCAAATGCTTAATGACTCAAATTCCACTTACGCTTATTGCATAGCGAGCTGTGTTCTTCCAATGGTAATGCATAGGTGTTAGACACTCGGACTAACAACAGGTTGCCTTTGTTGTCTGAAACATCACTGACCGTGAATGATAATATCCACTATTCTAGCTTCTGCATCACGCAGACAGAAAAATCCAGTTCGGTGGCAGATTTAAGATGTCGTCTGTATTACATACAGCGCTTCTCAGCATACAGCTAGCCCCGCTTTTCGGGAGTTTGTTACAACCGCTTTGCTCTATTAGTAACTGTTTTCACTAGTCAAAGGACATCCGAAAAGAATTTTCACTTCTACGAAAAAGGTGAAAAGCAAAAACTAGTGTTCGGTGCTTGTTTTGCTGTAAACCATTACCGAGGCGGGGTGATTCCGAGCAGCGAGAGCAACGCGCCCAGCTCCTTCCCTTGGTCCTACCCTCCCGCATCGAAGCGTCTGTGCGTTGTCTTTATTCATTTTGTTCATCCTTGGGCAACATGTGTCTTAAGGTACCAGTAAGCCTAAGGGAGGTTCAGTTTTGGGTCTGGGAATGCTTCAGGTTTTTCCTATATAAATTAATATTAATTGTCTCTTCACTTTATGCCATTTCACCTTATGAAAGGTTTCCTAGGAATGCTCTACTTTTGGATATCGGGGAAACCCGTAGCTTGGTGTTTCCATCTTGCACCTTTTAAGGGAACAAATAGGCACTTTAAGAAAGCTGCCTTATTCCACTAGAGCCCAATATTTTATCTATCTATCTATCTATCTATCTATCTATCTATCTATCTATCTAGGACAGGAACAGGAGGGGCAGAGGGAGAGAAAATTCCAAGCAGACTCCATGTGGGGCCTAATGCCAGGCTCAGTCTCACGACCTGAGATCAGGACCTGAGCTGAAACCAAGAGCCGGTGGCTTAGCCAATAGAGTCACTCAGGGGCCCCAAGAAGTGCTTCCTATGTATTGGTTCACTCAACAAATATTATCGAAGACCTACTCTGTAATGTGGCATTATGTTAGTTGCTAGGGTGCAGTGGAGTTTATTTTCTGATTAGGAAGATATTCATCAAATAATTACACAGATAAAAGTCAAAATACAAATGATACAATGGGCTACAAAGGTAAGACATAGGGTGCTGTAAGAACAAGTGACAGGGACCTAGACCTAGTCTGGAGGGTCAGGGGGAAAGAAGTAAATGATAGGAAGGAGATCTAAGGGAGTTAACTGGGTGAATGGAGGGTAGCTGGGAACGGGTTTGGGGAAGAGAGCTCCAAAGAGAGAGAAACCACACACAAAGTCCCAGCACTGAACAGAGATTCAACTGAGAGGGCCAGTGTGGATGAGAATGATCGTTCTGAGATCAGACTGGACTGGTAGGTTGAGGCCAGACCTCATTGGTCCAACTGGCCACTTTAGATAATTTAGTCTTGATGCTTAGAACAATAGGAATGTCTTAAAGAATTTGAAGCAGAATTATGGTCAGGCATTCAAATAAATTTTTTGTTAAGTATGCCTCATTCTACATTTTAATAAAAATGAATAAAATCTTGTTTTTCTGTGCTGTAAGGGTGGTGAACATAGTCTTGTCAAGAGTTGCTGACACTGCGAACGTGCTTACGTCATTTCAGATCAGTAGAGAGAACCTCACTCAAAGGAGATAAAGACCTGATGTACCTCAAAGATGTGAATATATTTTGAAAAGAAAAAAAAAGTTGTAGAATGCATTGATAAGGAACTACATAACGTACAAAAACATTATATAGTCAATGACTGCATGGCTTATGTCACTTTGGGTCTAACCAATCAGAATAAGGCTGATACCATTGCTAACCCATGGAATGTGAGACCCTTTCAGAACACCCGATTTCCCCAATCGGCATACAGCCTTTAGGGCAGACCGTGAGACATACTGACCCTTGTGTCCTAGGGGGTGTGCGGAGCTGGCTGCAAACTGCTACATGCAGACCATTACGTACCCCCTACCCTTGGCAAAGACATCTGCAGGTGAGACCCTGAGATAAACCTGCTGGTAGAGAGCAACAGCTGAGCTGGTGGGAAAGATGTGCCCTTCCAGCCCTACCCCATCTTGCTTACTTGCAGATGTCTCTTAGCTTCTAGAGGAAATAAAAAAGTAAAAGATTTTTAAGCTAAGTGGTTTTTATGTACAATTTCTCTTGGTATCAAAAACTCCAAATGCCAAACCTGGGTCCTTGTTTTGACCTTAGCTGTATTTCCATAGACTGAAAAAGCCATGCCTTTTGAAAAACTTTTTTTTTTAAAACACCAGATGGAGAACTGCTCCTCTGGACACATTTTAGCTTTGTTTTTTTGTTTGATTGTTGTTGTGTTTTCCTCCATCTTCCTGATCTACAAATGTTAGTGTGTCTGGGGCATCTTATTCTCCTAGTGAAGTCATTCTGCCTTGTGGCTTTAAATACACTGGTCAAATGTTGAAGACTCTCAAATTTATCTCTCTAGCCAAGATTTTTCCCTCTGAACTATAAACTCATAAATCCAGCTGTCTGATCAACCACTCTGCTTAGATGTTTAATAAGCATCTCAAACTGCATGTGGGAAAAACTGATTTTTTTTATATCTTCCCCCCTCAGTCAGGACAATTCATTATTTCAGTTGCTCAAGACAAAAACCTTTGACTCTTTTTATTTCATAAGCTATTATGATTTATTAAAACATTCTGGCTCTACATTCTAAATATATCAAAAGCCAAATAACTTCTTACCACTTAACTAGTCTCCCCACTTCTGCCTTGCTCCTTTCAGTCTGTTCTCAACACAGTAGTCAGACAGATCTTGATGAAACATATACCTAATCATGTCATTCCTCCACTCAAATATTTCAGTGGTTTCTCATCTAATTTAGCACAAAAGCTAAATTCTTCAACATGAGCTATAAACACATGGAAGAGGAGCTTCCATGTCGTTTCTCCAATCCCACCTTCATGATTCCTCCCTGGTCCTGGTTCACTCTGCTCTAGCCCATTGGCCTCTTTGCTGTTTCTTGAACACATTAGTTAACTCTGACCTCAGGACTTGGATTTGCCCTTTCAGTACCTGGAATGCTCTTCTTCCAAATACCCCTATGGCTCACACCTTCCCTTCTTCTAGGTCTTCATTCACATATCACTTTCTCAGAACCCAAAACTGTTTTCTTGACCATCCCCTATCCTTGCACACTTCTTACACATCCTCCCCTGCTTCTTTGTCTCCTGTAGTTTTGATCCAACATAATCTACATTTTACTTATTTATCTTGTTTATTATCTGTTTCTACCAGCAGAATACCAATTCCTGAGGGGCATGGATTTTTGTCTCTTTTGTGCACTCTCATTTTCTACACAGCCTAAAGAATTGCCTGACCCATAGTTGTGCTCAATATATATGGGTCAAATGTAAGAATTCATTTTCATAGCACAGTGAGTAAAAATGTAGTGAATGCAGCCAATAAAGTACGAGGCAGCAGGTGGAAGTACTTAATTAGATGAACAAACAGTGTTATAAATAAGTATTTTTTTAAATCAAGGTAAAATGACCCCCCAAATAGTAAAATTTGGGGATTTGGTACATTTGAAAAGTGCACCATGGTGATTTGATATCTGCAGACATTGTGAAATCTTTAAGAGCATAGTGATGAGTGAATAAGAATAAGATACAGAGTATAATCTTTCATATAGTAACATTTATACAGTTTAAAACCCCATCATGCTGAAATAACATATTTCTTGCAAGTATATCTACCTACAGGAATAAGCAAAATGAGAGAAGAAAATAATGGCGATGGAGGGTAGAGGGAGAAAATAGAAACAGATATAACAAGAGAGGAACGTTGTATGGACTGGTGATGATTCCAGCGCCATGAGCTGAAAACTATGAATCACTCTGTTCTTGACACCCACGGTCCCCAAAATAGCCACACATGCAAATGGAACTCACTCCTGACACAGTGTGGAGAATGGCTTGAAGGAAGCAAGAGCCCATGCAAGGTGACCAAATAGTGCGATTATCCAGGGGAGATATGGTGGTCGGAAGAACTGGCATGGCAGGAAATGGAGATGAATGGATGCATTTGAAAGATACTGGGGAGGTAAAAATCTATAGAATCTGATGCTGAATTGGCTCTAGAGTGAGGGGAAAGATAGGGAGATTTCAAAGACTAAATTTGGGGCACCTAGATGGCTCAGCCCGTTAAGTGTCCAACTCTTGATTTCGGCTCAGGTCATGATCTCAGGGTGGTAAGATCGAGCCCCGCATCAGGCTCCATGTTCAGCATGGAATCTGCTTGGGATTCCCTCTCTTCTCTCCTAAGTTTCTGGTTCTGATTTCCTCATTCACTGGAAAAGGGAATATTGGCATAGGAATGTCCTCATCATTTTTGCTTTGGTTGTATATTTATAATTTTGACCATCTATATAAAACACAATCAGACAGTAGTGTTCATGAAGCTAACACCACAATATTTTTCATCTGATAGGTGCTTGAATTATGCTTATGGGATTCATAATTCATATTTCCTGATTCATTTTGACTTCAGATAATAAGATGAATTAAATTGAGTCCAATAGTACTTTAGAGTATAGGAAGTCACTAGATTAAAAAAATAATCTTTAAGCTTCAGGATTCAGGGCTTTGTACTTTGCAAAGCATTACTTAAACAAATTGAGGGAATGACAAATGAAGAGCATAGAGTCTGATAACATAAAATAAAAACCATAGCAATTATTTGGAACTGGCTGAGGTCAATTTAGTTGAAGCATCTTGCAAGAGATAAACACACACACAAATTTAAAATGAAATTTAAAAGTGAATATCTCTGAGTATTGGAATTAATCATTCTCATTCCTGTCTTTCTATTGTGTTCTGTACCTTTACGATAGTACTTATCACATTCTGCACTGAATTATAATTCCTGGTGGTGCATGTCCTAAGTTTCCTATTCTTACTGGGCAAAGACCAGGTTTCATCTGGTATTCTACTCACTGCTCACACATTGCTTAGTGCATAATGGTCACTCATTTTATGTTTGTTGAATTTAGTTATCTTTTATTTTATTTTTTTAAGATTTTATATATTTATTTTAGGGAGAGAGAGCTTGAGCTGGGGAAGGGCAGGGAGAGAAGATGAGAAGGAATCCCAAGCAGATTCCATGCTGAACATGGAGCCTGATGCGGGGCTCTATCTTATGACCCTGAGATCATGACCTGAGCTGAAATCAAGAGTTGAACACTTAATGGGCTGGGCCACCTAGGTGCCCCGAATTTAGTAATCTTTTAGATTAGTGTGAAATTTAAATTTATCTTTTATATCAATTAATTATTATAAGTTATTGATTTTAACATTTTTTAATAATTAAAAAAAGTTCCTAACCAGTTTTCCTATGAAAATGATTTACAAGTGTGAGTTTATGTTTGGCAAACTTGACTGCTGGACTCTGAGACACGTAAGGGCTGTGCTTATTCCCTTCTGAAGCTCCATTCAAGGAATTGGCTGGTTTCCTGTCTTTCTGATTCTTGTTCCCTATTCTTCTTGTTGTTATGGTTTTGAACCAATTATACATGAAGAGGTAGTGAGGACTATTGCGTCTCAGCATCTACTGCTGAGACCTGAAAAGCAAATCTTAGGCAAGAAATGATGATACAAGTCTGTGGTAACAGAAGCTTGAATTTTGTTGATCATTGAAAGAGGAAACCAGGTAATATGTATGTGAAATTGCTTAGATCAGTAATCAATAAATCTTCAGTTTACCTGAAATCCTCTCTGTGCACTGCTTTTCTCCCCTCACATCATTCAGCAAATATTTATTGAGTGTTTTAGGTAGACACACATCAATGAATAAAACCGATCAAAATCCTTGTCCTTGTTTGAACTTATACTTCAGGAGAGGGAAATAGACAAAATAAAATAAGCAGCACAAAAAAAAATTGGCCAGAAGAAGAGAGAGGATATACAGATATATATGTTGGGTGGTGGTAAGTGCTCAGGGAGAAAAATAGAGCAGGGTAAGATGGGTTCAGAGCATGAGGCGTGTGGGTGGGCAATTTTCATTATGAACTGGAGAGGTTAAGATAGGTCATGCTGTGAGATTAAGACCTGAAAAAAGCTTTGAAGAATCCGCAAGAATTAGTCAAGCGGTTGTCTGGAGGAGAGCATGCTGGGAAGAGAGAGGCGCTAGCTCAAAGACTGGCATGGTTGTGGAACAACGTCGAGGACGGTGTGATCGAGGGGAGTGGGCTAATGGAGCCTCGAGGACGTTGTAAGAGACGTGGGTTTTGCTCTAGGTGAAGAGTCGTGACAGGGCTGTGAGCAGAGAGTTACACAATCTGACCTGCCATTTTTAAGGATCTGGCTACTGTGTTGAGAATAGACTGGGGGTGGGGAAGTGACTACAACCATTCAGGTGAGAGATGGTGGCCGAAATCAGAATGATGGTAATGTAAGTGGTGGAAAGGGGTCAGGGGCTGGATATATTTTTGAAGGTGGAGTCCATCGAATTTCCTAACATACTGGATGTGGGGGTCACTCCAAACAACTGGCAGGGTGGAGCTGCCATAAATTAAGACAGTGGGGCCTGAGTGTGGGGGCGGGGTGGTCAGGAGTTCGGTTTGGGATGTGCTGGGCTTGAGATGTCAGTTAGTCATCTGAGATCCTACCTTAATACTTCTTCATTGGGAAAGAGCTTGGAGATTACGGTCAGATAGTATTTGTTGGTCTAGTCAATGCCATTTCTTTACAAATGGAGGGGCTCATTTGTCAAAAAGATTGGACGACTTGTACAGGGTTCCGCAGATGGCATTATTGTCATGAACAGTTGTTCTTGTAAACTGCTGTCTAGGCATTAAATCAAAGCCAAGCCCCGAATGCTCTGGCCTATTTAAGGGAAAACCTGCCAGGGGTAATGACTCCAGTCACTCGAGAAGGGGCTTATAAAAAAAACTCCCTTGTAATGAAGACATATGACTAACACTCATTAAGAGTTTGCAACACACCTGACACTGTCCCATGATCTCGCTTAAGGCTTATGCAGCTCCATGTGCTAGATACTACGACTACTCTGTTTTACAAAAGAGGAAAAGAAATCACTCAAAAGTTAAGGAATTTGCTAGTAAGGGCAGAGCTGGGATTTAAACTCAGCATTCTGAGTCTAAAGTTTTGTGCCACATCTTTTTCCTTCAGCTTTAAGTATTCGAGGCCTATAACACTTCAGTTGGTGCTCAGAGGGGTGACTTGGGACACTGGTCACTGTGTCATCTATAGCAATTGAGGTTGTGACAACACGTGTTGAGCAATCATGTATACACACTGGCACTCAGGGAAGGTGGGGGGGGGTGTACAGAATGAAAAAGAGTTAAGGAACTGGGAAGGGAAGATTAGGACTGCCAGATTTCCAAGATACATTTTCCAACTTAATCCTAAGACCAATTATTTTTTGGAGAAGTCCTGTTTAAAATAAAAACCCAGGGGAGGTTTTTAAACATGAAGTGATTACTTTAAATTAAAGGCACATGGCAGGTTGATCTTACCTATTCAAGGATAACTTGCATAAACTTGCCTGTAAACCAGAATTTTTACCATGATTTTATTGATTGTATAGCTGATAGCCTGGAATTTAATTTAAAATGTACCAGTGACTGAACTAAACTCTATTGGCGCTGATGCACTAAGTGAAATTGTGGATTTGCTTGTAGTTTTTCAGCTAGATTTGCTGACTCAAGAGAACTCCTAGGGAAGGAAGTCCGTGTTGAAGGTTTACTATGGTGATAGCACAATGTCCCCCTTTTCAGACATGTGAAGTCACTTCAGGAAGTAAACCGGGTACATATGCACCCCCCTTCCTTTCTTCAGTACTTGCTCACCTTCAGAGCGAGGAGACTTTGCCTCTTCAACTCAAACCAGCAAAATGATGGTTGATGAAACCATCATATCTTTAAAAAATACTGAGGTGGAAAATGGCTGAGATGGTTTGTCGTAGCTACACCTTCTGGCATTCTTTATTGTTAAAATAAAAGAACCGTTGTGTTCATCAACGCACTTTATTTCTTTGGCTTTATTTGCATTCCCTTTGTGGTTAAGGTTTTGACATTTTCACATCTGAGTGATTGAAGAGCTTGTCTTTCAAGGCCTTTGTCTGCCCCCTGGTGGTCAGATAGAAAATTGCATAGTGGAAAGCCATTTGTGTACTTCCAGGTCACGTGAAAAAATTGTATTTCAAATTTGCATTCGAAAGTTCATTGGCTCTCATTTTATCAACAGGTAGATCCTGCATTAGGTTACATCACTGTTTTCTTAATTTCATTGGAGGTTTTAAATGACTGTTTTATTATATAATGTATATCCTAACATGTCTACAAATTTCTACTTGCTTCATTTCAAATGTACAGAGTTACAGTCTGGGAGGTCAGTTGTTAGAAAACAAAAAAGGAGAGAAGCAAGATTAAGAGTCATTCCTGGAAGAGAGAAAAATTGGTGTTTCATTAGGTGTTTCCCAATTGTTGGAGTGGTAAGACCAAGGCTTTCCTCTGGTTCCTTTTCTTTTTCTTTAACACACACACACACACACTACACACACACACACACACACACACACACTCATACACACACTGAATGGTGATTCAGTTTCCTCTAAGAATAAAGTATGGGTAATGGCTTTATGTTTAAATTAAATTCTAACTTCTTCATTCAATCCCCAAGGTGAATTGCTGTCTCTCTCTCTCTAAGGGGAAAGAGACCTGCTTCCACCCTTTCAATTTGCTACTCTTCAAGTCTTCACCATCACCATCACGGAAAAGACAAAACAAAATCTGCGCAACCTTAGAACCTCAATTTCATCTAGGACCCCCTCCCCACTATTTTGTAACCAATAACAATTCTCATTGACTTTACCATGCTTCCCATGATTAGAAACAGCTCTCAAGATACACCTATTTTTTTGTTAAAAGAAAAAGAATCCCGGTGCTGTTGCATTATGAGCCATGGCCAGAGAAAGGTAAGTCACGACTCTCAAGTGTTTATATAACAGCTCTGTGTTTTGTGGGAAAAGGAGCATGTGTTCGACTTTCTTTGTTCAGTAATTTCCAGTCAAGGTATGCAAGAGAATGACATCTTTACACTGGAGTGTATTTCTGTCCAATATGAGATAGGAAATGCAAATCTCTTAATGCTATGTCGAGTGTGATCCCTCTCTAAAAGTATATTTGAGATGAAAATTGTAAATCCAACAGCTTGCTTTTTTCCTGAACATAGGAATTTCTGAAAATTTCTCAGCACAGAACTACGACAGGCCTCGATCTCTTGGCCGAGGCAGTTTCTTTAGCAGGCTGGGAGAGCAAACTCTTGTCTGTGGGGTGTGTATGCTTCTCTTTGACCTGAACCAAGCATTCGCCTAAATGGAGCAGGAAGTAAGGAACTATGCTAAGGAGAGTTCATTTGCCTTGAGCTCAAATAAAATACATCTTATTTACTAGGTTATTGGTTTATTTTAAAGGGTGCAACTCAGGAACAGCAAGCATAGGACAAGGTTTGAGGAAAGGGCATAGAGTTCCCACACCCTCTTGGAGCACACCATTCTCCTTAAATCTTCCTTTGTTCACCAACCGGGAAGCTCTCTGAACATGCCTTTTAGGATTTTTATGGAGTCCTCATTATAGCAGCATGATAAATTACATCGTTGGCCATCAGTGACCAATCAATTCCCAGCTCCTCCTCTGTCCTGGGAGGGTATAGCATAGGTCTGAAAATTCCAAACTTCTAGTCTGTAACTGGCAATCAGCCCACATCCTTAGGTGACCTAGGGACTTTCTGAAAGTCCCTTGATTAACATAACAAAAGACACCTTTATTGCTCTCATCTCAGGAAGTTCCAAGGGTTTTTAAGGAGCTTTGTGCCTGCAACTGGAAATATTTATTTTAAATAACAGTATTACAGGAGACAGTTGCTCTGATTGGTTCACTTTTGAAGCTGATCCATTGCTGTGATTGGACTTTATTCAAATGTAAGCACTCACAAGTGGGTAAAATAAGTTTAAACTTAGAATGAGAATTATTATAAGTTCATGAATTTATTGAAAATCTCTGTATCCTATGGTATAAATGATATTGTTCTTTAGTTTTTCATTTTTTTATCAATGTATTTTTTTTTTAATTCTCCCTTGCAATCCTTTTTTGGCATTATCTTGGGCAGATTCCACAACTTTCTGTTTGCTTTTGACTATTAAAATTAAATCTTTGTTCTATTTAAATCTGCAATCTTTATATTTGATCCAAAGTTCTTCTGCAGAGTGTATATAGGGTGAGTTATTTGGGGCGGTGCAAAATTTTTACCTTCTTTCCATCTAGATTCTTTGGTTCTAATAATTAAATTGACACATGACAGATTAACTGGAGAAGAACAAATTTAATTTAGTCCATATGGGAGCCCAAACGTATGAGACTCTAGGGCAAGTCAGGCAATTGAAGCTTATATGCCATCCAGAGCTAAGGAATAGGCTGGGGGCCTTCAAAGCAGAGGAGGGTAATTCACAGGGCAGTGAGAAGAGCAGCTGTTTAGTTTGGTAATGAGATGTTTGCCCTGCCCTACAGATAGGTCTTTTAGATAAAAACTTATCCCATAATAGCTCTCTTTCTGGGCCTCATATCTAAATTCTTTTAGGTAATTAAGGGAGTGGTAAAAGTTTTCCTTGAGTCTGTTGGGTCTTGATTGCCTTGAACTCAAAATAATCCTCATATCAAACTGGCATATTCTGGCAAAACCTGCTCCCTTTCACGTTCAAGGTGTATCCATGGACTCTTCCTGGCCCACGAATGGTTTACTACTTGTGAGAGGCAAAAGAAGCTTCTAAGCATTTAGAAGCTTGTATAACCACTTGACATTGAGGTAACACCCAAGTTCATTCAAGCACCTCCTTGTTATGCCCAGATTTTGAGATCCCCAAATACCACCAGGGAGCCGAGTCCGATGCAAAAGCAAAAGAGCCCTTTATTCAAGCTAGCTTGAGCTCTCCCTCACACTCACCGACACAGCGGCGTGGTGTAGAGAAAGAGAGCAAGTTTCAAAAAGCACAACAGTTTTAGAGGGGCCAGTGGCCAATGAAATTGTAACACAGAATGTTGCTTAGTAACTGTTTGAACTAGCCTATCACCCTGGCCAGAATTGGCGCACAAGTTTGGCGGGCAAAAGGCGGGGTTTATATTCTTTCCCGGGCAGGGGTTCCGTGTTCCTATTGACTAACCCAAACCCAACCCATAGGCCCTCTGGGCTAATTAGCTCAAGGGAGGGCTGAGCCACACTCAGACCCTCCCAGAAGCAGGTCCTGCGGGAGGGGGGCCACACACAAGAAGGCGGGTGTAAGCAAAAGGAGCCAGCCCTGCTCTGTCTG
>CM052807.1:86458982-86479370 GCA_028533885.1 Nasua narica
CAACCCATAGGCCCTCTGGGCTAATTAGCTCAAGGGAGGGCTGAGCCACACTCAGACCCTCCCAGAAGCAGGTCCTGCGGGAGGGGGGCCACACACAAGAAGGCGGGTGTAAGCAAAAGGAGCCAGCCCTGCTCTGCTCCTTCATCCTCTAAATATCTGTACTTCATCATACAGACCTAGTGACACTACTGAGACCCCTCTTTTGGGTACCCTGAGGACCACAGGGAATTGGAATGAAGCAGAGATTTGTCCTCATCTTCTTCTCAAGCACCACATTCCTTTTAAGCCTCGCTGGCCCAGGCCCTGGAGGAGGCTCCCTGTCTTTGGTCTCCTTGTTCGTGTGTGCCCCCACCCCCAAGGGACACATTGCAAATTTCTCCGAAGACCCTCCCATAGCTCTCAGCTACAGAAGCAATGGCACTGTGGGGAACGATGTATTTCCACATTTCAGCAATTGTTCAGCAAGGGAGTGAGTGTCCAGTGATTTTTTCTTAGAGTTACCCCTACATCTTTATAAGAAATTGTTTTAAAGCTCTCCTCTCTCACATGGCCTGGGCTGGATGGGAGTGGAGGCAGAAATGGAAAATTTCTAAAAAATTACATTTTCTATATCTCTCTGTCTCTGTCTCTCTGTCTCTTTCCCTCTCTCAGCTACTGTGATATTTGGTGATTGGGTAGTGGTTGAAGTGAAGGGGGCCAATTCTGCTACTTGTTAGAAGGTCTAAAGCTGTCTTCGGATTCTGGTAATGTTTGGTAAATTCTGATTTCAGCCTCAAGTCTTAACCATAATTCTGGCCAACGGAAAAAAAAAATCCTCTCAACATCCTATTACATCTGCCTCATTAGATTGCATTCTCTTTGGGAGGAAGAGATTGAAACCATCTGTGATGGTTGATTTTTATGTACCATCTTGATTGGGACAAGAGATGTTCAGATAGCTGGTAAAACGTTATTTCTGGGACTGTCTGTGAGGATGTTTCTGGAAGGGATTAGCATATGAATCAGTGGACCAAGTCAACATCACTCTCACCACTGCAGGTGTCTAGCACCCAGTCCACCAGGGGCCAGAAGAGAACAAAAAGGCAGAGGGAGGGTGAATTTGCCCTCTTGCTGGAACTGGGACATCCATCTTCTCCTGTCCTCTGACACAGGCAGTGCTGGTTCTCAGGAGGCCCCAAACCCTCAGACTCAGACTGAATTACACCAGCAGCTTTCCTGGTTCTCCATTTAGCAGATGGCAGATTGTGGGACTTCTTAGTCTCCATAGTAACATGCATCAATTCCTATAATAAATCTCTATCTATCTATCTATCTATCTATCTATCTATCATCTATCTATCTATCCTCTATCTATCTATCTTTCTATCCTCTATCTATCTATCATTTATCTATCCTATCATCTATCTATCATCTATCTATCTATCCTCTATCTATGTATCTATCCTCTATCTATCCTCTATCTATCTATCTATCTATCTATCCTCTATCTATCATCTATCTATCCTCTATCTATCTATCTTTCTATCCTCTATCTATCTATCATCTATCTATCTATCCTATCATCTATCTATCTATCCTCCATCTATCCTCTATCTATCTATCATCTATCTGTCTATCCTATCTATTTACCTATCCTCTATCTATCTATCATCTATCTATCTGTCTATCTATCTATCTATCTATCTATCTCCCATTGCTTCTGTTTCTTCGAAGAACCCTAACATGTCATCCTGTTAGTTGTTATTTTCTACATGGGCAGCTGGAAACCCAAGCAGCAATTATGCAGAGTGATCTGACTTCTGATGACAACAGCCCAGAGTTCAGGGAATTCCTGGCCTTGGACTTAGCTAGGGTTCCTTTTCTAACAAGAAGTTTTTTATAGACCTATATGCAGGTAGTCTGTTTCTCTGAAATGAAAGATGTTGTAAGAACTAAAATGTGTCAATGTATGTTAGTCTCTTAGAACAGTGCCTGGCACACAGGAAGCACTTAATAAATGTTAGGGGTTAACTATACCCTTGTCTCCCCGGGGTGCTTTCTCAATCACCTCATTTTCATAAAAGCCTTGCTGCAGACTGAAAAATGGCTCAATTTTCTGTCCCTCTCTGTATCCATGTCCATTGCATTGAACTTCTCCTATTAAGAGGTAGAGGCTCTTTCCCCAGTCCTTGGATCTGGGCTGGCCTTGTGACTTGTTTTAGTCAACAGAATGTGGTGGAAGTGATGTTGTGTCTGTCTGAGCCAAGTTCTTTGTGGACTTCAACCCTCTCTTCAGTACCTTCTTTTGTCAAGAGAACAAGCCCAAACTAGCCTGCTGGCGTGGAGGATTGCTAAAGCACCTCGGGTAGAAATCAGCCACCCCTAGTCAGCTGAGCTGCTGAGCTGATAGGCAACTGACTAGAGACACATGGGGAGGCCCAGCCAGCCACACCCAAAAAAAACTGTCTGAGTCAAGCCTCAACTAGTGGCTTCAAAGTCAAGAACTATATAAATGATTCCTATTTTAAGCCTGAAGATTTGGGGTAATGCTCCTCCTTTAGCCAATGGCTATCTCAATGTGATTCTAGTCTCCTTCCACACCAGTCAAATTCCCCTTAACTTTTAACAGCCATTTCAACTGGCATCACTTCCAAGATTTTTCCAATTTCTTCAGGCAATGTGTTCTCCCGCCTGTAATTGAATCCTCATTTTTATATTGTGTCCCCTTTGTAGTTCTTCTCTCTGCTTATCTTGTAGTAGAATTATTTGTATGGGGGCGCCTGGGTGGCTCAGTTGGTTGAGCAACTGCCTTCGGCTCAGGTCATGATCCCGGAGTCTCGGGATCGAGTCCCATGTCGGACTCCCGGCTCTGCGGGAAGTCTGCTTCTCCCTCTGACCTTCTGCCCTCTCATTCTCAGTCTCTCGCTCTCTAATAAATAAATAAAACTCTTTAAAAAAAAAAAAAAAGAATTATTTGTATGTGACTCATGTTGGCTTCTCTACAGATAATAAGAGAACACTCAGTAGACACAAGGATGTGACCCAGACCAAGCCACTCATTCCAATTTTTCCCATAGTAATTTGACCCCGGAGGGCCACGCAGGGCCATTCAGAGTCTGCTTTTACAATATAGACTCCGAAGAAAAGAATCTAGTTTCTTTTTTAGATTAAGAGCTATAAGGATACAGGTCTGGTGCTACACAAGATTAGGAGAGAAATGACTAAGGGAGAAGAACTAAGTGCTGGGGAGAAAAGGGGCCATGAACAATAAGGAGAAAGAAGCATCACTAAGGATGGGAGAAAGGGGCATGAAAGAAGTGAAAAAAGAGGTAAGAAACCTAATAACATTGAGACTCTGGATCTGGCCTGCTTTGGGGGTGGTTAATTCACTTTTTTACTCAAGCTCTATTGGATTGTGTTCTGATTATTTGTTAACAAGAAAGAATCCTTATAGTCATCTTGTGAATTAAAGAAGGTTAATATGAACCATCGTCCCAGTGCCTTATCACCTTTGAGTAGGTTGACGACATGATGTGTTGTCTAAATTGGGATACTACTAAGAGTTAAAGGGGGTGCTCTTAGTACTTATTTTGAGAAACCAGGTATTACCTGAGACTGTCCCTGAGTTCCCTAGAAAAGCAAGTGAGCCTGGAACTGCAAAGCTGAGGACCAGATGCTGGGAAGTCCTGTCACCAAAAATCCAGGTATGGAGCCTCTCTGGGTCTCTTTCCATGGCTGCCAATCAGCACCCCACTCTTAGAGCCTGTTTAGATTCAACACAGTGAACCCACAGGAAGTTTATGAGACAGGTAGCAACTAAACTCTTTGAAACTATATTGTATTCATGTAAGCAATTTCTTAGAGTTCGGTTTATAATCATTTCAACTTAAAGAATTAAAAAGAGTGCAGGCTTTAGTCTCTGTATGGGAATTTTCCTGTAAGATACTGTGTTTTCTATCCTGTGGAGAGCGATAAGTGAATATCATGCTTAAATTAGATGTTAAATATGTTTGGCATAGACATGCCACACTCAGATAATTGTGTTGGCCACAACACAATGTTGGCCATACAAAAGAACATGATGTGTGACTGGGATTGGAGAAATTTTTTGATTTCCATTAACTTTTATTTTCCTATATGAGCTAAAACAGAGACAATATATTTAGCCTCCCAATTGCCCATTGCAGATGTAGTGGCTTGCGGGTTCAGGGAAGGGGAAGACTAATGAGGAGGTGGGCATTCTAGCAAACGGCAGAAATAGTCGGGACCGTTAATACAGGACTGGACTGTAATCAGAAGTGGTAATACAGTGCCCATGTTTGTTTGGTTGCTAACATGAAACTCAATTTTACCCTTTACCATTTTTTCCCATGTAATATGCAACCAAATAAAAACTTGGGAATAAGCCATCATTAAAGTCATTGTATGTGTGTGTATGTGCATGGAGGGGGTGGTGTGGCAGGGAGTGATATCTAAAATATTTACTTCGACCTTCATATTCATCCTGAGAGCAAAATCCAGATCAGAAAAACCTAGGAAATTAGTGATAAGAATTAACACTATTATCCTTATGTTCTCTTTTCTTTTTAATAAAAGTGTTCAGAAGTTACCATTTTTTTCTCTTTTAAAATTGTCTGGTGTTGAGTTCTCAATTCCTATGAATTTCATGGGTGAGCTACTGAGATAGACCCCAAAATAATCCAGAAGTCATTCTGTGACATTGACAAGTGAAAGGTAATTCCTCTTAAGAAATATTAAGCACCCATTCCATAGGTAATTACTAACTACAGGGCAAATTAGGATGATAAAGGCACAAATAGTTATGCTATAAGCTAAGAAAAGAGCTGGAGAATGGTACAAATACCACAATGGAGTTTGATGGTGGGGTAGATAGTATCAGGCTTGGAGGATAAAGAAAAAGCTTCTTTGAAGAGGGACCATTTAAAATGAGCCTTAAATTCTGAGCAATTTTTTCAGGCATAGATAAAGACAAGAGGCATCTCAGAAATAATCAAAAGCTCAGGGGAAGGAAAGGTTGGGACAGTTTCCAGTAATAGGTAGTAATTAACTTGGACCATGAGACAGATCAAGATGGCTAAAAATGCAGGGCTACATAGTAGGGAAATACACATCTCAACCTATACCTCTTCCTAATGTTAGCATGGTAGCCTATCTGTACATACATACACACACACACACTTGCTCACGTGCACACACACACACACACACACACACACACACCCCACTTCAAGCAAATACTTTGGAATTTGTGGGTCATAATCTGATAGAATCTTGATATCTTTGCTATAGAACACTGCTAGTCTCTCTTTGTATTTAATTTCACCTTGAAAAAAAAACTTGTAATTTTTTCAGAGTCATGAAACTCATGACTGCTATTTCATAATCCATGTACCAGATATCAATATTATCACGTTTCATGTTCTGTATTTTGCACTTGTGGGTGGGAGGGCACTCTAACATCCTCCTCCCCCAACACCATACTAGTGTTTTGGTTCAGACTAAGATTCTGATTGTGTGTGTGTGTGGGGGGGGGGTGATGGGGACCCATCAGAGGATTTTGAGCAAAGGAAAAGCTTCAGTGGGAGGGACTGACATATAGGGAAAATTGAGGAAGCATGTTAATTGTGAAAACTGTTAAAAGCTCATGAAAGTCTTGCTAAAAAATACTAAGACCCTATGCATGAGTAGGAATAGTGAAAATGGGTAAAGGAAGATAATTTCAGGAGACTTTGCCAAGGTGAAATCTAAAGAATCTAAGACTAGATATAAATAGAAGTGAGAAAGATGACAGTATTTGTATAGAGAATGATATTATCAGTAGAAATAAAGAGGAAAAAGGGAGGAGGGAGGTAGAGAGATGTAACCAGGGTGATTTTGGATATAAAGTATTTGATTTCCCCACTATTGTATTATGTGCAAAGCTAAATTTCCTAAAATGTTAATTATTTTGAAGGGCTAATAACTTAGTACTGGGGGAGAATAATGATACAGAAGTTTTCTTAAGAAGACTCCTTGCTTCCACCAACAGGAACCAGCACTTAAGTTGCATCACGTGCACATTTAACTGGGAGGGGCAGAGAGAGAACACATGTAAATCACAAGTAGGTTTCTTCTTTGTGAGTAAATGAGACTGAAGCAGGGGTTCCCTATTCCCACAGAAGGGGTCAGTTCCTGTTAGCCTCTGGAAATGTGGTCACATCCACCTGACTGTGGTTCTAATATTAGGCCAGTCTCAACTTCTGCCTTTCATATTGGCAGAAGTTGAGACTGGCCTAATATTACCCCTTCAATAATACGACCTCACTGTATGGTCTGGACTGAAAAAGTACAAGGAATGTGGCATCCAAATATTCAGGCAGCTTCAGTGTCTAAAAATCTTTCTATATCCATGTTTTATTATTTTTTAAAGATTGATTAGTTTGAGAGAGAGAGAGAGTGGGAGTGGGGAGGGGCAGAAGGACAGAGTGAGAATATCAAGCAGACTCCACGCTGGGCTCAGAGCCCGATGCAGTGCTTGATCTCATGACCCTGAGATCATGACCTGAGTGGAAACCAAGAGTCAGAGACTTAACAGACTGTGTCATCCAGGCAGCCCTATACCCATGTTTTAAATGAACTTAAAAGTCATTTGATAATGAAGACAATACTTCCAGTCTGGTGTCTAATACTTTTACTTCCCAGCAGCATAATACCACTTTGGTCAGGTTGAACCACTGCACAATTTTGCAGCTCTTTCAGAAAAATAAAACATTGGAAAGACGCGATCACATGCAATGGTGAGAAAATATTACTATTGCCCTATCTTTCCCTGGAAATGTGAAATATCCTTGGTTTAACTCCACACTGTGTATTTATTAGAAGCCCTTATAGCAAGGGATTTTGTTTGTTTGTTGTAGCACCAAATAGACACAGTGGCTAACACATAATTCTGAAAAGTCATTGACATATTTAGCACATGTCAAAATTTTTCGGAACCTGTACTTTATCCATGCCCCTGGCTTGAAGTGTTCTTCATGAGAGTAAGCTGTTAACATAAGATTGAGTTCTCAGTCTGCTTCCACCACTGATGTACTGTCGACCTTAATGCTTCACTGGTACCTTTTTGTGTACTACTTTACAACTTCAAAGTACTTTTATATAGTGACTCATTTAATGACTCATTTTAACATAGTGGTGTCCCCCAAACCACAGATAATGGTTAGACACATGAACTCTTGTGTTATACTGCATGGGTTCAGATCCCCATTTCATGTGCTAGCTGTGTGACCTGGACAAATCACATATCTGTGCTTCAGTTTTCTTGTCTATAAAACGAAACCTACCAGAGTTGTTGAAGGGATTCAATGATACAGTCTATGGAAAGTACCAAGCACAGTAGAACCTAGTGAGAGCTAAGTCTTATGAATAAATTATTACTCACCTACCTTGCTGGGATCTAACTATGGCATGTGGGTAAACTGAGCAGTATTTTTGAGTGATGCTTTTAGAAAAGCAAGCTCACCTCAAATATGAGCAGGGGGCCTTTCATTATTTCCACGAGCCAGGGATTTTTAGTTCTTCTGTTGGCTGTGAAGAGGGAGCTGATGGACAGTAAACCCTAGCTATCGCCAGAGTAAGTGTAGAGGATTTCCTCATAGTAATCCTCAGGAGGGCACAATGTCTGTCTTGTTTGCCATTGTATTTCTAGAACCTACCATGTACTCTGTGCACAGGAAATATTTGTTAAATGAATAAATACATGGAAAAGGCTTAGTAGCTATGTGATTCATCTTTAGTGCAGGTACAGTCTAGAAATCAAATAGGAAAGAAGTGATCTTTTGAAAGCAGAAGATTAAGAGATATGTCCCCAATTACTATGAACTCCTTAGAGAGGATATCAGAAAACATTAAATGTGATATTAACCATGGGCTTGATGCCATGACTTTTCTTCCTTTTTAAAAAATGGAAACAAAATATTTTATAAAACTCGTAAATGGAGTTCTATGTTTTAATCGCCCTTGCAAAATAACTGAGGGAGCTTTCAAAAAGAACTAGAAAGGCTGAGCTTTCTTCATTGTTAGAAACTCTTAATCCCCAAACACTATCCCTCATCTAAATGACCTCAAATCCTTAAAGCTTTTCAAGTAATTGATTCCAAATTCATCTATCTGAAAAGCATTTATTTATGAAAAGAGTCAGTTCTGGTTCTATGAAATTCAAAAATTACAGTGCCGATTACTGTACGCTGGTGAAATTTTTTCAGATTATCTGAAGTCAAAATTCATGTATGTGGTAAATATCACCATATACCCAATCCTCCATTCATTCAACAAATACCTACTGAGCACCTATCGTGTGCCAGGCCCCACAACGGATGTCAGAGATCTGGCAGGTCCACAAAGCCGACACAGACCTTTTTCTCGTGGAGTTTATGATCCAGAAAGGGCCCTGCTGGTTAGGACTGCCCCATGTTTGAGGAGCTATTGCCTAACGTTGGCTTCCCTAAATCTTTAGAGCATTGATTTCTACTTCACAACCCTATTGAAAGCTGGTCTTATTAACAGGCTGTCTGTATAATAAACACAAACTAGCTAAAAGATGAGAAATTCAGGCATTATTCACACATTCAGAGATACCTATAGATGTTTAACATAATCTAGACAAAATACCCCAAAGTCTTGGAGTCCTATGGGCACAGCTGAGTCAAATGAACTGAGATCACATCTGATCGATTTGTCGCGGTTGAGAACTGCATTTGTAAATTGATGTAATCCATCCCTAGCCAAGTTCTTCAGAGACAGCCTTGAATTCTTAAAAAGCCCCTGAAAGCTCAATTTTACATTTAGATTTTAGCATTGTCTTAAAAGATAGGAGTAGTTCACAGAAGGAGAGAATTCCCCATTGATTACATGATTGAGGAAGCTCAAAAGTCTGTTACTCTTTCCAAAGTCAATTGCAATTTAAGCTCATTATCTCCCTGCGAATGTTCTATTTCAAATGGCAACAATCAAAATGGAAATGCCCCAAATGGAGAGATTCAGGTATTCTTTTACTAAACTAGGCTCTGTGTACTGGCCTTCAAAATCACGGCAGGAAAGAGTTTAGCAAAATCCGGCCACCGACCTGACCAAATAAGAACTCAAATTCACCAGGATCATGGAGGAATAGTCATACCAGGCCTCTCCCCTAACTTTGAATATCTAATTTATTTATGAGACTCAAGAGTGACATTCATGTAAGAGCAACGTGATATGTTCTTAATATGATTTTGGACACGTCAGTGGCTCTACCGTGATCATTAATAATAAAGAACATTAGTACAAGTTGTGGTAATTTTTTTTTTCCCTTTCCCTCTGGCTTCAGTGAAACTTAGGGAACCACAAAAGGGCCTAAGTCTTAGGAACGGAAACTTTTGATTAAAACTTTAGGGGAAGGCTTATATTTCAATAACCAGATTTTACTGGGAAAAAAAAAAAACCTGGCCATTTGGTCATTTGTATGTAGGACCACTGTGACATGTAAGCTGTCTTTAGATGCCTTGGGTGTGATGGATTGCCCCTTCACTTTGACAAAGGACTTGGCATACATTTATTAGCATTTAACATTATGCAAATGAAGCATAACATACAAAGACATCTAGAAAACACAAATGTAAGGTTATCTGTTCATTTGATAGCTGCTTCTATAACACCATGACAATATATTGATGTGAAAACATATGATATTTCATATCAACCATACGCTTACGGGTAAATAAAAACATACCTTAAGCTCCAAATTTATACAAGGCATTGAAATGTGTTGAAGTGACCATTTTCTCATTACAAGGGTCCAATGACTTCCTTTTATGAGAATCTGTGGCATCGCCTGAATAGCTCTTATATTTCTTTGTTAAATGATAACTAAAATATATGTTTTATTAAATTTTTCTTATAAAAATGAGAACTACCTCTTTCAAACTGAGTAATACTCACACGTAGTCTCCATTCACTCCCTTTAGTCATGCTTATCTCTTCTGTAAACCTATTTTACACAACATTCAGGGTCCTCCCCCCCTGCCCTCCCTCCCCTCCCCCCCAGTTTTCTCCAGTAAAAAATGATATGTTTTCAGGACGGTTGTTGAAATTGGTGTACCTCCTAGTTTCCTTGCTTTTTGTTCTCTGTTGGGTGATGGACTGTGAAGAAACAGGCAGAACTTGGTAGTGACAATAATACCCCTTGGCAGGGCAAAATAAAATGTGCAGGGTAGTTTTATTTTGTTTTCAAGCAATTTCTCTTGAACAGAACTTCATTGATTTCTAATTCGGGGGACTGAAATGTAAACTTTATGTTGGTGAATCAACTTCTGCATTTGAGAAAAGGGAAGATCCAAATATTTGCCTCAGTTTTAATGCTCTATCTTAAATGTTTCACCTGAAACGTTTATTCTTTTTCCAGGTACATTTTTGTGCCTAAGTTATTTGAGTGCCTAAATGATTACTGCTTCCTATTCATCCCAATGAGTTAAGTCAGACTTATGTGCTTAGATTTTATCATAAGTCAAAAGTGACAATCTGTATAGGGGGCTCTTAACAGATCTTTCACTTTTTCTCTTTCTGTATCTTTTTTCAGTATCGTTTTCTGATACTTTCTGGAAGATGGTATCTCCTTGTCTATTTTCCTACATGAATATGTGTAATGAACTAGGCATCTTTTCCCTCTAGAAGGAACAGCTTTTTTTCATTCACGATATTATATCTTGGTTTACATCTGCCTAATTTTAAAAGGAATAATACTTTTGGTTATAGAATGCCAAAAATATCCAGTTTATCTTTGGGGAAACTGATCCAAACTTTGTGTGACATATATATTTGTATATATATGAACACATACCATAATCGAGCTTTGTAAAGCCCTAAGCTTTAAAATATTAAATAAATTTCTATAACGACGTATCAGTGTAGGTAGAAAGAGTTGAGATTTCTCTAGAGTTTATCAATCAGAAAATATAAAACTTAACCAAAAGCTAGGTCCTTTGCTCATGTTCTTTTACCAGATTTGTAATACTTGGTAAGAAAAGACCTCAGTTTGTAGCAAATACACTCTAATAATATATATTTTGTGGAATAAATATACATTATATTCTGTTAGAATTAATAATCATAGATAAAAGCAATACTTAAAAAAAAATACGCTACTAGAGCTCTCTACCCTTGCCTCTAGCAAACCAAAAGTTGGGAGAGAAAATTGTCCCACTCCATTAATGCATAATTAAATTTATGGAAACAGAAAATAAAAAGCCAATTGCTTCTAGAACCTGAACAGAGTATAAATAGCATAACTTGCCATTTTGAAGAGGGGGATAAAGGTTGAATTTGCAATTAACTGAAATTCTAATTCAGACAATTCAGCAATATGAATGTGGACGAAGTCAGGGTACCAGGCAATGCGTAGGTTTCTTTTTTAAGTGGTAACAACCTTGAACTGATGCAGTTTGAACTATAACCTAATGAGGGATTTGTTAATCTCTGGAAAAGCTACAGACCAAAGGTTCACTTCGTCTTGGCCTGGTGATTTATCTGAAAGTCATGGACTTGTTTCTTCTTGTACTATTTCAGTCTGCAGACTGGAAAACCTCTCCCTTTACACACTGAGAATTCCCACTGCAGTGAATGGAAGGTCTGTGTGTGTAAAGAGCACGTGAGCAGTGGGATTCAGCCCCAGAGAAAGACGGTGTCGAGTCGCCTTGGTAAAGAATTTCTACACCACGTGTTCACAGCTTCTTGACAGGTATAATTATCAGTGTGGTCTCTTCCTTTTACTATGTGCTGGGATTCGGAAGCACGGTTTCGAATTTGTGACTATCAGATCTTTGATCAGGTAGCTTCTCTTTAAGGACCTGAAACAGGGGGAAAAAGTGAAGGAAAGCCAGTGATTAGTATTCATTTGTCAACGACAATATGCTAAAAATATCAAAAAAGCATGTGCTAGGCGAGAACAGCAAGGATTATTTTAGGCCCTATCACTCATGCACCATCTCCCACGTATGAAAAAAAAAGTCGTTTGATGTTTGCAAAGGAAGTCATTATCAAATGAGGATGGAAAAGACACGGTTATTCCCTAAAATGAAATACGGAACGCCAGTTGGGAAACATTTCAAATGTAAAACATCTCTTCTTCCCAGTTCCAGATGCCAGAAGGCAAAGGCTAGCTAAGCTTTACAGTGTGACTCTTAGGGCGATTGGTAGCGCTCTGGTTGGGGTACCACTGGCACAGCCTCCCACCGACAGGCGGGAAGCACCAACCTCCCTGCTCCGAGGCCCATTCTCAGACCTGTTTCTTCTCGCACGAGGTCAGCCTGACACCGAGTCCAAGGGAGTGGGCAGCCGCACATATGGTCGGGCCCAGAGAAGCAGCCTCATGTGAACACGCTGCCCAAGACCTGTCACTCTTCGCCCATCATGGAATCACTTCCTAGGGAACAATGCTTTCCGGTCTTTGTTTTTAAAGCTGCAGATATTTTTATGACCGTGAATGTGAAGCATGACACACACAATGGATTCCTACCAATTGTGGCTGGCCTCGTAATCTGCCTGCTTTACATCAACAGCCCCCAGGGGGCATGCCTTCGGCAGATGGGCCTGGAAGCCCCTGGGTGGGGCTTCGGAGCCGTGCACAAGGCCACTGTGCTTCTTCAGGACCCACCTAATAACCTACTCCACGCAAGCTCTCCTTGGTACCGAGCTCTTCCCTGCCACAACACGATGACTATGCTACTGCAGTTGTGTGCTCACTAATTGCCACGTATTTTGTTAAAAGTTCTACATATTTTTTTCTTAATCTCCAAAATGGACCATTTCACTGAGTCTTCTGTTGAATAACTTTCTACAGGTCCCTGAGCTGGCAAGGGACAGAGATCTAGAGACTGAATTATTAATGAATTAATTTATTATATAGTACATGTCCTAAGGGAATGGGACTCAGAACAGGTGAATTTAATAACAGTCTTGGGTCTCTTCACCTATCCAGAGGATGGGGAGGGAGGAGGCCTGAGGGATATGCCAGCAGCTGAGAGATCACCGGCATCCAAAATGTGGGTCACTGAAATACCCACGGGGAAGAACCAACCGCACCAAATGTTCTCATTATTTCCCTCATTCCTTTGATTTGTAATTCAACAGATTAGTGATTTTTTTTTACTTGTTTAAATAAAAGACTTTTTCCCCCACATTAGTGTAAATTTTATTGCTCAGATTGCTTTGCTAACTTTTGTTTTTTTATTTTAAGATTTTATTTATTTGACAGAGAGAGACAGCAAGAGAGGGAACACAAGCAGGGGGAGTGGGAGAGGGAGAAGCAGGCTCCCTGCTGAGCAGGGAGCTCGATGCGGAGCTGGATCCCAGGATCCTGGGATCATGATCCAAGCTGAAGGCAGATGCTTAACAACTGAGCCACCCAGGCACCCCCTTTGCTAACTTTTAAATGAGCCATTGTGGTAAGCAGAATAATGGACCCTAAACCTATCCACGCCCGAATCCCTGGAATCTGTGAATGTTAGAATATCATGTTAAAGGGAGATTAAAGTTGTAGATGTAATTAAGGTTGCTAAATAGCTGATGTTAAAAAAAAAAAGAGAGAGAGGAGCCTGGATTGTCCAGGTGGGATCTATAATTAATATAATTAAAAGCGGAAGAAGGAGGAGCCAGGGAAGGGGGTGTGATGGGGAACCAGAGGTCAGAGCAAAGCAATGTGACGACTCGACCACCCTTGCTGGTTTTGATGATGGAGAAAGGACCACGAGGCAAGGGATGTGGAGAGCCTCTAGAAGCTAGAAAAGGCAAGGAAATGAATTTTCTCCTGGGAGCCTCCTGAAGCCCAGGGAGACTGTGCTGGACTTAAGTCCTGTAGAATTACAAGATAACAAACTTGTGTTCCTTTAAGCCACCGAATTTGTGGTAATTTTTTTAAGGCAGCAGTTAAGAAATGAAGACGGCTGAGGTGACGGAGTACTTTGAAGTATGGGGTAAATGGTAAGGGTGAGTTGGATAAATCTAAGTAGCATGAGAATGAATCCCTGGAAAGCTCATGTGACCACGTCTGTGAGGAGGGATGGGGGAATGGAAGGGCAGTGCCATCCAAGAAAGAAGTAGAGTAGCATGGCGGTGGAGAGAAAGAGGCTTTTTCCGGGTTCGAGTCATGGCCCTATCACTTATAAGCTGTAAACTGTGGTATAGATTTTTTTTAAAAATCCTACATGCCTCAGTTTCTTCCTTTAAAATGAGATTAAAAGATAGTACCTGCTACCCATAAGATTGTTGTGAAGATTAAGTAACTGAACATGGATGAAGCACTTAGAAGAGGTTTTTGGCACATCCTAATTGTGTAATAAATGTTATCCGGCATTACAATGATTATCGCTATTATTCCGGTTTTCTACTTGGTAACTCTGGGTTCCCTGGATTCGATTTTATCAGAGTCATCCTTTGAGGCTGGTTTCCTCAGTTCTGCAGTGGTTTCCTGGGTAGGACCAGCAGGACGGCGGCTGTGGCCCTGGTCATGGGAGGTTAGAACGGTCGGTAGTGGACAAGGGAAGGGAAAGAGGCTCCTGACAGTTGGTGAGGCCACTCGTAAACTCCAGCTACTTTGTAAATCTGTTAAGATCCAGCCTCGTTCCAAATGCAGCGAATTCTCCACCGTCAACCCAGCAACAGGAGGCCAGAGTAATCTGACAATCTTCTAGTCTTGACTTCCTCAGGATGTTGACAACTCAAGAATGTTGACAACTCAACTCCTCTTCCTTCCTCCTTTTATTCTTTGTGAATCTGGGTGAAATATGGATGCCTATAAAATCACACTTTAAAAAATGAGATGCTTAAAGCTGAGTAAATGTAATGCTCTTTGTCAATAAAGTGGGGGGGTAGCATAAAAATAGCTAGATTCCTATTCTCTGTTTAGGTTTCTATAATTCAGTTGTATCGTGATCATCTCTATTACCTTTTAGAAAATGTAATCTACTCCTGATTATGAAACATGGAAGTTAGGGGAAAAGACAATTGAGTTTTATTTCAGGGGGGTTTGAAATTAAAAGAGGGCATAAGAGATAGTCTCCACACACCAGTTGCGTTCAACCTATTTTCCATTTGTATGCACTATTTACCACTACTTAATAACTTATACCACCTTAGATTAAAATGATTAAAATTAAAACCTAAAACTACTATTTTAGGTTTTTTTTTAATTTTTTTTTTATTTATTCATTTAACAGAGAGAGAACACAAGCAGGCAGAGAGGCAGGGAGAGAGGAGCAGGCTCCCCGCCGAGCAAGGAGCCTGATGTGGGACTCGATCCCA
This sequence comes from Nasua narica, assembly GCA_028533885.1. Taxonomy (NCBI): domain Eukaryota; kingdom Metazoa; phylum Chordata; class Mammalia; order Carnivora; family Procyonidae; genus Nasua; species Nasua narica. The sequence goes on from CM052807.1 coordinate 86,474,292, forward strand.
GGAAGCCGGGATCATGACCTGAGCCGAAGGCAGCTGCTCAACCAACTGAGCCACCCAGGCGTCCCTCTACTATTTTAGATTAAGAAATTCCTGGGGCCCCTGGGTGGCGCAGTTGGTTGAGCGACTGCCTTCGGCTCAGGTCATGATCCCGGAGTCCCCGGGATCGAGTCCCACATCGGGCTCCCAGCTCCATGGGGAGTCCGCTTCTCACTCTGACCTGCTCTCTCTCACTCTCTCTCTTTCCTAATAAATAAATAAATAAATAAATAAAATCTTTAAAAAAAAATTTCCTAATTTAGAGAATAGAAATTGTATTTCACGTGATAAACAATAAGACAGTATCTGATAAGTACGTTGCTTTGCTTGGTCTTTGCGTGACTTGTCAAACTTAAATAAAAAAAAAAATCAGAGATCGGTTCAAAGTAAATTGGTCAAATTAGCTTCAGATTTCTTCCCCAAAGCAACCATAGTATGAGTTAGGAAGTGTAACAAATCCCATTTAATCCTTAAAAATTTAATTAATTAAGAGCTGAACAAGAGCTAATGTAGGTCTCTTTGACTAAATTCACCATAAAATCCACGGATGACATGACTCGGTACAACCTTGCTCCTACTTAAAATGGCCCCTACCATTTCACCTCAAGGGGCCATGAGCCTGTGTGTAGCAAGGGCTGTCTTGGCAGGCATAAATATAAATTTTATGTTCATTTAAATAGAACTTTCCCGGATACAAGAAAAAAAAGAGTTTGTAACCGTCTTTTATTAAAAATGTTAGTCTTTGGCCATGAGACAATAGGAAATTCTGAAGTGATTTAACGAAGACTGATGGAGCAGAGAAACGGAATGGAGTGCACGACCCGACAAATACTTAGGGCCAAGTTGCATCCTTCCAAAGATGTTTGAATGGGGAGAATAGTGGAAGCTTTTAGTAAGAACTCAGAAGTCTGAATGGCAACATATTTCTTTCAAAACACTTTAGAATAATTTTACTCTGGGCCAGTGTGGCAAATCAATTAGGAATATGGGGTAAGTCCGCTTTCCTGAGGATGGAAGAAAAAAAACGAGTTAGTGGAAAGAGTTCCACATTTGACTAAAGAATTGTGGATTGAAAACAAAAACAAAAACAAAAAAGAATTGTGGATTGATAATAGAAAAAAAGACCTTCGAAGGTATTCTGATAGTACTAGGAGAGGTAAAGTACCTTTGTATTCGGAATGGATTAGAGAGGAGAAGGATGTGGGCAAAATGACTTGTCCAGATGGCCTTTACCACTCCATCCCAGCCCCATCGTCCTAGTCCTACCGCCGCACCTCTTGCCTGGACTACTGTCCAGCAAGCAGCCTTCTAATTAGTCGCTGCTCTCACTCTTACCTTGCGATAATCTATTTTCCTCAGAACAGCACCAGTGATCTTTTTTAATACATAAAGCAGATCATGTCACTCTCTTGCTTAAAACCTTTAGTGGCTTCCACTGCAATAAAATCTAACTTCCCTCGGTGATTTAAAAAGCTCTCTGTGACCCGGCCCCCATCTACCTCTCTGTCCTTACTCATTATTTTCTAACTAACTACCCCAGCTTTCTTTCTATTCCTCAAACATCAAATAGCTCATGTCTCTCTTAGAGCTAGACACTGGCTAGCTCCTCTTCTTCTTGTGCTCATTTCTGGCTTCTCCTCAGCATTCAACCTCAGGATAAATGTCCTCTCCTTTGAGACATCTCCCCTGATCACCTAATAGAAGGTTGTCACCTAGCCAGTGTCTATCAAAGCACTCTGTGCTCTGAACTTGGTGAAGTATTGGTCCCAATAGGTTATTTTCATTTACCTGGAAATTAACTATCTCCTCCAACCAGAAGGTGAGCACCACGAGCGCAAGGACTTTGCTTTGCTTAGGCTGTTTCTACAGCCCACTGAACAGTGTTGAGCCCAGAGCAATACCAAATAGATACTTATTGCTGAAGAAGTGTAGTTTTTAGAGTGAATAGAAGGTAGGGCGCCTGGGTGACTCAGTCGTTTAAGCAGCTGCCTTTGGCTCAGGTCTTGGTCACAGGGTCCTGAGATGGAGCCCCACATCAGCCTCCTTGCCCAGCGGAGGCTCCCCCTGCTCATGCTCTGTCCCTCTTTTTCTCTCTCTCTGATAAACAAATGGACTCTTCTAAAAAAAAATAGAGTGAATGGAAGGTGATTTTAGTTGAAGTCACCAAACGATGGGTTATATACAATAAAACCTACAAGCTATGAAAGAAAGTTAGACAGCTGAATTTTCAGCCGTGTCTGAGGACAAATCCTGTAGTCATTATACTTCCCCATGTAGCTTATCCTTTTTGTGAGTGTCACAAACCACTAAAAGTCTCATGTCATATCCAATGTTTCTGGTAGTGCAAATAGTGGTCCGATAAAACCACTATTGCCCATTGTCATTTTCCCAAGAACATCTGGACCTCCCTTCAAAAGCACATCTGTAGGCATCATAGCAGAGAGCTGTGTTATGCTATTTACCGTCTCTTCCAAAAGAGAGCAAGGACAATTTACAGAACTCCAGACTATCTGATATTGGCAGATGAAATGCCTACAAGAGCAAAAAGGAAAATGATTCTATGCTGCTTGAAAGTGTGGTTGTGAGGGCTCCACAAAGCCACTGCAACTTCATATCATTCATCTAAAAAATCGGGTTTTAGGCATACTTACCTGGAAGGGTTTTTCTGAGGGTAAGGAATAACATGGGAGAAGAGCCTAGCACATAGGAAGCACTTCAAAGATAGGGATTCTTACTCCTCACATTTTTTCCCCCCGAATTTTCTTAAAAATGTATAGCAAGACCTGACTTAGAATTTTTGTCCCAGTGAAATTTAGAAAAAAGCAAAAGCATCACATTTTCAGTGAGCACCCACAGAGAATTTCAGGTCTTTCCGAGTATGCTCACTGGCCAGTCTCCATGTCATTCTTCACAGTGGAGAAGTTTTCCAGTAATTTGTATCAGTATTCTAAAGGGATCTTCCCAGGATCCGCACTATATGGTTGTTAAGTCTGTGCACTGTGCAAAGGCAACTGGCCAAGAGGGTGAGTGGGAGGTTGGAATCCAGCCCACACTCTTGTCATCGGGCTCTGTGCCCAGGGATCTGGGTTGCACAGAGGCTGCATTTTCCTAATGTGTATAAAGGCATCCTAGAGTCTCTGCCTGGCCCTCCCAAGTATATTATTTTCCAAAATATCTTACGTTTGCAGAACATAGGGCTGAATGGCATATAAAGTAAGCTACTATCTTGTTTACATTTTCTGAGGTCATCATTGTTTTTATTTGCTTGATTGACTCGGGCGCGGGGGGTTGGGGGGGGTGGGGATTGTGAAATCTAATGATTCTACTACCGCGGTCTCAGAAACCATATTAAAAACCGAAACAAACTCATCTGTGTCAGGGACCTCCTCTGTGCGGAAGAAGGCGCTTCTCACCTAGGACATGTGGTTCTGCTGTGTTTGTTGCTGCTGCTGCTGTTGCTGCTGCTGAATTAGCAACTGCTGCTGCTGTCGACGCCGGGCGGTGCGGAGCTTTTCGAAGCGGGCCTCCATTTCTTCCAGGACTTTGGGGGTGTAGCGGACCACCAGCTTGACGCTGTCTTTAGCGGCCTTGAGCAGTTCCACCGCTTTCTCATGGTGCTCCCCTTCCACGCTCTGAAAAGACAGAATGGCACTTAAAGGGCCGAGCTCGCACGCTCTTCTCCCTGAGAGACCAATCTGCGATTAGTTAGCTTAATTAAAATCCCGGTTTGACATTTCAAGAATGTAGGGCAGATGGGACGCACTGCCATCATTGTTATTATTTATTGAGTTTGTGGTTGGAGTAGAGGCAGGTTAGGACGCACTGGGGTACAGAATGGATTGAATGGGAGGGTTCAAGTTTGGAGGGTGAGAAGCCATCAAGACCTAAGATATCATTAGAGTGGGATTTTTAAATTTCATCTGGAAGAGTAAATGCCCTGGTCAAGGAAATTCTGAAAGAATTAAAAAAAAATAGGAATGAAGGGGAACTTTCCCTATCAGATATTGATTTTTTTTTTAAAGATTTTATTTATTTATTTAAGAGTGAAAGAAAGCACGAGAAGGGGGAGGGTCAGAGAGAGAAGCAGATTCCCCGCTGAGCAAGGAGCCCGATGTGGGACTCGATCCGAGACTCTAGGATCATGACCTGAGTCGAAGGCAGTTGTTTAACCAACTGAGCCACCCAGGCACCCAGATATTGATGTTATTAGGAATCTATCACAATTAAAGCAGTGTCTTGTTTTTGTAGTGAGAGATAGAACACAGAGTCTAGAAGCAGATCATGTGTAAAACTTTGTTATATGATAAATGCAGGATTTAGACCAAAGGGGTAAAGGATGGTTAAATAACAATGCTGAAACAAATAATCATTAAATGATAGAAAATAATGTAGAGCCCAATCTCCTAGTCTATGCTAAATATAACTGACTAAAAATTTAAATGGAAAAATAAAACCATAAAACAACTAAAATGAAGCAGAGCTGAAACGTTCATCTGGCAATGGAGAAAGAATTCTAAGGAAAAATGCCAAGGGGAAAAAAATCACAAGATCAGATTTATAAATTGTAAGTTTCTATATCTCATATACTGTAAAAAGGCCAAATAACAAGCAAGAAAAATATTCTCAATATATGAAAATTTGTTCATATTCTTACCATGAGGAACTCTGAAGAGTCTATAAAAGACCTAAGCAAAATGGGCACATGAACTCAGGGACAAATAATAATTAAAAAAAAAAAGCCCATGAAAGGATGTGTCAGTTCCCTTGCAATGAAAGAAGTACAGATGAACACAAAATATTTCATTTATAATTATAATTTTAAAATGGTGAATATGTATTTTTAAAAATAGGGTGTATTTGCAAGAATGGAGGGAAATGGGACTGTGATACACCACTAGTAACTTCACAGAAACTGGCACAATTTTTCCAGAGGGCATTAGTGTTATGCACTGAATAAACCCCTTATAAAGAATAGTTTATTTTCAGAGAAATTTACTAAGGATATAATCAGATATGCCGACATACCTGTAAAGTAGGAATGAT
>CM052807.1:86479870-86572443 GCA_028533885.1 Nasua narica
GGTATTTGAATCTAGAATTTTTGCCCTGATGCTCTGTCTCTGGGTTACATGATGACCCAGGCTCCTTAAGCTCACCAGCATTAACGCGTCTCCTGGTTTGATTCTACCTTCCGCTTTGCTTTCTTCACCAGGGCACAGAACCTTCCAATGGGATCTGGGCAGAGGGTCATACTTCTGCTTCCAAGAATGGTATGTGCAAGTAGTATAAAGTTTATAATTGAATGGTACAAGAGAAACTAAGAGGTAGCTCAGACATTCAAAGAAATATATGTTCGTAGAATGTACTATTTCACACACTCTTTATTTTTAAATTATTTTTAGAAAAATGTCTCAACTCTTATCTTAATGACTGATCTGGATGGTTTCTTCCATTGGCCTTTGCCTACTTTACGAATGCTTTGAGTGCAGATGCTTGTCTCTTTAACCTATAATTTATCTCTTGAGTGCTTTTAGTCCCTTAGTTAAACTTATTAGAGGAATAAAGCTGTTTTCTCTTCTTTCTTTCTTTCTTTCTTTCTTTCTTTCTTCTTCTCCTTCCTTCCTTCCTTCCTTCCTCCCCTCCCCTCCCTTCCCTTCCCTTCCCTTCTCTTCCCTTCCCTTCCTTTCCTTTCCTTTCTCTTTCTCTCCCTCCCTTTATCCTTCCTTCCTTCCTTCCTTCCTTCCTCCCTCCCTCCCTTCCTTCCTTCCTTCCTTTCTTCTTTCCTTCCTTCCTTTCTCTCTTTTTTTTAAGGTAAGAAAGAAAAAGCAGATCACCTTCCCACGGAGGTCTTATTCCACTCATAAAAGGTCACCAAACCATCTGTTCAGTGAGGGTATACGTGTTGATGTGCAAACACTTGTTAATAGGTATTCCTTGAGCCCTGAAAGTTTATCACCTATCCCTACTTTGGGCTTCTCCTACTTCTCACTCTTAATGAAAGTATGCCTTATTTTGAGCTAAATATTTAAAACATGCTTTGAAATGTAATTGTTTATTTGTTGACAATTAAACCATTTCTGTCAAAGCTCTACATATAAAAGCCATCCTGACTCAGGAATTGTCCTTTGGGATACCTCATTCAGTCGGAGCGGTCACTGAGACCCTGCAGCACCGGCTTGTCACACATCAGGAGAACGTGGCCCTTCTGTACTGTGAAGAAACTTCATGAGGCTTCCCATTTTAAAGCAAAATCCCCTCTTGCATTTAAAATTGGCAATTCTATATGATTAGATTTCATTCTCTTGCTTTAAGAGTTTTGGCATACCTAGTGCAATTTTAGGAACTCATAAGCAAGGATTCATTTAGTAAGGACATCTGGTAAAAGTTAAGTGTTATTAAGAAGGCGAGGGCTAGTAAAGACAGCATGGAGGAATAGTAAGTACCTAGGAAACATTTAGACTAAAGAGAAATATGGCCCTGAAAGAGAAAAGGCCCTACAGAGAAATATTATCTACCCCACCGTTATGCATACTTTGGCCATGATCATTTACTGAAATAAATGAAAAGGCGCTAGGAAGAATGGGCATTTCTATCCTGAAAATATATATTTCTCCTGCTAAATCTTTTAAAAATACACAGAGAAGTCAATATGAGAATTTTAACCATTTTTGTCACTTCCAAATGCATAAATACAACCTAATAAAACATTAAATTGATATAAAACCATAATCCTATAATGTAAATATATAAGAGAAGATATTTCATTCAGGAAGCTGGGGAAAAAACAGCTCAGTGAAAGCCAGAAGCGTACTGGTTTCATCAGCAATCTCATGTAGCGGTAAGTTCTAGGAAGTTAATTTGATGAAAGTTTAATAAATCAGTGACTGGTAAATGAACCAACTTAACAACATGGCTGGCTTCTGCTCTTTCAACAGCTTTTCTATTTCCACAGGTTGGGAGATAGCAAAATGGTTACTAGTTCGTGGTATGCTCAATTTCCTAGTTGATTAAGAATTCTGTCTAACACAGAGAACTTTGTATCGCACTGCAGACACTAATTTGCTCATGACTTGTGTTTTCCCCCCCTGCAATAGGGAAACTAGTTGTTAAATTTTGACCCTGGCTGGCCCTCAGATAGGAGAGATGCCCATCCTGGCAAGGAAGCTCGTTATCTGTGGATAATTAGCTGTCAAATGGTCCATGCCCAGGTCTTTATGCAGGTCTCACTCTGTGGGGACTACCTGAACATAATCCTGACAGAGTTTGTGGATAGAAAAGTTGCTTAAATACTTTTTCAGAGAACCGAGAATTGGCTCTACCTCTCAGTTACTCTGGGCATATCTGGAGCCAGGTTTACGGATGGGCTCCTAACATGACATCGGTTGTTCTTTCAGATTAAGGGCCAAATGATGTGACCAGGGAGTAAATTATATTAAGAGCATTGGGTCATAAGATCCAGGTAGCTCAGAAACTCAGAACATTACAGCTGTAAAGACCCTTAGAAACAATCTTAGTCATCTCCTTGTATTTAATCTTTTGTCTCATTAAGGTCCATCACCATTTATAGACACAAAATGATTTTCTTGGGACAAGAACTCTTAAGATCTACTTTGTTAACAGCTTTCAAACATGCAATACAGAATTAGTAACTACAGTCGCCACACTGTACATTACACACACACACACCCCGACTTATTTATGTTTTAACTGGAAATCTGTAACTTTTGTACAGTGATTGGTTTTTTGGGTGATGTGAAAGAATAGGAAATAATGACAAGGGTAAGATCGGTCAACTCCCAGCTCTAACGTGTGTTTTTTGGCTAGTGAAGGAGCAGCATGAGACTATGTGAAGGGCTCCTTGTGGGTTAGGGTTCTCACCTTTGAAATGATACAATATAGTCAAAGACAGACCTACTCCTTTTCCACAAAGGTTCCAGTGAATGATCATTTTGCTCTTAGGATAGTTTTTTTTTTAGTCCATTAAGGCATTTTATTATTTTAAGAGTACATATGTCTATATATAAAAATATGTGTGTGTGTATACTCTAACATTCATTGAGCACTTACTAAGTGCAAAGCACTGCTAGCTACTTTCTGTGCATTATATCTAATCCTCATAATTCTATAAAAATAGGAATGGAAAGCTTAAGAAATTTATCCTAGGCCCCCAGGTAGTATGTGGAACAGATTAAAATGAACTGAGATCTATCTGTTTCCAGAGATTAGGCTCTTACCAAATCCATAGCGTTAAACAAGGTATTGAAGAGAAAGTAAATATCATATGGGGGTCTATTTCCTATTTATGGGGTTTTTTTTTTAGACCAGTAGTTCTTAAATCTGGATGTCCATAGGAATGAACTGAGACATTTTTTTTTAAAATAGTAGGGGCTTGGCTGTATCTCAAACTTACCATTGAAGGAGCAGAGCAGGGCTGGCTCCTTTTGCTTACACCTGCCTTCTTGTGTGTGCCCCCCTACCCCGCCCCCCCTTCCCCCCTCAGGACCTGCCTCTGGGAGGGTCTGAGTGTGGCTCAGCCCTCCCTTGAGCTAATTAGCCCAGAAGGCCTATGGGTTGGGTTTGGGTTAGCCAATAGGAATGCGGAACCCCTGCCAGGGAAAGAATATAAACCCCATCTTTTCTCCCACCAAACTTGCGCGCCAATTCTGGCCAGGGTGATAGGCTAATTCAAACAGTTACTAAGTAACTTTCTGTGTGTTACAATCTCATTGGCCACTGGCCCCTCTAAAACTGTTGCGCTTTTTGAAACTCGCTCTCTTTCTCTACACCACGCCGCTGTGTCGGTGAGTGTGAGAGACAGAGCTCAAGCTAGCTTGAATAAAGGGCTTTTTTGCTTTTGCATCGGACTCGGCTCCCTGGTGGTATTTGGGGATCTCAAAATCTGGGCATAACAACCATATCCTCAGCAACATGACCGAGGAAGATGGGACTTTCTTACAAAACTCACACAGCCAGCGAACCAGGCACTGACATGCAGATCAGTGTTTGGACACAGTACTCTAGACCATAATTAACCCAAATAGTAAATAGTCAATTTCTCTACTATGTTATTCTAGGAAAGAGAGCTGGTTAGGTTAGAAAATCTTGTAATTTTGCGTTGGTGTAGCTCTAGAATCATCATTTTTGGTCACTGAGAAAACCCTATACATATTCATTGGGTATTTAATTAAGAATGGAATATCTCTGTACAAGCTGCAAGACATATTCAGAAAAAACTTCTATGACTTTTTGATCCATTCCTTTCCTCAAATATGTTAATTTCCTGTTCTAAATGTATTCTCTTTTGCTGAAGAAAAGTGGCAAGTGTATAAAAAGTATCACATTTATCCCTTGGAAAAAATATGCTAATATTCTCCCATAGTACTCTGTTCCGGCCTAAATGCTAATATCTATTTCAGTGCACTGTAATTTATCAGTTTACAATCATTCTGCTGTCACCAGACTATCCAAGGGCAAGATGAGTCTTACTGATCTCTGTGCCCAGCATCTATTGTGTATTCAATTAATAGTCAATGAATAAACCATCTTTCTCTCTTCCCCTCTCCCTCAATCTCTTCTCTCACTCATGTACGTGTGTGTGTGTGTGTGTGTGTGTGTGTGTGTGTGTGTGTGTGTGTGGAGAGAGAGAGAGAGAACACTTTTTTCTATTAGGCTAAGGAGTCAGTACTGCTTTGCTTTGAATTTGAACTTCTTCACTTATCAGCTTTGTGAGCTCAGACAAGTCGCTTAATATCTCCAAGCTTCAATTTCTTCACCTGTAAAATTAGTATCATAGAATACCTGCTTCTAAGGATCATTATGGGCATTGAACTTAACGTATACAAAGCCCCTGGATAAGTGTGTGACATTTAAAAAAAGTCTAAGAAGTGCTAGCTCTGTGATAATCTTGCTGTAGGGCTTCAGGTGCTTAAGGACAATAGCAACAACAAAATCTAGTTTTGGAGTAAGTGGCCGTTACCTTTATATTATCTAGGGGCCAAGTCTGCTAAATAAATTAACATTGAATGGAGTTTGTTGGAAGAACATTTCCAACTATTTAGGTAAATCAACTGCTTCTAAACACTGTCAGGTAATGTAGAAGCATCATTTCCATATATACAATTGATATGTTAATTAAAAATGATCGTTATTTATTCATGAAAAACTATTCCTCTCAGTCCTTCCACTGTGTCACACTTCGTTAAGGAGAGGACCAATGAGCAGGAGATTTGCTTGATAGTAGCATGCATAATGTGAGCGAACTTCAGAGGGGAAAATCATCAACTAACCCAACACTACAAAAGAGTGGCAAGGTTGACAGGAGGAAAGAGTGTCTATAATTACACATATTTTCATCCTGTGACAGTAGTTATAAATATAAAAATTTCTGAACCATGACAGCAGAGAGCGCAGAGCATTGCCAGCAAGCCCACGGGGTAGAAAACCTGGAGGGAGCAAAAGCTTTAGAAGAAAAATCAGCACGAGAAATCACCAATCTAGCATTTGGGTGATCTCGGCCCACCTTTCAGATCTAAAATTGGAAACAAATGCAGCTACTACACTTCAGTTGTAATGCTTTATAGTAACAGCTCAACTCATGATGTTCTGGCTCCAAATGAAGGGAAAAAATTCCTGATGCTTGTTTAGATGAAAATTAAACACACACACACATAATAAATACACACACGTTCACTAAACATGTACACACACATACACATGCACATACACACAGTAAACATACATACATCTACACACACACCCCAGCGTCTTCAGTACAAATGTGAGCACAAGAGATCTGGAAACAGAAGCCAGCTGCATGGGAAAATATTCCTAGAAAATGAGATCTTCTAACCTGTCAATTTTTGAGGAGTAAGTTTCACCAAGAAGTCGAGGTTACAGCGAACCCTTCCCAGTCATGGTTCACCTCATTTGTGCTGTTAACATGCATTCTGTGTCTGTCCACGCCCTCCCAAGCCACGGATTCCGTGACACCAAAGCCCTGAGGTACAGAGACTCTTGCCGACGTTTAGAAACAGTCGTGCAGACACTGCCGGTTCTCAACATTTGCTTCCGGGTGCGGTTTGGCAAACAGAAGGGGGTGTGGAGGTGTGATAACCACCACTCCATATACCCCCCAAAACTGCCTCCCCATACTTCCGGCTATTATACTCCGCTGAAACATACAAATATATCTCAGTCACTAAAATTTCGTGTGACTCCTTCAGCAAATCATCAAACTGACCCTTTGTATAGCCTGTGTGACAGGGCAGAAAGCCCAGGGGTTGGAGTCAAGAGGACAGAGGCATGTGAGGAGTAGACAAAACACGGACTGTGCTCTTTAGAAAATGTCCTTCCTCTTCGTGTCTCAGTTCCTAGATAGAGACAGTCTCCGGTTTTAGCACTCATGTCCCAGGAAACGCCCCAGTCCCGGGCAACCCGCGACAGTTGTCACCCATTAAGATGCAGGAAGATGTTGCAAAGAGTACGTAGTAGTGCCTTGTACATGCTTTCTTCTGTAAATATTTTTTTTTTTTTTTTAAAGAATCAGCAGCCCTTGTGGACTATGAATTTTCAGTGGACATGAGGGGAAGCAATTTTCCAAAGCAGGACAGGTCCGCTGAACACCAAAGGGCAGCATGAGTAAGGGGAAAGGAAGAAGAGATCCGACTTAAGACAAAGTTTGAAAGAGTAGCTTTTCTGGCACCTAGGTCATCATTGGTCACTTTGCAATTCTGCCCAAGACCCTAAAAGCAGACCTAGCATGATCTGCTGCTACTGCAGAATCCCAAGCACGGAGGAGTCTGCCTTGACATGTCAAACTAGTTTAGGAGGGGTATCCAGATTCAGCTGAGGTCTTTTATTTTATTTATTTATTCACTTATTCGTTTATTTTTAAATTTTATTTTATTTTTTCAGTGTTCCAAGATTCATTGTTCTTTTGAATGCCGATGAAGTGGTGTTGCATACCTCCACACTGCCTGAGATCCCTAAATTCAAATACTAAAGCCCACTCTTCCAACAGTCCCTGCTGAATTTTAGGGCGGGTGGGCTGTTACTGTGATAGGGACAAGGCTAATACCGGAAGGTTCTATGAAAGATGTTGCAACTTAGAAAAAAGGCTTCCTCTATAGGAGGCATGGGGGAATCTTATTTAACTAAGCTCGGAACACATCATCCTGCCTTCTCTCCCTGCAGTAGTAACAACTGGGATTCTGTCAACCAGAATAGTGTGTTTTGTTTTTGATTCCCCCACTTCGGTGTCTTACTCTAGTGATCTCACATTGTTTTCTAAGGGGTGTCAGAGAAAAGAATAGGTTCCTGAAATTATTCAATCAAACCTTTCAAAGGATACAAGGTTAAATAATAATTCAACTGGTTTTAGAATCCTAGACTCCTAGGCAATTCATATAAAGTATTAGGAAGAAACATACAAAATCTAGGCAGAAGTTGTTTGAGTCCAGAGCTGTGAAATGTGTTTTTTTTGTGAAGTGTAAAAAGCAGCAGGGACATTTATGTTACTGTGTACCGTGAATAATAAACATTAATAATAGCTATAACATTTAATTTAATTGTGGAGACTCAACATTACAGATGCCTTCTTGCAGGAGGAGCAAACATTTAAAGGATATTTTGGGTTTACTGTCCAATATCTCTCTGCCTCTGCATATAAATGTCTTTTCCAATTAAAAGCACACCCACAGAATACTCTTGGATTTGTCACCAGTGACTTACACGAAGATTTTTCAGTAGGTCCACAAAATAAAACTTATTTCAAATGCTTTAACTGGCTCTAACCTCCAAAGATTCTTTTCATCCCTCCTCTCTGGTTCTTGCTGTCACTGGCCACACAGTCACCCAAACTAGACCCTTCGGGGACATCTTTCATGCTCTCCTCAACCTGCATCCAATTAACCACCATACTGATTGACGTTCATTCCCCATTTACCATCTCATCTCTCCTCCCTCTTATGTCTTATGATATCTTGTCTGGATTTTAAAATATCCTCTATCTTCTCTCTTATCATCAAAACTCTTCTCCAGATTCTTGTCTGAGTCCCTTGGTCTTTCCATCCTGTTGGTGAAATCCAGTGAGGAGCAGAACACGCACAGCTCTGGTAGACACTGTCCTAAAGAGCAGGGACTGTGCCACATCAATCGTTTCTCCCCAGTACCCAGCACAGGGCACAGTATGCACCCAATGTCTACTTAACCTCTCTGGGGAGAGCAGGCTTCAAATCTTTGACCCAAAGATTACTGGCTGTATGACTTAGGGCAAATTATTTCATTTCCCCTAGCTTCAGTTCCTACACCTGCAAAATGGTGTTAACATTTCCTTCAGCAGTGTCATTTAAGATTTAATGAAGTACCCATGTAAAGTACCACGTACTAAACCTGGCCGATGGAATGCACCCAAGAAAGGCAAGTTCCTCTACCCAATGAATATTTTCCCCATTTTCTAGAAATAAAAATAAAAACTTTGCATAGCATCCAAACTACTTTCCTCAAACAGGTGGGCCCCTTATATCTATTTTCAATATATAGGCAACATGTATTTTGTTTGTACCATCTATTTTTTTGTTTCCGTAATATCTCAGTCTTATTTCCTCAGCCTAGAATGTCTTTCCTTCATTCTCCTGTGGTAGTAAATCTCCACTCGTCATTCAAAGTCCATTCCAGATAGCACTTTCTCTCTATAGGTGATTTTCAGCACTTTTTCCTATTAGGTCATTTTCTTGCTCCAAACACTTTACAATGACCTACAAGGACCCTCCCTCTGCACTCCCAGCTGACCCCTTCAACTTTACCTTCTAAGACTCTCCCCTTCGTTCATACCCCAAAATCACGCTGGAGTTCTTTTTCGTATTGTACATGCCTTGTTCATTTCTGCCAGAATTTAGTATGACTAGCTCCCTCTCATAAAGTAAAAAAATGCTTGACTTTATTAGTTAGGGAGGTACAGATTAAATCCAGAATGGGACAAAAATTATCCAACTATTTTTAAAAATTGATAATGTATTGCCAAAGATCTGGCAAAATTTATGTTCTTATACAATGCAGAAGTATAAATTGGAGGTCAATTTGGCAATGTCCATTAAAATAAAGTATGCCCACATCTCCCTAACCTTAGCCCCATGTTAGTATTCACTCTAGAAAAACAGTCACTGATAAACATGAAAGTTTTCATTAAAGCTATGCTCACAATAACAAATAAAATGAAACAGAAAGCCAATTGGATGATGAGCTAAATGTCCATCAATGGGTGAATGCTTAGATTAACCATGGTACTCACACACCACAGACTACTACACAGATTAAAAATGTAAGCATATGGGGCACCTGAGTGGCTCAGTTGGTTAAGCATCTGCCTTTGGCACAGGTCATGATCCCAGGGTCCTAGGATCGAGCCCCACATTGGGCTCCTTGTTCATGAGGAGCCTGCTTCTTCCTCTCCCTTTGCTGGCTGCTCCCCCTGCTTGTGCGCTCTCTCTCTCTTTCTGTCAGATAAATAAGTAAAATCTTTAAAAAAAAGTAAGCATATACTGATAAGGGAAGATATCCAAAGCATACCTCTTTTTTTTTTTTTAAGATTTTATTTATTTATTTGAGAGAGAGAGAGAGAGTGAGAGAGAGCATGAAAGGGGAGAAGGTCAGAGGGAGAAGCAAACTCCCCGCAGAGCTGGGAGCCCGATATGGGACTCGATCCCGGGACTCCAGGATCATGACTTGAGCCGAAGGCAGTCGCTTAACCAACTGAGCCACCCAGGCGCCAAGGCGTACTTCTTAAAAAAAAAAAAAAAGATTTATTTATTCATTAGAGAGAGAGAGAGAGAGAGAGCTAGCATTGGGGGAGGACAGAGAGGGGCAAGGGAAAAGGGAAAGAGAAACTCAAGCAGACTGCCTGCTGAGCACAAAGCCCAATGTGGGGCTTGATCCCATGATTCCAAGATCATGACTGGAGACCAAACCAAGAATGGATGCTCAACAGACTGTGCCACCCAGATGCTGCCCAAGACATACTTCTGCGAAAGCAAGTCACAGAATAAGTACGTATGAAAATATCAATGCATTTTTAAAACTTACTTATAAAAATAATAATACCCAGCATTCATTGAATGTTTACTATTAAGTATTGTTCTAAGTGCTTTAAATTTATCAAAATAGTTACCCTTCCTAACAACCTGGTGGGCTATAGAAAATTATCATCTGAATTTTGTATGAGGAAACTGAGGCACTGTAAGTTTCCAAGGGCACACCATTAATGGGTAACGACTCTGTCTTTCCACTTGCCTTGTAATCACTGTACTGTATTGCCTTATATGTTTAGGTCTAAAAATAAATAAATAAATGGTGTGTGTGTGTGTGTGTGTGTGTGTGTGTGTGTACTGGAGTGTACAGAAAAATGTTTGCATAAGTACCCACTCTCATAGCATTTCTTCACAAGGCAGGTGGAGGGAGGAAGTAACTAGAATGGAATGAAGAAAGGGAAATGGTTAAAAGGGCTTTTAAAAAAAATTGACTGCAATCTTTTCACACTGAATTATTTGGAAGTTTTATAAGGATGGATTCATATTTTTTGTATAATTTAATACAATAGCCCAATATCATCATAAAGAAAATGAGAGGGAAAGTCATTCTAGAACACACCGAAGAAGGTGGGACAACGGGTAATTTTGTTTAAAAAGTGCTTTGAGGCACAGCTTTGAAGGAATTCGAGCAAAAATAAATTCTAACTGTAATTGCCTGTGTAATTTAGGTGAAACGAGGGGATTTTAGTTGCTTTACCACAAAAATTATAGATGTTGAAGTGTGTGGTCTGTGAGATCCAGCAAGATTCCGTTTGACCAGCCATGACTGAATGTTTTTTCTGCTGGTACCATTAATTTGCTGAAACCAGCATGAGTTTTCCTTTCTTCCGCTTCCTCTTGGTTTTTTATTGGTCTGTGCTAGCATTTCAGTTATATGGCCTGGTAGATCATTCGTGCGGAAGCAGGCGTGGTATACAGGTTTTCAGGGAATGATGTTTGACTAAGGAATGGTGAGGAAGAACTATGAAATACTGCAGGTTTAAATTTTTCACTTAATGGCTCCTGAGATGAAAAATGGCAGTGAGTTCAAGCTTGATAGATGTGCGATCCCATAGACAGGTATAAATCAATCCACCCAGGAAGTTTTTTGAAAATGACATGAGTTGACTTTATATTCCTACTTTCATACGATGATTATTGATCCTCTGCCCCTGGTCCCCCAAATAACAATGTGGGGCAACAAGTCAAGAAACAGAGCTATTCCCTAAATAAAAGATTCATAATGAGATCTGTTTCTCCTCTTACTAAGCAGTACTTATGTCCACGCCCAGCTGCCCTGCCTCTAATTGTGGCCCTTTCTAAACCACTTTCACACTGCAATCACAGGAAGCATTCTCAAATGCATGTTATCATGTCACTGTCTTGCTTCAAATCCTTCTGAGTCAACCTATCGCTTAGATATAGCCCGAAGACGTCAGGCCGGTGGGCCTCATTACGACCTGACCCCTGCTTATATTTTCAGGCTCCAAACAGAAGAATTGACCATTTTGTCTCCGATCTGGACTCTGTTATAGCTCTCCTTGAGGTGGCTCTTTCATATTCCTCGCTGTCTCCATCTACCTACAGCATCTACTTGCCTAGGAGTCTGGCCCTCCCATGACCCAGTTAGATGCCCGTCCACGATCTCCCACAGAACCCCACACTTAGGCCCATTTCTTCCCAAGACCTATAAATATGAAATCAGAGGTATTTATTTTTCTGTCACCAATGACTAAGACAACACCAGACCTAGTAACATTTTGCTGAATGAGTGAATGAAGGAATGAATGGATGGATGGATGGATGGATGGATGAGTACCTAAATTTTACAAACTGGTTAATGTTCATCAACAACTTTGTAAGTTAGCTGTGCTGCCACACCTCTGAGAAAAATAATGATTTCCTAGTTAAATTAATTGCTGCTGCTGTAATTATAAACTAGTAACAAGGATCACAACCAACATTTTTTCACTTCTTACTAAGTGTCAGGGACCGTGTTATGCCATTTTAACACCAAAACATAATGAGGTAGCCACTGTTATCATCTTCTGTGATGAGGAGAGTAGGGCTCAGAGAAGTTACCAAATTGCTCCTCAAACTCCACATGTTCCACTGAATTAGTTTGTGAGCGTTCAATCGCCCATTGCATTCAGAGTGCTTCGAAGATGCCTGGGCTGTAAGGTCTCTAAGGAAGCCTTTCCTGTTACTTTTGTTCCTGATTTTGGGACTATGCTTATTCCTATGTTTGCTTCATTTCTAAGCTTAGCATCTAGGGATTTTTAAGTTGCCACTTAAAAAAAAAAAGATTTTATTATTTATTTGGGAGAGAGAGAAAGAGAGCAAGAGACCACAGCAGAAATAGAGGGAGAAGCAGACACCCCACTGAGCATGGAGCCCAGTGTGGGACTCAATCCTAGGACCCTGGGATCATGACCTGATCCGAAAGCAGACGCCTAACCGACTGAGCCACCCAGGCACCCTTTAAGTTGCCATTTTAATGTAGTGGCAGATATATTGAGTAGAAGATATATTTTTTTAAAAGTTACATTTTTTTTAATCAGCAAAAACTTTAAAAATTAAAAAAAAGGAGGGAAGGAGGTACTGCCACCGACCTCATCTGTAGCCCCTTCTTGCTTCTCCAACATGCCAGGCGCTCTTCCGTCTTAGGGACCTTGCACTGACTCTTTCCCTGGGATGGAATGTTCTTCCCTACGCTCTCATGGGGCTGACTCTCTCATCTCCTTTCATCCTCTCCTCAAATATCACCTCACTGATGCTCCTTTGACACCCCCCCAGCACCATACTCTCTCCTCCGGGTACCCTGGCACTCCCCATCCTCCTTATACTGTACTGATTTCTTTTCTTTTCCCTTAATACTTGCCACTATCTAATATTATGGATGTTTATTTATTTATTTCATTTATTGTTTATCTGCCCTACCGGAATAGAAACTCCACGAAGGAGAGAATTTCCCTCTCTCTAAAGAGAGAGCTCTAAAGAAAGCTCTCTCTTTTTCACCAGAGGATCCTGACTGCTCAGATAGTGTCTGGCATACTAATAATGCTTAAAAAATACTTTTTTGAATGAATACGAGTGAATATCAAGACTATAACCAGGCAATATTCTATAACCTTGTTTGGCTACATATGTGCTCTAGGTACAGGGAATTTAACCATCTTTTGTCAATGGCTAGCCCGATTTTTCTCTCTCAAAGTAAATTTTGGTGGAGTAACTGAACAACTAATATATTAGAGAAAGCAGACGCTGTGGTTAGATCTAGAGGGAGTAACACGACAAAGACCGTTAAAGTTTCAAGTTTGACTCAGGTCCCACATTTCTATAAATAATTGAAAGTGCATCAGATGGCATGTTAATGACTATTTTGATTTGTTTATTCACAGAATAATCAAATATGCCTAATAAGCCGCACATAATTAACTTCTTGATGATTTTTTGAATAAATTTATTAGAGGTCAAGCAGGTTAAAAGTGATTGGGCTTCTTTGTGGAACACTCCAAATATGTGCAAAATATATTCAATACAACTGGAGGAAATATTTTTAACATCCACAAATATTGACACCATAAAATGATGTGTGATCTGATAACTAGCATCGGACCGCTTTGTATTATCCCTCCTGCCAATTTCATTTAGTAAAATAAGACCCAGGTGAAATGGTGTGTGCAGTGGGATCCTGTGGGAACTAGCTCTGTCTCAATTGCTATAGCATGGGCAGCGATATTTAAAGTTGCTTCTTGCATTGTTTAAGAGTAAATAAGAACATAATAATCATTTAAATTTTCTAAAAATTTAGACAGATCATGGACACAACAATAAAGAAATTCAGGATTAGCAACTGTCCCCCCTCCCAAACTGGTAGTCAGTCTCATTCCAGACCCATTATAAAACTCAGAGGGCTCTCAGGATCTCAGGTTCCCTGCAGACTTCAGTTCTAGACTTTAATGGAATGGTCAAAGAGATACTGTGCCATCTAGATTCAGGCAGAAAAGTAGAGAGGTCTTAGCCTATTTCTGTTCATAACATATTGGCACAATATTTCTACCAATCACCCAGAGCTAAATCTAAGGCCAATTATGAGTAATGTAGCCATTTCTATTTATGAAAAACTTAACTTGATGTTTCCAGGAAAATTAGATAAAAGTAAGCCCCTTGATGGTACGATCTATGTTTTCTTAAACTGCTCCTTTCCCAGTGTCAGGCATAAGGGCACATAGTTAGTAATTCTTTTTTGGCAGTCTGATTGAATCCTTTAAAGTCATTTCTTAAAGTGCTGCCTGCCTGTAGAGACAGATTCACTCACGGTGAGCTGTCAATCTCTTTGTCTTTGTCACCCATGGTAATTAAGGTGAATGGCAGGGTTCCTTCTCACGGATCCTATCATTCTGAGACCTTGGATGCAGTCTCCTTTCCAGAATGGTTGTCATTTATGAAATTCCCTACATGCTATGATTCAGTAGAAGTCTTATGGTTCAATATGACACATTTTGCAACTTCATTAAACATGGTCACACCCTATGGCTGAACTTAGAAAGGTGTGATTCTGACACCACAACTGCCAAGACTCCTTCCCTCCATTTCCCATAGCTGAGGCTCAGCAACTAACATCTAGGTTTGGGCATCGCACATGAACCTCCCAGTGACCTCACAGAGTTTGTGATGTGTTATAGGACTGCCTTTTGTATCAGCGTCTTCTTTCTTTGTAAATGTAATCAAGAACAAGACAACATCAAAATCTATTGTGGAAAAAAAAAAATCTATTGTGGAAAACTGCACAAACTTGGCTGAACTTGGTCTGCATTTCATTAGGTACACCTATAGAATCGTGGTATATTACCAACATCCTAACTGCTTTAGGCTGGTGCCAGCGGTCTGTGGACCAACATTTAATAATCTGAAAGAATGCCCTTTCTCAAACCAGTTAAGCTTAAACTGAATCAAGCACAACTTTTAGGCAATAGAAATTGCCTTCTCTGCTAATTGTTAAGACAATAACTAGTAATTCAGTTTGGTGAATTCCTCAAAGCCAAAATGATGCCAGAACTCAATGTAGCACAGAATTTGAAGACAAATGTTATATTCCTTTGAGATAAACCACGTAGTTCTCAGCCAACAGAAGGATGATTACTTCCATTTTCTGCACTTGCAAATTAAGACTCTGTAGCAACAGGAAATACAAACAGACCCATCTGGGAGTTTGAGGAAAAAAGGCTTTTTGATAATAATATACAGCAATAATGGTGCATTTTTTTGTGGAAAAAGTCTTCCTTTTCCCAATGCTATCTATATTTATTAATTCTCTCTTTTACTCTCATCACTATTAGGCAAGGTAGATCGGATAGGTGCTCTTATATCAGTTTTGAAGATGTAAGAACACCAAAAAATCCAATGACTTGTCAATACCAGCCAATGAATAGGATCCAACTGTTTCTGGACTTAGAATGGTCAACCAGGGGACTTTTACTGTCTCTTGAAGATAAACAGAGAGCAAAGGAAATGACTTAGTCTGAAATGAGAGTTTAAATATATATGTAGGCAAAATTTTAAGATAAGAAGGGGAAGGCTGCCTGAGTGGCTCAGTGGGTTGAGGTCTCTGCCTTCGGCTCAGGTCATGGTTTCAGCGTCCTGGGGTCGGACCCCGCATCGGGCTCTCTGCTCAGCGGGGAGCCTGCTTCTCCCTCTCTCTCTCTGCCTGCCTCTCTGCCTACTTGTGATCTCTCTCTCTCTGTCAAATAAATAAATAAAATCTTTAAAAAAAAAAAAAGAAGGGGACTCTTACCTGTCTTAAAGGAAAGTTATTTACATTAACAGTTAAAATAAATAATAGTTAATAAGAATTAATAGTCAGTGGCAGATACTTTCACACACTTTCTCTTAATCATATCTGCCCTGCAGGAAAGGTATTGTCATTTCTGCATTATACATGATGAAGTAGAGTTTCAAAGAGTAAATGATCAGGCACCTGGTGGCTCAGTTGGTTAAGCCTCTGCCTTCAGCTCAGGTCATGATCCAGGGTCCTGGGATCGAGTCCTGGACCAGGATCCCTGCTCAGTGAGGAATCTGCTTCTGCCTCTATTTCTCTCCCCTGCTTATGCTCTCTCTCCCAAATAAATAAGTAAAAATCTTTTTTAAAAAGAGCAAATGATCATATTATGGTTAGAATATCCTTACAGTCCTCGGAAACTATAAGAACTTTCATTTTAATGTCTTAATTGAAATTAAGGATGTTGAAAATATCGATTGGCAGTGAAATACAAGTGTTCTAATTTCCATTAAAAGTAACATAGAAAGACAGAAAACGGCTTCTGAAGTTGTTATCAGGTGCCACATCTTAGTCAAGTGGTATAAAGGTATAGAAAGAAAATGTAAATACAGACAAAAAAAATACCATACTTAAATAGTGAAAACGTATCGTACATTTCATTTCATAATGAATAGCCATAAAAGAGATTAGAAATTCTTAGCCTATCACCAGATTTCAGAATAGATGCACATCAAGATTCCTCTCACACTTAAAAGGAAATAAAACCTCTTTGGTAACACCTATAAGAATCTGTCCCATCCCCTTCACAACCAACTCTTGAGCTCATTTTATCTGACTCTCCAGGATGCTGTCCTCTGCTCATACTCAGCCAGTTCCCCGTGGCAAGTCACGGACTTCCTTCCCTGGGAGCCCCCACACAAGCTCTCTCCTCTGAGGACGACCGACTCTTCCTTGCCCTCGGTCTCAGAGATTCTCCCTAACGGCTATTAAAAGTAGCTCTTCTCATGCTCTTTTACACAGTACCCCATTTACTTCTTTTCCCTATCTGACACTTGTCACAGGGCTTAATTATGAGGCAGTTTTATATCCGAAAGTATAAATTTATGTTTTTTGTGTTTTTCCTCCCCATACCCTTGGGCTTCCTTCAATCCACACCCAGGTGACAAAACAAGACTCAAAAATAGCCGAAAACCTTTGGTTGTATAGCAGAAAGAAATGGCAGCATTGTCTTTCATCATCCAAAGTCGAGATCGAATTGGGGCTGGGGGAAAGGCAAAGAGGCGGCCGAAGGACTTCATCGACTGTATAGACAAAAAGTAAAAGGAGAAAAGTTCCCAAGGTGGGAGGTAAGGAACAGGCTGGCCTAAGAGTGAGAAACCAATTTGCCCCCAGCCTGTGGACCACTGATGCTACTCCATAGCCTTGGACACGTGTAAACCCTCGGGATTTAGGACATTAGCACACTGTAGAAGGCTGGATAATGGCCCATAATGGTCTTATTCCCTGGAACATGTAAATGTCGCCTTACACAGAAAAAGGGTCTTTGCTGATGTGGTTAAATTAAGAATCTTGAGATGAGGAGATTATCCTGCGCAATCCAGGTGGGCCCTAAATGCAACTACAAGTGTCCTTATAAGAGGGAAGTGGAGGAAGATTTGGCACAGGAGAGAAAGGTAATGTTACCATGGAGGCAGAGATGTGAGCGAGGTAGCCACATGTCAAGGAATGCTGTAGCCACTGGAGCTGGAAGAAACGGGAAACGGATTGTCTTCTAGAGCCTCAGGAGGGGCCAGGGCCCTGCTCACACCTTGGTTTTGAGTCATTCAACTGATGTCAGACTTCTGGCCTCTTGAACTATGAAAGAACAGTTTTCTATTGTTTAAACCATCAAGTTTGTGTTAATTTGGTGGAGTAGCCTTAGGAAACTAATGCGTATCTGGAGTGAAAATCTCATTATTCTGGCCAGTGTAGAACTGCACTCAATCATCAAGGTGATTTCCTTTAGGTTGGGAGAAGTGATAGATACATCACTGATACCATATAGATTTGTGTGTATATACTTATTATTAGTATCGGCATCACTTTCTTACTCTCTACCAGGCAAAGAGTTCCATGAGAGTTCCAGTCTTTTTTATTTTGTTCACCATCTATACCCAGGGCTCAGCTCAGCAGCTGTCACATGATAATTGCTCTACAAATAATTGTTGAATGAATGAAAAAAAATTGCTAAAATAGCAGCACAAAAGGAGGAAAACACAAACAACAAATGGTAAAAATAACTCTGAGAAAGACTGCACCAGCAACTACATTGAACAGTCAAAAACCCATTATCAGCAATCTAAAGAGAGATTTAGGTCAGTCTGACCCCACGTGTAGGAATGCTTTCAACCATCTAGAGATTTGTCCTTTCTTACTGACTAAACCTGAGTGCGTCCTGGCACTGAGCCACTTTCGGTCAGTATCACCAGAACAATCTCAGTGGATGCTCAAAGCTCAAGTTGAGCTGGGTCATGCCCGAGAACCAATATTCGCAGAGCCCCTTGCAGCAGGCTGAAACCACAGGGCGGGAACGCAGCAGTTGTAGCCTGTGAGCTCTTGTTACTTGTTCTGCTGGGCAGGCAACCTCACAAGCCACCTGAGAACGAAGGGGACCAGACCACCCCCCCGCTCAGCGTTGCCACGTACTGGAGGATATGGTGCCTGGTGCCCCATGTGTGTCCTTCCCCAGGTGACGGGGATAACAAAACGACACAGCTGTATTTCTCGTGGCTCCTTCACAGTTGTGAGTGGAGTGTCACGTGAAGGCATCCAGAGAATAAAAAATTTTCAGTACGTAACTGAAATTCCAGCTTGCCCTCCCATGTAATTATAACTGAAACAATCTGCCACTCAGCTGCCAAGAAAGGTGAGGAATCTGGAAATGACCCGTAGGCAGAGAGAAGATGTGAGGAGAATAGATTTCCTCTAGGCCTCATGGCCTAGAACTGAGTTGGGGATCCCCACAGCGGGCCTCTAGGGAGGTCTATGCCTGCTCCCCTCTGCCTCCCCCGCCGAGGTCTATGCCTGTTCCCCTCTACCGGGCAAGCGGACATGGACAGTGGTTGTGGGTCAGTGAGGGCTCTGACTGGCCGTGGCCTCTTGAGATTTCTGCATCGGGCGCGGAGCAGAGTGAGGGGTTAGGCAGATGTGGAACAGCTCAAATACACTCAAACCAAAACATTACTATTTTAAGAATAGTTCTTAACTTTTGAAAGGTCAAAGCCCCTTGTGAGAACCTGAGAAAAAGGACAGACCCTTTTCCCACCAATAATGTGCTTACGTAAACCCATAAAGGTTAAGATACCTTGATCTTTTCTACAAATAGATAAAAATACAAATTTATTAATGGCTGAGATATATATTTACCTTTAAATTATAATGAATAAGCCCAGATTGCCTGAGTTAGAATTTCCAGCTCTATCATTCAGTAGCTGTATGACCTTGGGGAAGTTTCTTGATTACTCTCTTCCTTGGTTTCCCCATTTGTAAAATGAGAGTACTAATAATAGCCCCTACCACAAAAGATCATTATGGAGAAATAACAAATTCATGGGGCCCCTGGGTGGCGCAGTTGGTTGAGCTACTGCCTTCGGCTCAGGTCATGATCCCGGAGTCCCGGGATCGAGTCCCACATCGGGCTCCATGGGGAGTCCGCTTCTCACTCTGACCTTCTCCCTTCTCATGTTCTCTCTCACTCTCTCTCTTTCCTAATAAATAAATAAATCTTAAAAAAAAAAAAGAAATAACAAATTCATTATGTAAAGCGCCTACAATGGTGTCTGGTGTTCAACAGTTCAATTCAGGAGCCTCGGCTACGTGCATGGACTGTTCAAAGGCTGAAGGTGAGGCAATGAACAAAAATTACCGCTGTCAATGGGCACGCATTCTGATGTGGAGCTTAAATTTTCATGGAAATCTTAATGCATTTCATAGTAGTTTTTAAAAATCATTTTATTTGTGTTTTCTCTTTGTTCAGGTAACAGGTAAATAAGATTTTCTTTTTTCTTTTTTTTTTTCCTTCCAAGGTTTTGTTTATTCGACAGAGACGAGAGAGATCTCTCCTTTGTTTATTCGACAGAGAGGCAGAGAGGCAGGCAGAGAGAGGAGGAAGAGGCTCTCTGCTGAGCAGAGAGCCTGATGTGGGGCTTGATCCCAGGACCCTGAGATCATGACCTGAGCTGAAGGCAGAGGCTTTACCCCACTGAGCCACTCAGGCGCCCCTAAATAAGATTTTCATACAGATTTCCCTGCTGGGATACTGGAGCTCCTCAGAGCTCAAATCTAAGGAATTCTAATTTTTGTCTCACCCTCATTCCACACCTGACAGCATTTCTGCATAAGTAAGTAATTTAGACTGGGAGTACTCACTCTTAACTTGGCATAGGTATTTATAAAATGGGAAAAAAGCCAAATTCCAGGAAAACAATTTATTCTGTTCCATCCCTAAACTTTTGCTCATTCATCTGTTATGCTTAAAAATCAATTAGCACTGTGCATACACTGTATCAACAGCTTTATTTAGGATTAACTACAGAGCTGGGCAAGTTTAACTGCAATTTTCCCACCAATGATGCTCTAAAAACAGGCATGGATTTCAGAGGCTAATGAAGGGCTCTTCTCACTACGACATATTTTTAAAGTTCTAGTGCTTTTATCTTTCTGTCTTCTGCCGTCTGCTTCCATCTCTCTGCCCTCTCTCCCATCAGTACCAGTAGGATATCATATTTCATGTTGATTCTTTAGAACTTTCTCTGTTTAAAAAAGATTGTTAGAAAATGATTATAGGGTCATAGAAAGTTGAAAAGAAATAGAGAGAGAAGTCCTATGTTCACTTTACTCAGCTTCTCCCAATATTAACATCTTATAAAAGCATTGTTTAATGTTAAAAATAGAAAGCTGATGTTGGCACAATTCATGGAACTTATTCAGATTTCATTGGGATTGACTGTTTAAATAACTAATAGTTACATTCAGTAAGCATCAGTTATGATCACAATAAAGACTGGAATTCAGTTCACGTGTGTGTATTTCAGTGTGCGTTTCTGTGTATCCATTTCTGTGTGTGTGTGTGGGTGGGGGTACGGGGAACAAACTCTGGCCCTACCCATTTCATGCCTGACTATTCTGAGGAACAATTGGGAGAGTATCATGTAAATGCCGTTCATAAATTGTAGAGTTCTAAATAAACAGAAAGTATTATATTGTAGTAGATTTCTAATCATTCTGTTCAGGAAAACTTTCTCATTAGTAGTGTGCACAGAGCGTAGGTGGAGTCTACTTACCTGTATAAAAAGGGATGTGTGGGGGTGTGTATAGCGGTCTCAGTGAAATCCCATCTAAGGACATAGAATCATAGTTACAGAGTTAGGAGGGGCCTTGGGGCCTACTCTTCCAGCTCTCTACGCAGTACACATGCTCTAAAATACTCCTTCAAGGTGGTCTTCTAATATCCGGTTAAAAGTTCAAATGATGGGTGCATACTGCATCATGATTCAGTCTTTCCCGATTTATAGAGCTCTCTGTGTTTAAAAGCTCTTTATTATAATAAGCTGAAATACTTTCCTTAGGACTTCTACCCAAGGGTGTCGGTTCTGCCATCAGGCACCTCACACAATGCAGAACGACTGAAGACAGTCATCATTCCCCTAAATATTCTCTTCTCCAACCTAGGTAACTCCCTTCTTTCTTTAATGTGTCCATTGGATACAAGACTGCTCATCTCTGGATGAACTTAACTGGTCTCCACAAGGATGGAACCAGGATTGGAGCACAACGGGGTGTGAGCTGAATAGCACATTGCAGAGTCAGACCAGTTTCCTCCCATGTCTGTACACTATTATTTGTATTAAAGCCCCAACACTCACATTAACTCCAACTTCCCTCATATTCCTCTTGGAATTAGCTGAAATCCCCAAGTTTTGTTTTTTTTTTTTTGTCCTCTCTGGTTTTGATGTTTAGCCATTTTGCACAGAGGTAGCTAGTTTTCTGGGCACAGGAGCAAGACTGCATGTAGATTCTCATTAAATTGGGCCTATTCTACCATTCTACTGAGATTTTTTTCTTTTAATATCAGGACTCTAATCATTAATTTATTTATTGTTTTTGCCGCCTCCACATTGGTTGCACCCTTTACAAATGGTCCTTTGGTCCTTTCTCAACATCGCTGATGACATACTTGGGCAGAGAAGGGTGAAAAGAAGATCATTAAAAAGCTATAAATTCGAATTGTAACATTTTGACCTTCTGTTAATGTTAGATTTTAATTGAGCATTCAGCTCTGTTTTTACTGAGGGTTGACATAAGAAGTAGCCCTACACAAAAGGCCTCTGTATTTTCTAGAAAATTGTATTAGGTGATTCAATGTCTCATTCGTAAGAATCCCATGGGAAATTTCTCTGGAGCTCAGGTTTAGAGAAAAAAAAAAATCCCTCCAATAATAGCTGGGCTGGTATGAGTTTCCTTCTGTTTTGTCTTCTAAGACACTAAGAGACAAATTGAATATCCCCTGCTTAATTGCTGTACCTTTTCTTTATATCTATTTATTTATTTTTTCCTCTTTCCATCATCCCGCTTTATTACCTAACACACCATGTTAATAGTTCTATATACATATTTTTTTTTTTACCAGACATTGTGACATATCCTTTCTAAAAGGAGGCAGGGAATAAAAACAAACATATATAATCAAGACATCCTTTCAAATATCTTTTTAGATGTTTAAAGATCCACGGAATAATTTCTTCACTTTTTAAGTAGGACTTTAGCAAATATTCCCCAGAGTACTTGTACTAAAGTAGTTTAGGCTTGCTTCAGCCCTTCAGATCACTTTCTTCTAAATTTTTTTCTCAGTTTATAATGATATGTTCTCAAAATCTTCAATAGTAATTTCCCCAAATGGTACTTTAAGGTGTAAAGAAAAATAATTTGATCATTTGCTAATCTTTTCTCTTTTTTTTTAGCTCTTCCATTATAGGGTTATTATTATTTTTTCTAATTAAGTAGCTCTATCTGACTGAAATTTATACTGAAAAGACTTCTGGATTGGGTGTTAGAAGTCCAGGGTTCTTGCCTGGGATTAACTACTCTTTGCATGGCTAAGAGAAACTCATGAAGTTTCTCATCTACAGAATGAAAACTACCTCTTGATGAACATCTGGTCAATATTAGGCACTCTTAAAATATATACAACTTACTTTAAAAAACTTTAAAATATGTAGTTTATAATATATCGTTTGAATATATGAATGTGTAATACTTGAAACTCCAATTTTAGAAGCTTAAACCAGTCCAAGGTGGTCAGCAAGCATTATGTCAGAAAGGCGATGTTCTAGAGCTTGGCCACCATAAAAGCACTTATTATACTATTTCACTGAACTAATGATGCTTTGCTTATTAGCAAAAATATGTGAGAAACTGATTCAAAATTGGTGAAATTAGTGATACATTAACTACCATGATAAACAGAACTTAATTGGTAAAATTAAAAGTTTTAAATATATGTGGAATATTAAAGACTCGGAGACATTCCCCACCTTTGCATGAACAGGGTGCAAAACTCGTAGGAGGCTCCTAGCCCACACCATAGGATTAGTGGCCTAAGTCTGATCACTAAACCTTCCTATTTCCAACTGCCAATTTAATAGGATTTCTCAGGAGACTGAATATAAGGGTAATAAAATCCTGGCCCTGGAATGTTGTTTCATCTGCCTCAAGTGAACCTTTTTTCCCAGGTAATGACTGAAACATCTGAATGGATAGAGAACTAGAATTTCATCAACTTATGAAAGAGATTGTATGAATGCCTTTTTCCTAACATGTTTGCTAGAATAGGCCTACACGTAGGGGTGCCTGGGTGGCTTAGTCAGTTAAGTGACTGCCTTCAACTTTGGTCATGATGTCGGGGTCCTGGGATGGGTCCTGTGTCAGGGTCTCTGCTCAGTGGGGTGTCTGCTTCTCTCTCTCTCTGTCCTCTGATCCTCCCCCCTGATAGTTATCTCTCTCTCTTGCAAATAAATAAATAAATAAATAAATAAATAAATAAATAAAATCTTTTAAAAAATAAAATAAAATAAAATAGGCCTCCATGTGTAGCAGAACTTGCCTTAAGACATACTTATAGCAAGGCTAGCATTAACCATCATAGGGCTACTGCTAACCCTCTTCAACCTTCTTCAGTAAACACACTTATCAAAGGTGTGTGTCACCAAATTATCACCAGACAGTTCTTAAAAGACATTCTGCCTCATTTCAATCTTCATCACGGACTTTCCTTACCACTCCCCTTATTCTGGCTAGGAAATTCAAGTGTAGGGGAGGTTAGCTTATAATCATATGAATTTTGAGTGATAGAGCTTGATGCTTCTGATTCCACTCTCCAATACCCCCTGCAGCCACCCAGATAAAGTCACATGGTCATTGCAAGGAATAGATAAGAGATTATGAAATGCCTACAGCTGTTGCTTTGCAAATACGTGGGTTAAACAAAGGGTCTTTAGCTCCCTTGATGGATAGTTAAACGTCAACCAACAACCCATTAAATTGATTTCATTGACATTTATTGTTGCTATATATAATCACAATTTCTATTGATGCATTTTTCATTCTTTTCTGTACTTTTTTTTTTAAATCTATACTTTCTTTTGACCCTCCCAATATATTCAGATAAACTGTAGTAAATTCATACACTGAGGTACAGATTACTTTGTGACATAATTGCAAGACCTAGATCCACTAGAAAGTTGGACTCTGAAATGATCAGTTGAAATATGCTCTGAAAAAGTCATAGTTACCTAATGGTCAACAAGAAAGCTCATCTCAAAGCATTGTTACATAAAAAAAGTAAATGAAATGGTAATTTTAGAATTGGAATGCTGAAGAGACATAGAATATTCATGACTTGATGATTGTGATGACCATCAGAGGTCAGCAGAGTTGAATGAGTAGTCTGGGGTTCTGCAAAACTACTAGTCAGGCTAAAAATTAAAAAAAAAAAAGAAACAAACAAAATACAAGATATAAGTACACAAGAATTTACCCCCTAGTTACCAATATCACATTCCAGATGTGTTTTATTTTGGATGTTGTGTTCTAAGCAGAGATCAACATGGCTACAAATAACACAGATCTAGTTGATTAACTAAAATCTTAAGTTCTCAGGAAAAAGATGTTAGGACAGGTTTACACAGGTAAACATTAATCTGTCCTTATTTAAACTTCTGAAATTTTTGCTTTTTGATTATTTTTGATGTAAGGAGAAGTTAGGGGGAGAAAATGATTCATTTCAGATAAAGTTATTTCTTTAGCAAGTCCTTATTATATGCGGAGGTAATGGCATCCAAAGAATGTAAGGGTATGAAAAAAAAAAGCATGTTCATACTTCTACTTTATAATGTTCTATATTTTAATCTACCTTAACTTCATGCCAAAATGAAAATATATAGGATGAATACATAACATAATCAAGCTTTTTTGGGGAAGAGGCTAATATATTTTTATTAGAGCTGTACATTAAGGAATTAGCTATGTGTTATCCTTTTCCATTAAAATTATCCTTCCTCTTTAATTAAAATAAATACAGGGTGAAGAGTTTTAGCTTTATTTCTTAAATATGTATATTTTTCTATAGTAATTTGAATAAAAAGTACCTTGGGATTATTATGTTCTTCTAAACATTAAATCCATTAGAGTATCATAAGCGGGAAAATCCTACTAGTTGGGATGACTTCTTGGGACGGTTTTCTAACTAGTTCATACCTATCATACCCAAACCCACGAAACGAGACATAAAAACTATAAAATGACTGCTTTTGTTGGTTTACTGCCCATCAATGCTGAGGAAGCTGTTTGGACGCAAAATTCTGGTTTGTTCTAGGGTTTCAACATTGACTTTAGTAACAGTGGCTGGGGGGCAGGGGGAGAAATGTGTTCAGGGGAGAAAACCTCTGGTTATTTTATGAACATACCACTCCGTTCACTGATAGCAGCTGGTCTCCCCTTTTGAGGCCTCCGTGTCTTTCGGCCACCCCTCCAGGAATGATGCGAGAGATATAAATGGGGGAATTTTGCTCCTTTCCTCCCATCACGTTAAAACCAAGGCCTTCATCAGTCTTTGGCAGTTCGACTACCCGAGGGTGGGAGTGGCCTTCACTAGCTGCAAAAGCTGCAACTGTTGCCTGAAAGAAAAGATGGTCATTTGGTAATAAAAGGAGGGAAATAAGGCTCGTCGTATGCTTTGCAGTGGGGAGGGTCGGGCAACTCCTTTTATTTTTATAGCATTCTCCTGTGGAAAAAAGAACACAGTGGGGAGGGAGCTTCCTTCACTTAAATGTCATCTATGATTCCTTTCTTTGGCAAACCCCTAACTGGTTATTTCCGGCTTTCTAGAATTCATCCATTATGATACAAATGTCCCTTCTTCATCAAACGCTTTCCCAGGCACCTGAGGCAGCTGCAGTTCCTCCTTTTCTTGGACTCCAAAATAGGTTTGGTCCACAGACTACCTCCATATGGTACACACGCTCTAACTAAGTAGTCCGTGTTGACCTTGAGCACCGGAAGGGCAGAGATTACGTAATCCACTTGTTTGTATGACACACAGTCTGCCCAGTGCTTGCGCATAAATGTTCATGAATATTTACTCAATGTACTTAGAAGCACTTATATGTATAAACTCTGGTGGGTATGTATATAATCTTGCTATGGCCAGACCACCAGCTTCACAAATTTAGTTTTTTGGTTTTTTTTTTGTTTTTTGATTGAGGATACCTAAAGGAAAATAAAAGCTAAAACAAATAATAGATTCAAACAGATTATTGGTATTTCACATCAATGTTTGGCATTATTATGAGAAGTCCTCTTATCGGGGTAAGGATGTTTTCCCCTACATTTTACATTTAATATTTCACCTCCTACTGCGTCGTGGGCAAAAATGAACGGCCTATGGTTTTATACCCACATGTACAAAATTTCATTTAATCCATTATGGACATAGTTTTAAGATTCATATATTAATTTTTAAAAATAAGTTGAAAACACAACTTACCATTAGTTCCCACCCCTCACGGAAAGAAAACAGCACTGAGGTAGTTTCTACCAAGAAAAGATTCTCTGCCTGCTTCTTATTTTCCACTTGCATTCACCTGCCTTAACCACAGCTGATTAGAGGCCTACCATAAAGTGATTTACTCCACACTGTGAAAATATTGATTGCCAACTACTGTACATTCTTTTCCACACACAGCATTATCACATCAATTGAGCATTATGCTACCGTCTGCATTTAGTGAAATTTCGTGAATGATATGGAAATAATGGCTTGATTTTAGCTACATGCATTTGCTCATGCAAACCTTGTCGTCATGCATAGATTTTAATGGCTGACATGGATGCAATGCAGACAGCCCAGAAACAACCAGAAAATATTGTGCTATTGCAACATTATGCTGCTATCCTGCTGTTCTACATGAATAAGAAATGAGAATGGTAAAACACTACATAATTCACTTTCCCCTTAATTAAACCATGTAGGGATCATTTTTCTGTGTGTGTTCCACTTCAGAACAAGCAAAGCATGATGTGATGATAATAACACCCTCTTTTTGCCTGGGTTAAAAACAAAACAAAACAAAACAACTTACAAATCTACAGTGTTCAGTTACAGAATGACAACTAAAAAAAATCAGGAGAGAAACCAAACGAGGTGATAGAACACAAAGGAATTAAATGGAAAATGCTGATTATTTCACCAGTTCTTGTTTCTTATACATTATTAGAAAGAGAAGAGCTTTTAAAAAGCAAGTCGTTGTGTGTCTACTGTAACACTTCTGTGTTTGTAAAATAAGAACTACAGCAGTGATCTTAGTTTAAAACTGTTGTTTCCTAATGGTCTATTCTCCAGATAATTTCATGATCCCATTGCTATAAGATTTCTGTTAGTGTAAGAGTTCCATTAGATTTCTCTGCAATCTCTGGATTGGAATCTTTAAAGAGCGAATGTGGTCATTACCACAAAAGGTGGTGGGCTTTTCCTTGAGGTCAAGGTCACATTCTTTCAGCAAGCTACCCTGGGCTCTGCTGAAGACATGGAAGAATCCTATGTCAGTGGGTGTCAGGGGAGTTCCCTTCATGTCTGACTCAAGTAAAATCTTTCACTTGTGCAAATAAACCTTCATGCATTGAATAGTGAACAAGTTCTTTTGGACCAGAGACATGTGTCAGAAAACCACGTACTATTTCATACAATGAACCAGTAGATTTGCTTGTGCCAAATGGACGTTTAGTGAGTTTAATGAAATCATTCTCCTTTCTTAAGCTACAGAAGCAGCAGAAACGTTCAATTTTCCATTAGGATTTTTACCTGGGAAGTAGTACTGGTTCTAGACTCTGGGCTGCCACTGATGTCTAAATTCTCTTACAGTGTACACACGAGAATACCTGAAACACACACGCGCACAATCAATTACTAGATCACTGGGGTCAAATATATTTTCAAAGTTACTCAAGCCTTACCTTTGCTGTGGCCCTGGCACGGAATTCGGGACAGCCATTAACAGTTATCGTTTCATGCATATATTGATACACCTAAAACGTTCACATAAAAAAAAAAAAAAGAATGGGTAAGAACATTACAAATATCAATTCTTTCACCGCAGATAGGACGATATATTTTCATTGTAAAACACAAGTTCTCTGTCACAATGTGAAATAACTCTGGATCAATTTGGACCAGACTAAACTCTGGTCCGGATCATTAGGACCAAAAGTCCCTATATATTTTATATATAAAATTTATTTTTATTTTTTTTATTTTTTATTTTTTTGGTGGAGGAGGGTTGTGACAGAGAGGGAGAACAATTTTATCATTTGGCCATTCATGTTCATCAAATATAAAAACTCCTATATTTGGTTTTATAAAAACAACTTTGTCAGTAAGAATTTTCATCATTTCATAAAGCTCTGTCTCTCAAATATGTGATAAAATTATATATATAATATATTATATATAATAACTTCCTGAAAATAAGGAACACTTTCATTCTTCTTTTTTTAAGATTTCCTTTATTTACTTGACAGAGAGAGAGAGAGAGAGAGACAGTGAGCGAGGGAACACAAACAGGGGGAGCGGGAGAGGGAGAAGCAGCCTTCTCGTTGAGCAGGGAGCCCGACATGGGACTCAATCCCAGGACCCTGGATCATGACCTGAGCTGAAGGTAGACACTTAATGACTGAGCCACCCCAGCACCTGTAAGTAACACTTTAAAAATAGTTTTCAGGGCGCTGGGGCAGCTCAGTCAGTTGAGCATCGGACTCTTGGTTTCTGCTCAGGTCATGACGTCAGGGTAGTGAGATAGAGACAGAGCTCAGCACAGAGTCTGCCTGTCCCTCTCCCTTTGCCCCACCCCTCTCTGCCACACTCCACTCTCTCTCTAAAATAAATAAATAAAAACTTTAAAAAATAGTTTCCTGAATTAATATTCCACAAAGCTTGGATGACCGTATCTTTTCCATGCATGTTGGAAGGTATGTTACCATTCATGACACATATTCATAATTCATAAATATAGAAGATAAATGGTATTCGGGGGCAGGGACAAGTAAAGAGAGAGATTCTTGGAACTAGTAACAGAGAGCAACATATCAGCTATGGGTTCATGTTAACATTTAAATGAAATAAAAAGAATAGAAGTAAAATCTGGACTCAGAATGAGTCCAAAGCACACAGTTTTTGCTGACTAAGGGACCGAAGTTTGAGCCTCGCAGTCTAATTAGGGAACTATGACTTCACTTGCAAAACTAATACTTCACCACTTTGACCTTCTTTTTGCCTATCTGAGAAATGGGTAAAGAAGATTTATTTATTTAGTATGGTTTTTTTACTTGAAATAATACTTTCAAGACCCCTGGCATCTAAAGACCCACTCACCAAACAGCAGGTATTATTATTAATTACGACTTTAGACACAACTATAAAAATTGTTAGAATGTAGTAGAAAAAAATGTTTTCTTTCTAAATTGTCAGGGATAGGATTATAAAACCTGTATATCAGTGCTGAAATAAATTGCTTCATCATAAATAAGCTTAAGTATAGAGAATGACTCTTAAAATATAGTTTGAAGATGATATTTAGAAAAAAAACTAATAAGGTTAAACACATTAGACTCTATGCCCATTTTAATGATTTAAATAATAAAGTTGTAAAAAATCAATTATATGATGTGTAGAGGTAAAAGTCCATTTGGAATTTTGCTGGGGTATTTTTTTTGAGAGTGACCCATCAGCTACTTTAGCAAAAGATGAAGTAGAAAATTAATCTTATTTTCCACACTTAAGTAAAAAGTTATTAAAGTGAATTCAGAATGTGACTAATGCATCCATTCAACAATCATTCCCTGAGTGTCTCAGATGGATTTTCTTCCCGACATTTCTTAGCTGGCTCATCATTTCTCAAATACATTTGGTTGAATCTCCATTAATGCTGACTCATCTTTCCCAAGTGGCATGCTTATTTTATTATTATTTTTTTTAAATTTATTTGACACAGAGAGAGAGAGAGATCACAAGTAGGCAGAGTGTCAGGCGAGGCGGGTGGGGAGCAGGCTCCCCACCGAGCAGAGAGCCTGATGCAGGGCTCGATCCCAGGACCCTGAGATCATGACCTGAGCTGAAGGCAGAGGCTTTAACCCACTGAGCCACCCAGCTGCCCCAGTCAAGCGGCATGTTTGGAAGGAAGAAGACAAAGTGGCCTGGACTTGAAAGGTAGGGGTACCATTCAGAATCTATCACCTAGCCTAATACTTCACTAAATAGCTGAGGTATACAATTGGTGAGAAATCTCAGTGGCAAGGGAATAGTTTTCTGGGAAAGCATTTGTGCAGCCTTGGACTTGTTAATGCAAATTTACCAGGTTACCAGCAAAGCTGCTTAACATGTTTCCACATTAGTTCCTTGAAAGTGCATCACTTTGTTTTGTAGCGATATCTCTTCCATAAAATAATGCTACTTATTTGATCTTACAGACCATTTAAGAGCAAGATTCTCCTTACTCTGCTTTTCTTGTTAATAATCGCTCTTAAATCTCATCCCTTCATTTTATCTTTTTTTAAAAGATTTTTAGTTATTTATTTGAAAGAGAGAGAGAGTGAGAGAGAGCAAGCACAAGGTGAGAGGCAGAGGGAGAAGCAGACTCCCCACTGAGCAGAGAGCCCTCTGTGGGGCTTGATCTTCAAACTCCAGGATCAAGACCTAAGCCAAAGGCAGATGCCCAACCAACTGAGCCACCCAGGTGTCCCTCCTTCGTTCTATCTTAACTCATTATCTTTTGCTTAAAGTTCTGTATTAGTATCTTCATTGGGTCTCCCACCACCAAACACTATTAACTTGGGTTATCATTGTCAGGGACCTGCCTGACCATGTCACTATTGTGTTTTTAGCTGTCTACAACTCTTAGAGTAAAGGTTGCAAAGTCAGATGCCTACAGGAGTCAAACCAGTGACAATAATGCAGAACCCAGCCTTCTCTCTATAATTTCATTTCCCTACTTGTTTTCCTCCACCCTCACTGTTCCCCAAACATATCACACCTCCCCATCTGCCTACACCTTTGCATATGCAGTTTGCTCTGTTTGGAATGTCCTTTCACCTGGCAGCCCCTTGTTTATCCCTGTTTAACAGATGCTAAAAGACCCAGTTATCATTTTCTCTGATCCTTGTTCCTGGCCTCATCCACGCAGAGGAAGCTCTCCCTCCCCAGTTTTAAACCATTTGAATTTGTCTGGAGTCATTTTGGTGACCTCTTCCAGGGAAAGTTCTATCTTGGCTTGCATCCAAGGACGTTTATGAGGACAATCATTAGCAAATAATGAGGAGATAGTCATCAGCTGACGAAAGCAGAAAGTAATTTTGTAGGTTTCTAAAATAAATAAAAATTTAAGAATAATTATCTTTACTATTCCAATTTGAATTGTGAATTAAAAAGTGGAGTATGCAAGAGGCAGCACTATGTATAGATAATCCACAGGTCCTGCAGATGCCATGTATTCATCGTATATTCTGGGTCAGTTACTTGATGTCACTGGGGTTCAATTTTCTCATTTGCAACAAAAGCCTTAGAGTTATAACTAACTTCTAGGTCTGTTAAGAGGATTCAATGAGGTCAGAGCAGTTTGCAGCATGTAATAAGTTTATTTAAAAATCAGCTATTATTATTACTATTATTATTATTACTATTTAATGTTCCCAACTTATTTGAAACTGAGATCTTTTGGGAAGCATCTTCTGGGACTGGTAGTCCATGAACAGGTTTTACAGAGAATCAATAGAAGACTGTAGTTCTCAGCTGGGGTTGTTTTTGCACACTAGGACACATTTATTTGGCAATGTCTGGAGACATTTTGGGTTGTCATCAATGGGGAGGGGGATGGTGCTATTGGCATCTATTATTAGAAGACCGAGATGCTGCTAAATATCCTACAATCCTCAGACTAGCTCTCCAGAACAAAGAACCATCTGCCAAAATGTCAATAGTCTTGAGATTGAAAAACTCGGAACTAAGAAATCATGCTCTATCATTTCTTCTTATACATAATCAATAGTCAGCCATAAAAAGACACTTGTGTAGCACTGGGTAAAGGATCTTGTAAATAAATAAAAGGGTCTTGTTCAACAATTATCTTTCAGAGTAAATAGTCATGATTCTAGAGAGCATTTGATGAGGACTTGCTCTAGGCCAAGTGTAATGCTAAGCATTTTATATCTATAAGTTCATTCAATGCTCACAATATAGGACTCAGGCACTCTACACACAAGAAATTGGCCACAGGGATATGGATCACATGCCTGTGATCACACAGGTCATGGCAGATTTCGTGTAGAGATTTGGATGTAATTGCCTCCCAATACTTCCCTCTTTTCAAACACACGAGGCTTTCTTATTGAGACAGCATCAGACTACTATTACATTGGCAGCACTGGGGAAACAAAAACTTGGAGATATCACTAGTATTTATTTATATTTAGAATAAAGCCATCTAGGTTGGATATGATGCCTACAATTATACAAGTGGTAACCGCAAAAATACCACCCAATTCAGAAACTAACAAATTCATCACTCCAAATGAAAGTGAAATAGCTTTTTAATTGTCTTTTATGATTATAATATACTAGGAGTCAAAGAAAAGAAGCCAAATATTACTGTTAGTCTTTTCTTCTGTAAAGCACTGTGAATTCTGATCCGTTGGTTTTTAAACATTGGCTAACATGGTCTACTTAGAGAGTCAAGTCAAAACTGGGAGATATTAGTCTATTTCTATTAGCTATGTTCTCTTATGAAGATAACTTAGCTCATCATTTTCTAGGACAAAATGTATCCCTACTTATCTTACTTTTCAAAGACAATTGTGCAGATATTCGTAAAACTTTGAAGGAAGTTGTTATAGAAAGCTAAAATATTTTACCAGATGCCCTGCAAGAAATCTTAAAGGGAAAACAGAAAATGGTTGCAGGAGCTTCAACCAGGAACAGTGGGGCTTACAGTTTCCAGAATCACTTGGGTCTCCAAATGTCTGGACAATTTCAGCTACAGCATTTCTAAGTACTTTCCATTTGTGTAAGATGGGTTTAATTTTCCTACTGAAAGTCAAGTGCAAATTTGTTAATATCAGGGTTTAGACACAGAGAAGATAGAGTAACATGTAGTTTAAAAAAACAAAACAGACTCTAAAGATAGCAGAGTTCTGTTTAATATTTACTTGAATAATATAGCAATCAGGAGTTCTCTTGGCTGAAAGCAGCAGAAAATCCTTCTTTAGTAGCTTAAATAAATAATAAAGAACTTTCAAAAAGTCAAGAGTAAGGAAACAATCCAATTAAAAATTGGATAAACTCTTTGAATAGCATGTCATCAAGGAAGATCTATGGGTGGCAAATATGAAGATACTCATCATCAAAGATACTCAATATCATTAGTCACTAGGAAAATTCAAATTAAAACCATAGTTAGATACATCTACACTCCTTTAATATGTCTAGATTTTTAAAAATATTGACAACACCTAGTTAGGGCAAGAATGTTAAACAACCAGAACTCTTGTACGTTGCTGGTAGGAATGCCAAATGGCACAGCCACTTGCAAAAACAGGATAACATTTTGCTATAAAATTAAATCTACACTTACCTTATGATTCTCTTATCTTTTAGCTGTTTGTCCAAGATAAATAAAAACACGTATTCATAAAAAATGGTATGCAAATACTTATAGCAGCCCTCTTCATAAACACCACAAACTGGAAACAATTCAAATAGCCTCCAACAGTGAATGAATAATTAAATAGAAGTCCATCTATACAAAGAAATACTGCTTGGCAATAGAAAGGAAGAAATTACTCATACACGCGACAGTGTAGACGAATCTCAAATGTGTGTTGCTTAAATGAAAGAAACCAGAATCCATAACTATTTCATTTCTACAACACTCTGGGAAAGGCAGAATAATAGGAACAGAATATAGATCAAAGTTGCCAGAAGCTGGGCGGCTGGGTGGTTCAGTGGGTTAAAGCCTCTGCCTTCAGCTCAGGTCGTGATCTCGGGGTCCTGGGATGGAGCTCCACATTGGGAATCTCTGCTCAGCGGGGAGCCTGCTTCCCCCTCTCTCTCTGCCTGCCTCTCTGCCTACTTGTGATCTCTCTCTCTCCCTCTGTCAAATAAACAGATAAAATCTTAAAAAAAAAAAAAAAAGTTGCCAGAAGCTAGGGATGGGGAAGAGTTGACTACCAGACATGAAGAAATTTTGGGGGTGTTGGAACTCCTATATCTTGATAATGATGATGATCATGTGATTGCATGTGACAATTAAAACTCTTAGAATTGAACAATGAAAAGGGGAAATAATATTACTTTATGTAAATTATACTTCCATAAACCCAAATTTTAAAAAAAGCAGAAAATATTTTGAGGTGAAAATATTCTGAAATGAGGTCATGATTTTGGAAATGAAACACAAGGGCTTTGAAATACAAAGAACAACATATATTTAAAGTGTTTAATAGAATAAAAAGATGACATTAGTTCCCATGCCTTAAAGTTTATAATTGTGGAAAGCAACATATATTTTAAAGGATGGTAATATTTCTTTCAAGTACAGGATGCTCCAGAGATTTTGTAGTACCTCATTATGAAGAGGCTACCTCCTAAAATGTCAATAGAATTACAATTAGGATTAAATACACTCCTCTATATCAGTGACTAGAAAAAAGAAATAAACCTTTCAGCAACATTGTGAAAAATGAAAATTACATTAGACCAAGGTACCTCAAGAGGGGAAAAAAAGTGGAAAGACAAATGATCAGAATTATTAGAGCAAATTAATGAGAAACAAAGTCCAAATGGGAAAATGATACGGTCCAAATCCTACTACATTACAGTGTTCATTGAGACTTATGCAATCTATAGTTTTTATTTAAAAAGCAAGAATGCACATTTTGAAGATAAGAAAAAGCCAATAAAAGTATTAAGACTGGGGCGCCTGGATGGCTCAGTGGGTTAAAGCCTCTGCCTTTGGCTCAGGTCATGATCTCAGGGTCCTGGGATCGAGCCCCACATCGGGCTCTCTGCTTGGCAGGGAGCCTGCTTCCCCCTCTCTCTCTGCCTGCCTCTCTGCCTACTTGTGATTTCTCTCTCTGTCAAATAAATAAATAAAATCTTTTTAAAAAAAAGTATTAAGACTGATATTTGTATCTGTATTTATAATTTTTAGTGGTTTTCTTGATTTTTCAGATTTAGAAACTCAGATAAGAGTTGAATAAAAGAAAGTTATTTGACAAAGTATCTTGATTTCAAAATATTTAAATATTCTAATGATATTTAAAGCAAAGATTGAGACTTTTTCATATCCTTTTATAATTATAGGCCGCCTGGGTAGTTGGACAACATTTACAATATTAAGTCACTATATAGCTATCATAATATACTAAAAATATGGAAGGCTTTCTGAAAGCAGATTTTAGGCAAGGGAGGTATTTATAATGAATCTGTGGCCCTAAAGTTAATTACACTTAGTGTAGTGGAGTCTATGCATGCAAAAATCAAATGCCCTGATGTGAATGTGTACACTATACCTCATATGCTAAAATAAAACGGATAGAGCTTAAGTTACTGAAAATATAATCTGCTTATTTTAAGAGGTTTGGTAGAAATAATCCCAGATCAACTGAAAATTGGTTCATCTATTAAGGAAGAGATAGTTCAAAAATACCTAATTTTTGCCTTGAGTTTTTCTTCCATTTTGGAAAAATGGCAACCATAAATAAATGTTATATATTTAAAACTATAACTATCTATGTATCTATCATATATACGTTCCACATGCTTTTGTAGCAGTGAAACATTTTGCTTAAAATTGCAGTGTTAGAATTCCTATAAACTAAGGAATTTAAGTCATAAAACTTAATGTCTAGAACCAACCAACCATTGTTTGCAAAAAGAAATGAAAATGACATATTGGTTACAAGTCATGTCTGCTACAATTAGTTCATCAAAGCTCTAATTAATCCTGTGAAAGTCCAAGAAGGATAAAATTTCCAGAGTCATATCTTTTTCTACAGCTTTCTAATAGCTGTCAACTTTGATGAAAATATGCCACCCGCTGGACAAGAAAAATATTGACAGGTATAAGAAGCAAAGGACAATACATCTCTATTAGGTTGAAATGATTTGCAAAAGAGGGTTCAGTCATTAAGGCAGACATTTGATGGTATTGCTGGAATAATCAATATGGCGACTGACATTGCTTCCAGCGATGGATCTTGAAGTAGAAACATTCCTCCCTGGTTCAGTGACAACTGTGCCATGTAAAACACTCTTTATGTCCTCAAACCAGGAATGGGACGATAAATGGACTCTGCAGTTTTTAGTCACAGAAGACACAAAATACCTTTTTTTAGCCAGTATGCCTCAAAACTTCATTACTATTTTTTTTTTCCAACCATGCTGATACAGTAAATGCCTTTGAAAGAGAGCACTTCTTTTTAGCACTGAAGAAAAAACCTCAGTGAGCTCTTGCCAATACAACTATTGTTTTCCAGAAGCGAATCAGCTTTCCTACAGAGCCTCCTACTTCACTTGTCTCCTGCCAAGATACAGCTGATAACTAAGTCAACAACAGGATGGCATTACCTATAATTAAAAGCGAAAACAAAGAAACAAACAAGAAACACTCAATTTGAAGATCTTAAACAAATATGACATTTTGGGATTAAAAACTTCTGGCCCTCCCTTCCCCGGGTGTTAGCCTCTGCATATCTGTTTACTTTTTGGCCCAATAGCCACAGGGAAGGAAGACCTCTTGCTCAGCAACCAGGAACTGCATTAGGCCATCATTTTACCAGTGATACTGATCATGTTTCTAAAAGCTCAGCCGTCGTGAGACACACCTTCATCCTTTTCTGTATCCACGTCACAAGAAATCAGGCAGGAGATGCCCACTTGGGGCAGATGGAGCTGGTTGTGCTGTTTTATAGTCTCCTTTCACAGGCTTACCCAGACGTCTCAGATTCCGACTGGAGAAAAGGGGGGCTCATTTAGGTGTCTGGGCCCAAAATTCATTATCCAATCTATATTTAACCAGACAGAACTGCACTATAGAGGACTGGGTTACTTCCCTCCCATGCAATTAACAAAGCAGTACTATGTTTCCTATTTGGTTTTGGTGCTTTCATCTAGCTTCCTTGGTTGGTAACTAACTCCCTGGGAAGGAAGGGTGAAATGCAGAAGAGGATTTGAGCTCTCCTGGACCCACCGGCTATGGAAACATCTTAATAACACTGACGCTTCAGGTCTGCCTCTCACAATCCGCTTGTGTATGCCCAAGTTCAACTACCTGACTCGGACTTTCTGCTGCAATGTGATACTAACCATCTATGACTTTCTTCAAAGGACACAAAGTAGACCACAGCAATAGAAAAGCTGAATTGAAGGGGTCCATAATTTGTGACCAATCCCATGTCTTGGAGGATTTATGTGAAAATAATATTACTCTACTGAAGGAAAATTCAGCCTCAACTCGCAAGTGATCTCCAATGCTTAGAGTTAGATAAAGATGAAGGATATTTTAGGGGCGCCTGGGTGGCTCAGTGGGTTAAACCCTCTGCCTTCGGCTCAGGTCATAATCTCAGGGTCCTGGGATTGAGCCCTGCATAGGGCTTACTGCTCAGCCTGCTTCCCCTT
The DNA here is from genome assembly GCA_028533885.1 of Nasua narica. NCBI lineage: Eukaryota > Metazoa > Chordata > Mammalia > Carnivora > Procyonidae > Nasua > Nasua narica. The sequence goes on from CM052807.1 coordinate 86,517,889, forward strand.
CTCTCTGCCTGCCTCTCTGCCTACTTGTGATCTCTGTCTCTCTGTCAAACAAATAAGTAAAATCTTAAAAAAAAAAAAAAAAAGATGAAGGACATTTTAGACAAAATGATGCCTTTAAATATCTAATTATCTGCCTAGCCAAGTTACAATGGAACAAGGAGTTTTTTTGAAATGTTGTTTGTAGGTTAATTCTAACAAGAACACATTAAGAAATTTCTCCAGCACTCTAATGCCTAACTGATGCCTAACTGATGTGGGAGGGATGAGAGGACCCTTAAAGAGGGTATTCTGGGATCACTTAACAATAAGGATTAAATGCCCCCCTCATGCCTGACAGTAAATGACACTTCTTTTAATTTGTTTTTGGTTTCTTAGGGACTCAATAGGAAAGTCTCAAAACTATTCGTATGTTACATAATAGAGTCCTCAAATCTCTATCAATTTTGAAATTTCCAGAGGTTGTTTATATCACTAGTTTTAAATGAATTAAAATGCCTGTACTTATACTTATTTTTCCAAAGGGAAGAGAAAATACTTTGTTCAGTTTTATAGTTTTGGAACTAATTATTCTGTTATATAAAAGTACAATAATTAGTTGTGAGGCTATAAAACTGAGGAATGGCTATAATTAAAAATAAAACTGTGTCATTAACTATTAATTTCTCTACTTATTTTTATGGTTGGTTTATATTTCCTAGTAGGTCCTTTACACATATAACTTTCATAAGGTAAGACAAATTAAATGCTTTGTACAAATCATTTAATAACTGTAGGAAAAAAGTGAGAGCATAAATAACAGTATTTCCACAGGGTCCACATGGCAGGTGGCCAAGCCACCAGGGAGAAATCTCTTCCCTTACGGTTGTCTAAAAAAGAATTCCCTTAAGGCAGCTATTCCCATCCTGTCCTTGTTACACAGCCAGAGTCCTCTGTGACAGGAAATGCCTGAGCAAAATGTTGGGAAGATGTCATATCCAATTAGTCTAACACCATTCAAAGGGACTGGATTATCTCTATTTGCTTATTCGGGGTAAAATTCAAATGAGGTTTGGGGCTTAAAAATTTGTCTCACTTTACTGATTGGATTAACATGATGTGAAATTTCAGGAAGGATCCCAAAACACAAGAATATTGCTCACTGGGAGCAATTTTAGAATTTAAAATTTACCAATGTACTTAAAATTTTGCAAGTGTTGTAAAATTCGTTTCTCCTTCTTAAAAATAGGTCTTTTTTTTTTTTTAAAGATTTTATTTATTTATTTGAGAGACAGGGAAAGTGAGAGAGAGCATGAGAGGAGAGAAGGTCAGAGAAAGAAGCAGACTCCCTGCGGAGCTGGGAGCCCGATGTGGGACTAGATCCCGGAACTCAAGGATCATGACCCGAGCCGAAGGCAGTCGCTCAACCAACTGAGCCACCCAGGCGCCCCTTAAAATAAGTCTTTATGTGGTAGATGAACTAATCATTTTGGGTCAATTCGCTGTATACGGTCATTGCCACAGGAGTCATATGAACCAATAAGTAAACAATAAAGAAAAATTCAACTCAGCTATTAAAAACCAACCCAATTATTCAGTTGATTGAATTAAAATTATTATGGCTAATAATAGGTTTCTAGAGGTAGCAGTAAAAATACAGGATGCCCAATTAAACTGGAATTTCAGAAAAAGGGTAAATTTTGAGTTTAAGTATGTCCCACATAATATTTGGGACATCGTAAATAGATTGTGGTTGAAAAAGAGACTATTATAGTTTGGGAGGCCAGAAATGTTGGATAAAATTCAGAGCAAAATAGTCAATACAATTAAGGTGTAGACTGAATGGAACTTGGTGTTGGTAGGCTCTGGGTGAGAAAAGATGGAAAGAGGTCCAGTTTGGAGGTGTGGGCAGGGATGCAGGATAATGGGTTTGACTTTGGATGATATAGTTTGAGTTGTCTTGTGATCTCCAAGAGATGTTCAGTAGATGGATAGCTAGATAGGTAGATCTGAAGGTCAGAAGAAGAATATAGACCGTAAGATACGATTTGTGAGTTATCTACCTAGTTGGCAAATGAAGTCCCTTGTGTATATGTTATCCTCTAGGAGAAATTTAGAGTGAGAAGATGGGGTCTTGAGGGGGCTGGCTCTAACATCTACTTATGTAATTTATAAACAGAGCCTTAGTCTTATGTTGAACCAGTGGAGGCAAGTCATCTTTTTTGAATTTTAATTCACGTATATGCCTTTGATTTCATATTTCTTATGAAATATATCCAGGAGAAAAAGAATACAAAGAAATACATTTTTAAAAAGTGAGTTGACAGCAAATGTAATTCACATACATTACAGAAAATGTGTACAATACAGAACCATACAAGCCAAAAATTAAAATAATTATAATTCCATATTAGGATACAACCACTGTTAACATTTTGGGAGATTTATTTCTAGTCTGTTTTATTTATTCAATTTTAAAAGTCAACATCAATTCAGTCACTATATTCCTTTTATAATCTGATGTTCTACTTAAAATATTGAGAATGTTTTCCTCATGTTTTAAATACTCTTGCACATTATTTTAATAGTGCCATCATATTTAATCTTATAATGTGCCATAATGTACTCATGAAAAGATGATAGAAAAATAAAAGGCACTCTATAACCTATGTGTAGATCTTATCATCTGACCATGTGGATTTATCAATTACTATTTTTGCTGTAGCATATACACTTGATACTTATTCATTCCTACTTCTTCGTTCTTATTTATGTTCAGACAGACTCAAGAAAATACAGACCCATTTAATTGTAACTAGAAGTCTGTTAAAAAACGGAATAAATGGGATAGGGTCAATAGAAAAGAGAAACGGACTATAATTACTTCCTGATCAAATACAGTATGTTCACTGCTAACTATACATTAGACTTGTCCTGAATTTCTTTAAATCTTAAGCATAAAAATATAACATATAAAATTAAACTCAGCATTTTACCAATTAGATCATAACCAGCTCATTAAAACACAAAAACAGATTGTATACGTGATCATTATTCATCAGAATCCTGGTGGCAAAACCATGCTAGGTAGTGAGTGGTCCTGATTGTCATAAAAATATATGAATTAGAAAAAATCCTATTGGTGACAGAAATGATTTTGTCTTTGAAGAATGTCCACATAACAGAAACAAATATTGGCTTCTGTTATATATAATTTTAAGAATGGAGGATTCATTATCTTTGTCAGCTGTTACAAATCTCCCTAACCACACACACACACACACACACACACACATACATGCACATCATTTTTTAACCCCTGGTGAATCCTAGATTAAGTCCCTCTGATAGCTTATCTTGTTGTGTAGTCCATAATTATTATAAGATTGAATTTAGGAAACCATCTAAGAGATCCACTTAAACTCCACCTAGGGAAACTCAGGCCACAAAAGTCACAGCTCATTGGGAATCATGGCAATGGTTCTAGGATTCAACCAGGAGGTCACATTTTCTACTCTCCAGAAGGTTATACTTTCTCTTATTTTGAGGAGGGAAACTTCCTGTCTTCTACTTCTTCAGGGTAGAGATTCCAGAGCAATAACCCACCGTTCGTTTCCTTATCTAAAAGCCAAAGGACAGCAGCCTGTGTCCTTCTTACACTTTTAAAACACTGTTTAACAAACCATAAAAGTTTGTTGCTAATGCAAAAAACCAAAAAACAAAAACCAAAAAAAAACCTGGGATCAGATCACATGACTTATTTTTGTAATCTACTAATTACTTTTGTTTTGTTTTCCTTTTTTCTATTTGATTGCTTGAAAATTTAATGACATTAAAACTAGGTTACAGACAGTTGAATAAAAAGAGACGATACTAACAAATTATTTTCAGTAATTCCCCATCTGTACCTCCTGCCAATTTAGGTGATATACAGAAAACAAAGTTTTCTTATACTCACTACAGGAAGCAATTCTTGCTATAGATAAAATTTCCCAAAACAAGTAAGAAAATTACTAAAACAGATATTTCTAAAATTAGATTATTACCAAAAAAGATTGTTTAATAAATGGAAGAATAGGAGAGGTTACAGACACATGTTGAAAAATGAACAAAGAATTCTGAGTTTTGGTTTGTATTTTAATACAAAATTTTTGCATAATCACTGATTCTTTCAAATGTTCCATAGCTCCTTCTACTATTGAGAAAACAGTTTTAAAGTGTGTGCTAATTCACCATTTAAAGACTTTGATGGTAAATGCTGTGAAATGTGTAAGCCTGATGATTCACAGACTTATACCCTGGGGTAAATAATACATTATATGTTAATAAAAAAATTAAAAAAAAGAAAAAAAGAAAAAAAAAAGACTTTGAGATAGGAGTTGTGCAGTCCTTGAAATAAATCTTCAAAATAGAGAAGCAGAAGATTTGGTTATTTTCCAAAAAAGTTATCAGATGGCAGATGTCAAAACTGTCAAAGCTCCAACCAAGTCTTCCATCCCTTACACTAACTTTACTGTGAGGCTCATTTTGGTGATCTTTGTGAAGCTTATAAAAATAGTTTTATCATAATTTCTGAATCTCTTGGAAAATGATAAATCATGAATCTTTATATTATAATTATATATTTATATGTATTAACTGCATTCCTAGGCCTGATCTCTCCTCTTGAATGATTATATTGAAAATAAGCACTACAACTGAGTCTTGTGACTTGCAGTAGTTACAGTTTATGAAGTCTCTGCAAATGCTAAATTAGCCAATACTGGGCCAGTGTTCCCAGGGAAACACAGGGCTAGGTTCCTACGAGCCTCTGGTCACAACATTCCCATCAATCAATCAATTTATTAACTTGTTTTATGTGTGTTTTTGTTTAAAGACACTTCATTCAATAAACACTTTTGATCATTAACACTGAACTCAAGGCCAGCAGCACTACAACTTATACCGCAATGAAGTTAATCTAATAAGAGCTTTCGCCTGTAAGGCACATCCCAGCCTTCTTGCACAGAGGAACATTGACCAGAACTTCAGCGCTATGCTTGGGGGCCAGTCCAAACAGCGGAATCACCAACAAAAAATACAAAAATGAGATAGACATGACACTAAACAGACCACGAGAAGAACACTTGTTTATAGTACAAGAACTGAAACGAGAAGGTGGAGCACTGCCTTGCTTGTTTTCAGCCAGGAACATGAGGGTGCTCCCTGGGTGACTCACATTGTTCACAACTGTGCACTTATTCAAGAATGACCACAAAATAAATTTTAGCAAATAAGTGAATTCATCAGTACAGCATCCCCAAACAGTGAAGACTGATCGTATGAGGATAATTCATTTAAGAAGCTACAAAATGAAGAGTATCAGAACAGGCTTGTCTTTCCTGACACTGTCCCCGCTCACCATTATCAAAACACCAGACTACCCTCTGCATGGACAGGAGTTTTCCATTTCCTATTCTCTGATGAGCTCTATTAAATTCAACGTCTGTTCAAGGCACCAGGCTTGGCTCTGTTCAATTAATCTCATAAAGTGCATAAAACGATCACTAAGTCCTAATTTGTCATCAAAGATGACCCCTAGCTCTTAAACATGTGCAGGTCTGATAAAAAGAGAGAGGGAGGAAATGAAGGGGATTTTTAAAACTGCTGGTTTAAGAACTCTAACAGAGTTAGAGTTTTATTTCAAGCTCATTCATTCAACGGCTAAATAGACATGCAAAAATGATTTTGTTCTCCATTTTCTTGTTAGATTAGAAAGGTAATTGAAGCAGAGCAGGTGAGCAAACATAATTAAACATACTTTGTTTATGAAGGTAGAGCCTAAAAATATTCTAAGGCTGGTCATACAAAAGGGTAACATGTCCTCTCAAAGATAAGAGAAAGAGAGAACAGAATCACTTATCCATAGGTGCACACAAACTTAACCAGGTTGTTACTAATGACAGAATTTATTTGGCCTGAATTAAGCAGACTGTTCTGGGCCCTCCCCCTCTACTCTGAAGAGTTTTTACTTATATGTCCTATGACCATGATGGCCCATTCACCCAAGAAGGAAAGAGTGGAGGCTCAAAATGTGGTAAATACATTTTGAAAATGAGACTATTTTGATGTGGCTCATCAGATGTGGCATTTTGACATAGTTCTCTTAACACAGACAAGTATATTTAAAATGCTGTATTTTTTAATGACCAAGCAATGGATATAATAGATATCTCTGGTCTTTACTCCATTCCATACCCCATCTAGCGGTATGGGTCAGCCTTGCAGGGAGACTGAGGAATAAGTCGTCATAACTTTCAGAACACGCACACCTTTTCAAGATCTTGATTTCAATTCTTTTGGCTAAATACTCAGAGGTGTGACTGCTAGATTATATGGTAGTCCTATTTTTAACTTTTTGAGGAAACTGCAAACTGTTTTCCATAACAACTGCACCATTTTGCATTTCCACTAACCATTTGTAAGGGTTCTAATTTCTCCACATCCTAACCAACATGTGTTGTCCTCTGTTTAAGCTAAATGAAATAAGCTAGTCACAGAAAGACAAATATTGCACGATTCCACTTATGAGAGAGATGTAACATAATAAAATTAATAGAATCATAGAGGGGCCTAATGGTTGCTAGGAGCTGGGGAATGGAGAAATGGGAAATTACTAAACAATGGACATAAAGTTTCAGTGAAGCAAGATAAATTCTAGAGAACTGCTGTACAACATTGTACCTATGGTCAAAATTACTGCATTGTAAACTTAACAATTTGTTAAAAGGATATATCTCATGTTAAGTGTCCTTACAACAATAACATTTTTTTTAAAAAAATGAATAGTGTAAGGACACCTCTTGTGTGTATCAACTGGAAATTCTTTTTTAAAAGCTAACCATGAAAAGCTTGTTTTTTGGAACATATCAAAATTTTCCTTTGAGGAAAGAGCAGCAGCAAACATTCACTTAACCCCAAAATATTTCTAGAGTTCGGTTTTGTGAAAATCTCAGCTGCATTTTTGCAAAATTTCACATTTTTATTCAATATAAAAAGATTTGTCCAATTATATATCGACTACACCTATAAAAGGATTTGTTAAAGATTATTTACACAGGTCTTTCATTATTTTCATCTATATAAATCCCAAGAGCCAAAGTTACATTCCTAAGTTTAAGGACATAAGACTGAAAGCAACTGTATTTCTTCCTTTCTTTAAACCAAATCAGCTCAGCTGGACCTAACATTCAAGATGACATGGCAAGTCAATTTTAAGAGTGAATTCACAAGGCTTGAACCCTCTGCTCTAACGACACCTGCACGACTTTAAATACCCCCCTACTCCACTTGGAACCTGCATAAGATTTTGTAAAGTTGGGTCAATCTGAGAGCCAGAAAAAAAAAAAAAAGTAAAAAAAGAGAATCACTTTACAGCTGCAACAAAACGCAGCCGAAATGATGTGGAGAAAATAATGGAGTGTTTACATTGGCCATCTTAGGATGAAGGCATTTGAATTTTCTTACTTTCAAAAATGGTTGTTTTTCTTTGCCAGGAAGTAGGCATGTGTTTTCATTAGGGATATTGTTGGAAGATCCCTACAAAGAAAAACATCTGCATCATTATCACTACTGTCAGAAAAATTCTCTGGCAGCCAAAGCAGCAAATGCCACTTGTCTCAAGCAGCAGAGATGCTAACTCATTGCATAGCTGAGACCTGAAAATGAACTAACTTCATTTAACTTTTGGAAGTGATATGCCAGGTTTAATTATAGAATGCAAGAAGAAAGACACCAAAATGCAACATTTTTTAATGTGAAAATATTTCGTAAGACTTTTTGTCTCTTGAAGAAAAAGTAGGTCAGTTTTATCAACATTGAAGATGATGTGAATCTGAATGCATTATTAACCTGTCCTTAGGCACGACAAAAATCCACCTTTGTATTTCCATATCCTTCAAATTATAAAAGAAAATCTAAGTTTCAAAAGGAGGAAGAAAAGCTCAAAGATTAATCAGGTTGAAGTGCTTCATTACTACCTACCCTCAATCAGGTAAATGCTATCAATTCCAACTGATGCAAACAATCTCTCTCTCAGCCACTGATCAGTCCTGTCACATTACCCATTCATTTTTATTAGAGATAATTGTTAGCATAACTCAGCATTAAAGGGAAACAACCTTGTGATCTCATGTCAGGTTTTTTTTTTAAAGATTATTTATTTATTTATTTATTTGAGAGGAGGGGCATGAAGGGGTGGTATGGCAAGGAGGGGCAGAGGAAGAGGGACAAGGAGACTCCCTGCTAAGCAGGGAGATCAAAGTAGGGCTCGATTCCAGGACCCTGAGATCATGATCTGAGCTGAAGTTTGATGCTTAACCAACTGTGCCACTCAGTCACCCTTCATGCCTGTTTCTAAATCTACAGTGTCCTCTTCATCTTACTGCGTATGCAAATGCATATTCTTGAAAAGTCTTTTATTTAAAGAAAAAGATTGAGTGGTCACTTTTCTCATCTGTTGAGAAACTTATCTCTCTGTATTGTAAAATTAAGGACATTCTACATTGGTATGACCAATGAAATGCAAAGCCCATTTATCTGTCAATTTACTAGACTTGTTTTTTAAATTGAGTGGCCTGTCCTGCTATCTAATGAGACTAGAGAAACCTACATATATATAGTCCCTATCCAGTTTTTATGATATTACTTGAAGACAAAGTAGGAAATCAAGGCCCCAACCCAACAACTGAACAGTGGAGAAGAATGGGATCTACGATAGCTAGGGGATATCAAGAACATTTTTACAAAAACTGGAAGGTTTTTCTGGAAGCCATCATGTTAGATTATGATGTAGTGTGATTACAAACAAGGTTAAAATTTAGGGTACCAAAAATAACCACACTTGGGCTGGGGTGACACTGAAATTCTCAGCAAGGTCCTGAGTCACCGGCATGGTGTTTTAAAAGTGTAAGAAGGACACAGGCTGCTGTCCTTTGGCTTTTAGATAAGGAAACGAACGATGGGTTATTGCTCTGGAATCTCTACCCTGAAGAAGTAGAAGACAGGAAGTTTCCCTCCTCAAAATAAGAGAAAGTATAACCTTCTGGAGAGTAGAAAATGTGACCTCCTGGTTGAATCCTAGAACCATTGCCATGATTCCCAATGAGCTGTGACTTTTGTGGCCTGAGTTTCCCTAGGTGGAGTTTAAGTGGATCTCTTAGATGGTTTCCTAAATTCAATCTTATAATAATTATGGACTACACAACAAGATAAGCTATCAGAGGGACTTAATCTAGGATTCACCAGGGGTTAAAAAATGATGTGCATGTATGTGTGTGTGTGTGTGTGTGTGTGTGTGTGTGGTTAGGGAGATTTGTAACAGCTGACAAAGATAATGAATCCTCCGTTCTTGAAATTATATATAACAGAAGCCAATATTTGTTTCTGTTATGTGGACATTCTTCAAAGACAAAATTTAATAAAGATGGAAGGATTCTCTCACTTTTAATTATTTTACACAAATTAAACTTCAGGTTATTAAATAGACATGAAGTTTTATCAAAGGAAATAATCAGTAAGACTACTCTATCAAGAGTAGGAGGTACTTGATTACATTTGAATATGGTTCAATTAAATTGCTAAGTAACCGACTTAGAGTTCCTTTTGAAAACTATTAAAGCATTTTAACTCTTTATTATATTCTCCTTAATATTGTTTCTGTTTTCTTATTCAGTATAGCTACTCATACAAATAATGTTTTTAGTTTCTTTTTCCTTTTTCCAAACTAAGAAGTTTGAATTCTGTCATTTCAGTTAGGAAACACTTGGATGGAAATAACAAAAGATATACTTCAAAATGGCTCAAACCAGATGGTTTCCAAATGTTGCTACATAATGGAATCACCTGGGAGTCCTTGAAATATACTGATACCTGGTTCCCACCCAACACTCTGATCAGACTGCAGTAGGATGAGAGCTGGGCATTGAGATTTTTTATTTTTTTTAAAGATTTTGTTTATTTATTTGACAGAGAGATCACAAGTAGGCAGAAAGGCAGGCAGAGAGAGAGGAGGAAGCAGACTCCCTGCTGAGCAGAGAGCCCAATGCGGGGCTGATCCCAGGACCCTGAGATCATGACCTCGGCCGAAGGCAGAGGCTTTAACCCACTGAGCCACCCATGTCCTAGGCATTGGGATTTTTAAAAGTTCTCCCCGTAATTCTCCCGTGCAGCGAAGTTTGGAAGATACTGGCTCAAACACTGAGAAAAGCTAGCAGCAAGAAAGTTCAAGATAAGAAGAATCTAGAGAATTAGTTCAGGGACTTAACCTTCTTCACAAAGAGACAGGCTTTTACTCCTCTGGAACGTTCCAAATGTCAGTTTTGTCTTTGGAGACTTGTTCCCCTTATAGCCCTCAAAAGGCCACCATAGTTCCAAAAAATCACATCCAGACAAGATAAGATCCAGTAGAAAAGAGGTAATTATTTGTTTCTATGTCTTTTTTTAAAAAAAGATTTTATTTTGTTTATTTGTTAAATAGAGAGAGCACAAGCAGGCAGGCAGAGAGGCAGGCAGAGGCAGAGGGAGAAGCAGGCTCCCCACCAAGCAAGGAGCCCAGTGCGGGACTCGATCCCAGGACCCCGGGATTATGACCTGAGCCGAAGGGAGCCACTCAACCAACAGAGCCACCTAGGCAGCCCGACTATGTCTTTTCTTAATAGCTATGATATACTCCCCAGAAACTTGTCATTGGACTTCCCTCTTGTCACATTAGCTATGTCACGGTCACTTCCCCATGCTGCTAAAGCAATCATTCACAAGGGGCAGACACCGGGGCACCCGCCTTACTTTAAGCCAGTAAGATTAACCCCTCTAACTGAGGGAATAAACTCACCCTTCCCTGAGTTATTCTGGGGGAGGGATGAAGAGGTAGGAGGTTTAAGTATCTCAATAAAATCATCTTTCTGGCAGTCAGAGCGAAGTGAGGGAAGCTGGTAAGAAACGTGGAGTGTCCGCTCTATTCCTTTCTTCCATATTCTACTCTATCACCCGGATAGGTTTCATCTTATGTAAGATTTCTATCCATTTTTTTCACATTTTTCTTTGCTCCATAAAAGTGAGAAATTATGAGGATGGCAGGGCTCAGAGGAAAGTCAACTGGAAACAATCTCATTCTCCAAGACCAGGTGGTATGGTCTTATTGTAGTAAACTCCAATTCCTTTCAATTTGCATTTTGTTAGTATTTGCAACCCATCCCCATTCAGACCCACAAATGTATAAGAAAAACATGTCTCTTGCATGTGTTTTATATTGTCAACTTAACACATTAGTAGAATTTCAATTTTCATTTTAAGTATACTTCGTATATACAGTCCACACCAAAATACTTACCCCCGAAGTGTTCCTACACTGACAGCAGAGCAAAGGAAAAGCTGGAAGTAGCTAGTCTGGGCTTCCCGTAGTGAAATAATGGATGGTTAGCAACTTGACTACACCTTGGTAGCAGTTCTTGCCTTTGTGATGCTGAAGTGGCCTTCCACAGGAGTGTAATGGTAATTAGGGGAGGCCATCTGCCTAGTAGCAAGGTCATCACTCACAGAGTTCTTCCAACACGTCAGTATTTGCCTACTCAAGGATCCAGAGACATCAGCCCTGCTGGTAAGACAGGAAAGAAACTGGCAGGAAGGATGCCTTTCTCCACAGCTGTGTGTTATTTGTCTCTTAGGTCAAATTTGCCAGGAACTAATTAATTCGGAAACCAGGATGTGGCTAGGATCTCACTTAACTATCTCCTGACAAGATAGATCAGAAATGCTACCTGCCAAACTGCTCAGCAAACTTATGGCTTAGCTTTAATTAACTAAATGAGCATATTCACCCTATTGGATGCAATCACTGGAGGCCAGAACTCGCCTCTTAGCTAATTTCACAGGCAGGTCCCTGTAGATTATAATCACTATCAGTTGGCAGGATTAGCTCCGCCTTGAGGAAATCCTAGAGCTGAGACTGTTCTCCGGTATCAAAAGCCAGACCCACTGCATTGCAACTGCTCAGCATTTGACACTTAAGGAAGGCAGATAAGGATGTGATATCTTATCTAAACAATGACACACTTGCCACCGAGAAGCTGCAAGGTGAAGCCACAAGGTGAAGAAGCTCAGGTGAACTGAGTTTTGAAAAGGAGGCAGAGAAAAGGCATTGGCATTTAACAACTTAAACCAAAATACCTTTATCTTTATTTTAAATGTCAAGTAGGGTATGAGACAAGTGACCAAAAGCCTGCGAAGCTCAACGGAAGGCTTTGTGGGAACTCACTTTGGTGTTTAAGACGCATGTGGTTTCTGGTCACATGTAAAGAAAGAAAGTGTTTCAATGTGAATTCGAGGCTGCCTCAGTGAGGAGAATGCTGGGGACATGTCTGTCCCTTCTGCTTAATTCAAACTGCTTGGGTAGATGGTTGAGTTGGCTGGGTGTGGTCACTCGGGAAGAGCCCACTGCGCCCCGTCACAGCTGTCACGGGTTGGCAAAGAGCCCTGGAGGTTTGGGCTGAGAACCCTGTCTGTTGGAACCTTCTTTTTTTTTTTTTAATTCATATCTCAGGTGTCCTTAGAATAGACATATTCTTAATTTTAAAACTTTCTGGAAAAACTAGTAATACATGAATAACATGTATTTTGGAAGATTCCAAGTAGATGGCCATACAATAGTATATGTATTGTCAGAAATTTAGATGATTATATAACTATTAAGAGCATAACACAACTGAATTAAGCCTAAGATCATATCTATATATATATACACACACACATATGTATATATACATATGTGTGTGTGTATATATATGTGTGTGTGTGTGTGTGTATATATATATATCTCACCCATGGGGCACTGAGTGGGCATGAATTACATAATTACATGAATTACATAACAGTGTTGCATGTAAAGCAATCATGAAAAACTTAAAATTATAGAATCAAATATTTTCAGTAAGCATTTCTCATGAACTTTCTGCATTATAGACAGGTAACCAGATAATAGACAGGATGGGAGTTAAAGGATAAGAATGCTTAAATCAGGGAGAGGAAGCTTGTTGGTCGTAAGGCTCTGGGGATTTGGCTAACTCTTAATAGGTTTGGGATCTCTCTTAGAATCTCAATGTACAGAGTACTGTCTTCCTATTATAAATATACAAAATGACAAAGAATATGTTATGGGAAATCCCATCTTGTACTTAGCATAATTGGTGCCTGTGTGCATGTTAGAAAAAGCTGGCCCCTCTTCAAGACACAGCCATCTGCCAGGACACTGTAGTAATAAAAATTCAAATCCAGGATGGCCACAAAAATGAATGATGTCCTAAAGAGATGCAGTGCACAGTCTTACTTGGTACCCTTGAGAAGTTCCAGAAGAATAGTTACAGTAAGGATACTCTCCTCTTCAACGGGAAGAAAGGGAATCCGGCCCGTCCATGTGATCAGCCTGATACTCCAAAAAAATCCTGGACAAGTTCTGGGCACAGGGTGGAGGAGCAGCAGTTGATAAGAAGTAAACCGAAGTTGGGGCTGCGGGGGAGGGGGGCACAGCAAGCACAAAGGACTGAAGACACATTCCAAGGATGCATTAAATTATGGCGAGCACCGCAAACAACTTTTAGATGTCTGGTGCCATCATCTATGGCTTACTGGGGGAGACCACAATGGACGAGAAAGTCTGTTGTGACTAGAGATCATACATAAACAGGAGGAAACTTGCTGAGCCAGAACTCTGGCCAGACTATGTAGAGCAGAGTCATTTCTTTCACCAGACAGCTCCTCTGGGTGCTAGCTACAAACTGAAAAATTCACTGATTTACCATTGTACCTGGGCATCGTAATTGTGATATGTTTGTATGAATTTTAGCAGCAAACGGAGTCTAAGCAATTATTTGTATACCTTAGGAAAGGTCAATGGAAAATTCTGCTATAAATGGAAAAAGCATTCACGCAGAAATGATCTAAACCCTGAGGTCCTAAAACTAGTAATTGCTACATTTCTTTTTAATTGCTACATTTTTAAAAAAACCAAAATCACAGTCAGAATTAAGAAATCATCAGCTGAAAACAGTGATGGGGTGGGGGAGGTATCCATCTCATTCACCTTCTTTCCCTTTTCCAGACACATTCAAAGAAAGAAATAGTGGGATGAGAGAAGGTAAAGAGAATGTATCAGTGGTTACTTGATTTTTAGAGGCTCCAGAGAAAGGAAAGGCAATAGAGAAGAGTGGAAACAGGAAATGTCCATGAGACAGGAAATGTCTGTGTGTAGCGCACAACACATAATGGATTTATTTCCTAAATAACCTGCTACATTAAAATAAATTATGTATATTGAATTGCCGTGTCGGGAACAGTATCTCTAAAAAAATTATTTCTATGTTAGCAAAGCAAGTCAATAAGCTTAATTACAATGCATCTGGTTTCAAAGCCAACTGAATAGTTTTATATATTCAAATTAGTCATTGAGGAAAACTCTCCTTTTACTTTTTTTAACTGCCCAATATGTACATCAATACCAAATACACTGAAATATATAGTTCAATAAGCATATGTTTTCCTATTATAAATATTGCTTTCCTAAAAGAAAATCCATGTTTGTAAACATCTGAACATTTGACATTGAATAAACAAAATAGCCTGACAAATGATGAAGTTGTGAATATTTTGCTTGTAAACTCATGTTTAATTAAGTATCCATTGAAAAGCATCTTTCAAAATTAAATATAAGTATTTGATAGCCACAAACTTTCTGGAATCTTACAAGAAGTTAACAAATGTAAATCTTTTTATCACTGGGAATTCAATGAAAAATATTTTATCTCCTACAGAATAGAAATATTTTATGAAATATAATTTCATGAAATACGAAATATTTTTCTCACTAGTAGATCATTATAACTAACTCAACTAAAGATAGAATAAATGTTCTGAGTTTTGTTTTTTGTTTTTTTTTACTAAGCTATAGCTTAACAGGGTCTAATTTTCATTACATAGAAATTCAAGTTAGGGAAAATTCATTTACATAGTCATATGTTCAAATCTGTGGCTACCTCGATCTGTTTTTATACTTGGCAATGCAGATATTATAAAGCCATAATTATAATAATAAGCAACCTCATTAAAAACAATTTTAATATCATGATGAGTAGATCAACATTTTAAATGGACTCTTTATTACCCAAGTTTAACCTTTCTAAGATGAAAATATGAGTATTGAGTGTGATTCAGTGGTTCTACTACTTTCCATCAGTAAGTCATGGAGATCTTAAAAATTCCTCCCTCGGCTGTAGTCATCTGCCAAAATTAATTAAGGCAAATGAACATTCTAAATGAATCTCTTCCTCTTAACTATTGTTTGAGTAATTGCCTATGCTTGACAAGGTATTTTGCATGAAATATCAACAATGTGATTTGAATCATATAATTACAAACCCTTCAACCATATTAACTAATAAATTATTGTCCTCTCATGGGACTATCTTCAGACATTTAAAATATTTATTATTGAGAAGTTCTACTGAATAATTATGGTGTCTTTATAATTTTCTAAGACCTCAAATTTCTTCCAACTTTGTGATTTGGCTATTTTAATTTTTATTGAAATATAATTGACACAGATCTTTGTCATTTGTGGAGAAAGGACATATCTTTTTTTTTTTTTTTACCTTGTTTAGGAAAGTCTAATTTACTTAGCTAATGTCTAGCAATCCCAATTCTCTCAATGTATAATGGTAGTTTGCTAGTCTCTATCCTGGACATAGATGTAATTACTGTCCCGTCTGTGAGGAAATGGAATGATTTTCAAAGAAATTTTAATAGAACCCAGTTATAATTCACTTTCCAAAATAAGGAGTAAAAAATATCTGGTAGTCATGCAGGTGGTCATAAAGCAAATTTAACAGAATATTTTTTTAATTAGAAACTCCAGGAGGTAGGATTCTTTAATTTTGCTACACTGCCAGTAACCTTTCCCACATTGACTCCATATGGGCTTATAGTCCGTATTCTTTAGAAAAATGTGTGTGGCACTGTCATCCTTGTTATGACCATATGCCTCTATTGATATCCCCAAGTGGATAGGACCCGACAATTGCTTAGGAAATGATTTCTACAAAATCAGTGAGAAAGAAGTTATCTATTCTACTTGATGTTCCAGAAAGACTAAGTTCCCTCTTCTTTCTTCACCTTAAATAAAGAGGGATGTTACTGCATTTAACATGGAAAATCCACACCTGCCCACTGTCATCAAGGCAATGCTTCTGGTTGGCTATTCAGACCTTCATGAATTCTCTGTCACTAGTGTCCCTGGTCAATGGCCCCACCCTTCCAGAAGCAAAGCTGAAGAGAAGAAGAGGATATATCCCTGTTGGCCCCATTGTGACTTACGGGAAACAATGTGGAGGAAATGCAGTTCAAAAGGTTTCCAAGTATCAGGCTTAATAAATATTTGGCATCTCTTATATAATCAACAGGTAGACATGAGGAAAACAAAGTAGTCTGGAAGACAAGATTACCTGTAATAGATTTCTTTTCTCCAACTAAGAGAGCAGGCATTCTCCCCAATATAGCTCTTTGTTGAAAATGGTATTGCTGCCTCTAGGACTAACTTACTAAGAAAAAGACTAAAGGCATATTTGAATAGACATGCATATTTGTGATAGATTCTGAAACACATTTGCTAAAGTTTGATCTTAAAAGTACTAAATTATTCCAGTAGAGGCTGAAATTTTCTGGAAATATCATAACTCTTTTGGTGATATAATGCCAATTATGCAATGATTAGTAACTACAATTTTTATGTTGCTTCCTGGAAATTTGGATTACAAATATACGAGAGGATATAATACTAAACCACAATGCATTGTCCTGTGTTAAATGAAGCAAAAAAAGAACTAGAAGGCAAAATTTTTAAATAATGTTGTTGGTACACATGGAACACTGATATGAATAGGAATTATGGAAATGGGAACCATGATCCAATTTTCCAATTATTTTGGCTCATTACTGATAAATAGTGAAATAATGTTCCATTGTTTCCACATTTCAGAATGTTCTGAAATAATGCCCAAAGTAAGGAGAATTAGAACCAGACCAGCATTCAGGAAACTTTGCTCTGATACTAACTCAGGCACTAGCTAGCTTGAAAGACAACTTAAACTTTCCAGATATTATATTCTCATCTGTAAAATTACATTTATAATAGATTAAGGCTCCAAATGGTTCCGTTTTAGAGAACTTACCAACTTTTATAAAAATTTGCAATGCATATTCCTTGAAAAATGATTCATAATTTTGTTAGAGTTGTAATCACAAGATTCACAAAGAAGTGTATGACTCCCCTAAGTCTAACAAACACAAGACTTTGGGGAGTCATAGAAAGCCCTTAGGGGCTTTCTAAGGTTCCTTTTCCCCTTATATACATTAATAAATTTTATGTCAACACAATAGTTATACATTCAGCACATGAAAACCCATGTGTTACATATATGCACATTCATGCCAATGTATACATTTATACAAATACATAAAAAACTTTGAAATTTTTATTTTAATTATTGGTCAGTTTTCATAGTTGGAAACAATTTTTAAACGTAAAAAGAAATTTAGTTATAATCGCTGATCACTTTTCAACGTTGGGAGCCATTTTAATGTAAGATCTTATTCTGAACTAGAGGTGTTATCAGGTTTTACCAGGGATTTGTATGACCTCAGAGTCCTATTTGAAAATCAAGACCCGCGAAAATCAAATATATGTTTGTCTACTAATAAAAAGGTCATCATAATGAATTTCTTATGCACCCAACAAATACTTATTAAATGCTTACTCTTTGGCAGACACAGTTGTGGGCACTAATTTTACTGTGATAACTGGAGCATTCTCTGCCTTCAGCTGAATAAGATAAATGACTTTACTTAAAACCTTAATTAACCTTGATGAAAGAAATAGAAAGAGACCTGCAAATTGTGAATATGAAACTATTCTGTATGAAAACATTAAACTGTGTTATTCTCCCCCCATTGGACCTCTAATACAAAAAACAGAATTGGAGTTATCATAGTAATCTCTAGTTTATGGCACATACTCATCACTGTTCATTGATGCATGAATGGTTTGCTTTCACCAATTTCTTTTCACATACACACACACATACACACACACATAATAAGTATTCATTAATCTACTAATAAAACAAAAGCTAGGATTAAAACTATGCCCTCCCACCCCGTACTCATTACCTTGCCTCTCCCAAAAGAAATAAGTAGGACATTAATGAAAGGTTAGATAAATTGATCAATTAATCAGAAACCCAGAAACAGATCCATTGCTATGGTCTGGTGTGTATTAATACGGCAAGTCACAGAGAAAATTATGAATTATTCAATAAATAGAACAGGGAATAGTTACCCTTATAAATAAAAGACAAAATCAGATCCCTACTTCATACAACATACAAAAAAAAAAAAATCAACTCTAGATGGATTAAGAACATAAATTTCAAAAATAACATTTTTACTCTTAGTAGAAAATATAGATGAGTATCTTTTAGACATTGGGATAGGAAATATTTCTTAAGTAAGATACACCACAAAATCATTGATTATTGAAAAGATAATTAATGTGAATATTTAAAATTAAGAATTTTACTTATGAAAGACATCTTTTTTTTTTTTTGAAAGACATCTTGAAGACAAATTATAACATAGGAGATACAATGTAGGAGAACTACATATACCACCAACAAAAAATTAATAACAAGAATATATAAAGGGCACTTGGGACTCCTGATCTCAGCTAAGGTCTTGATCTCAGGGTTGTGAGTTCAAGCCCTGTGATGGGCTCCATGCTGGGCAGGAGACTACTTAAAAAAAAAAAATGATATATATAAAAAATATTTAAAAAGTAAACACAAATCAGTAAAAAATATATGAATAGATTTTTCACAAAAAGAGAAACATAATGGCCCATAATTACAAGTAGAGGTATTAAACAATGTAGTGATCAATTAAATGCAAATGATGACTGCAATGAAATACTATTTTAGTATATTCAGTTAGTATAAGTTTAAACATCTCCTATGCCAAGTTGGAGATAATATGGATACACAACTTCTGTATTGCTTGTTAGAGGATAAACTGGAGCAACCAAGTTTAAAAATTGTTTGGCATTATTTCTTAAAGTTGAATATCTTTTACACCTTATGATCCAGAAATCCCAAATATGAACCCAAAAGAAGTCTTGTTCATGCGACAAGAATTGCAGGTATGGTAATAGTAGCACCTGGAAACAATTTAAATGTTCATCAATGAGCGAGTGAATTAATAAAAGGTGGTATACTTACACATCACACAACAGTCAAAATAAGTGAACCACAGTAACACCATAAAGTATGATTGGATCTTAGGAGTATGATATTAAGTGAAAAAAGGACATCCTCAAAGACTTCAGCATATCTTTTTATAACATTTTAAACAAATAGAATTAAAATAAACACACATGAGCGGTGACTGGGTGGCTCAGTTGGTTAAACATCTGCCTTCAGCTCAGGTTGTAAGCTCAGTAGGTAGGATGGAGCCCAGCACTGAGCCCTGGATCAGGGCTTCCTGCTCAGTGTGGAGTCTGCTTCTGCCTCTCCCCCTGCCTTGCCCTCCACCAGCTCATGCTCACTTGCTCGTTCGCTCTCCCTCTCAAATAAATAAGTAAAATCTTAAAAAATAAAATAAGATAAATGTTGTTGAGGAAAACACAAAAACGCTCAGACTATATAAAAAACAAGGAAATGATGACCATAAGATGTCGTGGTCAGTAGTCAGCCCTAAATCTTGTACGAAAGAAAAAGGGAAGGGAGGAGAGAAAGGAGGAAGGGAGGGAGGAAGTTAATGATAACTTGCATATATTTGAATTACAAGTGTACTAATATGCAAATCATACCCAAGGGTTCATAGCAAGCCACTTAAAAATGACAATTTGCAACTTAACATTCACTTTAGATGGCTTGTACAAATGGACTTGTCTACACATATGTTGGCAGTACTGATGCAAGAAAAGGTTAAATGACTTGTTCACTGAAAAAAAAAAGTTGTCATCCAAGGTGCCAAAAATAGAAGTTCTGATTTCCAGCCCTATGGATGGATAGGGCTCAACAGAAGACAGGATGTTCACTTTATCTAACTGATATAAAATACAACTTCTCTGAGGACTCTATTATTTTGAACTACTATGTAAGTACATGTAATTACAAGCTTCTAGAATTATGAACTGTTTATCATTTGTTACAGCAAATAGAAAGCTTGAGCTGAGTATTTACCCAGCAGTGGATGCTAACAGCCTTCAGAGTCATTATGGACTATTTGTGAGGTTCTGTTTGGATATTCTTAAGATCAATGACCCATTAGTGCAATTACAGTCTGAGACGGTTCCTGCCATACAGGCCCCCTTTCTTGCTGCCAGAAAGTGACCTGTTGAAGTTATAAACGCTCCTCACATTGTTACAAATGTGTCTTTCCTGAGAAAGCTGCAGAAATATAACTTAGTTTAAAAATTCCATTTCCCATGAGTTAGTCATACTGTTTTTGCAATTTCCTGCGATAAAATTATAATTATATTCTTCGAAAAACTCAATAAAATGAGTACATTTATTTCTCTCATTATTTTTATCAGTTTAAAAATCTCCATAGTATCTGTCTTCCCTACCCCAACAATACGCAATCTCACATAGTCACATATTCCTACCATCCATACATGCTCAGCCTTCTATAATTTCATGTCATCTATGTGAAGAAAAACATAGGTCATTTGCTATGTAATCGCAGATTCATAGAACTGGAAGGATCTTAGAGATGGAGACCAGCTAGTCAAGTAGCATATCTCAACTGATTCCAGAATCCTTTATTAGGGAGTAGTTTTCATTTTCTGGGAGGTGGACCGGGAGGATATATCATGGGCCCTTTTGAGAATCTGATAAAGTTATGATGTTATCCCAAGAAAAATGCAGCCATGTGTATAAGTGCTCATGCCATTTTTTGCTTTTGACATTGAGTTAGTTTATTAAGATTATGTGACTCTTTTTTTGTAAAAATTAATGGCTGCTGCCTGGAAAATAATTAACCAAGGTAACCAAATCATATAAAAAGAAGAAAAGTCTGTGTCTGCTTAAAATATATTTCAATGAGAAGCCTGTTTGATTTGGAAGAAGTTAAAGTTTGGAGTGATCTTTTTTTTTTGGAGTGATCTTTTACATGGAAATATTTACGTCATTTTTAGTATTCAATCAGTTCTGAGTCTGTTTTAATACCAGCAAGGGCTCAAAGTTGCGGCCCACATCACTTTCAAAAGCAAACAGAATTAAACTCTCTAATGGCAGAACAGACTTGTGTCAAGACACCTGAGCTTTCTTCAAGACACTTCAAGTTGAATTATTTGTCCTTAAAGCAAATAGAGTTATTTTTGGAAAGGTTGGCATCAACAATGCAGCCTTTGTCAGCAAAGAAAGACATTTGTAATCTTTTTTCAATTTAAATCATCTAAGCAGAAGTAACCTTTAAAAGAGTTTTGCAGTCTTTTCAGTTGCTCTAGTTCTTTCCCATGGTTAAACTGACAAGGCTTTCTCATTTTCAACTCCCTTTCCCCTCACAGATATCCTTCCTTCAGCTCTGGAAAGGTCACAAGTTTTCAGCTCTAATTTCTCCTTCCAAAATGGCAGACATTTCTAGGAGCAATCATATACTGACTCTGGAATCAGATGACTAGCCTCCTTCTTACAGCCACTTTAGATGTTACTACAAGTAAGTCTAGCCACAAATGAATCTCTCTTGTCAAACTATTCTAAGATACAAGAAAAAATAAACCTGATACTTAAAAAATGACTAAAGAGTGTGAAATTTCTGACCCAAGTTCAACCAAGCACGTTAACACTTATCCTCGGGAAAGCCAAAAAAACTTTTGACAGTAAAGAGAACACGGTTTGCTCCATTTCTAAATAAAACCTTAAAAAAATATTGGTTCTAGGGTATGGTTTTGAAATTATCGGGCCACTTTTCCCAGAGCAGGCAAGATATCTTTTAGGATAATCGTCAGAGTCTTTGACACTAATGCCTGCTGATGTTGAAAAGTAATAAGTCTCCATAAAAAGTAAAAGCTCTGTCTTCTTCTCTAGAGTAATCAAGCTGGATGTTGGACCAAGAAACTCCACACATATTCCACATGCACACTGGGTATGAAGGGTTTTCTTTCTTCCATCCAGAGTTTTGCAGAACAAAGAAACTTTATACCGTTGGAACAACTTGGGTCTTCAAAAGTACCCATGGGGTAACACACACACACACACACACACACACACACACACTCACACACGGACTTCAATAAGACCATCAGCACTCACATGCTAGATAAAAATTAGAACTTTACTGAAACAATCAGACTTTGCACCAACTGCATGCCAAACGGCTGCTATTTTCACCGTAACTGGCTTCAAAACATTAGTAAAATGTCGGAGTTCAGAAGTAGGTTAGAGCAAATGAACAGAGGCGCTCTTTTAGATTTTTGTAGTTCTGAGCAACCCATCAAACATTTCTAGACTGCCTCATTTCATTAACTCTCCCCAATTATTTATGGTACCTTTGGCTTGGAGACATGTCAAGACACACTGGGACAAAGAGAAGTTTTGGTAAAGAAAATAAGAATTCTCTATCGCGCGATGTGTTTTCAGGATGCTCAGAAATAAGCTTTATTGACTTCATGCTCTTCTTGGCAGAACACTTATCACACAAGAAACAATCTAGCTTTTGTGTCCCATCACATTTGGCAGTGCAAATAAAGTCAAGGGAAATTTAAGAGCCATCAAGCTTTCTTTCGTCATCTGCCAACTTCAGCTAAATTCAATACGAACAGAAAGAGATACGTGTAAACATATGTCAGACACATTTTTGTTAATTCCCTTGAATGTAATACTATTCTAGATGCCATTATATAACAGATTGATAATTTTACATAATGAATCCATGGCATTCTCCCCATGTTTAAAGTAAAACATTAAAAACATATTTTGCCATAAAATTTTTGCACACAAATGGAAGGGAATAAAAATAAGGCATATACATATAAATTCTGCACTATATGTACATATATGTAAGTATATAGATATACATTATTAAAGCATATAAATATATTTGCTTTTACTTCACCTACAACATGAGGTTTATCCATGACTTATTAAGTTAAAAACTCTTGTGCAAAAATGATCTGAACTATGACCATCTAACCTCTGCTAATGTTATAGGAAGCTTCTTACATTATAAGTAAGCTCATTGCTGGTTATTGCTAGTTATCTGTAATCTGCTACTTTTCACCCAGTGGTCCACATTGGTTACCTCCCTTTCACTTTATCCTACCAAATAATAAATGACAAATATATTACCCTCTATTTTTTTTCTTTTGTGGTTAAAGATCGATCACCAAGTCCTTAACTTCTTGTAGAATAGCAGTCCTTACTACACCGGTTTATTCTAAAACCACTCCAGATTGTCAATATCTTTCCTAAAATGTAAGCCTCCTATTGAGAAAAAGATTCTTCATTTGTTTGGATGATTAATAACTACAGAACTATTTTTCTCTGCATTTATAACTAATATTTCTGTTAGAACACAGTAAAATTTTATTGTATTGTCACTAAAACCACTGAATTTTTCACCAGAGTAGCTACCATTTCCTAACTACTTCCCCTTTTAGCTATACTTTTAGCAATACTGTGTTAGTCAAAGTATTTTATACTTTTTAGTCTCATTTGATTTAACCTTCCCAGCAGCACCATAAAGTTATTATTGTCTTTCTTTATGTTAAAAAAAGGATAAACCTGGGGCACATGGGTGTCTCAGTTGGTTAGGCATTTGCCTTCAGCTCAGGTCATGATCTCAGGGTCCTGGGATTGAGCCCCACATCAGGCTTTCTGCTCAGTGGAGAGTGTGCTTCTCCCTTTCATTCTCCCTCTGTTCTCTCTCTCTCTCTCTCACTATCTCTCTCTCTCAGATTAATAAATAAAAATCTTTTTTGGGGGGGGGCCCTGGGTGGCTCAGTTTATTAAGTGGCTGCCTTCGGCTCAGGTCATGATCCCAGGGTCCTAGGATCGAGTCCCACATCAAGCTCCTCGCTCAGCAGAGAGCCTGCTTCTCCCTCTCCCTCTGCCTGCTGCTTGGCCTATTTGTGCTTTCTTTCTATCCGTCAAATAAATAAAATCTTTTTTTTTTTTTAAAGATACTTTTTTTTTTAAAGATTTTATTTATTTATTTGACAGAGAGATCACAAGCAGTCAGAGAGGCAGGCAGAGAGAGAGGGGGAAGCAGGCTCTGTGCTGAGCAGGGAGCCTGATGCGGGGCTCGATCCCAGGACCCTGAGATCATGACCTGAGCTGAAGGCAGAGGCATTAACCCACTGAGCCATCCAGGCGCCCCAAATAAATAAAATCTTAAGCAAACAAACAAACAAATAAATAAATTTTAAAAATCTTTTTTAAAAAAAGGATATACAAAACCAAGAACGTAGAAGTTAAGTAATGAGTACAACAAGCACATATAATTAAATGGCTAAGCAAGGATTTGAGTCCAGGTTGTCCGAATTTGTTGTCAGTGCTCTTTATGACTCCACATTCTTGCCATTTTTCCAATACACAACTCTAAGCCATGACTCCACATCAGCCTGCCGCCCTTCATTCCTTCCTGTCTTTTCCTTTCTTCCTTTCTTGCTTGCTTCCTTCCCAATCCCCCTCCCCTTTCTACCTTCCTTAGCTTCCACTCTCCCTTCCTCCCACCCTCTTTTCTCCTTCTACGTACGTATCCTTACTTCATCTCATCTTCTCAGTATTCAACCACGCACGTGTTTTCTTAAGGTAATTATAAATCGGTATTCTGTCATACCACCCACCATTAGTTTTCTCATAAAGCTGATTACACTTACTGCCCACATTTTCATCACATCTATGTCATAATGGTATGTCCCAAACGGTTGTGGTGTTACGGTGCAATGGCTCTATTTATTTTATTTTCATGGTTAATGCTGGGGCAATGAATAGGTCTATTAGTCTTAGGGGTTTTCTTAAATCTTGCCTATAGAAAGGAACACTTCTCCCCCCATCTGTTTTCCCTTTCCTGACTTACCAAAATACTCGACCGAAGAATAATTTGGGAGTCTACTCTTTAATTACAATAACATCCTCTGATTGTGTAATTATTGGATGCCAGACTCTTTACTACGTGATCTCTGTACTATAGGATCCCTAATTATCAGTATCACTTCAAAATTGATGGTATCATTCCATTATTAAAAATTGACAAAGAAAATACTAGAGAGGTCTGAAATAAGTAGCCAAGTTGGGATTTAAACATTGGTCGACTTGACTATAGCACTGCTCTAATGATGTTTCTGCCCCCATCCCCCATCTGACAGAGTGCCTCACAGTTGATACATTCCTGGTGGGAGGCATTGTGATGATAATTCCTAATCTATAGATCCCTCCAGGGGAAGAATCTCACTGGAGACTAAGCCTTTAGTCTGATGATACATTCTAAATATTTCTTCTAAGTGGCTTATAACTTTGAGTATATAAAATAAAGAAATCCCTTTATAAAGCAACAGTGTAAGACTTAGATGCGCTGGGAGGTGATGCCAGAGGGTTAACGAGCTCCATCTTCAGGGAGGAAAAAAAAAAATGAGAATAGGAGCAAATGGAAAATAATCTAGTAGCAAAATCCATGACCCAAGTATCTCAGTTTTTAAAATTCATGAGCCACCCAATGGGCATGGGTATTTATAGTGGTTAAAAAGATTTACCTTAGCTTACCGAAAATAACAACATAGACTTTAAAAGTTAATTTTGCTTTACAGCAGTTAAAGGGTTGCTTGCTTATAACCTTTATCAAAGCTAAATTTGGCTTGATGGTTGTCTATTATCAGTCAGGATGGCTTGAATTATGTTGAGGTACTATAATCCCATATCATGGAGGTTTAGGATAACAAAGGTGTATTTCTTGCTCAGGCTACATGTTTGCAAAAGCTTGGCTAAAGCCCGTATTTCTCATTTTCTCCCTCTGCCTCCCAGGCTGATTGATCACTTATCAGGTAAAACATCACCAGTCACATGGCAAAGGGGAAGGAACACAACATATCACGCACTGACTCAAAGTCTTCACCAAGGCAGTGGCACACATCACTTCCTCTTGCATTTTCTTTGCCAAAGCAGTTGTCATAACCACATCCTGCTTTAAGGAGTTTGGGGAAACCCAACTGTAACATGTGCTAAGAAGGAGAGGAGAACTGGAATGTTTTCCAATAATCCCACTGCCTAGCACAGAAGGATTCCATCTGGAGTAGGATTATTTTCTTAATCTACAGTCCTACTACATTAGAATATGCTAACACACAGCACCTGGTGATTGGCCAAGGAAGGCAGTTTTTGGTGACTAAGTCATCCGGTTCTGCATTTTTGGTTCTCACATGCATATGACAGTCATAAATGTGGGGGCAAGCCCTCGCCACAGACGGCTCTCAGCAGCACATCAAACACCGATCAATGAGCAATTCACCCTGGAAAGCAGGAAGCCTGAAGGTTGTAAAACTTGGAAGACAACGATGGCAAATAAATTCATTCTTTTTTTTATTATTTTAGTTTCAGAAAGAATTTCTTTGAATTTGTTGCAGAAATTGGACATCCTTTTAAAATATGACCACTCATATACTATTGATTTCTTTCTCTGAGGCACAAAGAACATGAAGTGTCAGGGAAAAGTTCATCTCTTGGCAATCAAGCTATCTGAATTCAATTTAAATTCACTCTTCAATTCTCATGGGAAATTCTCTTATCCGAAGTCAACATTTTATAATCCCTATATTTCAACCCATACATTTCCTTATATTTCGATGTATAAACTTAGGTCATTCAACCTAAATAGTAGAGTGAGGAACTAAAACTTGAAGAAGCCCCTTAAAATCCCAGAAATGGTCCTTACTGGGAATATCAATACCATAAAATTTTATTTCATCTCCTGTTCAAAAAGTTCTGTGAACTTTCTTTTGTCAGCTGGTGCCTCTCACTATGGGAGAGCAGAAGCATGTGTCAGTCCGTTTATCTGCCATGTTCTTCCAAATTACTTGCACAAAATAGGTGCAATTTAATTATTAATCAGGTCCTTTTAAGATCCTTCAGCAAGAAAACACAATTATCAAGGTACGTATTGCCAACTACTACCTGTATTCTGTGGTTAAAGCTCTGTGTGGATTGGCATTCAAGTGAAACTCATTTATTAATAGATCAATGCCTTTTTTAGTCATATACATAAATGGTCTTGCTTCAGTCCTAAGCTCAAAAGTTCAAAATCATGAACACTCATGATTTTGTCTATCTTTATTAGAGATCACAGAAGAAAGTTACAATCTTTATAAAGATCACAGAAGAATAGTTACAAAGAGAAAACATCGAATATCTTTTAATCACTCATTTTCAACAAAAAACAAAACAAAATAAATAAATAAATAAGTAAATTAAAAAAATTTCATGAAACCATTCTTCCCATATAAGTGTTGGACTGCCCACAGTTCAGCTATAGATTTCCATGGCCAAGAGCTGATTCAGTGACCACATCCAAAAGTAAAGCAAAACTGTGACAATAAGTACTGTTACACTTGTGTAAGGCAATTTTAAAAAATTGGCAATTGATTGTCCTCCTTTTTTTTTTTTCTTAGCATAATTTGGAAATTCACAGTCTTGTTGACAATGACCTGCACCTGTTTTTGCTCTGGTAAGCACAACTAAGAATGACGCCCCAGTAGTTCTTTGTCTTTTCTTCATCTGTCATGACAAATTCATAACTTCCGCACTGGTAAGTATTAACTAGCAAATATTCTTGAAAAATCAAACAATTGAACCACAGAGATTCTGAGCATAATTTGAATAAGAAACCGTAACTTCAAAGGTTTCCATAATAGTCAGTACCCAAGAGACTGGGAGCGAAAGGATCCTTGAGTCCAAAAAATTTAATTTTGAGATATTTGCTGTTGTACATCATCATACTTCCCAGCTACCCTTTTCTCTCCTGGTTTGTGGATTCACCTGTCTGGCAACATGGGATCATATTTTACATTTTTATTGAGGATCTTTTTACTAGATGGAGATACAATGCTATTCTATGATTCAGAATTGTCGAATACCTATTGCTATTTTTACCATTACTTCCCAGTTAACGTAGAGTTGCATAATGAGAATAACGAGAAACATTCCAAACTTAAGCATGAATAATATTATGAAACTATTGTGGAACGTGAGTCAAGATGAAGAGATGAAAACAATTTCTGTATAACATGCATTGCCCTGAAGGACAAAATTATTATAAGGGCCTAACTGTGAACCTAAAATTAATCTTATTAGTCCAAATTTATAAAATGCAAGGCAGATAAATTATATCATCTGTTTCCCTCTGAAATTGTTGGACTGCCCACAGTTCAGCTATAGATTTCCACAGATCACTAATGATACACACAGAACACTTTACCACAGACAGGGTTTGGAAGATATATTTATAATGCCAATATAATGTCTTCATATTTATTTTTTTTTACTCTTATTCCCTTTTTCCTTAGCAAACTCTTTAAAGAAAAAGGCCCATGCATTTATTTGAACAGATATCTATACCATATTTACATCTCCAGACCCGACCTCTCCTCCAGGCTACAGACTCAGGTGCCTGCTAGACTCTCTACTTAGATGTCTGAAAAGCATCAACAACTTACTCTTGTCTACAACAGAGCCCTTGGACAGTCCAAATTTGGTCCAACTGCAAAGATTCCTACCTAATTATGTAACCATCCATCCAATTGCTCAAGTGAAACCTAAAAGGCGATTGAGACTTGTCTCTCTCGTCTGTATACTGGAAGCATGAACAATTCCTGTTAACTTTACTTCCAAAAAGCACCCATTGAACCTGACGACTTCCCATGACTTACACTGTTAACCATGCAAGCTGCCATCATCCAGTCTCTCACTTGATCTGCTCATTACTTTGTTCCTGGACTCTCTTATTTCTTATCTTGTCCATACATTTGTATTCTCTCACAGCAGTCAGAAGGACCTTTTAAAAATCTAATCAGGTCAGGGCAAAACTCTCCAAGCGCTTTCTCCCATGCTTAGAATGAAATCCACTGCCCACCCTTAGCATGCGAGGCTTCCGTGATACTCTTGGTTGCCTCTGGGAAGTCTACCTTGCTTATTTTACTGTAGACGGTCTGGTTTTGGGGATATTTCTTCCATGGACTAAGATCATTCTTGGTTTTTGCACTTGTGGTTTCTTCTGCCTGGAAAACTATACCCCACTTATATTTGTGACATGTTCAATTACTTCAGTTAGGTTATTTTCTTACAACCCCAGCTTAATAGAACTTTACTCCTACTTCCCTTAATTCTGCTTTATTTATTTCCATAGTTTTCTCACCCTCTGACATCGTATTGCATATTTATTTAATCATATTCTCACTGGAATGTAAATTCCATGAAGGTAGAGATTTCGCATTGATCATATGCCAAACTCCCAGTGAGCAGAGTTATATATTCGATGTGTCCTATCCTTCAGTCAGTTCTGTGAAAAGTAAAAGAGATGATAGAATATCTAAAAATGAAAAATTAGCCATCAAATCTCAGAGGAGTAGCACTCTGTGAAGGAAGAAAAGAGTGTGTAGGGGATCTAACCTTGATCTACAGAGTGACTACAGAAATTTAACTGAGAGTGGCCCACAGGGTTTCCACATATCCATACCTTTCCCACTGAGCAGCCGTTGGCCAAGAACTCACACGCTTTGAGAAATTTCCTTTCAGCTTTTGGTTAAATTCACAGTTTTGAACTTGGAGACACAATTATGGTTATTTACTTAAGTTGTGTTCATTATAAAAACACTTAAATAGCAAACAAATTCACCTGATAAAGATTTAGCACAAGCCCAGTCTAAGTCAAATCTGAGCAAAATCCAAATTGTAACCACATTGGATAGGCTATAGTTTAAATTTGTAGTGAAAGAGGTTTTGTATGTCTCTGTCTTAGTCCCCTAGGTCTTTCCCATGCATATATTAGCACTGTTGAGGTAAAAATAAGTGCATTAGCTACAGGCAGAATTGCAAGGAAGAAGGGAAGTTGATAACAAATATTCCTTATCAGGTGCATGTCCTCCACCAGAACAAACTCTCCAGATTGTTACTGGGTTTAACTGGCTTTGGAAAGGATGACAGTAGATAATTTATTATTGGGGACTTCTAGTGGAGCAAATATGCTGGATTTATGGACTTTAGGTTCTAAGTAATGAATTATTACTTAGTACCTGATGGGGAAGAAATGATGGGCTTACTTAATATAATTTTATTCAAAAAACAATATGGCATATACATCCCAAATGAACTCTATTATGAACCAATTAAATTCATTAATGGACTAGTCAATTCCATCACAAGTCAATACAAAATTCAGTCATTTCTACACATTTGTTTTACATTAGGCTTCTTGAAACCACTAGTGAGGAAAGCTTTACAAAGATTTGTTAGAAGGGCATAGCAGTCTGTTCAGAGATTTTCTATTATTGCACTAGAAACAATGTTTGGATAACTATAACGTTAGTCCGTAGGAGGTTACTCTTCCAGATTTATCTAAGATTCAGTTGAGTATTCTTTTAAGAAGAGCTCAACCCTCACGAATTATGACTATTAGGAGGTTACTCTTCCAGATTTATCTAAGATTCAGTTGAGTGTTCTTTTAAGAAGAGCTCAACCCTCACGAATTATGACTATTTTGAATTGAATTTCCATATGACTTCATGTGGCCACTAAGTAATTTAGACTACAAGTAAGTAATAGTTACCTGCTGAGGCAGTGACCTCACTGGTACCATAAGGTCAACATTTGGTTTTACACGAATTTGGTTTACACACGAATGTATAAATCCTGACCGGATCTAATTTAAGAATTTAGGAGACTAAATCATATTTTATCATCTGTCCAAGGAACTAAAAACAGAAAGCTTAAATGTAGCTCCAGTCTTAACTATTCAACTGTTTGTGTGGAAAAGACACTTTTTTCTCTTCAGAAGACATATGGCTAAATATAAGTGATTAAAATTTTAGTGTCATACCTCTCGAATAGCAGTACAAAACTCACTCTGAAGCACTTTTTTGAGGGATTGTAGCTTGTGCACTGGTACTTCTCCAGATTCCTGTAGTTTTTCCAGTAATTCAATTGCTCTAGCAACATCTGAAAAAAAAAATCATAGAGAGATCTAGAATCAACTGTATCTCATCAGCAAAGAACTATTATTCCAGTTGAATGGTGCAATGAAAAGTAAGTGGAATGAATTGCAAAATCGCAACTTAAAATTCATAGCTTATTGATCTAATCTTTTGGTAAAAAATCATTTTAATTTGTTCTACACAATTCATCACTGAATATGCTTTCTTTGGTGGCATTTCATTTATGTTATTTCTGTCATGCAAACTAGTTTGAATAGTCTCTCAGGAAAGAAGAATAGGAAACATGTCTTTTATTGATACCCCATTAACCAAATAAGTCCTGTCAATTTTACCTCTGACTTTTCCTTTCCTATACTACATTTATCACATCTGCAATTTTACATTTATTAGTGTCATGATTTGATCAAAGTGCATGTCTTCCACTTATTGATAAACTCTTGTAAGGTAGGAATTTATCTAAGTTTGGTCACCTTTCCATTTCCAGAGTCTGGTGTAATATAGTGACTAAATATTTGATGAATGAACTAATTAACTAATGGGCTCTATCCACTTAACTGCTACTCTATTATTCTAAGCCCTCATCATCATCTCTCCTCTGTTCAAACAGTCATTTCTTCTCCTCCAGTCCCTTCATATGGTCCATAAGTTTATCTTCCTAAAGAATCTGATCGTGTACCTACCTACCAATTTCTAGAACAGTACCAAACAAAAGAATTTTCTGTAACAAATAAGTTAAATGCTCCTCTTTACTTGACAACATCAAAAGTTAATATATCAAGAACCATTGTCTTTTATACCCAGAGCTTTAAAATTCCCAGTATGGTTTTGTACTGCCAAGAAAAAATGGTATGATGAAAGGTCATTTTAAAAATACTTAAGGTGATCTCTTCTACCTGTTGTTGTAGTCAATAGCTCAGTGAAGAGTCACATAGGTACTTATGTATAAGATAGAAGGTTTTCAGTTCCTAAGTGATTAATTCCAGAAAGCATCCCATATCCCTGTCATCAGATATAAACCCATCCATCCATCCATCCATCCATCCATCCAACCATCCACTAATTTGTGTTCCTATTAGATCAGGCACTAAGTCTGACAAAAACAATAAGAAACACTTCCTTTCTGAACTCACAATCAAATAAGAATATAACAGCATTGCTACCTATAATAAAATCATTACCTCCTCAGAATTTAGGAGGGGTTAGCATACATGTATGTATCTAATCAAAGAAAATAACCAGTAAGCAACTTTAATGGAGACTCTCCCTGAAGTATTGCCAACTAACTGTCAATTGTGGCCCAACGAAGCAAAAACCATGAAATCAACACAAACCTGTCAGTTTGAAAAGTTTGTCTTTTTGTACATAAACTGAAAGTCAATGTAGTCAATTGGATAATACCGGCCATATCCACAATCAAGAAGTTAACAAGCTAAGAATTTCATGCATTTTTTTTACTGCACAGAAGACTCTTCCTAGATTCCCCAGAGGTATATGGAATTATCCACATGTTTAAAACTGAGCTCATTAATATTTTTTTTCCTGAAACTAGCTCTTCTCTTTCCTTATTCCATAATTCCATTAATAACACCCCCATCCAGCCTGTCCTCCAAGTAGACAATGGCATCATCTTTCACATTCACCCCCACAGGCAGTTAGTCAGTGACAGCTGAAGATTCTATCTCAAATATGCCTTTTGAATGGAACCCTTTTGCTTGATTACTTCAGAAAAGCCTTTATTATTTTTCACTCACAGTACTGAAACATCTCCCAACTGTTCTTTATATTAGCCTTTTATTGCTCATTCCATCCTCCACCTTGCTTCTAGAATGACTATCCCGAATGATAAACCTCATTATTATCTTACCCCATGTACCACCTTCTCTGGCTTTCCACTGCATACAAGGTGAAGTTCAGACCGTGGAGGGTTACACTCAAGACCCTTCACAACCAACCTCCTCTGACTCATCTCTAAAAACTCTTCCCTGCCCATTCTTATTTTGGACATCCAAAATTTCTGTTATTCTGGGATGTGGCACAGAATTCCAACCTATATGGCTTTGCACACATTATCCTCTGTTCCTGGAACACAGTTAAGTCACTCATCCAGTAACACCAGGCACCGTGCTATGTACAGGACACAGTGGTAAAGGACACAGCTGGTTGTTGTCACTTTCATGACATTTCTAGGTTTGAGGGGGTCACAGACACGTAGTAAAGTGGGCAAGTCTTATAATCACTATAGGTTGGTGCATGGGTGTATAAAAAGGCATTTATTATCACTCAGGAGGCCAGGAAGAACCTCTTCATGGAATTAATAGCTAAGCAGAATCTTAGGTAGGAAGTGAACGTTGGGGAAAACGGGAAGACTGTCCCAAGTAAATCAATGCAGACTGAAGAGAGTGTGGGGCATTCAGAGAACTGAAAAGAGTTCAGTATGGCTCAATTTGAAACCAAGTAAGAGTAGCAAGAAATGAAGTAGAGAGAAATCACATCATGGAAAGTGTTTTAAATCACAAGGGAAGACTAGGCTTAAATATCATCTCCTTACACATGTCCTTCCTAATTCTCCAAAGCAGATGAAGTTGTTCCCTTATCTGCGTTCCCACAGTTCTCTCCTCACTCATTCACTGTAGTAATTACCACTCTCTACTATGCCTCTATTTGCATGTGTATCTCCCTCCTTTACCCTTGCAAATCTATAAGCTTCCAGAGGTGTCAGGAACGATATCTTATTTGCCATTGTACCCATGGTTCAATGCAGAGTACTTAACAAATATCAGAAGTTTAATACACACTTACTG
The DNA here is from genome assembly GCA_028533885.1 of Nasua narica. Lineage (NCBI taxonomy): Eukaryota > Metazoa > Chordata > Mammalia > Carnivora > Procyonidae > Nasua > Nasua narica. The sequence continues at coordinate 86,551,942 of CM052807.1, forward strand.
AATGAGTAACAGATTAATTGATGAAACTAACTCGGGAAAGCAGGAATTAGAGGTTTGTGTCTACATGCACACATAACTTCTCATGAGACTAGACCTCCTTGGTCAAGACTGGCGTGGATCTGGTGTGGGAGAAGGAGGCAAGCCTGCACTGTAGGCTAAAGGCCACTGAGTACCCACACTGAGGGAAGTTCAGCAAAGCTGAAAATGACCCCAACCTGAATACTCAGGAATTCTCAACCTTGGCTGCACATTACAATGACCTGGGATACATTTAAAAATTATTAATGCCTGAGACTCCCCCCCCAGCCCAACCCCCAAATTATACCAGAATATTCAGAACACTGGTTTCTCAACCTTGGCTGCAGATTGGTACCACTTAGAGAGTTGTAAAAACTATAAATGCTTGGTTCCATCCCCAGAGATTCTGGTGTGACTGGCACAGTGTGGGGCCTGGGTGTGGGGCTTTCAAAAACCCTCCAGGTGATGCTAAAATGCAGCCAAGGTTAAGAACCACTGGTCTACTTGGCATGGGTATTTTTATAGCCCCTATGGGATTCTAATGTGCAACCAGGGTTGAAAAGCTCTGATACAGATTAATGTCTCTAAACCATGAATGTGCCTAAAAAAATCACGTGAGAGAAGTTATTAAAACATATGTTCCTGACCCTCCACCTACATTTTAGAGAGGTTAATTCAGAAGGTGTGAAAATAAGGCCCGGAAATTGGCCTTTTAAACAAACACTTCGAGTGATTCCAAAGTTGTTGGTTCACAGACCCTGTTTGTTGAGAAAGTAAATAAAATGATCTTTCAGGTTCCTGTGGGTCCCAGCATTCCAGGAATCCTTGCATTTCCCATATTCTTTACTACCCTGTATAACACTGAATAGGGCTTTTCCAGGCATCTCAGAATGACTGGTAAAATCTCATGGATGTTAAGTACCACCCCATTCTAAAACTGTGTTTTGGACTAAAAACTAAAAACTGTGTTTAAACTAAAACAGTGTTCCTTAGAAAGGCTGTCTTTAGAATCACCTGTGGAGTATTTAAACCAGTCTGCTACCCCACACTAATTAAATCAAAATCTGTAAGACTGGGATCCAGTCATCAGGATTTTTGTTTGTTTGTTTAAGCTTTCAGATGATTCCTATGACCATCCAAGGCTAAGAAATATTATTCAAAAAAAAAAAAAAAAGCCATCAAGGAAACCAGGCAACCAGGCACATCCCATTAAAAGCTGGGCCAGCCCTATTACATTACACCCTAGGCCTTTTCCAGTCCTTGTGAAGAGGTAATGGAGAGAGGAAAGAAAACTCATGGAGAAGTGTTATGTCATTAACTTGGGTCAGAATACTAAGTCTTTGCTTCCCTTCTATCCTCTGAGGAGTGTTCCCAGTAGAACCAATGGTGGCTGCTGGGGGTGCCTGCAAAAAGGGAGACTATAATCTTTCCTGGTTGCACAGGCAACGGACTTGGTGGCCTGCCTGCCCTGTACGCCTATCTGATCAGAAGGAGAGAACTGGAAAGCAGAGCCCACTGGAGCCTAAACCATCTTACTGGAACTCACCTAACAGAATCGAGCAGGATGAGGTCATGGGATACATAGCAGTTGGTAAAAACCAAAAGAAGTCTAAGGATCAAAAGTGGGAGAAATCAGGTCTCGCCAACCCAGACCTGGCTGGTGCTGCAAAGAGTTGGTGACTAATAAACTGGTTATGAACTAGAGTTTTCCATGGATTTCTAATTCCCTTTAGCTCTGTATAAGTACCATAAACCTGCAAGGCCAGGATCTAGAAGGAAAGCAAAAGAAACTTTGGAGTCAGCAAAATACTTGTTCTTAAAACCACCGCAAGAGTGTGCGTACTTTATTTATGAGTCCCCTCAAGGTTTTTATTCAGAACCTCTTTGAGCTTATTTCATGAATGTATTCTACCAAATTTGGTTACTAATATAGAAGTCTGGGTTTACTAGTTTAGCTCAGCCTAGAAGGAATATTAGATAAGCACTGGGAAGGCTGCCAGACAACAATGAAAATAAGAGGATCTCAGAATAGTTTCCTGAAACCGACTCCTCCTCTGGCCTGCCAACTCAGGTTCATCCGTCTATGTAGCATTTATCCCATTATATAATCAAATGCTGGGATATTACCCTTACTCTTTTTCATATCCTGGATTTCATTAATCCTTACTTCTATATTTTAATATATATTACTAATATAATTTTTATTGAAATATAATTAACATAGTGTGATATTAGTTTCAAGCATACAACATCCTGATTTAAGAATTCTATACACTACTCAGTGCTCATGGCAGTAAGTTTAGTAACATCTGTCACCAAACAATGTTCTTATAGTCTTTTCTTCCACGTATAGAATTGTGATTTATCACTTACATACAACACCCTGTGCTCATCACAAGTGTCCTCCTTGATGTCTATTTAATCCATCCCAGTAGCCCCCCTCCCCCGAAGCCACTTCCCCTAAGGTAATCATCAGTTTGTTATGAGTCCATTTTTTGGTTTGCTTCTCTTTTTTCCCCCAGGTTCATTTGTTTTGTTTCTTAAATTACACATATGAGTGAAATCATACGGTATTTGTCTTTCTCTGACTTATTTCACTTAGCATAATACTCTCGAGCTACATCCACATTGTTGCAAATGGCAAGATTTCATTCCTTTTCATGGCTGGGTAATATTCCTCTCTGTGTGTGTGTGTGTGTGTGTGTGTGTGTGTGTGTACATACACATATATATACACCACATCTTCTTTATCCATTCACTAGTTGATGGACATTTGGGCTCTTTCCATAATGTGGCAGAGCGCATATCCCTTTGAATTAGTATGTTTATATCCTTTGGGTAAATACCTAAGAGTGAAATTGCTGAATTGTAGGGTAGTTCTATTTTTAACTTTTTGAGGAAACTTCATACTGTTTTCCAAAGTGATTGCACCAGTTTGCATTCCCAGAAACAGTGTAAGAGTGTTCTCCTTTGTCTGCATCCTCCCCAACATCTGTTGCTTCCTGTGTTGTTAATTGTAGCCATTCATGAATCCTCACTTTGAAAAGCAACAATAACAATAAATATTTAATGCCTATGAAGTAGGGGGCATTGTATGCTAAGAACTTTACATTTTTAACCCATTTTATCCTAACAACAACCTTTATGTGGTAGTAAATATCCATATTTTACAATGAGAAAATTGAGGCTTCTAGAGAGTTTTAAGTACCTCATTAACAAACAGGAGATCTGAGTCTGGAGTCCAGATCTAAGTGATTCTAAACCCTGTGCCTTTTATTTTTATTCCATTCACGGCTTTTCTTTCAGCAGCTTTTGCCTTCAACATTCAGTACTTTTATAATAGCTCTATGCTCTGCAGGCTTTCCTGGTCAGAGACTGAGCTCTTAATCTTTCCTCCCTCAATAAAGATTAACCCCTATTCCATTTGCCAGTATACCTCTCTCAGGTAGTAGTCTCTGATCATCAGAATCACCTGGAGAGCTTTTAAATGGCAGGGAGGAGTGGTTTTGGTCTTGGCTACCCACTGTCGTCACCCAGGAACACTGGAAAAAAATAAAACCATATACCTACTTCCTACCTACATATATTTCTGATTTCATTGTTCTGGGGTATGCACTTGACATCAGGATCTTCAGAGCTTCCCCGTGATTATAAGGTGTGGTCATATTGAGAATCACTGATATGGAATCTGAACATACATCCCAGGGATTTTAAATAGCAATGCTACTTATAATAGTAATAGCTGTTCTATCTAGTACGTAGTATGGCACTGATTTAAACATTTTACTTCTCTTCACAGCACTATGAGGTAGGTACTATTATTACTCCCATTTTACAGAAAAGGAAACTGTGACCCGTAGAGTTAAAATCACTTCCCCAGGGAAACAGTAAGTTGTAGAGTTAAGATTTGAATCTCAGCAATACGGCTGTAGAATCCGGGCTACATTGAGACGTGATTCAGGAATCTATATTCTTAAAACCATTCCCAGCAGTTCTCCAAGGTCGTTAACAGAGATTAAGTTAATCTGATCAACAAATCCTTCCTTGAGGGCTGAAAGCAGTTGTTGCTCAAATTTTAGTCAACATAAAAATTTAACCCTGGACCATTCATTATTATTATTAAAAATCAAGATTAAAAAAAAAAAAAGATGTTGAGGTGCACCTGGGTGGCTCAGTCCTTAAGCCTCTGCCTTCCGCTCGGGTCGTGATCCCAGGGTCGTGGGATCGAGCCCCGCATCGGGCTGTCTGCTCAGCGGGGAGCCTGCTTCTGCCTCTCTCTCTGCCTGCCTCTCTGCCTACTTGTGATCTCTCTCTCTCAAATAAATAAATAAAATCTTAAAAAAAAAAAAAAAGGTGTTGAGGGTTGAACCTTGAAATCTGCTCTTTTAGTAGTCCTCTCAGATGGGGCCTGTGCAGGAAGCAGAGCACAGATAGGCTCTTCCGGTTCCTACTAACAGGGAGTTTAATACGTGATCCAGAACAAGGTGAGGCCATCATCTATTCAGTGCTTATTTGCCCTATTTATATCATTTTATAAAATTCTCACCAATATATAAAAGAATTACCATTGTTTCCACTGTGTAGTTAAAGAAAAATAACAAATAAGGCTTAGGAAGATGAATTATCAGGCTCAAGGCAATACAACTTGAGTAAATGATAGGGCCAGGATCCAAAACCATCCGTGTTCAACTCCAGTGGCTATGCTCTTATTTATTTCTCTACCGTGCCATAGAAAAGGGGTTAGAAACAAAACAAGGGGGGGCGCCTGCGTGGCTCAGTGGGTTAAGGCCTCTGCCTTCGGCTCAGGTCATGATCTCAGGGTCCTGGGTTCAAGCCCCGCATTGGGCTTTCTGTTCAGCAGGGAACCTGCTTCCCCCTTCTCTCTCGGCCTGCCTGTCTGCCTACTTGTGCTCCCCCCCCCTCTCTCTCTGTCAAATAAATAAAAATCTTTTTTAAAAAAAAGAAATAAAACAAGGTATGGCAAAAAAATTTTTTTAACATAGCATCATGGACCATCTTAAGCTAGGACAAAAAAGAGTCATAACACTGTCCAATGTCCCAGGAGGTAACCCCTCAAGACATTATGGTATAATCAGTGTATTCATACTGATAACATATATTTTTTTAAAGATTTTATTTATTTGAGAGAGAATGAGGGACAGGGAGAGGGAGAGAGAATTTGAAGCAGACACCACACTGAGCCAACACTCCTTTGTGGGGCTCGATCCCACAAATGCAAGAGCATGACCTGGGCCGAAACCAAGAGTTGAGCACTTAACCAGCTGAGCGACCCAAATGTCCCTGATAACATATTTTGATCATTGGAAAATGATCAAATCACCAAGTATCTGATGATAGTAGGATAACCTATTTTGGAAAGATTTCTTTTAACGTAGGTTGGACATTACAACCCCAAACAAGAAAATATTGAAACTTAATGGCATGAGCTTCCAGAGATCTGGATTAATCCAATTATCTTTTCCTTTTTCCTTAATGATGAATTTTTATTAACTTGACTGACATTTAGACCGCAGAATCTGACCTATGACTCATCTCCCTCTGGAACTTGGATGAAGATGGAGCTGGGTTATTTAAAGCATATTGTTCACTAATTCCATAAACATTTATTGGGTACTGTGACAAACAATATGAATTATCTACTCTAAAGCCATCTAAAACCCTCATATCAAAAAAAACCCCAAAACAAAAAAAAACAACAACCCTCATATCCCTTGCCTTCTACTATGAAAGCTGGAAAGCAAACATACTTTTCTTTCCAGACTCTTATCACTGGGCCAACTGTTTTAAGTGTAAAGTCGCTGGGCACAGCTTCTAAGAAGGCTTTTTTTTAAATTTATTTATTTAATTTATTTATTTCAGAAGGCTTTTTAAATGGACAAACTGCTGGCATACACCTTCAGCAATTTGCTCTTTGCACCCTTCCTCTTTCCCCAGTTTGTGATCTTGCAAAGAAGCCTCACATGTTAGGGAAGGTAGAGCAGGAAAAAGAAAGGAGCCCAGCCCCTGATGCCATCTCTGAGCTGTTGTACTAGCCTTGAACCGTGCAGCCCCATGATTCCTGCCTACGAGGCAAAGACAGGCTTTACTGTTTGGCTTTCTGTGGTTTGCAACCAGACACAAGCTAGCTGATACATGAGCACGTAACTTTAAAGACACTATTCTAGGTTGCAGAACTAAGGTTGAAGATATTGAGTCACCTATGTTGGTCTTTTGATTAAGATAGTCTGGGAAAGCCTCTCATCTGCCAATCATCTCTGCTTTGATCCACCAACAACTTGCCATATTCCTCAAATGCAGACTAACTAGTAAACCTGAAAAAAAAATTTGCCCAATTTAAATGTGCTTAAATTAAAAACTTCACTATGTTCCTTAAAATATCCCACTTTATGTTATTTATCAAAAACAGAATGACTTTTCTTCATGGGATTTTGGATGATATTGGAGTATATTACAAAAAAAGTTTGACAATACTAGAATTTTTAAGTCATGAATTTATAGAATGACAAAATCCTGGCCCTCTCCTTAAAGTGTTTGCCAAACCTACCACAACCAAGGGAACAGTTTGTGCTACAAAATGAAAAGCTGTAGTTGCTAAGAGATTCTCTGAAATGGAAGGTACCTATTTCTATTTGAAAGTGATTACTTCCCCAATAAACAAATCTTTAGGTATACAAAGCTTAAGACACAGTTTCCTTTGTTAAACAATCCATTATGTGGTCAGAATGAGTAATGTTTCCCAGTTTTTCTAGGAACTATAATCAGCATTTCGTTCTTTTTCTTTTCTTCTTCTTCCACATCCACCCTCCCCCTTTTAAAATTCATCTAATTTTCCCAAACAGCTAAAACTGAATCTTGATTTGCCTACCATTACCCGAGACCTCAGGAAGTCAAAAGTTGCACGTTCCTTTTTTGAGCTTTCTTTGATCTCTATGATATTCTATGTCTTCCCTTTTCTTCTATATTCTCACCTCACTTCTCTATTTAATCTTGAATCCATGACTGTACATCATGACAGCCAACTATAACCTTATTCCTAATGACAGTGCAATTAGCTCAGTCCATATTTTCTTATTTCCAACCTGCATGGCATCCATGCAAATAAACAGCTGACTTGATTGTGTTTTGGGAACCTGTGAGGGATTAGACCTGAACAAAATGTAAACTGTCTTTGTGTGTCTGAAAGAAGTTGAACAATCTACTGTCCTCTTCTATGCTAAATACCAGAACATCTGTGCCCTACTCATTTTTGTATATGCCATTGTATCCAATACAGAATCACGACAACTGAAGGCACTTAAGAAGTGTCTTCACTTCTTGGCATTGATTGTATGGAATTAAATTTTCTTGTTATACTCCAATAGCATTTGTATTCACTAGTGAACAGTGATACTTGTGTCAGGCCTCACTGACAAAATTTAGATTTCTTACAAAGTGGGAATTCTAAGAAAATGGGAACTTAAGGGAGCAGACCCTATCTTTCCATAATGATCAAACTTAATCTTCCTTCCATGAGCGGGAGGAGTAAGAACCCACGAGTATAATTTAAAAGTGTATCAAAGTTCATTTTAGCACTTGCGAAAAAATTTAGAGAAGCCTTATTTTAAGCCCTCCGGGGAGGTATTTTAAAATACGCCGTGCAGACAACATTGTGTATGCAAACTGTTTCTGAAGTTTCTTAGAACATGAATACGATGAACACTTATTCATTAGCCAATGAAGCATACTGGGTATATGACTGTAGGAATACAATAAAACTACCGCATATAGATTAGCAATAGGGTACCTCCACAGTGCACCCCCAGCTACCCAGCCTGTCCAGCCCCGCTATCATTTATTTATGCTTCTTTTATGACCTCAATGACCTTAGATGAAGCTGGTTGAGAGAACAGAACCTCCTTCACAGAGCTTTAAGTTCACCTTAAAATTAAAGTCTATGTATTTTTACCTTCCCTTCTACAACTCCTTACTCCATCCAGTGATTCCTCACCGGAAGTTAGTAAAAAAAATAATTATCTGACATCTTAAAATACTAGACCCAAAATGATGTGGACCCTTAGGCTCTATAGTAATCTGTATAATATTTCCCTAACCTAGTACATAAAAAAGCAATCAAGCTTTTATATTGGTAGTGATTCCACCTGTGCGTATCATAAAATTGGGAGGCTTTTTTCGTAATTATCATTAGTAAATCCCAATTCCCTTTTTCACAGTGCTCAGGAAATTGGAAGGGAAAGGCTTTATCAAGAAACTGCTGGAGAGACACCCAATCAAATTGGGTGTTTTCAGGGAGCTTGTTATAAGGAAACCTTACAAATTTAACTTTTCATGTCCTCAAGTATCTCCTATACCAGAAAATGGATGAATGTTTTTATCCAAACTGACACTTTGATATATTATTCTGCTATCTAGCTACTTAACAATATGTTTCCTCTTCTATGTTCTCGCTACTATATCATACTGTCACCCAGTTTCTTAGTTACTTTGGGAATTGTGTGGTGAGGTTAGTGTGGTACTATCTACATCTATAAAAGGTGTTCATAGGACAAGGTGAAGCTTGGACTTCGCAGAAACTGTTACGGTGAATAGTTCATGTATTTTCTTGAGAACACTATTACTATTAAGAGGATTTAAACTTCCAAGTGAAACAATGAGTTTCTCTTCATTATGTTAGATTCCCTGGGGCTGCTTTTTCAGATTTTCTATTGATGTTTCTTTTATAAACTAAATCTTGGAAATAGAGAAGGAGGAAAAGTAATTGTTTAGTAACTTACCACTTTTGCACAGCAAACTACCAGTAACTAATGAAGTGCTATTTGGTTTAAGTACAGTTTTATGAAGTATTGGACAAAATTAGAGATTATCAAAAATGAACTTGAGTATTTTTCCTAATTATAAAATAAAGTCACATCTTGTGGGCTTATATGGTAAGTCTGAAGCCCAGTCCTGTGCTCTAGATATATTTTCTTTGTTTAAAAAATCTTTTAATATTTTCTATTACTAATAATTTTTCCTAAAATTAAAATGAAAAATTTCAAAGATGATTCAAAATAATTTAACTAAGTGAATAACTCTAGATTAAAACTGAAAGTAATTATTTAATTTTCTAAGTCTTAAAATTCATTATTTTATTAAGAATCATAATCATGGGTATATAGTGATTCCATTCTATAAAATTTTAGTTTTATGATAATTATTTATTCTGTCATAGGATCATTCTTTATATTAGAATTAATAGAATCCTTGGCCTGCCTGAGTGGCTCAGTCAGTTAAGCATCTGACTCTTGATTTCAGCTCAAATGTGATCTCAGAGTCATGGGGTCGAGCCCTACGATGGGCTCTGTGCTCAGGATCAAGGCTGTTTAAGATTCTCTCCCTCTGCCTCTGCCCCACCAACCACTCATGCTCTCTCTCTCACTTGCTCTCCTTAAAAAAAAAAAAAAAAAAATCCTGACTAATATCTTCTTTACTGAGTTACCAAATATTATTTTTCCATTAATTTTAACATATACTCTAGAATAGGTAAAATACTTTAGAAGTTCCTGTTCTTTGAAGGACAGATCTTTGTAAATTCATTTGGAACTGGGAACTTTGGGTAGGTTTTAGCTTTTCTTTTCAGTTTCTTCTGCTATTGGGCTATTTCAATTTTCCATCACTTCATTGTCCTATGGTCCTAGAATGTACATTTCATCTTACTTTCTCTTTTTAAAATTTCTACCAGTGCTTTTTTCTTGATCAAACATGAAAACATTTCATTCATGGTATTGGTCTTTTCAAAAATCCAACATTCGGTTTTGTGAAATATGTTTTGGTTCATTATTATTTATTTACTAATATCCCTATTGCTTCCTTCTTTATAGTTTGCTTAGGTTTATGGCAATGTTCATGATTCTGCATGAATTCTGAAGAATCAGATCCCACCGTAGCTATATCTTTCTTCTTTTGACAGAGCAGATCATTTCTTTCCTGTCTACTGTTTAATTTTGATTTCTTATTAAGTGTTCTTTTTTAAAAAAAGATTTATCTATCTATCTATCTATCTATCTATTTATTTATTTATTTATCTGAGAGAAAGAGAGAGAGAGTGCACACACGTGAGCACATGAGTTAGAAGGAGGGGTAGAGGGGGAGGGAAAAGGAAAGAATCCCAAGGAGATTCCCCCACAGAGCGTGGAGGCCAACATGGGGTGCAATCTCACAACCATCAGATCATGATCTCAGCCAAAACCAAGAGTCGGGTCTCTCAACCAACTGAGCCACCCAGGTGCCCCTAAAGAAAAATGTTATTTAGAGAAAGAAAAAAAAAGTTACCAAGGGAACGCTTTTAAAAGAACTATATTTTTATCTTTACTTTGTGGTTTTGGTATATATTGATCAGAGAAAATATTACTTGTTTTATTTCTCATTTTGAATTTTAGTAACAACTTTGGAGTCACACAGGGTAAATATTCCACAGATGCTTGAAAACATTAAATAATACATATACAAACATATATGTGTACTCAAGCTTGTTAAAATGACTTATGGAAATTTCAACTAGTCTTACATTTTTGTCTATTTGAGCTGTTAATCTCTGAGAAAGTTGCGTGAATTGCCAATTTTTCCCACTATCATATTTTGCCTCATAAACACCTATTTCAAACTCTGATCCTAGGTATGTAAGGATACTAATACATTCTCTAGGACACTAATACATTCTTAGTAATTTTTCTCTAAATTAAGTATCATTCTTGTCACATTTAATTTAGGCTTAAATTTTATTTTGACTGATTTTAATATTATTTTGCCATATTTTTTAATGTTTCCCTAGTATTTCTTCTTTCTAGTGTTTTTGCCTTTTTCATTATTGTATTCCATAGTTCAACTCTCATAGGTTCCTTACATCTTTCATCTCTTATTTTCAAACTTTTTCTCTATGATTGTCTCTTCTTCACCTCAGCCTATTATTTTCTTGATTTTTCTGATATTTATTTTTTAAAGAACACAATCTGTTTGCTCTATGAATTCTACCTCCTCTGGGACAATTATCTATAATTATATAAACATATATATCTTCATAAAGATGGTCATTCTCAAAGAGTTAGTGATTTTTTGTTGCTTTATTTAATAGGTATACTTAACAATATAAACTATATGCTTCTATAATCAAATAGGCATTCCCATCCATCTGTGAGTGGATAGAGTTTCTAATAATAAAAGCCTATTTCCAGGAGTAGATATGCCAAGTGGCTGAGGAATGGCCTCTTCAGCAAAGGGTAATGAAGAGATGGTTTGTCCCTGGGTATGATGGCTCCGTTGCTCCTGGCCTTTGAAAAACATCTGGGGATATTGCTATGCTTTTCTTGTCTCGGCTCCTACTCCGAAATTGAAATGTCTTCCTTTAGAGAGTAATGTTGGAGCTTTTAACCTAGGAACAACTGCTGCTGTTTTGAAGTCTAAAGAAATAAGAAAAGAGAAAGGATTCACTCTATCAATTCAGTTCTTTCATCGATCACCAAATGTTTGTGCCAGGAATCACTTCCACCCTCTGTATGTGAGTTTAGGGTTCTTCTCTGGCCTTACGCTAGGAGAATTTGTCCATACTTTGCTCTCTCAGGTTCATGCTTTCGAGTTTTAGTCTTCTCTGTTGTGCCAGAATAGCACAGTGATTGGAAAGGAGACGGGAACCAGAGAGGCAAGGAGGCTGAGGGGTTGGGGCCTAGGGTATTCGATGGGGGTCTCCACCTCGTTGAGTTTCCTTCCCAGTAAAGCAAAGATCATGAGGAAACCTCTCCCAGAGTGTGTGCGAGTGTGCATGCCTGCGTGTGAGCGTGTGTGTGTGTGCTGAGGATCGAATAATAAACGATAATGCTCAGCACTGTGCCTGGTACCTAGTAAACGCTTAATGAATGTTACTACTGATTATTATTATCATCATTGTCACTCATCAAACTGATCCTGTCTGCTTGCTATCTTCCGGGAAGTCTTCAAAACTTTGTGTTTTAGTGACACCCTTTATCCCCACCACCTTTTAAAATTTACTGTTTGCTTTACATCTCTTTGACATTGATGATGTCAATTAATTTCTTTGCAGTTTCTTCTGCTATTGGGCTATTCCAATTTTCTATCACTTCATTGTCCTATGGTCCTAGAATGTACATTTCATCTTACTTTCTCTTTTTAAAATTAAAAAGGTGGGAGGGAAATATATCACAGATGCTTAACCTACCACTTTGACACAAACCCTTCTTTTATCATCCCCCACTTGCTCTAGAAATGCCTTATGGTAGGATGGAAAACACAAAGGACTGGGAAGTCAAGGGTCCTGCTTCATAGTCCTGAAATTGTTGCTATAATTTTGGAAATTGGCTTAATTTCTGTCAACTTCAGCATCTTTATAAAAACCAATGTTTTGGACCAGCTGATCTTTTTTAGCCTTAGAAAATAAGTGCTCTGCCTAAGAGAATGATTCGTTTATCAGGAGTGCCATTAATTAATGGGACACAAAAAAAGAGTGGTGGGAGAAGGCAGCTTGAGTCCCAGGCAGAACGGGGCCCAATACACAATTACGCTAAGACGGCTTGGTGCAGGAGAGTTCAAAAGGAAGAATGCTCATAGTAGGAGGTAATAGAAAGCCCTGCCACTGGGTAAATGAGCAGTAAATAGAAGATTGTAAGAGAAAATGAGTTACTTAAAAGTGTTCGCCATAGACAGTTAGCCTAATTTAAATTTCTGATTGTGGTTGAAAGTAATAAATCTGAACAGAAGCAATAAACTATTCAAACAGAAGGCACCCTAGTGATAATCAAATCAGATCCACAAATTTAAAGATGAGGAAATCAAAACCAAGTAAGATAAAATTACTGCCCGCGATCTCAAGGTTGAGTACCGGGGCTCCTGGGTGGCTCAGATGGTTAAGCACCTGGCTCTTGGTTTTGGCTCAGGTCATGATCTCAGGGTGAGATCGGGTCCTGTGTCAGGCTCCATGCTTCAGAGTCTCTGTCTCCTTCTCCCTCTACCCCTCCTGCCTCCACTTGCATGAACTCTAAACGAACAAACAAACAAATAAAATCTGAGTACGTGTAAGTAGTCTGAAACGTTAGTGATAAAGCCACAACTAAAACTAAGATACTCTGAATCCCAGGGCAGATCTTTTTCCACTCTACTATTCAATAGTTAACTGAAATTGTTCAGACTTACTTTTGTCCTTGAGTCATAATTAAAAATAACTTACTGTATACATAAATGTATCAGTTATGAGAATGAGCCCAACATTTCCTAAATCCATACTCACATATCTACTATATCAAATGATGAACCTTGGTTCATCTTTTTAGTGTAATTCAGATATATTGGTAATGAGAGTTACAGTAAAAATTTGACACAGGAAAAGGTTACCAAAATAATCAAAATAAATGCTATAGTTTTAATATGCACGATTGTACGAGGAGTATGTCTTACCAGAATTCGGTATCTATATGCATCTATTCATACCATAGATGGGCCAAATGTAGGTGAAGGAGGCTAATTTTGCTTGATTTTTATCAAAAAGTTATCTTAATTTTAGGAGAGTAGTATTACAGAGTTGGAAGGGACTTTGTGTTCCAAACTCTACATTTGGAGGTCAAAGGACACAATATGATTTGTCTGAGGTTTTGAACAGGGAAAATTTTGGGAAGATGAGCATTTATTATCAAATGAAAGGTTATTACTGGAGAAAGAAGACTGACAGCATTGAACCTAGATAAGAGATCTTGTCTGAGGGAAGAGCCATTTCTAAACTGTTCTGTAATTAAGAAATTAATCACATAAAGTCTACCTTTTAAAAAAATAATACACAGAAATTAGGACTTTAAGAAAAAAACGTGCTACTAGGAGTCTTAGCGTAGTTTTAATCTGCTTTTCCCTGAACACTAGTTGACTATCTTTTCATATGCTTATTTGCCACTTATACATCTTCTCTGGTGGAGTGTTTTTCATACCTTTTGTTTATTTTTTTTTAACTGGGTCATTTTATTTTCTTGTATTGTTGAGTTTTAAGAGTTCTGTATATATTCTGGGTAAAAATCCTTTATATGTTTCGCAAACGTTTTCTCTTATTCCTTGGCTTTTAAAAAATTTTCTTAAATTAAAGAAAATAAAATTATATTGATTTTTTTTGAAAACCAATAATTTTAAATTTGGCCCTGTTTTCTATTATGGCTTATGCTTTTACGGTCAATCTAAGAAATCTTGAATTAACCCAAGGTTGTAAAGACTTTCTTCTATACATTATTTTTTTATTATTATTACTATTTAAATGATTACTTATTTATTTGAGATGGGAGGAGGGGGAGAGAGGGAATCAAGCAGACTCCCCAATAAGCGGGGAGCCCAACACAGGACTCCATCTCAAGATCCTGAGATCATAACCTGAGCGGAAATCAAGAGTCAGATGTTTAACCGATTGAGCCACCCAGGGCCCCCCCTTCTATACTTTCTTTTAAAATAATGTAGTTTCAGATCTTACATTTATATTTATGGTCCATTTTGAGTTGATTTTTCAGCATGGCATATGGGTATCCAATTTTTATAATACCATTTATTTTAAGGATTAGCATTTTTTCATTGAGTTTCCCAGCCTATATACTGAATATCAGTTGGCTGTGTATCTGTGAGCCTATTTCTGAGCTCTGTTCTATTTCATTGATCTGTATATCAATACTTAACTAGTATCACACTTTCTTGATTACTATATGTTTATAGTAAGTTTTGAAATGAAGTAGTAGTATAATTCCTCCAACTTTGTTCTTGCTTTTCAATTTTGCTACTCTATACCCTCTGCATTTTCATATAAGTTTTATAATAATTATATATATTTAACTTGTCAGCTTTTATTTAAAAAAAGACTGCTGATATTTTAACTAGGATTGTTTCAAATCTATTCAGGAAAAACTAACTTCCCTCCAATTTTGGGTCTTCCAATACTGTAAACATAGTATGCCATTTCACTTATATAAATAATTTCTTTCAGCAGCATCTTGTAGTTTTTTTGTAAACAATTCTTCTACACTTCCACACATTTTGTTACATTTGATTCCGAATATTTCATGATTTTGATACTGCTCACTGTTATTATGTAGAAATACAATTGATATTTTAATGTTAACTTTATATTTTCTCATCTTATGAAAATCAGTTTTAGTAGCTGTTTTGGTAGATTCTGTAGGATTTTCTGTATAGACAATCATGTTGCTCATGAATAAAGAACAACCACTCCAGCTTCTACTGGTGCTATGTTCTATTTTGAACGTTTATTACAGGTTCATTCTTTAGCTGTCATGTTCTATCTTGCCACCAAGCTTTGTTTTTGTTTTTGTTTTAGACCCTTTTCTCTATACTCTTTGCCGAGTGAATGCCTATTCATCCTTCAGATCTCAGGTCAAACATACCTTCCTCAGGGAAGATTTTTCTAAGACATGTCTCTGTGCTGCCACTTTCATTCCATTATTCTTTCATTAATCCAGCAAACAAAGATTAAGTGCCTCTTAATAAATGTCTACCATGCACCTTCATTCTTTCATAGTACCATCTACCCTTACTTCCTAGTATTTATCATTATTGTAATTTTACATTTATCTCCATGATTATTTGGCTACTGTCTCTCTCTCTCTCCTGCAGATTGTAAGTATTGTAAGTACCATGATTGCTGTTGGTTCTCCTTTGATGTCCATGCCTAGCTTAAGGCTTGTAACATGACAAGGACCCATTAAATATTTATGGAATAAATAAATGAGCAAAAAGAAAATGCCTACTCAGAAGATGGAGGAACTATTTGGGGGGGAGGGGAGGGTTCAATTGCTTGATGTCATTCAACACACACTGTTCAACAGACTTTTCACTGACTCTATAATCATTATTCAATCTCTGTATACATGAAAATGGAACAGAAACATTTTTTAAATGTAATTTAAGGAAATTCTAGGAGATGAAATTGGAGGTTGACTTGTAGATTCTAAGCATGAAGAGTTAATTTTTAAATTCACAAGTAAAACATGTAATTGGGTAAAAACAGATGCTACAAACTCATATTAGATTAAATAATAATTTAATATTTTATCAGATGAAAAAATTTAATCCCCTACACCACTAGAGGTCCTTAAAATTATACTTGTACCTTTTCTATTTCATGAGTCATTAGGATCTAATTAACTCAAAATAAACAGGCAAATGCAATAAACTTGAAATGACTTACTCAACAAGGTCTTGAATATACAGTAAATAACTTGGTTTTGTTCCATTTGAGAGACTATTAAATAAAAAGCTTAGCTTTATCTTTTGAATGAGATAATGTCCTAATCTTTAAATCTGACCATGAATTCTTTTTTTACTGCAAAACTAATTACTCATACATAAATGAGTTTAATTTGAAAGGCATTGCTTTTTAAGTGGTATTAATATAAACCACTCCTGCCATAATTTACTGAGTAGTTTTATCTTATCTTTAATTGTACGTGCACTGAGCACCTTAACATAGGTACAAATATTTCATCATATTGTATTAATGCTTTAAACACATTTATTTTTCTGTTACATTTATCAAAGTTATCTCTAATATAAAGAGAAAAAACAATATGTATCTCTTAGGAATCACTTTTCTTTTACCTGAATCTAATGTTAACACTTATCAATGCATAGAAGCACTGCAAAAGAAAGTGGAAATTATTGTGTTGTTTATTAAGCACTAATGGTGGTAGCTTGCTGTCTTTACCTGATATTTCAACAATAGGAATGCCAGTTCAAATGCCATTGAAGTTTGAAAGCAGTGACTGAGAAATGTACATTCTTTGCTTGGAAGTCACTATTTAAAGGCATTATGTTCTTCTCATGTATGGGGGTAGATGATGTACTTAACACGTGACTATCACATTCAAGGAACATTTTTAATTGAATTAGGTATGAAATCCATATAGCTATTCTTTTTTCCCCTCCTTTTAAAAGATTTTGTTT
The DNA here is from genome assembly GCA_028533885.1 of Nasua narica. Lineage (NCBI taxonomy): Eukaryota > Metazoa > Chordata > Mammalia > Carnivora > Procyonidae > Nasua > Nasua narica. The sequence goes on from CM052807.1 coordinate 86,568,946, forward strand.
ATTTATTAGAGAGAGAGAGATAGCGAGAGAGAGTACAAGCAGGGACGAGAGGGAGAAGCAGACTCCCTACCAAGCAGGGAGCCTGACGAGGGGCTCCATTCCAGGACCCTGGGATCACAACCTGAACCAAAGGCAGAGGCTTAACCGACTGAGTCACCTAGGGGCCCCCATATGGCTATTCTTATCATAAATCACAGATCTACTTTAAAAAGGCACGCTACAGAAAATATGTAATATATATTTTGAAACTGAGGAGATCTTAAAAGTTACTCAAGCCAGTTTCCTGAAAAGTGCAAGAAGAAATCCTTTATGTGTGTCAAACCACTATACTTGCATTTCTATTATCATAACATAGCATACAGTTTGAATTGTAAATTTCAAATAAGCCTTTTAGGAATCCCCAAATACGAATGTATTATTGCATTCCAAGAAAAAAATAAGAGTAAAAAACATAGGGGTTTTTTTGATAAAAAAAAAAATCAAGATTTATTGTTTTTTTTTTGCAATTAAAATGTCAAATGCAAGAATTCACATGGCAGGGAGTGAGTTGAAGAAAACACAGGTGCCTAATTCACGAGCTACAAAAACAGTATAAAGGTGACCATCTGGGGAGAGCTGGCTGACTTAATTTTCCTATGAGCTTACCGTCTGCTCCATATTTGTCTTCCAAACCCCACATTCTGACCTTGAAAATGCATTCACAGGTTTTGCTACATCCATTTCCTTCTAAACATAAATGCAGGTAGACTTAATTATGTAAAGGATATTAATACAACAAAGGACATAGTGTGTTGCATTTTATTTAATCTCAGTTTTCTGATTTTTTAAAAGGTTTTGTTTCTGGTGATGGTGCCTTGTCAGCTTTTCAGCCATTCAATAAATTCCTGCACTTTCCGTGATACACCTGCAAGAGCTGGCAGGCACAGTTCTCAGAATAAATACTTCTTTGCAAACTGCTGGTTCTCAAGAAAGCCCAGAAGGTAGATCCTGAGCATGTCAAGGAGAGGCGATGGGAACCTAGCACCGTAACCCTCATGCGACACAAGGGATCACCCCGCATACTCACAGAAGGATGACAAAGCTAAAAGAGTGAAGAATTCCCAACTTGTCACAAAACACGGATTGCCCAAGTATCCTGGGTATATCAGGATTTCTGAAGGAGGCATCACACTTTCCTGCCATGGTGAATTAATATGCTGAGCAGATTACATTGGTTCTCTTTTTATATCTCAGTCTGAATACTGGAAATGAAGCTAGTCACGCTAAAAAAAAAAAAAAAATACTTACTTTCAAGTACTTGTTGCCCTATCTTTTCTAAGACTAGTCTTTTGCTCTATCCTGCATTTTTTTCCAAAAAAAAAAAAAAAATCTGTAGTTACTATTTCTTCAATATCCCTAATTCATGCTCTAATCATTCCTATTATTCCCAGCACAATGCACTATATGGTGTCTGTGCTTCTGAAACTTCTTTCAGGGTCAAAGCCCTAGCTTATATGTGGTTGTCCCCACAGCATCTCAAAGCTTATTAAGTGCTAAGCTTAACTCATCAGCCTTGTGGACCAGTATGTTTCCCTTTTGGCTTTTCCCTTTCCCTATTTTCACCACCTATTAGTCAATACATGCCCACTATCATCTCCTCTCTCCTTTCCATTCCCATAATTCTTCCTCAGGTTCAGGTCTGGTCATCCAGATCACAACAAAAATATGGACCAAAATTGTCAAATTGTTCCAAAGAATAATAGAATTTCTTGAACCAAGAGTTCCATGATGTGCCTAGCCCATAGGACTTGGAAATTCGCAAAGCATGTCATAGGTTACCTTAGAGACACCTTTAAGTTTGTTTAATCCAGTGCTTTGGAAACCTGATATCTCCTCATTCAGTTTACCATGGAACTTTTTTTAAGGTGCATCCAATAAAATCTCCCAGAGTCATGTTTGTAAAACACTGATCTTCTCCATACATTTCAATCTTGCAAATAATTTTCATATTAGTTAATAAATACAGAGCTCAGATCATTTCACTTGCTGCCTTAAAACTTTTAAACATTCTTGATTATCCATCAAACAAAGCTAAGCACCCCTATCTATCTGCAACCTATGTGTTTCACCTTATCTTTTATGACTTCGTTCATCTGTGCAGTTTCCTAGATGTCAGGCTTAGGATCTATAGTAAGACAACTGACCGTCCTCAGAACAAATACACGTGTTTCATCAAATAAATCTGTACCGTCCCTTAGCAATGAATCAGCCTTTCACACACAACTATGGTACTCCTTTAGAAAAGACTTTAGAAAAGACTTCATGGTTTCCTGATGCTCTCCGAACTTAAGTCAAAGTCTACTTTGTTGAAGAAAAATAGATTTTCTTTCTTTTTTCCGTGATTTGAAAAACTCTGCTCCAGATAATTAAAGCTACCTGTGCTGAATAGTTTTAGCAAATTAATTTGTCACATCGCATGGTTTTTCTGAAATAAAGGTGGTACGTGCTGCTTTGCATAATTAAGTCAGCTGGGGAACTGGGGGGTAGATGTGGAATAATCATATTATCTGCGAGCGCTTCATTTTTTCACCAGTGTCAAAATACATATTCTTGTCCAATTTAAAAGAAAAAGCAATGTCAGTTGAAAATAATTCTACATGATAACAAATTTGAGGTTATCATTTTAACTGAAATGGTACTTGTTTAAGAACTATTTAATTGTGCCTCTGCTGTGGGTCAAGTATTATAGTGGGCAGAAAGAAGTTAACAAGATGGACAGAGCTGTTATCACAGCCTACAATTCCTACCATTCCTATAGGGACAGAGTTTGAAGTATGTCGAGGATTCTATCTTCCTCCAGCTACTCTATGTTTTCTCTAAACCTCTGAAAGCACATTTTCCCAAAAACTCATTCATTCTATCTCTAAAATATCTGTTCCCATCCTCTGTTGTACTATTCCAATGAAGCTTTCACCTGTTATTCCAACAAGTTGTCAGGACCACCGATGTCCTCAACACTGCTAGACACCATGGTCAATCCCAAATGACACATGACATCTTACCTCACCTGTTAGCATTTCAAACAGATAACCCTCGCCATCTTCTTAAAAGACATTTACATGGCCTCTGATCACCACTCTCTTTTGGTTTTCCTCTCTCGCTCAGGCTTCCTCATCTTCTCAATCTTTAAGTGTTGGAATTGCCCAGAGCCGAAATCAACAATCTTCATCTTTCCATCCTCCAGTTGCCTTAAATACCATCTATCTGTTATTAACTCTATTTATATCTCCATCCTGGACTTAACCCTTGAGTTCCAGAATTTTATATACAGTTGCTGACTCAAACTCATTTGTGTGTCCCATAGATACCTCAACATGTCCAAATTTATCTTCTTCTTGGAATAACCCCTTCCCTCTGTTGTTCTGTAGTCTTCCCAATCTCAGTAAATTGGGCTTCCTCTTTCTAGATACTCTGGCCAGAGGCCTGATCATCATCGCCTGCTTTGTCTCTCTCATAGTC